>AP028267.1:5367500-6617500 GCA_030269945.2 Trilocha varians | reverse complement strand
GAAGACTACTGACTACTACTCATATTGAAAAGTAATCATACATTAAATGTTAGTAAGGAAAATGCTTAAAAGGTAGCTTGTCTATTTAGAACAATTTTAATAATTTCGAAATACCATAATCAAAGAACATATAAGACTCATGTTATTTTGCAATATTCAGAACAAATTTTCCAATTTAAAACAGGATTCAAAGTACATCCCTTTGAAAATTTTAATGATATGTAATAAAATTATCAATACAATGAGTAATAAATGCTCAACATTTGTAAAGAAATGTACGGCTATCATTTAACAACACAATTACTCATTACTCTTATCAGAAAACAAACTACTAACCACAACATCCAGAAACCACTAGTAATTTAAACAATAATTGGTTTTTAAAAATATATAACCAGCAATACAAACAAACAATTATAGTGATAACAAATTATCAGTTTACCAGATATATAACTTATTTGGAAATACAATCAGTGTAGTAATAAACCACAATGACTCAAAATTGGAAAATAATAATATTACCTTCATGTACAGTGCCACCATACACCCCACTGTGGAGATCCATTTTCGCACATTCAACCTCCAAAAAGTAATAGCTGATTCCACGTAAGCCATATGTGATGCATGGTTTGGTGGTACCCAGCCAGTAGTTATCAGAGATGCATACATAGTCAACAGTGTCAAAGAATCCTTCTGGTTTTAATTCCTTCATAAGCAAATCATCTAGACCCTCAGAACCAGACTCTTCCATACATTCAAAAACAAATTTCAAATTTACTGGCAACTGAAATAATGTGTTAAATATTGAAAACAGCAAACATAGCAACATTTAATGAATAATAGATGTGACTAAAAATGTTAATTTTTATCAGTAGAAACTGTACTAAAATTCCACTAAGTTGACATTTAAAACCACTAGTAACAGTAGTATTTGCATTTTAAAATAAAAGTGTTAGAAAACATCTAACAAACTTAAATAGTAAACACACTTATTATGTATGATATTATTATTATATACCTCTGCTCCTGTGCCCTTAAAGGCATTGATTGCATGCAACCATCCCAGTACTGGACCTTTGTCATCTGTAGAACCTCTTCCAAACAATTTGTCATCACGTTCCACTAATTCAAATGGTTCAGTTAACCAGCCATCAGACTTCAAGGCGGGTTGTACATCCAAATGACCATATATGCAAATAGTGTTTTTCTTTGGGTCCTTTTAAAACAAAAACATTGACTATTTAACTTTCTGCATTTTAAGTATAGAATTAGTAACAGAACATTTTTTTTTTGTATCAATGTCAATAACAGGTAAAATTGCTTGCAGTTTTATAGAATGAATCTGAAGAAAGTTTTTAAATTTCTCAAATGTGTTCCAAAGAATCACATTTTCCTTAAATACACCATCCAGTAAGATGGTGTTTACTATGCATGGAGATTTATTTGTCTTCAAATGAACTTAAATTAATAATAATACTGTTAATTTATTTTATTAGATATCTTTAGAAAGAAGAAAATAGAAGAAAAAAATAAAGCTATCCTTTATATTACACAATGCTTATACCAATACATCAAAAATTGTTTTGCACAATAATTTACAAGATAACAAAGGTATACAAGATAATAATTTGTTGGCAGTCTGCAACACTTATCAATGAACATGACAACATTTTATTACATAAATAGAAATCTGTATCTATCATTATTTAAAATATAATTATAAATATGCATATTTAATTTTGATTTTAGTACACTTCTGAAGACTAAATAAATGTTTGTTTTTGATTACTAACTATTTGATCTTGAATCATAAATTTAGAAATAGTTTCTTGTATATCATAGCCATTTCTTAATTTTAAAATGTTATCTTATTCACATGTAGTTTGATTTAAGTTTATCAATAATGTTGCTTCACCGATATCAATACTACTTGAGTTGTCATTTTTATACTAATACAGTATTAAGAAAAGATAAGTTTAATGCTTTAGTATTTTCTTATCTTTGTTACTTTAATCTTTATTGATGATAAATATAATTTTAATTCTTTGATGAATAGTATGTATACATAAAATATACCAAAGTGCAAATCTTAGTATTCTGAAGGAAAACATGTTATTAAATCAAACTGATAAATGACTACTGCCTTAGAATTACATCATCCTTTCATTCCACTCTGCTGTTTTTAATAAATGGTATAAATAAAACTTTGAAAGCTAATCTTTTAAGTGATGTAGGATGGATTTACAATTAATCTATCCTTAGATTAACAGTTAAATTTACTTTAGAATGACTGTTAAGAATAATAAAATTTAAAACAATATTTTCAAGATTTGATCAAACAATACTAATTAATATATATTTCAAAATTAACGTTTTGCATTACTATTTAATAGGTAGATACAAAGTTCCTAGAATAGAGTATCCTGTGATACCCTACGGATATTATGGCACAAATTGTAATCAAATCAATTACATGAATGTATCACACTTACATTGCCCAGGACGCCCACTAGAACTGGCGGGAGCTCAACTTTCTTTCCATCTATGGTTTGGAATCCAACGTTCCTCAACTCTGTGGTCGCTCCGACTTCCTTTAATTTCTCTTGGGTCCAATGAACCATACGAACACAATCCGGGCGATATTTCACGTCACATGAAACGGACGGAATAGCAACCGCTTCTTTTAGCAACTGCTTATAAGATTCTTTGTGCTGATCTACATATTTAAAGATTTCTGGTAAAGTTTTGTCCGTTGCCATTTTAGGGGATGTTTGTTTAGAAGTTAAAGAATAATGTCGATAAAAATGATTATAATTACTACTAACTGTTCTACAATGTTTAGCGGCCGGCAATTTTAATAATGCATTACTAAAACAGGTTGCTCTTTTTATAAGCGAAGTCATGATGAAAATTTTATTGATAGCTGTCAAAAGGGATACCAACTATAAAAAAGATTTCCACTAATCACTTTACCGAACATTTAATAAATAAATCACAAAACCTAATGGTCTATTTGATATGACTAATATTTTCAGCCAGGTGGGTAATTTTAGAAATTATTTCAATAAGTGATGTTACGACTGCGAATATTACATTTCAAATAATAATGAACATTTGAAATGTCTTTATAATTTTTGGTCTTAGTTATTTAAGTGTATGGAGATACCAAAAGATAGTTTCCCATAATTTCGTGTTTCGATATGCGAATGCAAACTGATAATGAAGGTCATATTTTATATAACATGATCTGTCAAGATCTGAAACCAAGACATCAAGCTGTATTTTTCTCCTTAAATGTGGGGGAAATCCACTGATGTTGAAACCCAAAATGTTTTATTTAAAATGTCAAAACATCTTACTGTCATATGTCAGTATCTACGTTAACGAGTTATTTTTTTTAATATTTTCATTAAAGCAACGGATGAGCGCTCGTAAATATTCAAAATTGTTACATTAGTACTATGCCTAAAAATCGACATTAGCAACATCCCTGGGGGCGGCGCGACGGGAAAGAGTGCCGATGGCGTAACGCGTCGCGTCGTCCCTCATTACCCTTAAGTTTTTATTACTGTAAATAACAAATAAATAGTCCAGGTTCCCTGGTCTATTTTTGTACTTGATTACTATCAAGCTAATTTTTCTTGAGTACTTTTATTTTGATCAGACGCCCAAAAATTTCCTATACCAAACTCTCGATTGTGGTAGCTAACAGAGGTAGCAAGGATATAATATGTCGATTTGATGATTCTCAAATATTTATTACGAACCGAATTTTCTTTTGTTATATCTCAAGATAATTATCTAAATTATTTGAAAAAATATTTGTCCTACAAAATCTATGGTTGGATTAAAGAAGTCCCCTCTTTCCAACATGTATCGATAACCAGGTCATCATAAATGATTACTAACCAGCTGATTTTTTTTTTTACTTAATTAATATTTATTTAATTTAACAGATAAATTGTCCTACAAATTTCGTGGTACGTTACCCCGGTCCTATGCTCAGACATTGTTAATACCACAAGACCATTTTTCTCTTTACTAACTGTAGGACAAAATTTTTATATAATAGGTTAGTGTGTTCTTTACCCAAATGAAACAACGTCCTACAAGAAAACAGGTATGTATCACTAGTCCGACAAAAATTGTAATTTTTTAGTTTTCCTATTTGTAACCTGAGATACAGTGGAAAAATGTTTTTTAAATTTAAATAATTTTGTTTTTTAGATACCTAGGTACAAAAAGATGTGTATTTATACATATGTACTTATATATATAATATATATAAAAAGTTAATCTTCATCAGACTCATCTGATAAATCTTCAGAATCTTCGCCGTCATCTTCATCTATTTCACTTTCCTCACTCGTGATATCTAACTCTGTAATAACATGAAAAAATTAAGTAATTTATATAATAACTAGCTGACCCGCGCAACTTTGTCTGCGTTACAAAGGGGTTCAAACAGTACTCGCAATGCGGTCGCATTATTATTTGCGCGGTCCGAAGAGCATTTACAATCCACATATTCATTGCGTTTTATACTCGTCATAACTCCTAAACGAAAAGTCCGATTGGAATAAAACAAAAAGTAATTTACTTCTACATTAATACTCTTGATAACATAATACTTAATTTGGATAAGGGTTAATATGACGATACTCATTTAACGTTAAATTCAATCTTGGGACGAAATATTATTTTGCTAAACATAAAAGCGGTTATTGTGACTAAAATAGGATAGTTAGATATATGCTGTCGCAGACTTTTTTGTTTGTCTTGCTAAGACCAAAAAACCCGTACTACATCATTTTGTTCTACTGTCAATAGTTTTTGCAGCGTACGCATAAATAGGTTTTCGATTATTCACCTTGTGTTACATATTCGATATTTTCATACGATCCCTAATTTTTTTGAAAATAAAATATAGCCTATGTTACTCGGGGATAATGTAGCTTTCCAACAGTGAAAGAATTTTTGAAATCGGTCCAGTAGTTTCGGAGCCTATTCATTACAAACAAACAAACAAACAAACAAATCTTTCCTCTTTATAATATTAGTATAGATGAATTAATTATCAATCAATAAATAACAATAGCATTAATAGGTACCTTGTAAGTCAGAAGATAATTCTTCAAATGTTGGATTTTGGGGACCATCAAACCAATAATATTCATATTTACCATCAATTATTGTCCATCCAAAATTTTCTGGCAATTTTTCCGTGGGGCATCGCATGTGTGCATTACACCATACATTGCAGATGAATACAGTTCTTTTAATTTGTTGCAACAATTCTTCTTTTGTTGGTGGCAAACTGGAAGGATCATATCCTACGATTTTATGTTTTAAAATTTTTTCATTATCATTTTTTGTTTTATACCCTTTTTCAAATAACTCATACCGTCCTTTGTTCAGATCATTTTTTGTTTTTAATGAATATATTCTGTATACATACTCTTCAAACAAATTTTTTTTTTGTAATTTTTTTGTTTGATTTACATTGACGATAATTAATTTTTTAACTTCTCGTTGAGTGGAATCTACCAAAAAGTCAAAATTTTTTTGAGACGCTAAAGAAATAGAAAAAAAAAACAGCTGGTTGGTAATCATTTATGATGACCTCGTTATCGATACATGTTGGATGAGGGGGACTCTTTAATCTAACCATAAATTTTGTCGGACAAATATTTTTTCGAATAATTTAGATTATTATCTTGAGATTTAACAAAAAAAAAACCAGTTAGTAATAAATTTTTGAAAATCATCAAATCGACATAGTATATCCTTGCTACCTCTGTTAGCTACCACAATCGAGAGTTTGGTATAGGAAATTTTTGGGCGACTCATCGAAACCAAGCTATTCACGAAGATTCAGCTTGATAGTAATTATTTTTACATCAAGGAAGTATACTACTACTTTTAGGCGTAGGACTGGGATAACGTACCACGAAATTTGTAGGACAATTTATCTGTTAAATTATATAAATATTAATTAAGTAAAAAAAAATAAATCAGCTGGTTAGTAATCATTTATGATGACCTCGTTATCGATACATGTTGGAAAGAGGGGACTTCTTTAATCCAACCATAGATTTTGTAGGACAAATATTTTTTCAAATAGTTTAGATAATTATCTTGAGATATTACAAAAGAAAATTCAGTTAGTAATAAATATTTGAGAATCATCAAATCGACATATTATATCCTTGCTACCTCTGTTAGCTACCACAATCGAGAGTTTGGTATAGGAAATTTTTGGGCGTCTCATCAAAATAAAAGTACTCAAGGAAAATTAGCTTGATAGTAATCAAGTACAAAAATTGACCATGGCTCCTGGACCAAAAGGGTTTCTCCCACCCCAACAAAAGGGAAAAACATAGTAGGGCCCGAGTGAATTTAAATCATCATTATGTTGTTCTTCACTTTCTTCGTTGCTGTGGCCTTCCGACATTGAAGATCACCCAGAAAGGGAGGATTTCGGCCGGGGCTGGTGGTAACAGAGAAAGAGACAGCAGAAGCACTCGACCCGAAGTGAGGATGAACACCTTTGCCAGACCATGGTAAACCCCGAGACGGGAACAATCAACACCACCACCACACCTACACCTCCGCTCAGAGAAGCGGTGAGAAAGAGCCCGGGCAGCGGGATTTTCCCAAGGCCCGTCCGTGTCCCCCTTCGGGGGACACGACGACCCCCATGGCTGGCCTCATTACCCCCGTGCTGGGTTCTGGCCTCAGTCGGGGTTCGGACGCTGAGTGTGAGCGGTTGGAGATTTCAGTGCGGTTCAACTCCTGTTATTTCCTCATATGTATGGTTTGTGATTTCCTCCAACTAAGAATAAAAAGATAACAATTTCGCTTTAAATAAATAATTTTATTACAAGGTTCTGTTATTTTTTTACAAAAGTAGTTGTTTAAAGTAGAACTGTTGATAAAGTATCGAAATTACAACATTATTATAAGATTGTTACAAATATGAGATAAATTATTGCGATTTCTGTTTTTTTCAAGCTAAAATGAAAGAACTTAACTTATTTTACTATTTTTATTCAATTGTTAAAAAGCTCTATGTTAAATTACTTGTTCTTATAATATAAATAATCTGAAATGTGTTACTGAAGTTACGATTTTAATACTATTATTTCTTTTTGATGGAATGTGGATTAAAGTCTTCTTTCCTTCTTCTTAACAGTTTACTGAACGTAGAATTCTGAAAAGAAAAAAAAAATTAAAAAGGCAACAGTATACATTTACAAGTTTTTAGCTATTTAGGGTTTTATTTTTTGAGACACAATGTTCTAACACTTTGTTCAGTACAGTGCTTCTTATAATATATTTGATCGACTTTATCGTGAACCCTGTATAGTAAAATATTCTCATGCATTCAAATTAAAAATTTAAAGTCGCAGAAAAAATTACCCGGACGCAGCGTCATCAACAACAATGGCCGCCGACTGAGGACTCGCAAATATGAGTGTGGTGTGTTTCTTCAGCCAGAATGTGAGTACGGCCGCTAGTATGGTGGTCACGCAACCGGTCGCCGCCGCCACGGTCGCGCCCGATCCGCTCGACGACACGAACATGCGAGCCCACATCGTCTGCCACACAGACTCCGTCCACGTCGAGTATGTACCAGATTTGAAATCGTAATCTGCAATATAAATTGGTTTACAATGGCGAAGTCACTATACAACACGGTTGCTGTCTGGTTTCGTCGATAGTGTCTCGACGCATAGACAAAATAAATAATTGAGAGTGTCCTAGTATCATTATAAAATTTAAATATCACATTTATTTAATACCTATTTGTAAAATAAATTAACATGTTGTACCTGATATGGTAAACGCTGGGCTGAGTGCTTGACTGAAATTCATTGTGGTCTCAATACACACACCAGTATGATTCCATCCTTTTAACCATAACCTTGTGTAGCCCTAAAAAGTCGTTACATGTCACATAAACAAGAATACAATAGAATTTATTTTAAAGATTTTTTTTAAAATACAAGCAAATTTAAGATCCTGGATATCATGTAGCAGTAGAGTAAAACGAGCCCAAACACGACGAGTTTACCTTGTTTAGCACAAGAGTTCCAAAGTCAAAGTCAAAGTAAAATCATTTATTTTCAAAGTAGATGTGGACACACATACATTTTGAAAGTCAAAAATAAAATCAAAAGTTCTACCACCAGTTCGCTAAAATTACGCCACCGTCCTGAGAAGAACCGGCGCAAGAAACTCAGCGGGCATGTCTTTTTTTTTAATTTAAATATATTGTTTTTTTTTCTTTTTTTTTTAAATATTTTTTTACAATATTTTTGTTTTTTACAAATGTATCAATTGAAATGGCCCGGGACGAGCGCCTCATTCCCATTTTGTGCAGTCATTTATATAATCATTAAGTTTATAATATGCTTTACTGCATAACCGTTCTTTGATAACTCTCTTAAACCTATTTATAGGCAATGTTTGAACGGCCACTGGGATTTTGTTATAAAGCTTTACAGACAAACCCTGGAAAGAATTACTTATTTTATGTAATCTAGATGCTGGCAACGCAAGCTTGTGTTTGTTCCTAGTGTTAAAATTATGAATATCCGAGACTTTAGGAAATTCATGAATATTTTTATGCACATACATTAAATTTTCATAAATGTATTGGGACGCTAAAGTTAGAATCTTAATTTCCTTGAATTTGTCCCGCAAAGACTCCCTTGGGTTCATATTATAGATTGCACGAATAGCTCTCCTCTGCAGAATAAATATTGTTTCTACGTCGGCAGCATTGCCCCATAATAGAATACCATAAGACATAACACTATGAAAATAACTAAAATACACGAGGCGAGCTGTGTCCACATCAGTGTATGTTCTTATCTTTTTAACCGCGTAAGCTGCAGAACTGAGCCTTCCCGCCAACCTAGTAATATGGGGGCCCCACTGGAGCTTGGAATCCACCGTTATACCAAGAAAGACAGTTGACTCAACAAGTTCCAATGTTTCACCACTAATAATAACATTACTCTTAACTTGTTTAACGTTAGGTAACGTAAATTTTATGCATTTAGTTTTCTTACTATTTAATAATAAATTGTTAACACTAAACCAATGAACTACACGCGAGATGGCATCATTCACATCGTCATAGTCAAGTTCTTGACGTTTAAGTCTAAATAATAAAGATGTATCATCTGCAAATAATACAATCTCGTGACGTGCTTCTACAAAGCTAGGTAAGTCATTTATATAAACTAAGAACAAGAAGGGACCCAAGATAGATCCTTGGGGGACACCCATTTTAAGCATAACACCGGCGGATCTCTTTCCTTTAATATCGACTTTTTGTATTCGTCCTGATAAATAAGAGGTTATAAGATCTAACGAAGCGTCCCTTATACCATAAAAGTGTAACTTCCTTACTAATGTATCATGATCAACACAGTCGAAAGCTTTGGATAGATCACAAAATACACCAAGTGCATCTTGCGATTTTTCCCACGCCTGAAATATATTTTTAACTAAATTTACACCCGCATCAGTAGTGGAACAACCTCTAGTAAAACCAAATTGTTTATTATGAAGCAGGTGATTTTTATTAAAATGAGTTAGAAGCTGATTGAGGATTATTTTCTCAAAAATTTTACTGAGCGCAGGTAGTACAGAAATAGGCCTAAAATTTGAGGGGTCTGATGTACTACCTGATTTAAATAAAGGTATTACTTTACTGTGTTTCATTAGGTCCGGAAATACACCAGTTTTAATACACTCATTGAAAATTTCAGTGAGAAACGGTGCAATTACGTCTATTATATGATTAATAACCTTAATTGATATTCCCCATAAGTCAGGAGTTTTTTTAACATTAATAGTTTTAAAACTTTTTATGATATCACTTGTATTAATCTGACTAAATTTAAAATTGACTTTACATTTATGAACATGATTTTGTAACAGTGATTCGGCGATAGCAGGAGACGAAATTAAGGACTTGGTAGTGGAAGATGGTATTTCTGAAAAAAAGTCTTCAAAAATACTAGCTATCTCTTGTTGAGAATTTATAACTTTATTATTAATTTGTAGTGAAAATTTAGAGTCATTATGTATTACTCTTCCAGCCTCCCTATTGATAATGTTCCAAGTCATCTTAATTTTGTCTGGTGCATTTTTTATTTGCCTAGATAAGTGTAGTGATTTTGCCGCAGCACAGACTTTTTTGAATATTTTTGAATACGTTCGGACATACTGTTGGAATGATTCACTATGATTATATGACTTTTCATAATACAAGTCGTAAAGTCTTTCCCTGCTTCTATAAATTCCAATAGTAGCCCATTCACAAAAACTCTTTTTATTTCTTAACTTGAATTCCTATGACTACCTTCCGAATCCATTATCACATCAGCTCCATTTTATCATATTATTGCATTGTCACGCGATATACATCTGCGTGCAAAATGGCAGCAAATTCAGAAAACAAGAACTTTGATAAATTTAGCTTGCAAGATTGCACCCAAACTTACATGGTTACATCTTCATTAAATAATACATTATTTCACACCGGTAGCACTAGATAGGTATTATAGTTGTACTCACAGCTGCGGGCTTGTTGTCGCACTGTGAGCGGTTAAGAGTGAGCTGGGTGCCGGTGAGTAGCGCGAGCACATGTCCCACGAATACGGGGGGCGGCGTGCTCCACGTGGCCACGCCCACGTACAGCGGCGCGCGCTCCGTGTTACCGCGCACTTCGTCGTTGTTACCGAACTCGGCAGCCGCCAGTAACCGACAAGACTGACTTCCCAGGAAACAGTATAACATCTCATCCACCTGTGTTTTAATAATAAGAATTTGTATTTGCAAATATGTAACTGGTTGGCCAATGTACCAAGAATACCGATATATTATGGACAAGTTTATATTCTGCAAAAATTTAAATTCATGGTTGTTTTGAATGAACGACTCGAATTTACGATACTATCTCTGCATCACCCATACACCTCCGCACTATGTGGCAAGCAGCACGAGTGACCTTAGTGTACATGAGTCTTAATGTAATAAGTTAAAATTTTTGATTACAATAAATAAATTTCAAAAAGATAACCTGGCGATATAGAGTGCACTATTAGTAATTTGAATACTTACCAAATGTGCGGATGTTGTTATATTTCCAGTGTAGAGCTCACCGACAACTCTTTGATATAACGCCAGAGCTATCGCAGTAGCAAGTCGAGATATCTTGACTTGTGTGTCTGACTCTGTCATCAACCCATCTGCTATTAGCTCGACCGTCGATACAACTATAAAGCCAAAATATAAATATTAACTTTAAATTCAAATTGATGACATTATTTTAGACAATTTAAAGCCCTAAAGCTACTGGCAATTTTTGGGTAGGTATTTGAGACAAGTTGAAAACTTGACCGATAGTTCTCCTGATATGCCCCATCTCGGAACTGTAAACCTGGCTGCTGAGTAGCAGGGCTAAACGGATTCCTACAATTAAGGGGTAATGCAGAGTAAAGAGCGTCTTTAACTTGTCTTTACATTGGCCTGTAATATAAAGGAATTGATCAGAGGAAAAACAAATGATGAGACAATAAATACAACTTAATTGAACTTATGTACTTACATGTTCCATTCTTAATCATAGTAATATTTTTATACACATAACCGATTTTATCAACGTCGTCCAAAGCTGAGTTGTAGAAAACATTACTGAATGTTTCCTTATGATCGGCCAATAACATTTCCAGCAATTCACCGCTTTTCGTTTCATTTGACAATATATTCCTAAACGAATGTATGGACGATGGAGGTAAGGAGTCGCCAAATATTCCAGGTATGGTCATGTTATAGGCGTTTGATAGTTGCCTCAAGAAGATTTGTATCTACAATATTAAAGGAAAATATTTGAAGCAATACAAGAATGAATAATTTATACAATTCTTATTTAACTCCAAAAATACTTACGTCACTTTCACCGCCATTCGCCGGTGTTTGCGTATAGTTGGGTACAAAAGCGTTAAGTGGCCAGGCAGTCCCATCGGTATTAGATGATAATGCACCGCCGATTTGCCCGATTTCAATGTGTAGTTTTATATCGCTGGCCGATATGGGAGCATTTGGCGGCCACACTCCTTGTTTTATGTCGTATGCAACTCGTTGTGAACCAATGTAATCAAATGCCTCTCCATTAAATATAGTCCACAATATATTTGTATCTGAATAAATAATAAGAAAATAATATTTGAAGTTTTATGATTGTGTTAAATTCAAGAGTAACATTCGAGTCAGAATTCATTTAAATAATCTTTTATCGAAACACGTTAATAAAAAGTACGTACCATATAAATTAGATTGTGTGATCGGAATAAGTTGCGCCAGAGTAGCGGCTGCTGATAATAACGTGACTAAACCGACCACAGAACTGGCGGCGCCGGGTGACACACCTGACAAATAATGTTCGTTATTTTATTATATTACAACTGATTCACATTATTTCATCAGAAGAATGATTACCTAACATTATGAAGTACTTGAATGGAAATACAAAATAAATGAATTTCATGGATCTTACCATCAAACAATGATGCTGCGTCCATTCTTGCAGTCATTATAGTTATAGTTTGCGTCTTTGATTCTTTTGTCTGACCAAATAAAGAAGATATTAAAGAATTATATATATATACTATAGTAATTAGTGAACAATTAGCTATAATGCAACATTACACTATCAACTTACTCTAGGAAAAAGTGAATAATAAATATTTTGGTCTCCAAGAGGATCACACTTTTTAGTTGTTTGGACAAATGCTGATACAGCAGATCTGGAATAAACAATATGATATGTGTCAATAAGAATTAAAAAGGCATGTATAAAAATGACAATTATTTTACACAAAACTAATTAATATTAATACAAACTTAAAATGTTTTTTCAAGATCATTTGAAAAATTGCTTGTTTTAATATTATATATATATTTTTTTTTTTTATTCTGTGATAGATAAACGAGCCTACGGCCCACCTGATTAACTTAACTTATTATAATTAACTTATAATTGCAATTTTTAGACCTGTTATTATAAATTTCTTTAAACACTCGCGGTTATCTACATCAATTAAACTATTACTAAACGGGTTCTTACCACGATTATTTTTATTTGAGAGGTCCCGATATTTCAGCACTGTTTCAAGCGCCATGATCACGGCGTACCATACGTTAAGGGTATCACAGATAGAATTCAGAAGATTATGGATAGGTATAGTGTAAGAACAATATTCACAACTACAAAAAAGGTCTCACAATATCTGAGATCTCCGAAGGACAATTGCGCACTAGAACATCAGGGCATTTATAAAATCGAGTGTAGTTGTGGAGATTCATACATAGGCCAGACGAAGCGTGCCGTCTCAACAAGGATTAAAGAACACATTAGGGCTATCAAAAACAACGAACCCCATAAGTCAGCAATCGCTGAGCATGTGCTGGACTCGGGGACGAATCACTGGATGCAGTTTCACAAAGCCAGGGTTTTGTCATCTGAACGCCGTTACATACCAAGACTGGTTAAGGAAGCTATTGAAATTTCGAGGAATAGCACTTTTAATCGGGGTGACGGCTTCAAACTATCCTGTATGTGGAATCCAGTGTTAGACGAAAATAAAGCCAAAAAATCTAGTTTCGAGACGGCAGCCGATACTGTCAGTGTGGTATGTCGAAATGTGAGTTCGAGTTCTAGTGGTACCGGTAAACGAACGAGAAAGAGGGTAGACAGATTTGTCTGCTCTTAAATGACCTACCCGCAGTTCTTCAGTCTTCCCGTGATCATGGCGCTTGAAACAGTGCTGAAATATCGGGACCTCTCAAATAAAAATAATCGTGGTAAGAACCTGTTATTATAGTTTAACTTACCTTCTCATACACACTTCTGTATTAATTGCTGCATACATGAAAGAACTCAGTTGTATTGAGCAAAGTGATCGCCCTCTTTGATTATTTTTATCCAAATTGAATCTAAAAATCACAGAAAAAAAATGTTATTGTTTACATAAATAATTAGGGGGCAGCGCAACGGGAAAGAGTGCCGATGGCGTAACACGTCACGCCGTCCCTCATAACCCGATGCTGGGGGTTTTGGCCACAGCCGGGTTCGGACGCTGAGTGTGAGTGGTTGGAGGTTTTAGTGCGGTTCAACTCCCACATACCCCAACCGCGGGTGGGGATCCGATGATTTCCTCCAACTAAAAAAAACATAAATAATTAGCTTTCTAACTTAATAAATATGCAACAGTAAGTTGTAACCAACTATTTTAAACCACTATTAGCAATTAAAATATTATGTTCAATATAAATCTACCAATCATTACATAGCCACATATTCATTACAAACCTTTCAAAACAATCCTTAATCTTCAAAACTTCACTGTATCTGGAGTCTGAGAGATAGAACATTGGAAATGGGACATCTCTCTTCAGCAGACCTGTGCCTTTTTCATTCCAAACTACACCACCAGCCTTAGCAGATGAGCATGTACTTCCTTCAGACGATGAGTATTCATTAGGACATCTCGAATCATGAGAAAAGGATGATGGACTGTAATAAAATGATACAAAAATAATTAAATTTTGTTCTTAATTATACAAAATATGTAATAACTAAGGTAACAATATCAACTTAGCATATTATAAAAACATTAACTTAAAAGAATAGTAGCTAAATATATAACTTACACATCAGAAGAATTTTGATAAGTTAGCACTCCTGCAATATTATCTGGATGATCAATAAGGAATTCCACTAGACCAAATTTAGAAGTGCTAATGACAGCCATGTATGGGCCTGCAGAGGCATTGTGAACAAGCCACTGAACATCACTTAGATCTTGGACAAAATGTACCACTCCCACTGCACCGTTGTTAGATGCTGGAAATGAATAAAAATATTCTAGTTTAATAAGGCATGTTTCGCCTATAAATACTTAACATAATGCTGATTGCTGATGTTTCAGAAAAAGAAATAAGAAAGCTCGGTTTTCTACACAGTATGGGGCGTTTTTTACTTTAAAACTTTTGAACATTTTCCAATATGAATATACCTTTAGTGTGTATTAACAGCATTTAAATCAAGACAAATTCAATTAGACTTTTTAAATCAACTTTTGATAGAGTTAAAGCTTCATTTCTTACATGAACAACCAGTTTGATGTGTCCCATTGAGTCGCCGAAAGCAAGCAGCACTGCCTTCAATTGACGAATATATCTGTTCGTGTAATCTTTCAGAATTACAGCCTGAAATTTGCAGGAACAATATTTATAATTAGCAGTATTTTAAAATAAATATTTACTGTATTTATTTCTTTAGAATGAATAAGTTTTAATAATCATACCTGTAGACAGAAGTATGATTGATGTTATCAGTAAAGAATGTTGTTTAAAACCCATTTTATTCATTTTAATACTGGAAAACAGATATTAACTTTATCTGTGAAAACTCCTCTATTCTTCAAAACTTAGAAGTCATAAAGAGTGAGTTCCAATGGTTCCAAATAAATAGTTTGGTATCAATTCATTATTTCTCTGAGTTTCTTAACATTTTTTTTTTCATTTAATGTGTATTATTTACTCGTATTACTTCACACTCTAATTTATTTAAATTAGTTATTTTATAAATTAAGTTTTATATTTCTAAAATTAAATTACTCAGCAGCAATCAGTACAAATCAGTATGTCTTCTTCTTCTTTTTATTTTGGACCTCGTCCAAGACTCGGGACGATTCGCCAATGTCAAGTGAGACAGATACACGGTCTTTAAGACACTAAGCCAAAGTATTGTTCGGTTTCCAGCTTCAGCAGTAGGAAATGCTAATATTTATTATATCGTCGTTGCGCCTGCCAAATCCCATATGTGGTTTTTTTTGATTTTTCGTTTTTTCGCAAAACGTGATCTCCGATTTTTTCTCCATGTACTGGTAAAATCCTTTTTTTCAAATTCCATCGGGAACCATTTTGCCAAATACCTTATGTATTTTAACCGTTTAGAAAACGCCGGTATGTGGCAAAATGCACATACGGGATTTGTGTTTTGCCGTCTGTCGCTCGCAACTGTCCGACTCGTGAGAGTGTTGTGGTGAAAATAATCGTATAAAAATAGTTTTACTGTGTTTTAATTTGAGAAAAGCGGCAAGTACATCCTGAATTAACTTGATATTTTGTTGTTTGACATAATACCATTGATTATTTATCAATAACTTGTAAAGAAGATAAACTTTTTTTATTATTTATATACATTATTATAGTCCTACGAATAGTTTCTACTCTCATATATATATGTATGGTCTGTGGTTTCTACTCACGTATAATATCAAATATTTATTGATTTAAATCTACAATATTTATTTGATATCAACTGAAACATGATAAAAATGAAAATAGTTTTTAAAAACCTTTATAATTTAAAATTACATTACATTACCTACAATCATTAAGTTACCAAATCCTGTATGTGACACATACAGGATTTGGTAACTAGTATTGACAATACTTTTTTAGGTGTGAGGGCACGCTGTGGCAGTCCTTTAATACTTTCCTTCATAATCTGTGGTGACTACTCTTGTTAGCACAGATTAGAAACATAATAGTTACCATACCGTCGCCCCAGTGCTTGTTTGGCCTATCTGACATTTTTTACGAAAATGACTTTTTAATGCAGTATTATAAAGAATTAAATTTCCATCTTACTGGTAAAATAACTTTTTAAAATTTTCAATTCTAAAGCAATAAAAATCTCATTTTAAATTTTTTTCTCAACACGGCACTTAACGAAAATTCCGTGCTTGTTTGCTGTATCGATAGTTTTTAAAAATTTCAGTGCTTGTTTGTTGTATCGCAACCCAATTGACCAATCACAGCCGGCGTAGCGCCGTATCCGCCATTTTGTATGACGTCACAGTAGTTCGAAACACAGTGAGATTCGCATGAAATCACCATAAAAAATGAGAAATAGTTTATTAAATTATGTTTTTTTTTCATAAATTTGATTGAATATCATTTTAAAAGTATTTCTTCAACAAACCATAAAAGCAAAGATGAGCAGACACCGCTAAAAATAGAGAAATACGTATTTTTTTAAATTCACCGTTGACTCAGTTGAATTTCAAACAGGGTGTTCTATTTAAAAACTTTAAACCAATTGTCAGGTTAAGACAAGTATCACGCCCGTTTTCCATACAAATAAATAAAATTCGAGTTCTCGAAATCTGTGTGTAAATTGTTCTGTACTGTGAATCCTGGATCCGAATGTTGGATTCTGCATCCTGGATCTTGAATATAGGATCCTTGATCTTAATCAAGATCTGATGATGGAGCTGGAAGGTGACTACGGAAACTCCGTCAATAAGCAAGATAACCTCATCGTGCTTAGGCTCTAATGAAGCGTCTTGATGAGTTCTTTGAGAAGAGATGAATGTCAAGGTTTGATGATGAAGCTGGAAGGTGGCAACAGGAACTCCGTCAATAAGCAAGATAACCTCATCGTGTTTAGGCTCTACTGAAGCGTCTTGATGAGTTATTTGCATAGACATGAATGTCAAGGTCTGATGATGGAGCTGGAAGGTGGCTACAGGAACTCTGTCAATAAGCAAGATAACCTCATCGTTTTTAGGCTCTAATGAAGCGTCTTGATGAGTTCTTTGCATAATCATGAATGTCAAGGTCTGATGATGGAGCTGGAAGGTGGTTACAGGATCTCTGTCAATAAGCAAGATAACCTCATCGTGTTTAGGCTCTAATGAAGCGTCTTGACGCGTTCTTTGCATATACATGAATGTCAAGGTCTGATGATGGAGCTGGAAGGTGGCTACCGGAACTCTGTCAATAAGCAAGATAACCTCATCGTGTTTAGGCTCTAATGAAGCGTCCTGGTGAGTACTTTGTCCCTAGATGAATGTCAAGGTCTGATGATGGAGCTGGAAGGTGGTTACAGGAACTCCGTCAATAAGCAAGATAACTTCATCGTGTTTAGGCTCTAATGAAGCGTCTTGATGAGTTCTTTGTATAGACATTCATCTACATTCATTATAGCCTAAACACGATGTCGTTATCTTGCGTATTGACAGAGTTCCTGTAACCACCTTCCAGCTGCATCATCAGACCTTGATATTCATGTCTATGCAAAGAACTCATCAAGACGCTTCATTAGAGCCTAAACACGATGAGTTTATATTGCTTATTGACGGAGTTCCTATAGCCACCTTCCGCTCCATCGTGAGACCTTGACATTCATCTAGGGACAAAGTACTCACCAGAACGCTTCATTAGAGCCTAAACACGATGAGGTTATCTTGCGTAATGACGGAGTTCCTGTGGCCACCTTCCAGTTCCATCATCAGACCTTGATATTCATGTCTATGCAAAGAACTCATCAAGACGCTTCATTAGAGCCTAAACACGATGAGGTTATCTTGCTTATTGACAGAGTTCCTGTAACCACCTTCCAGCTCCATCATCAGACCTTGACATTCATCTAGGAACAAAGTACTCACCAGGACGCTTCATTAGAGCCTAAACACGATGAGGTTATCTTGCTTAGTGACGGATTTCCTGTGGCCACCTTCCAGTTCCATCATCAGACCTTGACATTCATGTCTATGCAAAGAACTCATCAAGACGCTTCATTAGAGTCTAGACACGATGAGGTTATCTTGCTTATTGACAGAGTTCCTGTAACCACCTTCCAGCTCCATCATCAGACCTTGACATTCATCTAGGAACAAAGTACTCACCAGGACGCTTCATTAGAGCCTAAACACGATGAGGTTATCTTGCTTAGTGACGGATTTCCTGTTGCCACCTTCCAGCTCCATCATCAGACCTTGACCTTCATCTACAGACAAAATACTCACCAGGACGCTTCAAGCGCAAAAAACCCATCAATCAATAATCGAGAAGTTGGTCATATTTTAAAATAATACTAGCTGCCCCACGCAACTTCGTCTGCGTCGAAAAAAAAAAAAAAAAATAGGGGTGGACTACCCCTAACATTTAGGGGGATGAAAAATAGATGTTGGCCGATTCTCATAGATACCGGATAAGCACAAAAAATTTCAACAAAATCGGTCAAGCCGTTTCGGAGGAGTTCAAGTTCGAACACCGTGACACGAGAATTTTATATATTAGATACACAACGGAACAAGCGAAATCGGCAGTAAAACTTATACTAATTAAAAAGTTACATCCTGTATCAACAATATTAGCACTTAGCACAAACAAGCACGGAAAATTATCACAATCCTTTGGTCAATCTTCAGTGCACGTTTGTTGTAAGTAAACATCCGAAAAATTTTTAGTGCACGTTTGGCCTATCGTCAC
Organism: Trilocha varians; assembly: GCA_030269945.2. Lineage (NCBI taxonomy): Eukaryota > Metazoa > Arthropoda > Insecta > Lepidoptera > Bombycidae > Trilocha > Trilocha varians. The sequence continues at coordinate 6,598,132 of AP028267.1, read as the reverse complement.
ACAAAACATGTAAAATACGCTAGAATCATAAACTATTGTATATTATTTCTTTATAAATCAATTTGTGGGTAGCTCGTGTATTTATATTAAGTATCAAATTAAAAAATTAAACGTTAGTTAATAAATAAAACAAAAAAAACGTCTCCTGTAAAATTTGCTCGAGTGCAGATAGGCCAAACAAGCACTGAGGCGACGATACTTTCGGTCTGTGGACAAATTGAATAAAACCGCGAAAAGCTATGTAATGTAACTTTATTAACTTACTTTATTTAATTATGACTTCATCTTTTAGACATAGCTTTTAGATTAGACTAGATTAGTGTCTCAAGTCTTACTTTCACTCAGATCAAACTCAACTGCTCTCGTTTTAGAAAAGAGTACGGTGAGTTCGGTGAATTTAATTTCAATATTGTCTTATTTAAAGTACCAATTTATTAGAACATGGCTCCGAAAAAAAATAAAAGTCAATCTTCGCAAGTGAGTTACACTAGTCCAAATAAAAGACTCCGAAAAGAGGATCCAACTAATTATTTAAATGTTTGCTTACAAGATAGCGGACTTTCACTAAAAGACCCTCTTGAGAAACACAAAGCTCGTTATGAAACTATTCAAATAATAAGAAATATTAAAAGGATTTTGGAAAGTAATTATGAATATCCTCGCAATGTTGGAGAGCTCTATAATGATTTACAAAAGGTATGTCAAAACATGGATATTTTTAGGCACTACCTGTTCCCAAACATTGTTTTAAGTACTGGAGAGAATTCAGAAGAGCTACCAATCAATGACAGTGTCATAAAAATACTACTAAGTATCCCTATACTACAAACCAAACTATCAGACTTTATATTTGAAAAAGCAACAGATCTAGCAGCTCAATCAAGATTGGAACCATGGATACAAATTATTGTGAGAAGCTTTTCAAGTCTGGATCACATAGTAGATAGTGAAAAAATTGCTACAAATTTAATCAACCTATTGGATATAACAACAGAAAAAATGGTTAAATTAAAAATTATAACTGCAATCCCTGACATAATAGGAGACCAGTACCACAATAATATAGCCATGGAAATCAGTAGACTTTTAAGTGAAGATCATGACCTTATCCCTGCTATATTAGACTGCTTAGTGTATCTGTGTCTCTCTGATGAAGAACATGACCATTTACAAAAACAAACTCTCAATATTCTAAAAAGTTTGTCAAAATGTACCTATTTTCCTAATTTTGTTAAATTCCTTTTGATGCCTGGCAGATTAAGTGAAAGTAATTGTCTGGCAGCAGTAGAAGGCTTGAGGATGGCTCTGGGATGGTCAACATCCACTATGAATGCACAAGATATTGCATCTAGCCAGGTACTTACTACTGCTGCTATCAGAAATACTATAGTCTCTTCTAAAATGACAGCAAATACATGGCTTAAAGTTATTTCTCAGTGCAAAAGCAGTATTGAACATAAGTCTATTGATTTCATAATTCTTTTAATATTATATTCTACTTCTGAGGATAGACAGAAACAAGTTGAAAATATTATTAAAAAACAAGTGAAACTGGATATTTTAAGAAATGAGTTAATAGATGAAGCCTTTAGTAAATATAAACCTATACTAAAAGAGTACTTAACACATTTGCTAAATTTAGCAAAAGCTTTCCTTAGGGCAAATGGTGAAGTAACAATTGAATTATTTGCATCCCATCTTTATATGCTAATGTTCAAAGAACTTGATGATTGTTGTGCTACAATTGTAGCTGAACTACTGCAGTATAGTTTCAATTCTAAACAATCTATCTCAAGTATCTTAACAATATTGAATTATGTTTTTAATATCAATATGTCATTACTAAAACAACAAAGTCTCCAAATATTATCCTTACTGGACAGAACGGATGATATGGATTTGGCAGAAATAAGAGGAGTAATGAACTTACTGTGTGGTTTAGCATATGGCTTAGAAAATTCCTCCATCAAAGATGACATGCATATGATAATAAGAAAAGAGTTAAGTAGTTCTAACCCTAAAATTAAAGTTCAAGGTATTTTAGCTGGTGTCCATGCTGTGAAATATCTAATGATTACGCACAGTCTTGAAGATTCAGAAGGTGATCCTGAAAATAATTCTGATGCAATGTGTCACTTGCCAGAAGGAAATGTGAAAGAAGCAGTTCAGATCATAGAATTGATTTGCCAAAGCATTAAACATTTTTCAGATATGACAGCTTTCTTTTATGATGAATTATCCAAACTAGTATCAAATGCATTACATATTAATAAACAATTTCTATCATGGTTAATAAATGCAGCCACTAATGATTGGATACAAAGTTTTATTGTTGACTCCATAGAAGATGAAATAATAAATGGAATTACTTTGACTATGCAGTATGGGCTAAACGATGACAATGAAATTATTGCTATAAATATAGCAGGTCTGACACTTCAGCACAATGCAGAAGTCAGTATCAATATTTTATCACCTCTATTTCAGTTAGTACAAACTTTGCATTTCAAACAAAATAATTGTGACCTATCAAGCATTGATGCCTTACTGGGATGTCCAATAATAATTCCTCAATATGATATCGATACTGTTGATGAATTAGATCAAAGTGCTGTAAGCAGCATTTTAGATTGTTTAATTTATTCTGTTAATTGGTTCAGAGAGCTTGTTAATGCTTTTTCAACTCAAGATAATGACTACCTGAAAGCAAAAACTTTAAAACGAGTTCTACATATAGAAGAGTTACAATTCAACATAGCTGAAGTGTTATCAAAATGCAAGAACTTGTCTTATAAATCTCCGACTGCCATAACTAACGTTAATAATTATACCAGAGATCTTGTAGCAAGAAAGACTTCAAAAATAATAAAACATCCAATAAATTTAAAACAGCGAAACTCTTCAGATGTCATGATAGCGGAAACAATGAGATCCCAAGCAACTCAAGGACCAGTCACTGCTAAAAATAGGTTGGATGTGCTGGATAACATTTCATTTAGAAAATTTAATATTAACCTTCTATCACTATTAAAATCGAAATCATCTGATAAGGAGCTTAATATTAAACAAGCGAATTTCATTTTAAAATCTGGAAATGAAATTTTACAAGACACAATGTTATCCAAAATAAAAAAGCATACATTTTTAACCAAACAAGAAAACATTGTATATGATTCAAAGAAAGCTTTAGAATATGCAGAAAATGTTAACGAAATATTACCCACAATTGTAATACAACTGAAAAGAATAACGGAAACACTTGAAAATAAACTGTCTGAAATTCAGTCTAATGATGAAAGTGAAATAATATTCAATTCTGAATTAATTGATTACATTATTGGGTTGGAACAAATTTATACCATGCTTACTATATATTATAGATGGATTGGCTTTAAGAATAATCATAGTGCACTGTTAAAAAAATCCTTAAAAACGTTAACTAATCCAAACAACGAAAAGTCCTCTATGAAAGATCTGTTACTTTTAGTTGCTAATGAGTTTAAAAACCATGAAAAATACTGTTTACTATTATCAACTGCCATATCTCTAATTGAATTATTAAATACAATTCAAAACCATTGTGATAGTAGAAACATACTTTTGATTGTTAAATCCATGGCACAAAACTTTTTATCACGTTCCTGGAAGAAAGTCGACGGTAGTCCTGAAAAAGGATTGGTTTTCAATCAAAACATTGATTTATTAGCCTCAATTTATTTTGTGAATAACGAAATTCTCGATCTCAAAACTATGACACTGGAACTAGCACATGATATAACGTTACTGAAAGGTAAAACTGATACTTTGCGTAATTTGAAAAGTATTAATAAAAACAATTTTCCAATTATATTTAGGAATTTGGGAACTGCTGTATTCGAAGCAACAAAAAAACGTGTAGATAAGGGAATGACAAATGCAGAACACTTGGAGTTATGGAGAGATATAGCACACATCTTAAAGTCAATGACTGAGATTGTAAAAACTCACAAGAGTAACAGCTTATCGGTGTTTTTAAAAAAATCGATGCCAATATTAAAATTGTTTACATCACAAGGGCTTCCAGTTCTAAAGCTACAATTTAAAAACCAAACTGATGAAGTACTGCAGATTTTAAAACTATTGCAACAGTCAACTAGATTTTTGCACTCCCTGTGTTGTCATTCCAGATTAAAGAAAAATAAAGCTTTGTTAAGCAAAGTGCCTTATGTGAAACAAATACTGGAAACTCTTATTTACCAAGTGAAAGCTGCATTAGCAGCCAATGATTGTTCAGAAGCCTTTTGGATGGGTAACTTGAAAAATAAAGATATTCATGGGGAAGTAATCGCATCACAAGAAAGCATTGATGATAATTCTCCAGATGATGGCGATATTCAACTATCAGATGATGAAGATTGCGAAGATATTGATGATGAACTGTTGAATCCTGAATCGAAAAGTTTGAGTGATATTATTTAGTAATAAATAAATACAGGTATAACCGAAATTATTTTTTATTTTCCCCTAGATAATTGATATTTATAATAGCTATAATAAAATACAGGGTGGATCTGTAAGTTTATTTCAGCTTTTTATTCAATATTATATGAAAGCCCGCAATGATAGCCCTACGTACGCTATATTAAATTGAAAAAAAAAAGAAAAAAATAATTGTACCAATACAAAAAATAAAAGTGATTCCAGGTTGTATTTCGACACAGTTTAGACAGATCATACAATGATCTGTTGAAACAGTAAATAAAAGTAATGTTTTAGATTTTATCAGAGCACTTTATCAAATAAAAATTCACCACCATATGTTTCATAAACATGCCAGATGCCAACTTCAGTTTCAACGTAGTGCACGCGTAATAAGTATAAAACAGTTACGCAGTGTGGAAATTTTTCTGTTTTACAATTTATATTTTTCAATTATATGAATGAAATCAAGTATTTGTAGTAACTCGATCCCATCGCCAGATAGTACCATCATCGCAACATGTTAACAATATTTTTCCATTACGTGACAGGGTTACCTGTAACAAGTAGAATAAAAAGTAAAGTACTTGTCTTCTACAAAAAAAATTGAGAGGTGTCAAGGGACACCCGAAGTTCCTTTCGATTAATTAGTGAGGGAATTGTAAATTGTTATCACAGCGCCATCTAGCATAAATGATATACAACAAAATAAGGAATTGTTTTAAAAGATTTTAATCACAGCGCCATCTAGTGATAATCATCGAAAACAAAAAAGTGTCGTGACAACTTTTTCATAAGAATTTCCGTCTAGTCCCCTTTCGATAACGCGCGATAAGGAACTTCGTTCCAATTATACAGAAAAAAACAAAGTTGGTAATGATTTTCTTCATTTGCAAATTATCATCCATTAATTTTCTAAAAGAATATATTCCAAAAAGTTTATAGTATTCAAGCAAGAAATGTTCTAGGGCTAAACAAAGATCTTATAGTGAAAAAAAATTCAGTGTATTGTTGTAATTGAACTGTGTAATAAAAAAAGCATACCTGTCGCACGGCCGCCGCACATCTAGGATGAACTAATTGAGAAACTTTAGAGCCCCCGGCTACATTCCCCAGTTCCCAAACCATTGTTTTGCCACACTGATTACCTAATGCTATGACCTGAAAACCATCACAGAAAGGCTACTAAGTATACATAAATACCTTCAAAATCTTAACGATTATGAGTTGAAAATTAAAATTAAGTAAGAAAAGGTTTTGGGGAATAAAACCAATACTCGAGTTGAAATGTTATTTTGATTTTGTTTTTTTATTTAGAAGAAGGGAATTTGATAAAGACATTGCTTATTAGTGTGTGTGCGCATAAATGATACAACGTGTACTATCATTTAAAACACCCAGTACTAATAGCAATTGACAGACTAATTTGCGATGAGTTAACTATTCTTCGGTTATATTAGGTACTATATGAATAAATTGACCATTACCCTTTGACTATAATCAACTGCAAATCTTATAAACCAGATTTCACATTCTTTGTAGTCGAACCGATGAACTATAGTGACAGAGTTGTCGCCGGGTCGCAGTTCAGTGTCTTCTAATCTTCCTGGTTTCCAGCAGATAATTGCATTTTCGCATGACTGAAAAAGTAAAGCGCTAGTCAATATTGATACAAAATGTTAATAAAGTTTATTTCTTCTCAGGTTTTGGTTACGCTATTTATTATAGCTAACTAAAAACACCCACTAAGTAGTACTCAAACTGTGGCCCGCGAGCCATCTACAATATGACAAACTACTACAAACTGAACAGCCAATATCATTATTATTCGATTTTGTTTAAGTGCTCCCATTACACATATATTAGTAATACGCATGTTAAACTTATGTAACGCTGTGAGAAAATAAAGATTTTTTTAATAAAGATTTACTATTGTCACGTTGTCATGCTTAATGCTCACCTTGGATAATATTAGATCACCCATCCATCTAACACAATCAACATAATTCCTATGGATATCTCTCGTCGAAAAATCAGGAAAGTGTTCTTTTAACGAGTTAAATGGTCGTAGTGCTCTGTGGGGATTGAAACTATAACTCTGTTTGATGGCTTCATTCATTGAAGGTTTATCTAATCTCCATAGTTTTAGAGAGTGATCCATTCCACATGACATTATTCGTTCACCCTTGAGATCAAAATCAGCACTGAGTACTTCATCTCTATGGCCCTCAACTCCACCGAATATTGCAATACAAACATCAGTCATTATATTCCACAATCTCAGGGCGTGGTCCTTGCTAGCTGATAGCAGCAGGTTTGGATCCCTGGGATGAAACTTAACTTCATTTATAGCATGACCATGTCCCACATAGTGCTTGATACATGTCTGTGTTGATGGATGAAATATACGTATAATACCACGAGATCCGGCCACAGCTAGAAGCGGAAGCATTGTGTCTTCTTCATATGACCATGCACATGTATAAAATGTTTCGTCAACCTGTTTAACATCAAAGTGACACATACAAATATATTATGTTTAAGAAATTATTTTCAGTAGGATGAGTAAGGTATTTTGCTATTTATATTTAATTTATATAAGTATAATGCCTACTACTGCAGATCCTTTTTGACTTTTATCAGACAAAATTTCACTATTTGCTATGCGTTTTTGCGTGTATTTCTTTTATATGAACCAATATCTATGATTCTTTTTGTTAAGCAGACATTTTGAGCATTATCTCAAATAATTTTGATAAAGATTTGACTGGTAGTTGTTGTGCTATGCTTGAGAAATGTAATTTGGTTGTTTTCATTTTTGTAATAAAAATATTATTACTGATCTAAACTGTGACACAATTCAAAAACCTTTTTTGCATTGATTTAATTATAAGATTCAGCAGAGAAGCTTTAACTGCAGTACCGCTGTAATGCCAGAATTTAGAGGAGTTCTTATTTATTATTTTTTAGTTTTTATCTTATAAATCTCTAACCATACAAAAAAACAATTTAAAGAATATAAGTTGAAAACATACATCAGGATCAGCATAACACTGAAGGAATCTGAATCCTCCAGATTCAGGACATTCATATATTGAGACTCTGTTACTGCCAACAACTGCAAATACTGATGGTTGTCTTTCGCCAAGGTGATGATTGAACTGACATCCGAAAAGAGGTTGTCCATGGTCTTCTTTAGCACTGCAGCTGCAACAAGTTATTAATTAATCTAAATAAATTTAATTTTATAATAAAGCTTTTTTTGAAGCTTTTTAATTAAAATAATAAAGGTGTTATTTAGACTGCAATATAATTTATTTTTAGATAGATACACCTATTCACCTGTCTATTAAGAGAATAGTCTATATTTTGAATTGAATATAATAGAATCTACATGATGTCACAATTATTAGAAATATAGATTTTATTTAGTGGTTAAATAAGGATTCAATAACTCGGACACTTCTATAATATAACTCATTATCAATTTAAAGATCATATTCTCATCTAATTGTAAGTTATCTTTGACCTGACGCAATCTGAATGGGACAAGGAGGACAAAAGAAGAAAATAACTATTCAATAAAATTAAGAATTATCATTGAATTGACTTACTTGAACTTATATGGTGGTTTAACCGGTTTAATCATTTTCTTTTTACCTCGACGTCGTTTTTTCACCTTGGAGTTTGTAGGAGTCTCACTGCGGGACGTATTGTCTGTATTTGATGCACTGTCGACGCTGGAGGTATCATCCTATAAATATGAGGTTTTTCAAGCCCAATGTTTATTCTGTATTTAGATATTTGGTGACATTTATTGAAGTGTTTTCTAAACGTTAGCAGTGAAAGCAATAATTTTAAAACAAAAACATATTTTTTATCAAGTTCACTTAATTCATTTGTGTCCAAATTTTAACATAGGTACTTACTGCTTCATTTTCAGAAAAATTCATAGTTAATTCCTGTAACTTCAAACTTAAGAAACTCTTAAAAGTGTAACTTATTTGATGAAATTTCTTGATCACTTGTTCAATGTTCTTTTCTTTGTTAATTTCTTGACTTCTACCAATTTCTACCACAGATCAGAAAGATTTCTAGGAACTGCAAACAACCTACCGGCGCCAACGTATGATTTTGACAGTACAGTGAATGAATATTTTTCAAATGTCAACGGTTCCAATAGTGTTGGCCTGTTGATAGAAGATTAGAAGAAGGAATCGATTTTCATTTGCCAAAATTTAGATTGTATTTTTAGTGTATTTATAAGGCATATAATCTGTGATTCTGTAACCAGTATTAGTATTTTAATATTAATACTAGTTTTTAAACAAACTCTTAACTACCTATAAACCATACCTATATTAATACTTAATATAGGTATGCAATTACAAGATGTTTCTATTTGACTTCTTCTAAAGGAGGGCTATTCGGATTGTTTACGAGCCCAGGCTCACGGATCGACTGTAGCCTCTGAGTGTGCGAAGAGATTTCAGCTCTCTTTGCAGTCTGTATCGCTTGTCCATTTGGAATTTTCTGAGGAACTCTTGGAGATGATCTTCATCTCCTATTTACCATCGCACCACACACCGCAGGGGCAAAGTTCATCACCTTTACTTGGACCAGCTACGCTCTTCCATGGTCCGGTCTGGTCTGGTTTCAGGGTCTGCGGTGTTCCTGTATAATGTAGTTTATACTATTAACTAAATGCTAATTAAGATAACCACCACAGTAAAGCGTAGCATATAGTAAAGTAATATCTGTTAATTTTGTTATAAAAATTCAGTTTTATTCGAAAATGATTTCTTCGAGAGTTCGAAACCAAACTTCGATTATCGATAACTCCACTTACATCCCTTCACTAAAATTAAATACCACGCCATTTGTAAATGTATAATTCGGAAAGAGCCAGCTGTTTTTTTGTTAATAACAAAAGTTTGATCTACAACAAACTGTAGTGATTAAATTAACATTTGTTTTCATCACAATTCTTCTGCAAAATGTCTGAAACAGTAGAAAATAAGGTATGTGTGTCGCAAAAAAGCGAATTCATCAATATATCTTAAATCTCCACTAACCTTGTCCTCAGATTGTTATTATGCTAAATTTGAATATTGTTCATACAATATTAATATTTATGCAGCGTTACTGATGTTATTTGTACTCTTATTTCAACCGTTCTTCGAAAATGTTTTACGGCATTTGTAAATAGGAGGTAGTTGCTTTTTTTTGTCATGGAACTACGTTTATTTCGCAATATGATCCGCGTTTTGCCTTTTGAAACCTTCAACGTAATAAAATATTACTTCCATGTGTTCTGCTATTTTTTTTGCATTTCTAGTCAGAGAAAAGACTCCATGTAAAGAGATTTAAACACTATCTTTTTTGTTACAATGTTCAAATTTCCTACATAATCAATTCAAGTATTAAAGTTTTCGTGAACAAAGGGTTTATTTGATGATATTAGATAAGTTTGAGACAAATTTTCGTACTTCATCATCAGAAACTAGTGTGTACTCCATTTCCTATTTTCAAAGTTTTATGCTGGAACAATTTGAGAATATTTAATTTTTTGTCACAGTAATTTGTGTTGCAAAAAATCGTGAGACTTTCTTTTCTGTAAGAAAGCACTATGCACACAAGCCACATCTATAACTATTCTACAAGCTTTCTACCCTCTTTCTCGTTCGCTTTTTGGTCGTACCCCTAAAGAGGGTAGACAGATTTGTTTGCTCGTAAATCGACCCGCAGTATCCAGTCTTCTCGTGATCATGACGTTTGCAACAACGTTGAAATATCGAGACAACTCAATAAATTAAATATCGTGGTAAGAACCCGTTCAAAAATGCATGATAGTATTATAGAAAACCGCGAGTGTCTGAATAAGTTTATTTTCTTTCCTTGAGTGAAGACAAAAAAGAGTTTTCAGGGCATCTCTACTAAAAGTGATGCATTGCTTTTACATTACAGGTGTAAATCTTACATAATACTATAAAGTACTATTATTTGCTAGTGGTGAAATTGAAATTTAGCACTGTTTAAAGTTCATTCAAAATTTTAGTTTTTAAAATATGTTTGTTAACCTCATTATTCTAATGAAATCATGCAATCACAAATTATTATGAATTTTAAATGAGTTTTGTTGAAAATGTTATAAAGTAAATTTGTTATTTTAATTTCCAATGAACATAATTTAGTTTGGTGTTTAAAAACATACTGATATTGAAAAATGTTTGGTTTTTTTTTAGCCTGATGAACTGCCTGACTTGGATAATCTACTGCAATGTCCAGTATGTTATGAAATTCCTACAGGTCATATATATCAGTGTAACGAAGGCCATAATGTGTGTGGTCAATGTAAACTTCGACTTTCTGTTTGCCCTGTGTGCCGTGCATTATTCTTTGGAACCAGAAACTATGCAATGGAAGAGCTCATTTCTAATGTCAGGAAATTAAGAGCATTTGTAAGTATTACACACAAATTTTGCTTAAATAACATCTGTGAAAATAGATATTTATTTATGTTTGACTTATTTCAGAAATTGGGTGGAAAAGTTACAAGAGGATTTTTAAACTCTGAGAATACTTCTCCAGCAAGAGAGAATGGCTCTGATGAACCAGAGAACACTACCGAAACAGTAAATGAAAATAATGAAGATAGTGTAAGTTTAAATAGTGTAAAAGAGATTGGAGATACTGAACATTACATGGAATTATACTTTTATAATAATGATGCAATTTCAATTGAGTAACTCTTCCTCTTTTTTCATGGTTCACTGTTTTGTTCTTAACTAACAAATATTTTGGATTATCAAATGATGCTCATACTACAAATTCTATCCTTCTGAACTTTGAACACAACATTCCTTACAATATTATAACCCTGTGAACATTTAATATTTCACTTTTAAAGGAAAAAAAATATAATATTTTATATTTATAGCATAATATTAAAATATTGACCCTCTTAGGCATAATTGAAAACTACTGTAAGGTAGAATACTAACTTTAACTGTCGTACATCAAAGCACCTAAATGAAAGCTATTACACTAATAAATTACAGCGGCAAAGATATCAAAATACCGTAAACTATGTAGTTTTTTGTTAGTGGTTTTCAATATAGGTATATATTTGGTTTATATTACAGCAAAATTCCAATGCAGCCCCCAACCCATGTAAAGGATTGTTTCGTTGTCTATGCTGTAAGAATGGAAATACAATCAGACTTCCAGCAGCTCGTTTACTAAATCATCTTCGCTACTTCCATGCTCCAGAACTTCTGGAGGTAGGTATATTATGCTTTTATTAATGGTGGATATTAAACAGTTTGATATAATAAACTAAACTATGGTTATTTAAATACAGGGAAGAGCTGATGGTGGTGAATATGTGCAAGCATGGCAGATCTCCACTACACCAGGGAGATTAGTAACTGCAGTTAAAATTTCAAACATGGGCATATATTTTTTAACCATTGAAATACGTAAGAATCAATTTTTATTTGTTACTTTAATACTTACTGCCTTTTGTTCCTGCCTGCATGGATATCTATTTACGAGCATCTTTATGCATGCAAATGTTAGGGATAAAAGTGGTTAATGTGAAATATGCGTGATAGACTAAAACATAATATATATTTCTCTTCTTTTTTTTTAGTTCATTCTTTTAAAAAATGTTTTTGTATATAACTAGATGACCCGCGGAACTTCGTCTGTGTCACGAAGGGGTTCAAACAGCACTCGCGATGTTGCTGTGACAGCATCAGCCTATTGCGTTTTATACTTGTGATAATTTCTTAACAAAATGACAGATTGAAATGAAACATAAAGTATTTTCCTTCTATCTATATTAATACCTTAGAAGAGGTAATAATTCCATGATTAATACCCTGATAACATAATGCTTAATTTGGGTAAGGAATAATATTACGATACTCATTTAACGTTGTTTCATACTTTAAACGATTTAACATTTTTATGAACATAAAAGAGGTTATTGTGACTAAACTATGATGAAATGAAATTTATTACTTATAACTTTAGAATGGTAGTTAGATGTATGCTCTCGCGAACTCTTTTTTTTAGATCTTACTAATACCTAAAAACCCGTAGAACATCATTTTGTTTTATTGTGAATAGTTTTTGCAGCGTACGCATAAATAGATTTTCGATAAACACCTTGTGTTGCAAATTCTATATTTTCATACGGATCCCTAATTTTTTTCAAAATATACTATTAGTATAGGAGCTAGCAACATTTTTGAGAGAGCATTTTAGTATTGCCAGTTTTTATGTATGTTATTTCTCACACACTCCCGGACGTCATACGGGCAGTCTGGCTGCTGCTAGTGGTTGCGTTTATCAGTGCGCATCATATTTGTGCAGGTAGAAAACTGATTTTTCAAATCATTTTAAGACATTTTATTTCATTTGTATTATGTTTATTGAACTTTTTGCTACATGAATTTATTATTGCCAGACATGTTAGGTGCTGTTTAATTAGTGCCAGACGCTAATTCTGAATGAAAAAAAAAAAACATTTTTTCAAAGTATTTCAGTATGGCTGAAATTTTTACATTATGTTATTTAAGCATCTACAAAACGAAATTTAATTTGCCAGACTGTAATTCGATTGTTAAACAACAGCCAGATCGATCTAAAGTTGAAAATTTATTTTAATTAAATCTTTATATACAACTCTTTAAGGGACTGAATATCAAAGTTATGGCAAATTAAATTTATTTTTGTAGATGCTTAACACGTTCACTGCGAAACATTTTTTAGTGTACTTTCAGCTGGTGCGTCAAGAGGTCATCTTGGCACATAGAAGACTTTCCTGCCGTGCATCGTGTGGTCTGATTGACTCTCAATCGTTTCTGTTTTAATATGGGTTTATTCAGTACCTCATATTAGTATAGGAGCTAGCAACGTTTTCGAGAAAGAATTTTAGGTCAGCTGATTTTGTGATATGTCGTCCTTCTTGCACTTTCGGTTAGAATCTGGGCTATCTGGCTGGTGGTAGCGGTTGCGTTCATTAGTGCGCATCCTACCTGTCCAGGTAATAATCCTGGATTTTATAAATATTTTAGAAGGTGTAATTTTTTATTTTTAAATAAGTCTACCTGACATACTTTTTTTATTGCCAGACATTTTTGACAATGCTAACTATGTGCCATACACGATTTTTTTTTTTTTTAAATTAAAATTTCAAAGTATTTTATAACGTCTATAATTTTAATATTATGTTATTTAAAGATAAGAAAAACTTAAAATAAATTTGCCAGACATTAATTCGATTGTTAAGTCTTGAATAAAAATTAAAAATTAATAATATCAAACCCATATTAAAACAGAAACGATTGAGGGTCAATCAGACCACACGATGCACGGCAGGAAAGTCTTCTATGTGCCAAGATGACCTCTTGACGCACCAGCTGAAAGTACACTAAAAAATGTTTCGCAGTGAACGTGTTAAGCATCTACAAAAATAAATTTAATTTGCCATAACTTTGATATTCAGTCCCTTAAAGAGTTGTATATAAAGATTTAATTAAAATAAATTTTCAACTTTAGATCGATCTGGCTGTTGTTTAACAATCGAATTACAGTCTGGCAAATTAAATTTCGTTTTGTAGATGCTTAAATAACATAATGTAAAAATTTCAGCCATACTGAAGTACTTTGAAAAAATGTTTTTTTTTTCATTCAGAATTAGCGTCTGGCACTAATTAAACAGCACCTAACATGTCTGGCAATAATAAATTCATGTAGCAAAAAGTTCAATAAACATAATACAAATGAAATAAAATGTCTTAAAATGATTTGAAAAATCAGTTTTCTACCTGCACAAATATGATGCGCACTGATAAACGCAACCACTAGCAGCAGCCAGACTGCCCGTATGACGTCCGGGAGTGTGTGAGAAATAACATACATAAAAACTGGCAATACTAAAATGCTTGTTTTCCCGACGTTGGTAGCTCCCATACCAATGTATAATGTTTCACGATAGATGGACTTACCAACACTGAAAGATTTTTTGAAATTGGGCCAGTAGTTTCTGAGTTTCTTCATAATAACAAACATACAAAAAACTCTGTAGCTATAATACTAATATAGATAATAATATTTCTGGCACAATAATATTGCAAATTATCATGGGCTAGTATCGTTTTATACGTTAAGATTGAAAGAGACTTAGGAATATAGGATGTAATGTTTATTAATCCACTTAAAATCACTGCATCTAGTCTTATCAATATTAATACATGAAATTTTATAGTTTCAGATAATATTTTATATGCTTGGTTGACAATGGCTGCTTCACCTTGGGTGGCAAATGGATTTAGTTACACAGTTACTATTTCTGGCAATGATCGAGAAGCAATCTTTATTGACAATGTAAGTACTTTTGCAAAATATCTATTAGATTAGTTATATGAATTTTCTCTGTTTTATAATATTATAAATGATTAGTATGGTTTGTGTATATAAATTATCTTATTTCTATGTTGCAGGTTTGGTCTGTCAGATCATGTGAAGGTTCACTGAAAAAGCGTGGTCATTGTTTACTAGTGAGCGGATCTGACGCACGGGCTTTGACTGCACCAGAATCTATAAATTGCAAACTGTCGGTACGTTGCTCCCCTCCCAATCAGATTGCGGAACAGAGCCAGCCTCGTTTGGTACTACGCGTGGCCAGCCGCAGCACCCGAGACTCTACGCAATCTCGCGCCGCTCACAATCTCGAACCCTTCCTCCAAGACTTACAAAATGACGTGGCGAGACTCTCCAGAGCCTTCGCCTCGCTCGGTAGGGAGGCCACTGCTCTAGTGCGCTCGACGGGAGATGCAGCGGCACCCAGAACAGCGTCGCGACCTAACGCTGCTGACAACAATGCCGCGGTTTCGGCAGAGCAACAACCCATACAAAACAACGGACCTGACAACGTTGAACGTGTCATGTCTCGTAATGCTCGGAGGCGCATGCGTCAAAGATTGCGTGCAGCGCTCAATGATGCTCATGCTCCATCTGTAATATCAAACAATCGATCTGGTTCTGCCCAAAACCAACATGTTCGAGCATCTAACGAACATGTCGTACATCATGTTGGTTTCGCTGTAGTGCAACCCCCCGTACCCCCGACTGCACCTGCCTCAGTGAGTGGTCCCTCCAATGGCCAGACCACTGAGCACAACACTGTTCGAGGTAATAATAAAAAGAAACGTAGATAATCTACTCTTAGTATTAAGGCTTACTTTTAGCTAGTATTTTCAGGGACATTTATTTTTTAATAAATAATAATGACTCTCAGTTTTAGGAACTGAATGGACCGATTATGTTATTTACATTTTAATGAATTTCAGAATCTAGTAACAAAAGTAGTCCCATCTGAAACTGTAACAAGTTTTTATTTCAACAGAAAAAAAATTGTTATCTCATGTGAATTAGTTTGTAAAATGTTTAGACTATGTTGGGATGATCTTTTTATTAACTTAGATTATTAGATATTGTTGTTTGAATTCAATTGGATTCAAGAAAATTGACTGTTTAGCATGATTGAGTTATAGTCATGGTTGCTATTAATTGTTCTCATTGACTGTATTTGACGAATAATGTATTTGTGTTATGTTTACATATATAATTACTTAAAATTTACATTAAATACACTAGGCTAATTTTGTGATTAATTTTGACGCATCAAATAATTTGTTTTAATCATTTTATCATTGGCTTGTTTTATCTAGTATTTGTAAACAAAATATTCTGATAAATGCAAAATATACTACTTAATTCTAGATAATTGTATTTGTTTACTTATCTACTCCTATCTATATAAATAAAAATGTTATGTTGGTTTGTGTACGCTTCAAAAACTCAAAAAGTTCTACATCGGTCTATGTCAGTGATGAGTTACGCCAGAAATAAATTAATATTAAAGTTTATTCTGAACTTGGCGGTCTCGTATCTCCATCTATTTTTCGAGTAAATCGTTTTTTATTTATTTCGTTGGTTTAGTTCTGGGATTAACTGATAACTAATAATACACTGGATTAAATATTCTCAAAGAACTGGATTGCAGACGGCTAGATGTTTCGTAGCGCCAAGCAGCGAGATTGGAACTAAAGTATAAAATTATCATCCACTCAACTGGGATCAGCAACAAAATTGGTTTGTTTACTTAATTTGCCAAGTCTGTGGCAGTAGCCAAAATTGGGCATGACGTCACGTTAGTTTGGAAACTTGGGTTGTTTTATTTTATTTTATTTTATTATCGTTATTTATTTTTGGAGATAATATATTTTAGTCTAAAAACGAAAATGTATCACAACATATTTTAAGTATAAAGAATTACAAGAATATTAATTAAGTTAAATTAAAAATTTGTGACGTACCGATAGTTTCGGTTTCGGCCATAAATCGAATTTCGAGACACATTTTAAACAAAAGTACTTGTTCGATCTTAAAAAAAATCAAATGGGATCTAAGTTGGACCATCACCTTTCATCTTACACCAGAAACATTCAAATCGGTCCACCCAAACAAGAGTTATCGACAGTGTTGGCAAAAAAATAATTTGATTAACGATTAAAAATTACGATTAAAATCTTAATCGACATTACCTTGATTAAAATTAATTAATCGTAATCTGTCTATAATGAAAAATGAAAAAGTATTTGTTGACCAGTAATAAGTGTTACATATAAATTTCCCACATAGACTAAGGTGAACCAAATTAAACCGACGTTACATGGTAAGCTTATAGTGGGAAGGAACGTCTGAGCCCATTATTATTAATTACGATTTAAAAAAATGATTAAGAGTGGGAACAAGTTTAAAAATAAAAAAAACGACTTGTTAATCGGATTCGGTATGTTAAGTAAAATGTAATCTCTCTTATTTAGTATAATAGTCTAACAAACTGTTTCTGGGCATTTAAACCTCTTGAAATCACAAAATGGGGTTTATTTTAAAAAATATATGAATCCGAAGCCTTACTTGACATTCTTTTCACTCTAAATGGCAGAAAATATAGTCCTCGTACATCAGGTGATTTACCAATCTTACAATAAATATTTTCAGGTATTTGTAATACTGGTCTCCCTCAATTATTTCATGTTTTATGTAAAGTAAATACAAAACTTTAACAACGAGTTGACAAATAAAAGGAGCGCACATGTGACGACATAGCGTCGCAAACTTTAAAGGCTTCTAAAAGGTTTAATATTGATCAGAAAACCCAATTCTTCAAATTAGTTTCTACAAATAGGATATATTTTACGAAAAAATATTTAAAATACCCAAAAAAAACTTTACATACCGAATCTTTGTACTGCCCAATCAATAAATAAAAACACTATGTTTATTAGCCAAGATAATTCATAATTAACTATTCTTTCGCTTGGTATCATAAAAATACAGGCTATTGATTTAAACCGATTATATTAGTTCGACTTTCAGACAAACCAAACAATTAACAAAAAATCTGTGAGTGACGTATTATTAAACATCAAAAATAAAACGATGTTTTCTTTCAGTGAAATAACCTAACTCCAATATTTAAGGCATTTCATGAGCGACGGTGATCGCTTACCATCAGGCGGGCCGTAGGCTCGTTTATCTGTCACGCAATAAAAAAAAAAAGAAATTCCCGTTCATATCGCATAGTTCTGGGACACCCTGTATATATATAGATAGAAGATAATAATACCCTTAATCTGCTTAATCAAATTAACGATTAATGATTAATTTAATTAATCACGATTACGATTAAAATTTTCATCATGATTAAGGATTAAAATTAATTAAATTAAGAAATCGATTGATTTTTCAACCCATTTCTTTCATTGATTTGCCAACACTGGTTATCGTATACAAACACAATAAAAATACAGACGAATTGAGTACCTCCTCCTTTTTGGAAGTCTGTCAAAAATACAATCAAGTTTAATAAATTTAATAGACGAAAAATCGATTTTTCGATTTTAAAAAATCGATTATTCCTCGATACTTGCAAGGAGTCCCGTTGGCTATACTATTCCGAGAACAATAGTGGCGTGATGGTGGCCAATAAGTTACGCTTAAGGAACTGTATCCAAAGCCTTTAACAAATAAAAAAAAAGTTTTTGAACTTTTCGAGTTTTCGAGCTCAAACTTTTCTTTCGTTCGATCTATTGTTCGATTAAAATCTTAAACGTCGTTTGAAATCCTCTATAAGCTTTCTACGTTAACGTAATATTGACCAGAAAGCGCGGTTCAATATTCAGGCTAGTTTATCAAGAGCGTGAAATGATTTTAAACAACTAAGCTGACAATGAGCAGATTACAAGTCGATCCAAAGTTGTTTGTTACTTGTAGATTATGTTTGGAAGACACAGGACAGTACCAAATTGACCCAACCGTTCAAAATCAAATAAAATATTGTTTCGATATTCATGTAAGTATTCTCTAAAGCGAATTCTATGAGGAAAAGAGTTTTGATTTAACGTTGACCAATGTATTTATGCTTAATGGTAATGGAAATATTGTATGTACAGTGTCTTATTCATGGGTCATACTATTCCATTCAGAGCAGGCATTATCCATCGAAGTTCAGGAGATTTGAAAATGTTAGGTTAAAAGACTCAAAGTAATTAGTAATGAATTAGAAAGTGTATGGTAGTTGATGTTTCAGAAAATGAATTTAGTAGTCTGGGTTTGTATTGAGTAGTTGTTAGCTCAGCAGATAGATAGGAAGTCGTGACTGATTGGCTGAAGCGCTTGCCTTCAACAAAACGGACAGGCTAGTACCTCTAAATCTTAATGTGAAAAAGATTTATGTGCAATTTTTCACAACGCCACTGGCTAAAAATGGTGAAGAAAAACATTGTCAGGAAACCTGCATATCAGAAAAGGGTTCTAAAAACCTTTTGAAGATATGTGAAGTCCACAATCTGCATTGAGCAAGCGTGGTCGACTATGTCTAATCCCTCTTCTGAGGAGACCTGAGCCCAGCAGTAGGCAGTAATGGTTGGTACAGTACACTGAGGTAGTATCTCTTAAGACTGCCTTACTTAATAAAATAGATTGTTTCGTAATTATTATTGCATCAAATACATGAATATTAAATGATTTTATCAGAATTCACTATATTTTAGTGTTTTTGTCATCTTTACAAGCCAACAGTTAGGATCATAGGACATAGGTGCCAAGTTCTCTGTTGTAGTGACTCTTGATGTTACTGATTCAACTTGTAATGCTCCCTGTAATATACCATGGCATACCATTTCCTTTACACATCTATAAGCATGCTCTCCAGATGTTATTGCAAATATAAAGAATTGATTTAATTATCTTTTGTGTTTTCAGGTGGAATCTTATGATGGATTGCCTCAATTGATTTGTCAAAAATGTGAGACTCAACTATCTGAATATTACAAGTTAAAGGAAATTTATACTCAAAAACAAGAAAAATTAAAATCAGCTTTAATTCCTAAGGTGGGATTCCTCTTCTTACATTTTATTAAGACTTAAAAATTTAACTGATAGTTTCTAATAATTTTATTCTATTTTTTAATGCACCAGAGGAAAAACATGCCAATATTCATTACATCCCTAGTATATAGTATTACATAGTTACATTCAGTTCAAGTTAATATAAAGCTTGTAAAAACAACAGAAAGTTGATCAAAATAGCTCGAAGTCTGAGAATAATTTACAGACAGATCTGTTAATTTATTTTAGAACTACAGTAGGGCCTTGTTAGTCCGGAGAGGCAAAAACAAGATCCTTATTGGATTATAGAGGCATCCAGATTATAGTACCTATGCCATATTTAATGTATTAAACACATATGTTTAACCCATAGATTTAATTATATGAACCGAAGTTTGGACATTGTCTCTTATAGTATATTTGATAACAATCTGACTGGTAGTTTGTTAGTCTTAAAAAATGGAAGCTTTCTTTTTGTAAATATAATTACTTAATAGTATAATCTTAAGGTACAAAAAAAAAAAATCTTAATATTATTGTTGTAGGATCTCATACAACCACAACAAGATGATGTCAGCTCAAGCCAATTTAATGAACAAGAAATCAGTGAACATATTGAAAGAAAGCGAGCTCGGAAAAGAAACAGGATACTTTCTCAGTCATCTTCATCAAGTGACAATGACTCCCCCACGACAAACAAAATTAGGAAAAAGTCAACCTCAAGTCGCCAGAGTGATTCCTCATTATATGAAACAAAAAAATATGGTTGTAGACTTTGTCACAGTTATTTTGATAGAAAAGCAGATGTGTTTACTCACTTAAATGACTCACACAAAAAACTGAAAAATAAATTTAAACACATTCTTAACAATCACTGTACTGTAAAGCTCATTAAAGAGGACAAACTACATAATCCATCTAAAATTATGGACTCTGTAGTAATAAGTAGTGACAAAATTATTAAAGGTAAGCATCCTAACTATTATGTCATTTATTATACAAAGGATATAGTTGAAAGAGAATCTACAATAGTTAATGAACAACAAGAAATAAAATGTGATGTATCTCAGCTATCACACTGTACTGAAGAAACTGTTGTTGTAGATGATAATGATGATGCAAACAATAATGAGAATAATTGTGATGAAATATTAAGTGAACAAGAGCAAAAACAAGAATGTATAGATCTTGACGATTCATCTTCTGAAGGCTCTGACACTAGTAAAATGGTAATTTCAAGAAAAATGAGAGTGAATAATTCAAAGTCTATTAATGATATTAGTAAAACAGTACAAAATATAGTATCTATTTGCCAAAGTAGATATAGAAACAAAAAGTCTGTTTCGGCAGAACAAAGATCTAGCAGTCCTGATACTGAATCTCAACTGCAACGTAAAGTGCTTAATATAGGAAGGAAGTCGCTTTACAAACAGGGTTTCAAATGTACTGGTTTACTTCGATATTTAGAGCATAAAAATCTAGAGATATTATGGTTTCAAAAAGTTATTTCTGATACTGAACCTAGTTCAAATGTGATACATATAAATACAAAGCTAAAATTGGATAAAGTAGACCACAATGCAGGTTGGGCGCCATTCTATCAAGGTAAACAAGGAAACTCATCAAGTCCATTTGATGTAGTCATACCAGATTATCCAGTGGAAAACAGTGAAGAAGATACGAAGTTATTGAATACTAATCCAGTGCGTAATCCAAAGCAGCTGCCAAAAAAGAACATTGAAACAGAAAATCAAAACTCAAAGATTAAAACATATAGTAAAGCAGGTACTAGCAAAAACAATACTGTAAAAGTAGAGGAAGACAGTTTTTCGTTGCCTGTTATAACATCCACGACATCATTAGCACCAAGCAAAGACACACCAATATTATCTGTAGATGACAACAATCCACAACTTTTATCTAATTCCCAACATTCAATTGTTGCTAAGCCAAAGATTAGAGTTAAATCTGATCTTGAACTGATGAGTCACAAAGTTTTAATGAGCAGAAACCAGATACAAAATATGCCAAATCAGATTGTGTGTCAGAATCAAATTCAAGACCAATTTAACACATCAAATATCATTGGCAATAACACAAAGCTATCAATGCATCAACCAGAACCTTTAACTGCTGTGAGTAGCACTAGCATAGAATATGTTATACTGGATACGGTAGACTTTCCAAATACAAAAACTGATTCGCCTTTTGACTATATCAGGAAGTTACTAAACATGTACAATATTATCCTTTTAGAAACTACAGAAGTACTAACTCCGGACTATGTCTGCCTTATTAAGTTTAAAGTATGTTATAAACAGGAACTGAAAGATTCTGTAGTATTATGTTTGTCTTTACATTGTAAATACAACAAGTTCTGCATTAAAGTTCAGGACAAAAAACAAGTAAATATAGATATAGATGTATCAAAGATATCCCCAGTATGGCAATGGGAAATAATTAAAGTCTTTAGAGGAAATATAGATGATAAAATGTTAAATAATGGCAGAAAGATTAGCCAAGAAGTATATGAATATGTTAAAAGTTTCTTATGTTTACTAAGGTCCATTAAATTTGAGAAACCATCATAGATGTTTAACAAAATTTTTTTTGAATATTTTTACATAGAAGTATTGTTAACATTTGAGTTATTCTGGTATAATGTTTTTAGAACCATTTTAATTTTGTAACCTTATTATTAAGTTTGATTTAGCTACAATAGTTGTTAGTTTGTTAATCGCAACCTAAAAACTTATTTAGATTTGTAATGGAATATGCATAAGATTCAACCAATATCTTTTTGTGTCAATGATAATAATTGATTCGAAATCGCTAACAAGTTAGTGTCTCATTTATTTTGTATGAAGCAGTTAATATTGTAAATCTATTTTCCGTGCGGGTCCCCATTTATAGATTATGTATGTATCGATTCAGCTTCGGTCGAAACGAAACTGGTTTGGTAGCAACACAATGTACTTAAAAAACATGCTAAAAACGCACCAACACGAAAAAAGATTTTAAAACTGTTATTGTAATAATAATTAAATCCATTGTATAATATCGAAAAAATCTTGGTTTCTTGGAAATACTGTTTCTTCAATGAAAATTAATATTTCTCGATATTTATTATCTTTTCTCTATAATATTCTGGTTTTTTTTATATTTATTTAGGGCTATTTAACTAACACGTGATTGTAAGGCTTATTAAAATGAAAATATGACACATTGAACTTGTGCGTTTCCGTGATTTACGTTTAAATATTTCTTAAATAGGTATTGTTTATTATTTAGAAGTCTGTTTCCAGCAATAAAATTATATGGATACTTACAAATATACTTAATTTTATTATTTTCCTCCTCTGTGTTAAGGAAGACTGCGTCGGCGTTGTTCACAACTTAATGCTTCCTGATGGTGGACTAGGAAGGATATCTAAATAATTCATGATACTAAAAGGTAATATATTATAAATAATTTCTACTTTTATTTTTCAAATAAATTATGTTCTTTCTTTGTTCTTCATTAATATATGGATTAATCATCCTAAAGTCCAGATAGATTTAACATCTAACAATACTTCTTCTGGAGGTGAATGTTTATGAAACATAAAGTATCCTTGAATTTGTGCTGGGCTCACATCCTTTTTTTCTCCCATGACTCTGTGAACCGAAATATTTACTTAAAACTCATATTTTATTATAGTCCTATTTTTTGATATCTACTTAAATTTTCAGTGCTAAAATGACATCTTCAATAGGATATATCATATACAAATGAAAAATGTATACATGGCTCAGGCAGGCTCATTTCAGTAAAATTTACATATTAAAGATTTGATTAGTTATTAAATTCTGGACAGACTTCAAGTTGAATGCAACTTGATAAATCCTCCTTTTGTTTTATGATGTTTTTTTTTGCATTTTTGTTGTATGTATATATGTGTGTGGTGGATTACAAAGTATATATTAGCATTTGAAATAATTCCAAATAGTAAGCAAATTTCATAAACATCTCACTATAGTCTTTGTATTTGAAAAATAGAAGTTGTTCTTTTTCATTTTTGTAAAACATGTTGATTGTTACATGAACAGAACTTACTTTTCAGCAAAACTTTTAGAGTGCTCTGCTGCTTTTTCACCTTTGTAAAATCTCAAAAACATTAGTTCCACTTGTTCTTGATTACAATAACCGACATATTCTTTCATATCCACACGGCCTGGCCTGATTAGTGCTGGATCTAACCTAAATTATATAACAAAAAGATGTTGAATGTTTTCAATCAAGCCATATTTTTAGTTTCAATACCTAATTTAAAGTATTTGAATTAGGTATTGGCCAATGATTACTGACGTTCATGGTATTCACTTACGATTAGGTGGCCTCGTGTCTAGAGCTTGTCAAACTACATGGCTATAAAAGTTTAATATAAAAAACTATGACAGACTACTCATTTAAATCATAAAACTTGTTGAAACACTAAGGCACTCATGATAACATAAAGTAAATCACAATTACCTTTCCAAATAATTTGTTGTCATAAAAACGATCCGTGCTTCGGTAGAAGCGACACCATCTAAACAGTTTAGTAGTCCACTAAATGTTACACGATTGAGTCCTTCATATGCTGCTTTTTGTGTTGGTGTGTCTTCACGAGATACAAATGCGGCATCTATATCCTCCAATAATATTATGGATTGTTGAGGAGCTACACTACAAAGAAGTGTATAGGTTTGAATTTGTCTTACGCCACTTATAATTTAAATTTATTTTGTAACAATATATTCTTGTAAAATGAATTCACTTTATATCTCCTTCCTAAAAGGATTAAAACTATTAAAATTCATGGTAATATTTTTCTTGCCTGTTATATGTATTTCTAAAATATTACCTTAGTAAATGGTTTAGTCTATCATCTGTCAAGCCTCTTTCAGATAAATTGAGCACACAAATGTTATATTCTAGTTCTCCTGCTAGTGCCATAATAAATGAAGATTTCCCACAACCTGGTGGGCCATAGAGCAGATAGCCTGAAACAGAAGATGATGGTGATGATTCTCTTGTTTGGTTAGTGTTATATCTGAAATTTATGTATTATTTTTGACCTTTAAATTTATTTACCTCTTCTATATGGGATACCCCGGTCTGTATACCATTGTGGGTTATTTATAAAATCTAGACAGTCTGCTACTATTCGTTCTGTAAGTCCTGATCGCAGCACCACGCTGTGTACGGGCCGACGTCGGCGGGGATGCCCGAAAGGACGCCATTCCGAACCCATTGCCGTGTACATCACTGTCATACCTTCATGTTGTTTAAGTGCCATTGTCCTAGCTAAAATAAAAATTAAGAAACCAGGTGGGCTGCAAGCTTGTTTATCTGTCTAGCAATAAAAAAATGTACAGGAAGTTATCGTCAAGAATTGACCATCATCATCAAATTAGATTATTGTTTTTACTCTCAAAAGAACATCTATAAAGTGAGCACTAGCATTAGTTTTATTTTGAATTACATAATGGATAACCTTATGAGTGAGGATATCCAGTCTTTTTCTAATAGTTACTTTAACTTTTGGATAATAAAGGACTATGCAGTTCAAAACAAATAATAATTATTGATCTGACCTAAAGAATAAAGAGAAACCCAATACCTTCTTCTAAAATGCCATAGTAAAGTTGTTTGTTTCTACCAAATGATGTTAAAGTTACAGTTTCAAACGGAATCCCCATATGCAGGTCTAAAGTTTGTTGTTCTCTTGTACGGTCTACTCTTATCCATGTTCCACCATATCTGTAAGAACAAATTTATTACTTTTGAAAATGTTTGAAACATCCAAATATGAATATGGGTTTTTTAGATTATTGTGAGGCCAATTAGTATTTAGCTTGTTCTTGTGATTTCTTGCTTAGTCAACCATTATCAGCATGATTGATAGCTAATACTGGTAATTTACAACAAATCATGTAAATTTTGCCATTACCTGTATCATTCATGCATTTATACTACTGTAGGTTTGAATTAGTAGCTGCTATTATCAGAAAATATTCTAACAACTTCATGGGTATTACATAGTTAAAAATTGATCTATTTTAAATGGGGTTTGAGCAGAGTCCTATATGGTAGGTCTATGACTGACCTTAACCACTAACCATCAGGTGAGCTGTATGCTTCTCTACCTATATTGCAATTAAAAATCAATCAGAGATATTTTTCATACATTCCAAACAAATGAAATACCGGAAGAAGTGCTGCCCAACACTAGGAATAAAGTCGTATTTCGTTCTAATCTGCCCAGAATCTTTCTGCTCAAAGGAGGTTTCGACACTCAAATGTTGTGTTTTTCTTGCTCCTTTTTGCGTAATCCACTGTAGTAACCATTGATAAGATTTGTCTCTGCATGGAACTTCTAAAGTTATCATACAATGTCTCCTAAATAACACCATAGAAGTCTGTAATCCTTTTCGTAGAATAGCTGCACTAGCACCAACACCGAATAGCCCAAAACCTGCACCAAAATATGGGTTTTGGGCTAATGAAGCCATATACTCTACAATAGTCATTTTAAATCAAATTGTTTATTTAGTCATTTTAAATAAAGTAAATAACTCAATTTTCTGTGTAATATTCAAATTTTTAAGGTTATAAATTGAACTCCGAGTCAATTTCCCGTTGACATTTGACGTTATTGAATTGACCATCAGCTGTTTCTTGTATTCATAAAATAAAACGGGCACAGATGCCGCATGCTAAAGTTAGTTAACATCCATTACTAAAAGTCTAATAAGCCTCCTAACTCTAATTATCTCCTAAAATGTTTGATTGCTAGATTTAAAATATGTCAGGTGCTCTTATAATCATACTAAGACTTGTCTCTAAGTCTAATAGCGGAATAAAGGTAAATAAACATAAAGGTAAACTTATACACTAAAAATAATAATACTCTAATACAAGTTGGTTGTTCACATTGACGCAATGCACAGGCTTGTGTTTTTATAGACTCAAATTTCGACCACGCATGGTAGTGTTGTTCAAACAATACATTTTTTTTCCTTTTTAGAGTGCCTACAAGGGTGCTTACAAGTTATATGTACACATATTTACGTATGTACGAGTCACTTAGAGCCAAATTTAAGTGTAATTGAAAATATGATTTTCCTAAAATCCTCTATACATATAACATAGGTCAATTTCCGACGAACACTGATCATCATATAGCGTCAAGTCCACGCCCAAGCCTCTCTACTTGCAGAAGTACAAAAATTAAAATAGAACTTTATTGAGTCTACAATAAACAAACCCTAGGTATTAAGCCCCAAAGTTTGATAATATTTTTAATACGATGCGGTGCGGGTCACGCGACCCGTATCGTTCAGTCGGCGTCATGCCGGGCGCATGCCTGTATATTCATTTCACACAATTTCTTTGCCCTTTTACAATTTACGGTTGATTCTTTGGATAATGTATGGCTGTGAATTCATCGCTTTCTTTCCTTTCTTTGTCAACACCTAACATGGAACAAGAATAATCTGAATCGGTCGATCCAAACTATAGCTATACGAGATAACACAAATAAAGAATATACTTATACAGTTAATTTGATAATACTTGATATCCTCCTCCGTTTCGGTGAAGTTGGTCAAAAAATAAATATGGTTTGTTTTTTCAAACCATTAGGATTACAGCAGAGCTTGACGCCTGAAGGTTTATGAAGAACTATTTATCATCAACGGCGATGAGTAAAACGTAGAGTAACAACATCTTATTACGTTTACTAAAGTTATATTTTTATTGTTTTAAAATCTAGACAGCTTCGACAATTATTAAATACTTAGTAGGTACATATCTTAGGTATCTATAATAATAAACATGTTAAGATACTTCCAGATTACATTCACGTATTTTATTTGGGTATCTTTAAGTTTCGGTTTAATTTCTACACTATCTGAGACTTTTTACTGTAGAAGAGACGTATCTGAACAGTGCAAGCGTAATGTTTTGCCTTCTGTGTTTTTAGCGACTCAGGTTATGAGTGCACATACCAAGATACTACACTTCTCTAGGCTAGATCTTGCCTATAGCTGTTTATCCACCGTAAGGTTTGTTCAGAAGTATAAAGTAATAGTACATTTGCTTTTATAAATGAATATGACAGTGAAAGAAGAACAATATTTTATAGACAATTTTGGAAAATTTTGAATCTATTCTGCAGCACTGCTCTTACTAATACTGTATTCTTATTAGGTCTTATTTTTTGGTTTTTTGTATTGTAGAGTTTTCAGCTGCCGGTACATCCAGGTTCTTCAGTTCACATTTTACGTTTAATAATAATATAATTAGGGTTAATTCACAGTAGGCATCTACTAATACCCACACATTGAGAAGGTATTAGCCTTATTATATGAATTGACGACTGCCTGAAGTAGTTGGCAACTCTTCACTACTATTCTAAACAATACACGTAAATATTTATCATAATGTATGGATTTCCATAGTGTGGATACTTTTAAAGCCGTCCTCTACCTTATATTTACAGAGCAGAAGATGGCAAGGAAATAATCATGGTTGTCGAAGTATTATCGAACGAAAATCTTAAGGCATCTTGTAAGGATAACCCAAATCAATTACTCGTGTATTCTGTTGATGAAAGTTATGGTGGTTATTGGGTAAATATCCCTGAAGCAATCCTAGATACTGATGAGACAGATCATAGAAAAGATTTTCGTTACTATACACAAAGAACTACTGAAGTAACGGAAGTAATGTAAGCTATTTGTGCATAAAACATAGACTTTAGATCGTTTCTTTTAGACAAAATTACTTTATAGCTCCTAAAATGTGCTGTAAAGTTAACCGAGCACTAGAACTAAATTGCAGTAAACGGTTGTCATGGCTCGTGGACCTCTGCAAATCAGAGGAAACTGCAGGGCCTATCCCTCTATCAAGCCTTAAAGACTATTTCAAATTCCTTTTGAAAAATGACAAGTTGCTCGATAAAATATAACAAAGCCAAGCTAATACCGTACAAGGTGGTATGAGTAATTTTGTTTTTTGGGTTTAAGTTTATAGTTATATTATCCTAATCACTAAAAATCTTTACCTAAACTTCTTCTCTAAACTAAGCAGAATAAACTTTTAGTGTTGAAGCTGAGAACCACACTGTTGACCGTTCTAAACCATCAACAGAGCATGCAGAATCAAAAGATTATTATATGACAGTTGAAATGCCTATAGTTAATATTTCAGGAATTAATATACCGATTAGCTTGATAAGGAATAGTTTGAATATTGACAAATTGCTTGATGCGATGTTTGACGCCACTCCCCGGTAAGTTAATACTGTACTGTACTGTACTGTAACAACCCATTACTGACCACTGCTGAGCTCAGGTCTCCTCCGAAGAGGGGTTAGGCATAGTCCACCACGCTTGCCTAATGCGGATTGGGGACTTCACATATCTTCAAAGGATTTTAAGAACCCTTTTCCGATATGCAGTTTTCCTCACGATGTTTTCCTTTACCGTTTATAGCCAGTGATGTTGTGAAAAATTGCACATAATTTTTTTTCATATTAAGAAGGTTAAGGTTAAGGTTTTGAACCCGCGACCACCCGTACGGAAGGCAAGCGCTTCAACCACTCGGCCACCACGACTAAGTTAAGTTTAGAAGTTAATAATTATAATTAAATTGAAGACTAAACTTCTGTACACTGCACGGAAACTAGAGATAGAGGTTAAAAAAGAAATCATTCACGTGATTTACACTACCCTCTGAAAGTTTATATAGTTTACATAATATCTACTTGAAGCTAAAGCTAGCAATCATTGAAATTGACTAAAAGTCGGCTGATATTTTTAGAGTTTGATTACCTGTGTTAAGAATTTAGTTTAACGTTTTAGATCAGGATTGTACCACACCAGCGTGATTCCTTTAGTTGACTTTTCATTAGCGGATATACCAGGAACTGAGTATTACAATCGTAGGACACAAGAAGATTTTAAGACGGAAAATGAAACGAGTTTTAGTTGGACGCCAGATGAAAGGTCTTATCTAAACCTTAGTACAAATAAAACATATTTTATCTAGATATATCGATATCAACTTGGTACTTAGTAGTAGCGTACCTACCTAGGTATTTAAAAGAGTAACGCCATTTGTTTATTTTTTTAACATGGATTGGCGATTGGAATGGTGTAGCTTAACCCTTTCACGTCCAAGGGAAATATTTTTCCCTTCTACAAAAATCGTTACTATTATTGAATAATATATATTTTTAATGAATGTCAAACGTTACGTTTATGTACGTTGTGTTACAATGTTTCATATGAAATTTATAGGAAATTTGTTCACCATACTATGTTTTTCTAGTGATATCTCTTACTTTACAGAACAAATTACTTTACAGAATTTAAACATTGTGTAGTATTCGCATGTTTAGTGTTAGCCATCTTATGGTCCTGAAAGGGTTAACGAAGGATATACTTCATATATTAGGGGTATACAATTTTTAATGGTTTAGCAGTAATTCGTAGAGTTAGTTTGACGCTTTTCCGCCGCTTTTAATTCAGAATTTGCACGGGGTTAAAAATAAAGTGAAGAGGATAAAAGTGGGAAACAAACAAAACATTTTAAGATATAACGATTTATTTACTAAATAATTTACAAGTAGGTAATTTACCAATGTGAAAAGAAGACAAATAAATACGCATTTGAGTCTTAAAATAAATATATAAAAATATTCTTCAGGATAACTTATAACTATAACAGAATTACAACATCAACAAGGAAGAAAAAATTAAGAAAGTTCAAGAATAATTTGAATAGACTCATTCGCTTTAGAAATAAAAATAGGACATTATTCAATACGTTGCCGACTCGACGTTCGTTACGAAGGTAAAAAAAATATTTTTCTTACTGTAGTAGGTACCTACTCTGGGTACTGTTTTTTTTATTATATAAGCAGAATTAATATTGTCATATATTATTTATTATTTACTGACGTCCTACCGACCCATAAGTCTCACACCTGTCTTGTCTAAACTATGGGAAAAGATATTCCTGCATCGGCTTAAACCTCTGCTGGAAGACTCTGGAGTTATACCTGATCACCAATTTGGATTTCGTGAATCTCATTCCACCGTTGAACAGGTGCATCGCATTCACGATACTATAATGACAAGTTTCGAACAAAAGAAGTACTGCTCCGCCGCTTTCCTGGATGTTCAACAAGCGTTTGATCGGGTATGGCATGAGGGTCTTCTCTGTAAGATTAAACTAAGACTTCCACACTCAGTTTTCCCAGTCTTAATGTCATATCTTTCGAATCGTCGCTTTCTTGTGAGGCAAGGTGACGCGAGATCTTCTCTCCACGATGTCAGTGCAGGGGTGCCGCAAGGCTCGGTGCTTGGACCGGTTTTGTACAACATCTACACCTCTGATCTGCCCACTAGTACTGAAATAACAACTGCTACATATGCAGACGACATAGCATATGTTGCCTGCGACAGTGAAGCATCGATTGCTAGCTCTAGATTGCAGAAGATACTTGATGAGACAGATGCGTGGTTTTCCCGGTGGCGCATTCGAGCCAGTGCACAGAAATCAAACCATATTACCTTTGCACTGAGAAGAGGAGACTGTCCTCCGGTCAAGCTTGGTGATACCAGCCTACCCCATACTGATCGTGTGAAATATCTAGGTTTCTGTCTGGATCGCCGCCTAACATGGAAACATCACATTAAGCAGAAAAGGGATGCAGTCATCGCAAAGTCCAAAAATCTAAACTGGCTCATTGGTAGAAATTCCGTCTTATCAGTGGATAATAAACTCCTCATATACAACTCGATTATCAAGCCAATCTGGACCTATGGAATCCAGCTATGGAGCTCTGCAAGCAGTAGTAACATAATGTGCCTCCAGCGCGCCCAAAATGCTATCCTTAAGGAAATAGTTAGTGCACCTTGGTTCACCAAAACTGATGAGGTTCACGAATATCTGGAAGTCCCAACGGTAACTGCGGAGGCTGACAGATACAGGAAACTCTACAAGGCTCGATTAATTAAACATCCCAACACACTCGCGGCTGGGCTACTTGGTCAGACGGCAGGAACCAGCAGACTTAAGCGGCGACGTCATATTTTTTAATAGGGTCATGTGACGATGGTCACAATCCCTTCAAGACATTTTACTCGTCACACATTTAATTATGGTCTAGCGACCGATTGTAAATAAAGATAACAAAAAAAAAAAAAAAAAATTATTTATTAAGTATTCTTAATAGGTATCTTTTAATATCTAGTGACAAAACTCTTTTTGTCGCTATTTTTGTTTTTGTTTCTTTCTTTAAAAAGAATAAAGAGAAAAAAAAGAATAGGTACTTCAATAATGTTTATTTTTTTTACAACTTAACAATAACGAGTGGAGTTAGATTATAGAGATTACTATGCCTTCATTATCACCAACGACCTTCTTTTAACTCCGGATGTCCTCCAGAATATCTGAAAATAAAGAATCAATTTTACTTCCAGGTTTAATTCTCAGTTACTAAAAATTAGCACAAGGCTTCCTTTATTGACTCCCCGATTAACAACAATAACTAAATATAATCTAAGTACCATAGAATCGTGGACTTTTATCGATCATCTGATTAGTATTCTGAAGAATGAATCGAATAACGAAACAAAAGGACAGAATTCTGATGTCGTCAACAATTTAAATGTTGTGAATTTGGATAGATACAATAAAAGCGGTAAAGTCTTTGAAACTATTTTAGAATGAACATGACTTAGTAGTTTTTCTGCAATCAATTGATGATGACGAATGAAATCGAATAATTAAGCCAGTGGCAGATTTACAATTAAGCCGAGTAGTCTGGGGCCTAGGGTTGCAAATTCTAAGGGATGACAATTTTTTTTGTCTTACTATTATTTTACTATAATTACTACTAGATTTCCATAATTAATGTATGATCTGTCATCACCATAGTTTATTTCATGTGTACCCAACATTAAAAGTTGGCTAAATAAATCTTTTTAAATTTTAATAATTTACAATGAATATAATTCCGTTTTCAAATCCAATTACCTAATTAACCGTTTTCTAAAATAAGTTCAATTTTTGTTCCGTCATTCACCCCACTTCAACTAGTCCAAAGTTACAGATCCACCATGTATTTAACAATATTATTATTATGTTGTGTGTATTTTAGTTTTTTGTAAATACAAATATCCTGCCAGTTGAGGCTGAAAACCAACAAAAATGCTAATTATTTAAATATCGTCTCTACTAATCCGAGCTACGGAAACTAATGTCTGATACAATTATTATAAAAAACTATAATGATATATAAATGTCATTGTCATCAAAAAAGTCATCATTTATTAAATGATGACTTTTTTGTTCTTCTAAATATACTTATATTAAAATGTTTTATATTGATGTTAAGTTTAGATTTATTAATTTTGTTATACCTAAGTAAAATGGTCCATAATAGGTACATTCATATTTTCATTTAAAAAAAACTTTGGTTGCAGCATATCTGTTGTCGAATTTAACTTTATATACTGCGAATAGTAGTACTATATATACTACTTCTTCTACGTCTACCAGTTCGATTACTACTAGTACCGTTACAACAACTACTACTCCTGAGATAACTACTAAATCGGCTACAAAGTTATTATCAACCACTGAGTAAGTGCGATGTTTTTATTGGAACGAAGTTCCTTATCGCGCGTTATCGAAAGGGGGCTAGACGGAAAAAATGTTACGAAAATTTGTCACGACACTTTTTTGTTTTAGATGATTATCGCTAGATGGCGCTATGATCAAAATCTTTTAAAACACGTTCCTTATCGCGCGTTACGTTAGGAAAAAAATATAAGATATCTTTCGATCGAAAGGAACTGCGTTCTATTCGGGTGTCCCATTTCACCTCTCAAGTTTTTTTTAAAGCCTTTATTTAACTAGCACTGGATGTTACTATCTATGTATATATGTAGTTCACAACTATGTAAGTTCGGGCAGAATCTTGCGAGTTAAATTTGGCAAACTTTACGGTTTTATATTGAGCTGATAATTTGCACACAGATG
Organism: Trilocha varians; assembly: GCA_030269945.2. Taxonomy (NCBI): domain Eukaryota; kingdom Metazoa; phylum Arthropoda; class Insecta; order Lepidoptera; family Bombycidae; genus Trilocha; species Trilocha varians. The sequence goes on along the minus strand of AP028267.1, from coordinate 6,564,120 downwards.
TAGATATATCGCATGACAATGCAATGATATTGATACAATATAGTTGATCTGATGATGGATTTGAAAGGTGGTCATAGGAACACTCGTGCTAAACAAGATAAACCTTGTTTCTAAACAAATAACTATGAAAAATTTTGAACACATGTTCGAGTCACATACTATCGTTATCTTTTTTGTAATTATTTATTTAGGTATTTACTATTTCAGTGAACGAGGGCTTTTAGAAACAACAGTAGATATTTTATTTCCTTCAACTACATCTATATCCATAGACGTGATTAGAAAAAAAGAAAACCAAAGTGGTAACACGAAATCATCGCAATCGAACTTTTCTTTTGAAAATAATTCAAACTACGCTACAGGCGTTGCGGGTGAAATTGAACTTTATAATTTTAATTATACCCAATAATTGAAAATAATAAATCAGCTTTAATGTGAACAGAAAATCCTGGCTACAGCGCCAGTTAGCTAGAATCTGAATTAATTGAACTTATTGTTGCTTAAACCAATTTCATAATTGTCTAGTAGATACAACAGCCGAGCTGGAAAGTATATTTTTTAGGTGGTGGTTGGTAACCGTCACTAATGGACAACCTACATATTGCTTCATGCACAGAGGGTCCACCACATATCGTAAAAAAATTATAAAACCCAGTTTAAAAAAATATAAAAATATTGGGTAATATATTTACTTTCCGAGTTTTTATATCAGTATATATATTCATGTAATATTACATTTCTCAGGTATTACTGCAAATACACTATCAGCCATTAATGCTTCCTTGTTACCGAATCATGAACATAAAAAGTAAGGCTAGCTCTTTCCGCATAAAAAGAATAAATATTAATTGATGGAACAATAATTTAGTTGATTAAATTCTTTGAAACTATCTATTCAATTAAATAATACCTAATTATTTTTAGTCCAAAGCCAGTTATAGGATCACTAGTCGATCACGAATCTTGGGAAAATATAGTACAGGTCGCTCCTGCCATAGCTGATGTGCTGAATCAATCAACTCTGTTTTCAGAACCACCTTCGTAAGAATTTTTAGTTTTCTCTAACGATTTCAGTTAGCAGTTAAGTAAAATACTATACTTCACTTTGCGCAGGTTTAAGCGCAAAAAGAAGAGAAAGAAAAGATTTATAACGTTAATTGACGTAGAAAACGCCCGTCCTAAACCTATTAAAAAGAAACAAGGAAAAGATGATGCGATAATATATTCAAACCTTAAGAATTTATATAGTAGTCTGCAAGATTTGACAGGAAGCATGGAAAGTTCAAATATTGAAGTAAATATTGGCAATAATAATATTTTTCTATTACACACTGCCTTTACAATATTATTTAGAACTTAATTTAGTTAAAACGTTCGAACTTATACTAAAGAGTTTTTCAATTTAAGCGTGCTACTACTACTCAAATGATTGTGGAATACTTAGAAATGCAACAGTACCTTTAAATAATAAACAGTCATAATAGGAATAAAATAAGGTACCTTATTAACTACGGAAAAATAATAATTGTTGCGTAGTTGCCACAAATAACACTCCTAAACATTTTTGAAATTAGACATAATAATGTTCATTATTACGGCGGAAAGAGATCATTCTAAGAAGTTAATGACTACTGCACAATATTACGTGTAACCTATATTATTTCTTATGCCATAGACATCTGGTCGCTCAGCTATGGATTACTTATCGTACTTTAAGAAGAGTACGGCCAAATTCAATATATGTGATGAAAGTCTACAGCTAAAGCCGAAATTAATGTATTTATTCCAGTCTCAGAAAATAGCCATCGTAGTTAATAATTTTAGCGTAAGTATTTCGTTTGTTTGTTGTTTTTCGACTAACTTCCAAAAAGATTATCTGTACTTATAGGCTATATTTTATTTTGAAAAAAATTAGGGATCCGTATGAAAATATCGAATTTGTAAGACGAATAAAAATAAAAAAATTGTCCGCTAAATTAATTTAACGTTAAATGAGTATCGTTATATTAACCCTTATCCAAATTAAGTATTATGTTATCAAGAGTATTAATGTAGAAGTAAATTACTTTTTGTTTTATTCTAATCGGACTTTTCGTTTAGAAGTTATTACGAGTATAAAACGCAATGAATGTGTGGGTGCAACAGCGGGCCGCGAAAATAATAACGCGACGGCATTGCGAGTACTACTGTTTGAACCCCTTTACCATACTACCTATACGATAAGTTGAAGGTAGTCTGTAGTGCTATTCAGTATTCCCTGACATTGCAGGGGTCTATGAGCAATCGCAACCATTTCAGCCGCCGTAAGTTCGTCTAGCTATGTGATGATATAAATCTAGGGTGGAATTACGATGACCTAGAGCAGCTCTATGAGAGAGTACAGTAGTTGAATTGATGGTCGATCTGGAAAGTGTCACAGGAACTCAACTGAAAATACACAATCCGATCTCTAGTGGTTAATGAGCAACGGTAACCACTTATGATCAGGTGGCCCGTTGGCTCGTCTGCCTACATGGCATTAAAAAAAAAATATGTTAAAAACATTTTAATTATATACATTGATTAGATTGAAAGTACTACTCTGATAATGAAGTACTTTGTGGAATTTTTCAGATGGATTATATGACGTTGATTTTGACTCCTGCGCGTCGGCTAAATCAAACATATAAAAAATGCATTAATTCTGAGTTGCCGTGCACAATTTATGAACATGAAGTGTGTGTGGATTATAGTGTTCAGTGTGACGACATTCCTAACTGTGGCTCTTATGGTATGTGCCTATCTTATTATGTTAAATATAAAATTTCAAATAAATTTCTGTATATCTGAGCTAGTATTACTGTTAGTACTCTGACAGTAATTTAATGGTAATCTCAAAATAATAAAATATGACAGATCCAATTCAAAGTATTAAAATGATTATTTTCATTTTCTACATTGTTTCAGATGTATATGACGAAGATCATACAAAGTGTGGATCCTTACACTCTTTACATAATGTTTATTTGGCATCGTTTACCCTGTTTACCGTGTTTCTAACCGCACTGTATATTGTGCAATATTGGATTAAGAGATGCGTACCAAGGGTTTCTGATGCATTCTTCATGTATTCTGATGGTGAAGACAACCAGTAAGAAAACTGAATTAATGTTTAATTTTCTTTAAAATAGTATGTACAAAAGTTTAGAGTTACTTAAACTTTTAAGTGTATCATATGTATTATACACTATCTAAATTATCCCTTCCACCTTTTTAGTGTCTATGTATGGAGTTGGATCTGTAAAAGTTGTCCCGCATTTTTTTTTTCGCGATACCTAAATTATTTGGAGTAATCCAAATTGCGAATAGCTATTATCAAATCTACGTAACGTGCACAGAGGAATACCATTTAACATGCACAGATAAATATTGAATTAACACAGGAATTTATAAATTTCAGGTTGTTGTTGAAAAGTATAATGCGATCTCCTAACTCGGTAGATGATGATTCTAAACTAGTACTCGGGATCGCGGATGATGATTTACTGTCGGTAGACAGTAAAGATTCTGATAATAACAGAACAATCACAAGGAAATGTTTTGATTTCTTGTGTTGTAAATGCTTTCAAACGAAATTCACTTCCACAAAATACAATGATGATAATATCATATTGGCATTATCTAATCAAAACGTGAAACCAAAGAAAACATATTCATTTACTGAATTAGAAATTCGAAAAATGTTGGGTGTTGCATCAGTTAACGCTGAAGTTCAAACAGACAATTCTGCAGTCGCGGAAAATTTGCAACATAAACAACTGAATACAAGTGAAATTAAATATTCTCCGGAAAAATTACGACTTTCGGACGAATTTTCTTTCCTATACCCAGAAGATTTTTTTGAAGAATCAGACAACGAAGAACTTAGTGTACTTAAATTCTTCAACGACTCAAACAGTTTGTCGCTTAAGGCACATCCAAGTGGTAATAAAAGAAATTCTAAACTGGGAAAAATACCTGAAGAAACGGAGATACACCATTACGAGTATGACAGTTATAGTCAACACTGCGGTGCTGAAGACAGCCCTACAGCTAGTTCTATTTTAACAAGTTCCCAAATCAATGTCGGTGAGCGAAGAAGTAAACATTTACGTTTCGACGAAACTTCAATGGCTATACCAGATTTGTCAGATGTTGAAGAATGTAGTAAAGGCAGTCAAAAATCAGGGAAATATAAACGAGCTATCGACAATGACACTATCGAAGAGAATATCGAAAATAGTGAAAGTAAAGATAAATCATACTTCTGGAATAAGAAACCAAAAGCTAAGCGACGTGGTTGATTCTAAGTTTATATAAATATCTACGAAAGTATTTTGTTAGCTGCAATAAATGAAATCTGTATTTATTATAGCATCATGTTTATATTTTAGTGTTTCGTTTTTAATATTTTCCATTACGGAATAAAGACAGACTTCGTATATCACTAGTGTATCGCACCGCCATTTCCTAATTAAGATCAATTGTCCACCGGATAGGACACGTGCCAAAATGTGTCGTGTCTTTTTAACGACATTCCGTCATCGTGCTGGCTGTAATCAGAATAAATTACTTCTTTGTTGTTCTTCTAATTTTGAAATTCTTCGAAATAATAATATTATACTCGTCATATTTATTTATTTTGATTGAAGTATCGGTAGACAACGTGGATACATGTCTAGGTTTATTTTCATAGGTCTCAGTCAGCTAGTAGGTACGAAAGGTACAACATCGTCTGCGTCACATTCAAAACTTCCAGAATATAAATGTCTTCGATGCGATCACCGCTCGGCGTGGTAGACAGATATTAATTCCGTAATATTTTATATTCTTGGACATTTATTACTGATCTCTATTGCTTTTTCATATAAAATAGCCTTTCTCGATAAATGGACTATTTAAATAACAAATATTTTTTCAAATCGGACTAGTAGTTTCTGAGATTAGCGCGCCCAAACAAACGCATTCTTTGGCTGTATTCGCTTTCTCTGAAGGTTTCAGGTCGGGCGTTCAGTAGACCGAGCGTGAAGCTCGTGTAGAGTTCTCTACAAACACATGTATAGATTAGCCATTAATGTCTAGGTAGGTACTGAAACTTCGTTTATTTTACTTTACAAGATTTTTTATTATTTCAGAAACTCTCGTACAAATTATAACGATAACTAACTACTAAAAAACCTATGGTGGTAGGTATAAATTTATGATGTAGATAGGTATGCTGTTATTAGATAGATAGAATATTCTTTATTGTACACCAATCAAAATAAAGGAAAACGTAACATTTTAGAATAGTACAATCGGCGGTCTTATCGCTGATAGCTATTAATCTGAAAATACGTGTCTAGGTGTTTAGAGGTATATCGTCATCTAAAATTTTTATTTAAATCCTACACATGCCCTTTTATGAAATAATATCAAACGTTAGTAATAATTTTAAAATGCTTTAGCCCAAAAAAACGTAATAATGGACATGAACAAGTGTCATGCTAGAAACGGGAGCTGAAGCCAGTACACGAGGTCATTTCAATTGAAATCAATTAAACCAATTGAGTCCAATTGAACGGGCGGCAGATTCTACGTCGCCAGTGAGATTTTATGTGAAGCGCCTACGCGCCTGCGTCAGTTTGTCACATGACTCATTTTGTTCTATCCTAACTTTTGAATTTCAAATTTATGGAATACATTTATTCCATTAATTGACTAAGAGAAGAAAGGGTCATTAAAATATTTGGTGGTGAATTCATTAAGTGCATTATTGGGTTCTGCTTATTCCAGTTACTGTCCCTTGTTCATATTAATTTTTTTGGAGAAACACATATTATGGTTATAATAAAGGAATATGAATTGTAGATATTGATAATTTTGGAATCCAGTATTAGCTAATATGAAGGCCTGTTGAAATGTTGCAGTCTGAAGTTTTGAATACTAAGTATACCTACTGAAAATCTATTTAAAGTAACTCCTGTAGAAAAAGACGACAAAGATCAATTTCAAAATTCTCGTAGTAATAGTTTTAAAGAAAGAGCTCGGACAGACGGACATGGTGAAACAAGAAGGGTTTCTAATTACACTACGGAACCCTAAAAAGTTTTTTTTTTCGAAAATACTGTAAAGTGAGTTCTATATTTCATATATTTCGAGATTTTTTTTTGTGACAGGAGGAAATCGCCGGACTTCCATCCGCCCCATAGGTGGGGTGTATGGGAGTCGAACCGCACCAAAACATCCTGCCGCCGCGTCACCCCCGGACGCCGAACCGTTCCGTTTCCATTTCGGGATTTTTTTTTTATTGCCTTGTAGGCAGACGAGCCTACGCGCCACCTGATCGTAAGTGGTTACCGTCGTTCATGAACCTCTGCAATGTCAGGGGACATTGAGGGGTCGCTACCTACGACCTAACTTTAAGGACCCTTCTCAAGCCTCGTTTGAAGAAGGACAAGTCATAGATAAGTTTTAAATATTTGAAGAGAGACCCTTCTTAACAATCAAAATCACAACTTGGAATTTTTAATTTTTTAGTTCGATATGATTTCCGTTTATTATTTTTTAAATCGCAAATTGTTTATTAGCAATTTTAGTCTCAGTGTTTTAAATAATAAAAACTGATAAGTGTTTATGTACTAATCTGTACTTTGTATTATTCTATAAGATAATGTAAATAATGAATTGCAAAATGTTTCGCTAAATGTATAATTCAACTACGCCCTCAAACGACCACGTTAGCCATTTTTTTTTTAAATGTTCGTTGCAGTAAAAGGATGTTTATAACGTTGTTATAAAAACGTTGAAAACTGAAACGACAACAAACTGCCTAAGGCCTAAAATCGTTGGTGCTGTAGGTATATAGGGTTCACGAAGACGACGTCGCGGGCAGCTGCTAGTAGGTACGTTATTTCATTTCATTAATTCAAAGTATTTCATTTCAAAGAAAAATAAAATAATAGATTGTTAGTAATTTTAAGCTAAACAAAATGTTATTTGGCTAAGTAATCATGAAATAGGTTGAGTAATTAACTTAATGTCAGTGGTTGCAGAAAGTTTAATTTGAAAATTTAAATTTTATTTGTGTCGCATGAATACGATTTTTTTCCGAAACTTTTTTGATATTTATTAGGTGAAACTTAAGAACGATAAACTGTCCTCTATAACGGCATTATATATATTTACCTACCTACGTACTAACGTAATACCTACATTGACGTTAATAATAATCTTTTTTATGAAAATCAGCAAATAGTGTCCCCTGACATTGCAGAGGTTCATGAGCGACGGTAACCACTTACTATCAGGTGGGCCGTTGGCTCGTCTGCCTACATGGCAATATTAAAAAAAAAATTCATTTTTTCGTTAAGACTTGTTCATTCCTTGTATTTGATGTCACGGTGTTTAGGTATTCTTTTCGTTTTGAGAAATAAGTAAAGCAACGTGTTAAGAGTTTTAAGGCTGTGTTTCTTAACTGCTCTGATTTCTCCACAATGTTTTCAATGTATGTGTCCAATGTATTTTCTTCTTTATTTAAAAATGTACAGACTTCACAGTATGCTTGATATAATTAATATTAAATTACTTATATTTATTTGAGGTTATGAAGACCGAGAAGATTGTAGATTGAAATACGATTGGTCTGTTCTTTTAAATCTTAATTTTTAAATTATTTTGTGCAGGGTATGATAGAAATACGTACACAATAGACATATAATAGGCAACGACAACACTAACTAAAATGGGGAAAGAATATGAAAAAAACTGCATGTTGTAGAAAGATTTTTACTCTTCGAAAATATATTGTCCTTAAGCTAGAATTACGGTCCACTTGATCGTTAGTAATTAATCGGAAAGTATTTGATGCTTTGTGTGACATCAATACGACCAGCTCACCTTATAAAGTAAAAATTGCTATCCGTGATTGGCTTCTATCGCTCAATTATGATAATACCGAGGGATTTTTTTTTTTTTTTTATTTTAACATTCCTTAAGTAGTTATATTGTATAATCCACACGGCCGATTGCTGTACTCATTGTAATTTTTTAAACTATCTATGAATGTTATACGAGTAACACGGATTTAATTTTCTTTTTCTTCTTTTGTTGTTGTTCTATCTTTTCTAAGCTGTCTCCTCTGATATCTTTCACTTAATGTAATAATAATATCTAAAACGTAACGGCCTCCTGCGATACAGGCCTAGCCTAGTGCAGGTCGAGGCGATCCGCCCGATCCTAGATGATTGGGTGGGTCGTGGCGCAGGACGCCTCACCTTCTGGATGGTGCAGATGCTGACCGGGCACGGGTGCTTCGGTCGGTATCTGCACCGGATCAAGGCCGAGCCGACGGCGAGGTGCCACCATTGCGTGGGATGTGACCAGGACACGCCGGAGCATACGCTCGCGCGCTGCCCCGCATGGGAGAGGCAGCGCTGTGTCCTGGTCCAACAAATAGGTCCGGACTTGTCGCTCCCGAGCGTCGCGGCGTCGATGCTCGAGAGCGACGAGTCCAGGAAGGCGATGCTCGACTTCTGCGAGTCCACCATCTCGCAGAAGCAGGTGGCGGGGGCTGAGAGAGAGAGGCTGTATGCCACTCTCGACTTACCCACCCGCCGCCGTCGAGCAGGGGGCCGGGACCGGGATCTCGCCCGGATCCTGGCCCCCTAAGAGTTTCGGGTCCCCAACGCATGCGAGTGCGAGCGGGGACCCAAGAAGGTGCCGTGTCTCGCTCAGCACGCCCTTAGCGTAAGAGCATCCGGGGGATGGTAGACCGCGTACTCCCCGACCCACGCTGGTTCTGACCCAGCGGGGTATTCCGCGGGAGGGTGACACGCGGTCCCATCTTGGCGGGCTTCGGAAAGCCCGCCGACCGAGAGAGCCGGTGGCCGTATTCGCCGGCGGCTACCGGTTCGGCGTCCGGGGACGGAGCGACGGCAAAGAATGCCGATGGCGTAACGCGTCGCGCCGTCCCTTCAAACCCAGTGCTGGGTTCTGGCCTCAGCCGGGGTTCGGACGCTGAGTGTGAGCGGTTGGAGGTTTTAGTGCGGTTCAACTCCCACATACCCCGCCCGCGGGGCGGGCGGGGATCCGGTGATTTCCTCCAACTGAAAAAAAAAAAAAAAAGCCTAGTGCAGGGACCACTGCTATATTTTCTTTCTGTACTGTGTTTTTTGTTTGAAAATAAATTATTTTGTATTTTTGTATTTTGTTAGTGGTTACCGTCGATCTGGAACTCTTCTCAACCTTCGTCTGAAGAAGGACAATTCATTGCATAATAGACAAACGTTAGGAGGTGAAGAACATTATGGAAGGATACAAACATGAATCGGCAATTATTCTTATTACTATACATTTTATTGTAGTGCTAATTTAATTTACTTGTGTCTGATGATTCTGTTGTGTGTTTGTGGTGAGAAAATAAACTATATTCTTCTATTCTATACAAATTGAACGTTTTTAGTTGTATATGACGGATTATTATATCTCCTGTTGTGTAAAATAGTTTGAAACTGAATGTTCTAGATTACATCCACGGAATAGAGTCAACTGTAATAAATACCTGGCTGGTATCGAAAATATTGATAGGTGTCTTCATAATTGGCAGTATACTTACTACTTCATACAAACCTACTATATTAAGTATGTTTATGTTTAAAAATTACATTTTAAATAACAGACGGACAAACTTTACTTTTTACTCAATTCACAGAGTTACTATAAGAAATCATGTAAATTATCTACATCGTTCGCTTTCTAGAAACTAGTTCAGTATTAAGTTTCTAGCCTTTATAATATAATAGGTCAAACATCTAAAGCAAAAATAAATAACAATGCGATGCGACCTTTGATTGACCAATTACCAAAAATAAAAATAAAAATAAATACTTATAGTTATTAATATTCTTATTTAGGTGGTAAATACCTAATAAGTATAAAGATAAGCATAAGTAGTCTTGTGAGTAGGTACATACGATCGATCATAGACAGCAACTGTAAGTAGGTGGCGCCTGGTTCCGATGCTTACGAAACGTTCGTTCACGTACATATAGCACACACGCACACAGAAACACTGGCATCCAAGCTGGAACTAGAACTAAACGCATCTGGACTGATCACATTTTGAACAGAGAAGTCGTCCATTCATATATCAAAGTATTTCACTTCACTACATAAACTTTTAACTTTGATAAATACACGTATTCGTAGAAAACAACTTTTGACAATAGTATATTTATGTTCTTGCACAATGCAAATAAAGTGAAGTGCAACGAGTGCAATTCGTGTTGCCTGAAAGTCACCAATAAGCCCAATGAAGCAGATATCCCACTGACGAGCGCCAGCACCAACCTAAATAGACTCTGATCATCTAAATTGACTTCAATTAAATAACAACCGAAATTGTTGAAATGCGCCATTACTCCCTCGGCGCTAATCTAAGTGCCAATAGTCAGGGCGAATGTTTTATTGTTAATCCCCGGCAGGAACTGTTAATTAATAATTAAACGATCGAGTTCCCGATCGGCATCAGTGCGCTGGCGTCGCTGACCAAGTGCGCTACAGCCTACAGAACGAACATTCTCGTAGCAATGCTCTACGTACGTAGAGACAGGTGGTTTAAGGTGCAAACCTCTACGATTACACCCTACACTGATTGTGCAAAAAGCGTCAAATAAGATCATCTCACATTGTATTGGTTTTCCCACGAATATAAATCAAAATGCAACGTACCAGTGTTGTTAATAATACTCGTAAGTTCTATAATACTGCATTATGGACTTTCGAAATAATCATGTGGGCGTTCGGGCCCTTTAAAAATATTGAGATAAACAATGTCCAATATGAATTTGTGGGAATCCCGCATGATCCATGAAACCAAAATCGTGCGTGGAGCATCTTGTGTACCCGTAGCGCTGCGGCGCGGCGAGGGAGCCAGTGTGCGAGGGGTAACACCAGCACTGGGGGAGTGGTCGCCTGACGTCGCTATTGGCTCTCCGCGTCACAACACTATAGACACAAGCGCCTCTTTACAGCGACTCAATATCAAACTTCAAGCCGAGGGACACAGATCATTGTAGCTCTGGAGCAAACCAACACAGCACGTCGACTACACCGATCATTGGCTTGAAATGTACGTGCAGACTCGTATTATGGAAATATAAATTGACCAACCGTAGAGCAAATTCGGTTAGTTCGTTAAAGTTAATTGAAGCCATTTAACCGGGACGGATACGAGGATACGAACGGCGCGAGCGTTCGTCGATCCCGAGCAGTAGATTAAATGAAGGCAAATTGTTTATTAGTGAAATTAATATAATTAATAGGCTGCTAGAGTGACCGGTCGAGCGGGTAGGACGAGGCGAGGTTGGGCAGCAGCAGCAGAGCTTCGCAACGGAGTCCAGCGAGGTGGGCGCGGAGGTAGCGGGCCCGCACCCGCCGCCGCCCGACGGCTACATGTACGTGTGCGGGGACTCAGCGCTGAGCCCGGCCGCTCGCTACGAGTGCGCCTTCGAACAACCTCCTTCTTCCATCGAACAACCACCCTTCGACGAACAAATGTTTACCGACTTCGGGAAAGACCGACACGTTCAAGTCGTCGTTGGCTCCGTTGGTGATCTTCAGTACAGGGATGATTTACCAGTCTTCAGCGGAGGTCCTGATCAGAAAAGGAAAGAGGAACCATTGTTACTACAGACAGTGGAATCATCAGCTGCATCCCATCCTCCTCCGCCACCTCCATCCACATCAAAAAAGAGCGAAAAGAAGAAAAATGATAACAATGGCATCAAGAAGAAAAAGACGAGGTATGTGCGAGTAACTCTAAATAAGTAGTTATATTGTAAATAGTTTAAAGTACATAATTTATTTTCATGAAAACTTTTTAAATACAAGCTTTTAAGACCCTCGCACTCGGCTGTGCTTACAAATACAACAAAAACGAGCCTAAACACGACGGGTCTATCTTGTTTAGCACAAGAGTTCCTACCACTTTCCGAGTCCATCATCAGATCAGCTCCATTTTATCATATTAGATATTGCATTGTTACATCTGCGTGCAAAATGTTAGCTCAATCGGAAACCAGGAATTTTGTCAAATTGAGCTTGCAAGATTTCAACCGAACTTACATAGTTACATCCAGTGCAATTTAATATAAAGCTTGTAAAAAAATAGGAATATAAAATTCTTAAGAAACTTTCGTCTTCTATTATCAGCAACTGAAGAGATTGATGAGCGGTATGTAACTACATATTTATTTATTTATATATATTTATTATAAGCACATGGCAGTCGCAGATTCGGTTATCTACCAGAAAATAAAAACTTACTACAATTTTGCAACTAATTTAGCTAAATAGGTATACTACGAAAACCTTTAAAACTCGAACAGATAGAATACACTTTATCGTACCAAAAACAAACTGATACAGTTTAAAGTATGTAGATCATGTAAGACGGCCTATATAGACAGCCTTATCGGTTTAACTAGAGATTGATTGACAGATAAGAACCTAATATATTCTAGTGGAGGTTTCTGAAGTTTTAAAAACACAGCCGCAGTTTCTATATTTGACTGGATAGCATCAATTACACAATGGTGACGACTGCTGGGGAGAAGACTACTCAATGGACAAATCACACACAATCCATATCCGCCAGTTTTCGAAGGGTTTTTAAATACTTATTTAAAATAGGTGTTTTCGCTATATTTTCCTTAAGGAAATAACTTTAAGTTCTGGCTCGAGTTCTTTCCTTGCAGATGACTCTGCCAAAGTCACGTAGATAGAATATCACTCACAGGAATGGAAACTTTTAGTTGCGTAAGCCGACCGGTTCGAACTCAAAACTTCCTGCACCAAAGGCAAGTGTTGCAATCAGTCGTTCACGTAGCCAAAAACGCAGTAACCTGAAAGAGCAGTTATGTAGGTACAACAACACATAAGGGGCTCGGGTTCCAGGTATCCAAGGATCCCTCTACTAAAAATAGATTAATTTTAGATGTTATTAATTGTTAATTAGGTGACTCGGGAGGATTTAAAGAAAGTATTCGTGCTTTCTTGTATATTTCTAATCCTCAGAGTTATTAGTTTTTTTTTAGAGGAAATCTGTTACTACACGAGTACCTACTTGAGAATTTATAATCAATCTTTAAGCTTCACAGACGTAATTACGGCACATCATATGATTTAAAAAACCTATATACTACCCATCAGTTAACAATCAATTCAACAAATCAATTTACAATTTTTTCTATAAACCTTCTTACTTTTTCATTGTAAAATTATGGTAATACATATTTTTCACTTATCTAGGTATGTTCTAAAAATAATTGAGATACAAATAAAATAAATCAGAATTCGAGTTTCAGCAATTCAGTCAAATATGAACTAAAACAGTGTAGGCACGTGCCATTCTAACACAACAGGTGTTAGTTTAGCGCGTTAGACTGTGGGGAGTCACCCCTGTCAACAATACTGTATCGGAATGAGATCGCACTAGATCAACCCCTATTTTATTATTTGCATAACTAATTCGATGATGTTTATAAAATTTTGAAGAGCAAACCATATGGTGTAGAATTGTTCAAAACATATTGTGTACGTATTCAGGACGACTATTCATTTTTATTATGATACTTAATACTTTTGAGATTTTTCCCGGGTCGGTGTGATCAAATGTTTTTTTTTAGAGTGGTAGTTCTCGTTAGGCCTAATTTTAATGTTTGTGATTTATTTAAAACTCTAGTTTAAAATTAAATTAATTTTATTTAATTTTTAAATTAAATTATATTTAATTTAATTTAGATTAATCAAGCCCATATAATTGATACAATGTTTACTTTTGATTACTTTATGTCACCACTACTTTCGTTAATAGTATTAACAATAATATTTCAATGCAGGCGATCCCCTTAGAAATATTGTAAAGGCGCGATGGTATGATGTTTAAGATTAATTACCCGTATGACTGTAGGGAGTCAATTAGTTTATCGTGCGATCTCCGAGTGGCGGCCACTGACCGAGGGATATAGTGCGTGCGGCTAATAGGCATATTGTGCAAGTGTCCTATCATAATCGTACATCTCAATTGGTTCATTACTTCCTTGAGAATACATTTTGAATATGCTGGTACATTTCAATGAAGATGATAGATAATATTATTATTTGTCACGAATTGTATGTACCTACTAGGAATGTTGCGAATGTCGAGTTTTGGACATTCGAGAGTGCGAATGCGAATATTCAGTTTTGACATTCGCGAATGCGAATGTTGACCTTTCAAACAAAAAGTTCAAGAATTTTCCCTGACACGTCAACTGTATCTTCCAAAAGTTAATATTATCTATACGTACTACAAAGAAGGTACCTTTATTTTACCTATCCTAGATCTACTTGGGAAGTAGGAGGTACTTGCATTCCTCCCACCAAATAACTGAAACCACCCCGCAGATTATTTTGACAACGGAAGGTCGTAGACCCATCGAGTTTGGGCTCATTTTAAAGGTCAAGTAGAGGCCTTTATTTTGGCTCTGTCAGATTCCTTCTACATCCACACAACATTCTTCTAACTTTTGTCTAAACATTCGCATGTTTTTTTGCGAATGCGAATGCGAATATTCAAAAACATGCGAATATTCGCGAATGCGAATACGAATATTCGTTACATCTCTAGTACTTACCTACAATTTTACGGTAGTAGGGAGAATTGTTGTTTTGATACTACATAATATTTTTTTAAATTATACTTCTTGCTGTGTAAATTAACAATATTTTATTCAATTAATCAATATGAATATGGTATTTAATGACTCAAAAATTCAGAAGGCAGCGAGTGTTTTATAGCCACATATTTTACCAAAAAATAACAAACCAAAGCAAAGCTTTGACAAATACATCTTTACGAACTAACAAGTACTTGTGTTCCGTAACTTATTTAGACGTCGGCGTCGCACCGATGTTAAAGTGTTGAAACCACTATTTACGGAAACAGTTTTACTAAAACGAGAGGGTCAATTGTCAGGCAATTAAAGGTGGTAGCACGCGACAGGGATGAATTTAGTTTCACGGTCAATCAATTTTAGCGCGTGCATGACCCGCAGCCATACTGCACGCGTCAGATGTTGGACGAACCCTCCACAGATAAGAATTGCATGAATTTATTATTGAGTGCGCACATCCATTGTTCAAAATTGATAGTTTGAAAATATTGTTACAAACTAAAATTAATTAGATTCTCTGCGGCTTTATCCTTGTTAACTTAAATGATGTTCATGACTATCAATTCTAAAACATTTTTCGGAGTAGAGCAAATCGGAATACCCGAAAGCTATTTAATATAATTTTAAATTAAAATAATCTTATTTGTTACAGAACTACTTTTACTGCTTATCAACTAGAAGAATTGGAACGAGCTTTCGAACGTGCTCCTTACCCAGACGTTTTTGCTAGAGAAGAACTCGCTCTCAAACTTAATTTATCAGAATCACGTGTACAGGTGGGTACATTATAACTTTCTACATAGATATTTTTCAAGTAGGATAAACTATAGTAATCAACTGTGGCTTAACTGCTTCCAAATTTAAATAGTGACAATAATAAAAATGTAATTATTTGTTGTTGTAGGTGTGGTTCCAAAATAGAAGAGCGAAATGGCGTAAACGTGAACCACCACGAAAAACAGGTTATATCGGATCTAGTTCGCCCAGCTCTACAACACTGGGAGGAGGATTTTCCGGAATCGGCAGTAATCTACCTGCGTTCCCACAAAACGGTATACCAGCTCCATCAGACTCATGGTCTTACCAACACTCCTATGAGTTGTCATCGCATCATCTATTGTCATCCAGTAGCAGTGGATATCCAGGATTTAATACCCAACCGGCTTACACTTACACAACGGTACTCAACGGTCATGATGGCCAAATGTTTGCACCCAGACACTCTTATGAGTACGGCGAAGGTAGTCCACCACCACTTGGTGTAAGAGATTATCCGATGATGGCCGCTCATTCACCACAAATGGAAGCCCATGGTCGTGATGATAAACTGGAATATCGAGCACACGACCACGAAGACAAGTACAATGCATGTGCTCTACAAGACGAGCCTCCGCGTTACGCTGGACCTCCTGAGGAGTACGAGAAGTGTGGTATGATATCCCACGAGAAGCACTACGATATGGACCGTCACTCGGAGCTAACGCAGCCAGTGGTCGTCAAAATGGAACCGAGTCCGAGCCAGGCTTACACAACCCTGCCCCCTTTTTTGAATTGAAATACTCCTTTTCGAAATTCTCTCATTAATTATTGAATTAATTTCGAAAAGGAGTATTTATACTTGGCCATTTTTTCCGACGAAGGTGTAAATACCGATAAACATGCAAGTTTCTGATATAAAGTAGTATAATAGGTATTTAGATAAAAAGAGTATTGTAACTTTCCTTTTGTTACATTTTTATAAATATAGATTTAAGGTTTTTTGTCTTTTAAGTTTTTAAATTTATACGTCTTATTATACTATTTTATGAAGGTTAGGACTGTTCAATTGAGATTACATTTTTGTAATAATTAATCTACAAAAATACCAAAGGATGGTGCGTAACACATTTAATATCTTTTTTTTTTGATAACAGCCCCTAATTGCCCTGGCATTGCAGAGGTTCATGAGCGACGGTGACCGCTTACCATCAGCTGGGCCGTAGGCTCGTTTATCTATCTCGCAATGAAAAAAATATATCTTTCTATTTATTAGTACGGTAGTAGTAGTAAGACGGACTTTACTGGAAAGGTAAAAATACTAAAGCGCCAAATTAGTTAGTGAAAATGAAGAGTTATAAACATTTATATTATATTAAAAAGCATCGAAAATATGCACAAAAATTGGACATATTTTAAACATAATACGTTTATTATGTTTACAAGTATACGACAAAATTAAATTGCATTTTGAATATGATAACTAAAATTTAATGTTATTTTGTTCCTCCTGTGAAATTGTGGTTTGGCGCTACAGTATTTTAACTTTCCAGTGACGATATCATTATTATAAGTAAAACCTATTTCTATAGGAAACTTCACTTCTCGTGCATTCCTTGTGCCTTATTTTTAAATATAAGATTGTGTTTTATATTTTCGTGTATTTTATTGATATTCTTAAATGATACCTAGATATTGTAGGTACGTACTTATATTTGATAGTTTAAAATTTATAGTTAGTGAATTTTGTCTATCAAAAATGATTTACCTACAGTTTTATAATTACAAGTAAATTTAATTTATCTATAAATACTATATATTTTTCTATGACAAGCTTTTGCTTTAAGTTAAGTTGTATTATTTAGGCAGAAAAATAGTTTTAATTTTAAAGTACGAGGTGAATAGTATGTGCCAAAGAAACAAAGTATTTGAAACAAAATTTTCTGAGCTGTGGATTTTCTACAACTTGTGTATTGTAAAGAATCTTTTTAATTTTAATAGTTTAAATTAGAATAAATTTTATATGGATATTTATAATTTAAGATAATATTATTTTTAGTAATTTAAAGTAATATAGCAAGAATAATTTCGATAATAAAAACAAGAATTCTAAACGTTTCCATACAGAAAATAAATGATATCTTAAGAACCTTGATCAGTCTACAATTAACATAATATTTGTGTAGATGTTTGGATTAGTTGCATTGTTTTCAAAAACAAATTAATTTTGAAATTTAACGTCTCAATTTGTGTAGAAAATATCGATAAGTTAGTAAAAAGAAGACGAAATATTAAATAACATTTCCTTTTTTATGTACCCAATAAGATAATTAAATATTGATTAGTATTATTTTATTATTGTTAGTTATTTAATAAGTTTCGAAAGCAATAAGATTTTTTAAATTTTTCGTACTGTGAAGCAAATAATACAAATTATAAAATACAAAAGATGTTTTATTTATTTTCGGATCGTAGAAATTTAGCAACCTTTATTATGTTACTATAGCTATAGTAAATTTAGGCTGTAAGTTTGACTACAAATAAGAAAAATAAAATAGATGAGGAAGGTATAATACCGGGAAGTGACAGTGGCGTGCATACATATTTAAGTCAGGGTATGCAGAAATATAAATCTGAGTATTTTTCCACATATTTATGTCCTATAATCAATTTAATTAAATTGTACACTAAATGTATGCCAATAATAGCAATGAAAAGTATATTCTGATTAAATATACAATGGAAAATCGTTTTTTGTTACAATTTTTTAAGCAAATTTGGAAATGATAGGGTATGCAGTACGTATTTGCTTGTATGAACTGCACGCCGCGGCCTATTCGACTTTTAGTAGGTATAGTTTCAGATTAATAAATAAAAATTTAAATGCAACAAATGCATTTTGACGATGGTCAATATGTGTTTGTATGAAATAAAAAAAAAACAATTGATACTTTAAAAAATATTTATTAAGTTATTTTAGCCCCTTGATTCTGCTCTGACGATGTCCTGTTTCCCCCAAATACCGTCGCCGCTGAAATGATGCTTTTTCTCTATCTCATACAATACGAGGCTGAGTATTTGTTCATCACTCAATTCTTTGTAGTTTAGATTATTATAGTACATATCATTATGACTGTTTGGAAGTACATTATTTTTTCGAATATCTAATAGTGTATTTATGTTTTTTTGTACTTCGTTTCTGAAATCATAAACACTTTATATTAGAAGTACCTAGTATTTTACGCAATGTCAATGAAATGGTATAGGGTGGGCAATCTAACGTTTGCATTTTGAACTACTGTTTATTTAGAGAATGACAGCTTAAATGTCATTCAATTTGTGTTCATAATTTAGTTAAAGGTTTGATATTTACGAAATGGGACGTTTTCGGTTCGCCCAATGGGCAGAAGATCGTTTGGCCGAAGATGAGCATTTTTACCGAAAAATCGTCTTTTCAGGTGAAGCCCATTTTCACCTCGGAGGCTATGTCAATAAGCAAAATTGTCGCATCTGGGGGTCGACGAGTATGACATGGACGACATTTGGTTTCAACAGGATGGCGCAACATGCCACACAGCCAACATGACAGTTAAAAATGCATGGAAGTATTATAGAAAGCCGCGAGTGTCTGAATAAGTTTATAACATGACAGTTGAACTTTTGGAAAATGCAAACTTTATATGGCCCACCCCTTATTAAGGAGTAACAAGGGGAACAAATAAATTGCACAATTTAATGTGCGAGGTACATGAATGAGTTTTTTCGTTATACCCGTCGATAAAACTTAATGTTGTAGCGTTTTACTACCAAACTGAGCGCAGGTGTTCACAGTAGAGGGATCAGGCATAGTCCATGTTTTCCTTCGCCGTATATAGCCAATAGTGTGAAAAATTTGATAAAACTTACACTGGATATAAAACGAGATGACAGTTTCTAATAATAACGCTATCATCAAACTGGTTCCTAAGAAACTGTAAATTTTCATTAACAATGTCCAAAGCAGTATGTAGCCAGTATTTGTGTCTCCTCAGGTTTCGTAGTAAATCCTTCACTTTCTCTGATTTACTTGGATCTTGAGTGAGATCAACTTCGTCACTTATAGAAGTGCATATTAATATTGCTATATCTCTGCCGCATACTTTGTTACCGAAGTTGGTTATGTAACTGAAAAAAAAAGATGACGCATGGAGTCGAGTTTTTTTTCAAGATTGGTTTTTACTGAAAATTTTAGCTTTAAGTGGTAATTGATCTCATGGATTTATTTAACGAAAACGATGCGCATCGCTGCTCTGCAGAGTGCGGGACAGTCCAAACAGCATTAGGCTGCGTTTCCACCAGAGATGTGCGAGGATGCATAGCGAGGGATGTGTTTGTAAAGAACCAATAGGATCGCTTCATTTACCTTGCCTCGGTCAGCACAGCTCTGGTGGAAACGGCTCAGCGGAGCTAGATTTTTGCGCATACAAAACAAGCGCGGGATGTGTACGAGGGAAGTGTGCGAGGAATGTGTGTTGAGAAAGATGTGTTACGAGGTTTGCGCATACTGTACCAGCCAGTCCATAGACGGAGTTTGTTGGAAGTAGAAGTGCGCATAACACACATAAATGCGCATTTTCACAGCTCCGCTACACATCCTCGTAGGCACATTATCATCGCACAGCTTTGGTGGAAATGCAGCCTTATGGCGATGATAGCCCAACGTTACGACTCACCATACATAACCCATTGCGTGGATGCTCATGTGGGACGAGTCGAATGGAAGCGTGGCCTATGATATATTGCTTAGGCCACGTTCTGTTATTTTGTCACTAACACTTTTATGTATTGTAATGTGGGGCCTTGTAGCCACTATGTTTAAAACTAAATAAATAAAATAATTCGACACTAAATCACGTTTCATCATCTAAGAGTCATAACTTTCATAACTTATTTATAGATACCTAAAGCAAACTGGATTTTACTTACCAGCTCCAAAGGTTCTCGGTAAAACATACATTGAACTCAGACCGTACATAATTAATTCGATTTTATTGAATATTTCTAGAATTTGCATTTCTTTGTTTTGGATATTTATTTTTTCAATTCTTTAAGTAAGAAATTGTTTTTTTTTTTTCGATTTTGGTCTTTTCTAGATGACTATATTATAAGTAGATCGCTTTTAACTTTGTCATGATTTTTTTTTATTGCAAGATAGATAAACGGGGCTATGGCCAACCTGATGGTAAGCGGTCACCGTCGCTCATGAACCTCCGCAATGCCAGGGCCATGATTGGCCGTTATCTATCACCCACCATACAGGACTTTTCTTAAACCTCGTTTAAAGAGGGACACGTTATTAGCACAGTAAATGCGTAATTCAAGAATTCAATTTTAAAGTTTAGCTTACTTGTTGAATACTTTGCTGGATGAAATGAGGTGATTGAGGCTGTAGCATTGCTTCTTTGCTGCCTGTATCTTGTTCAGTCGTGATAACATTTTTTTCTTGTGAACAACCATTGATAACACCTGGGAAAAAAAATCATGACAACTCTCTAACGCAAGTACCTTTAGGTACGTTACATTAAAATATACAGGGTGGATCTGTAACTTTGGACAATCTGTCGTGGGGTGAATGACCTGTCGAAATACAACTTAGTAGGTCATTTTTATTTTTTGGATCGGTTAAACTTTTTTTCTGACATTGTATGGAAAACGTACGACTATCGTTGCGGACTTCCATACTATGATGAAATTTTTTTTTTATCCTATTCATAAAATAGAAGTGGTTCTAAGTTTTATTCCAACAGGACATTGACCCCACGTCAGATTGTCCAAAGTTACAGATCCACCCTGTATAAAGGGTATGTATGTAGATAACCGCGAGTGTTTAAAGAAATTTATATAAAGGGTAGTTTTATAACGTTGTGCAAGGCAGTGAGGTTAATGACCTGTCGAGATACAACTTTTTGACCGACTTCCAAAAAGGAGGAGGTACTTAATTCGTCTGTATGTTTTTTGTAATGTAAATGTCATAATATGATGTATGTGCGACTATCAACTTATTTAGTTCAATTTACCTACACGTTATTATGGAGATATTTTCATTTTTATTTTTATAATATTAAACATGGATGTAGATTGGGATTCTTACAATTGCATACTTACTCGAGGATTGGTAGACAACACTTGATATTCCTTAAGGCTACATAGTTCTTGTAATCGTTCTTCAACTGTTTCCGGGCACATGCAGTATATTTTTAAACAACGTCTCTGAGCTTCTAGTGGTATTCTATATTCCTGTTGAAGAAGATGAATATGAAAAATTGAATGTTTGGTTTTCTAACGGCAATCTGTAAGACACGATGTGGATTAGAATTTATGGAGGTTAATCGAATTCGAAGAGCTGTTTAGAAAAGCACCTCTTCATTATCATAGTCTAAACTACTCTAGATTTTAGAATTAGTTTATAGGGTTTTCAAGAATGAATGATTACTTTCAAAATATTCTTAGTAACACAATAATCAATACATAATTATTGGAACGAAGTTCCTTATCGCGCGTTATCGAAAGGGGGATAGAAGGAAAAAATTCTTAAGAAAAGTTGTCACGACCCTTTTTTTGTTTTAGATGATTATCGCTAGATGGCGCTGTGATCAAAATATTTTAAATCGCCGTTACGTTAGGAAAAAAAAATTATAAGATATCTTTTAATCGAAAGGAACTTCGTTCTATTCGGGTGTCCCATGACACCTCAAAGTTTTATTAATTAATATTAATCTAATATATAAAATTGTCGTGTCACGGTGTTCGAACTTGAACTCCTCCGAAACGGCTCGACCGATTTTGATGAAATTTTTTGTGCTCATCCGGTACCTATGAGAATCGGCCAACATCTATTTTTCATCCCCTAAATGTTAGGGGTAGTCCACCCCTAATTTTTTTTTTCGGCGCAGACGAAGTTGCGCGAATCAGCTAGTATTGTATAAAAGAAAAGGAAATTGAAATTGACTACGTACTTCCAGAATACTTCTAATTCGTAACAAAGAGTTGTAGTTATTTTTTAATATAGCAGGTTCCGCCTTGATGGCGTCACGAATCTCAATTCCAGCGAGAGAATCTACATTTTCTAGAATCAACTTTGTGTTAAGTGGATCTGATGATATTATAAATCCATTCCGTCTTATAATTTCATTATCGAATTTGATCTCATTTTCTGCTATGTTCAAAGCTTCCTGAATGTCAGACATTGGCTTATGTCTGAAAGGTAAATAATGTTTGCAGTATTTTTGGAACTCTTCTGTACTAATGGACAGTCTCCATTTCAAGTAATTTTCTAAGACACACATTCGAACTGTTACTGAAATGAGAAAAAATAAACATGTAAAGAAATATGTATTGGATTTATTTCTAATAAAACGGAAATTTATATATTTATAAAAAAAAATACTTAGACCCTGATTTAGCTATTACTATATTAAAATTTAAAGTACTTAATATTTTTTATCATATCACAATTTAGTAGTGAGTTTAACTTGAATGTAACGCACTAGTTACTTATTTTATGTTTTAAGTTGTAATTATGACATATTATACTGTTAAAGCGTTAGTTTGTAATAAATAAATAAAAATAAATTATTATGAAAAGTTTTTAAGTATAAATTACATTATTTAGGTACTCATTTTACTTACAAACTGATGTGGTTGAATCTGTGAATTCATGTGAAATTTTATTATTATTTGGCCAATCTTGAAAGCAATCTTGTAGAACTTTTTCTAAGTTGACCTCAGGGCTGACAAGACCAATCTTCTTTAGTTTAGCTATTGTCCTTGATCTCACAAGAGTGTGATATCTAAAATAACAAGATTTATTCCACATAATTTAAGTAATTGACTGATTTGACTCTTTGTTTTGTATTAACAGTAACCATCAATAAATCACCATTACAATCAAAGCCAAACATTATAAAAAGTATTCATGCTTACCTAATAATATGTTTTGCGGAAACTTTGATAAATTTACACTCTGTTAAAATTTCTCCATAATTATCCATTGTGATTGGATTCATACAAAATATATGAACATTCTGACATGCCTCCTGACCCGTGATATTAAACTTCTTTAATATGTTAAGAGTACATTGTAATTGATCGCTGCTTAGCTTTTCAATATTTGGGTGTTTTGTTTTCAATCTATCAAAACTGTAATTACTTAAAGTTTGGCCTGAAAAAATATTTGAATCGCAAGTTTTAATGAAGAGTGAATGTATAATAAATTAATGTAAAAGCAATAACGTAAACAAATAGTTGTATTTTCGAAGGTTTTAAGGATATAGGTTATAAAAAGTAGTGCAAAATTTAACTATTCTAAAGAGTTCTTGTCAGTGTAATTTTACATCAAGTTTGTTTATAAAACAGTTTATTTTACTTACCAGTAATTTGTTCATGAAGTGTTAAATATGGGATTTTATTAAATTTTTGACTACATTTTCTATAAATAGTAAGCAATGCAAAGCTCTCTCTTAAGGTTAATAAATTCTTTACGTAGATTCCCATGGTAAAATAGAAATGTTTAATGTTATGTCGACGCACATAACGCTTCTTTAAACTGAAATAACAATGTATTTAATTTGAAAAAAATAATGTAAACAAGAAACAGCTGATAAGACAGCTGATTTTTGTTTTAATGTTGTTGTTCATGATAACATAGCCATTCTGCCTTTACCTTTACTCGAGTGAAAAAAATGGGAATCCGAAATACATTTAATTTTAAGTGTAAATTTGTACTTAGAATAATTAATATAAATGAATCATATTTTACATGAAGTACTGCTTACTTAAAACTATAATTTAGTTTTTGGAACAATAAAATTAAACTGGATATACTCATTGTTAATAATCTATTTTTGGTAAAAAATGGTTTATCGTTAATGTCAATGTCAATGTCAGAATTGTCAACAAGAACACGGGGCCGGGCATGGGTGGATTCAGATTCTATTACAAAAAGCCATTCAAAAAGCTATGAAATTTGTAATTTTCCAAAAATTTTTTAATTATAAAATGCTTAGTTAAATTTAATAAAACC
Source organism: Trilocha varians (assembly GCA_030269945.2). Taxonomy (NCBI): domain Eukaryota; kingdom Metazoa; phylum Arthropoda; class Insecta; order Lepidoptera; family Bombycidae; genus Trilocha; species Trilocha varians. The sequence continues at coordinate 6,539,589 of AP028267.1, read as the reverse complement.
TAAATTTTTCTGTTTAAGTGTATAAGTTTGGTTTATGTTCAAATGGCGTGGGTTGCTATCAAGAATCAATTTAAAGAAACTTGGTTAACCACTTCACTTAGCCTTATCCTATTTACCGGTGTTACTTATTTCTTGCTGTGGTCTGAGGTAAATAACCAAAACATTATCGATGACAGTTAATTTTACATTATCCTCTACATGAGCAATGTTATATCTCTTGTTATCTCTAACTTACAGAGTCAAACAATTAAAAATAATTTGATGTTAGAAGAGTTGATTTCATCAGCCATAAGTATTGATGTACACACCGAGAATCAGGCGCAGCATTATGAGGGACAAATTGTTCATGTTATTGGTCCAATTGAAATACTGGAACCAATATCAGAGCCTGACTATAACATACAAGTTCAAGCAGTTAAGCTGAGGAAAAGGGTTCAAATGTATCAATGGATTGAGGAAACGACGTATGTATGATTTTGCTTTAATATTATCTTCATTTGCCTCCAAATTATTTCAGAACCTTAAGTCTAATTAATGATTAAATTAGACTATAATACTAATAAAATTGGTTATTATCTGAGTTATTCAATTGGATCTAGCTCCATTTAAATGTTAACTTTTACAGTGAACAAGATAATTTTCTATCAGAACCAGCAGAGGAATATCAAAAAACATATTGGTACCATAAAGATTGGAGGGACTATGTGGTGGATTCTAATTTGTTTTACATAAGACCTGGACACCATAATCCTACCTCAATGCCGTTATTCAGTGAAACACACATTGCAGACAATGTGAGAATTGGATGGTTGTATCTCAGTAAGCAATCTATTCATTTTGTGGTTAAAACAATTATTAGTAATCAGAGGAATTTTTGAACTGTATAGTAAAATTGTTTCAATAATCGCACCTTTTTTTATCGAAGTCCATATTGATGTTTTTAATGATAATTGAGTACATGATTCTTATTCATTCATTTTTACTTTTTCCAGGTACAGATGTAAAGCGTAAAGTAAATGATTATTATGAGATATGGTCAGATTCAAGGCCAGATCGAAATGATATTAAATTGCACTCAGGTTTCTATTATCACGGGGAAAGTGCTTTGGAACATAGAATAGGAGACTTGCGTATTCACTTCAGTTATGCAGGGCGTCAAGATGACATAGTAAGCTTTTAGATTTTGTAAAAAGAGAAAATAATTTTCATAATAGAAAAACAATCAAATTGCTTTTGCCAGACTGGTTTATTTGATGATATCATATAATCAATAAATTATTACTTTATATTTATCATGTTTCAGTATACCGCAGTAGGTGTTGTGGAAGGTGGAGTACTTCAACCATACAGCTCATCTTCATTTCCATCAGCCGACCCCATTTCACTGTTCCGCAAAGGATCCTTCACATTGCAGCATTTATCTGAATTGGAGAGAAAATCTGCAAATGTGAACACTTGGAAATATAGGCTGTTAGGTTTTGTTCAGGTTTTCGCGTCTGCAATGACTTTGCATCCTGAATGGGTCACAGTATGTGAGTACTTAATTATTAATTTAAATAAGGTTATCTATTAACTTTTTCAACCACTTGTGACATGAGTTATGTAAAGTGACATGGATTCTATTCTTTCCGAATATATCAAATACTATTAAGTCCTTTGTTAAATGATTGTTAAAAGAGTATACATAAATACAGTTTACAATTGTTAATTATCTATTTACTCTCATTACATGTGATTAAAATGAGCAGAGTTTTGAATTACTTGTTTGTTTCAGTTTTAAGGGTTTCTTGGATATCAAATAATCTCCGACGGTGCACTCGAGCCTGGGTCAACTTGGTTCTGTCATTTTCTTATACATGCTTCATCATGGCGATTCCTTGGTATGTTTTATTGCTGTGCGCATTTCAATAGAAAATTAGATATAGCACTATTTCTCAGTTATGTTCCCATCAAAAAATAATAAAGCTGCTCGCGTCAGAAAAGTCGGAATTAATAACACTTCACACAAATCGGTTCAGCCATTCTCGAGTTTTAACGAAAATAATGCATTTTATGTATTCAATGTAAATTTATTTTGATTATTTTTATACTTAAATAATCACAATTGTAATTGTCGACAGGTTGCTCCACAAACCCCTATATGGTTTTATAATACTTTTCTACGGTTCTTTACCTCTCCTATACTACTCCACGGTGTTGACGCGACGCGAGACGTCAGAATCGATGCCGTATCGAAGGTGGAGCGATGACATCCGCTGAGAGAGATCATTCGGCACTGTATGAAAACCCTCTCCCTGACTCAGTCGAATGAGACTGAGTAGATTATCAAGAAGATTACGATGAAATGTTTTGGAGTTTTGTGTTATTTAAACTTGAGTTTTAGAATTTTATATTTTAATGATTTTACCCTAACCTTTTGCTCTAACCCTTAAATGTCTAATCAATATAAGATGCCAGTGAAAATTAAACAATACTTAATTGGTTAAGAGATTAATCAGTATGTACAGTCATTTGTTTTAACTTTTATACCCAAGACGTGTACATCTACTCTTTGTTTAAAATGGAATACTTATACTAATTTATTATCCGAATAAAACTATTATCCGATTTAATCATGAAGTAATAGATATGGACCAATTAATTTATAAGTTACCTATGCTATGTACAATAATAGTTTAGAAATGATTAAAACTAACACTTGTAGTACAAATAATATTTAATATTTTTATTATTAAATTTCTGTATATTCATTTATTCACTTATTTTTTACATCTAAAAATACATTTACAAAAAAAATAAATTTAAAAATACAATATAAAAAACAATATTAAATTTTATTATTATATTTATTCTAACTAACAACACGGAATTCTACGATCCAATTAACATACTATTAATAAATTTACCGAAATAATAATACATACTATTAAAAAATAATGGTAGAATTCAACTTAAATAAATACTTTCTAGCAGCAGCAAGAACTTTGGAAAAAAAATCTTTTCACACATATTCATCGTTTATGAGCTACGCTGGGGCATGAAATTAATGGTCTTTGTTAATAAGTTTTTACTTTTTTTTTAACAAACACAGGAGAAGCCGTTAAGAATCGGTTTGTAAGATTTTTCGCCACTAGTAGCTTCCTTTAATTCTTTATAAAACGTAAGTTGTTTTTTAATAATATACAAACATTTAAATACATATTATATTATAATGTTAATATTTACAGTAACACTGATTTTAAAACGATATACAAATAATAGAAAATAGTTTTTCTAGTCCTATCTGCAATATTTATCCTATTTGATCTGTGTTATTTTAAATTAGTAATTTCTATTAAGAAAGTGAATTTGCTTGGAATTCACTTATTAACAAAGCAGTATACAGGGTGATTTTTTCGAGAGGGTACATATTGCAGGAGGGTGATGAGTACTCTGTTCTAATACGGAATATTACAAAAAATAGACAAAATTACAAAACATTTTTTTTTTTTAAATCTATATTCGACAAAACTACCCCAGACATAAACAATTTCGGCTTAAAGAGTGTTGACTAATGACCTCTAGTGATCTCGCGCCCCCCACACCTCCGTCACACTCATCAGCTGTCGAAAAACCATAATTTTGCAAGAATTTTAGATATTTTTAAGTTGCGATTACTAAGGCATTAAGCCATATTCTTTGGTAATAATATTTTTATTGGTCGTATATAACCATCAGCTACCATGACCTTTAATATGTACCCTCACTAGGAAATCACCCTGTATACATAGAAATAGTGTAAGAAATTTTAACTTTTTGTATATTTAATTTACTTTTATTATCGCCGATAAAATAAAAAATAAAAATTCAATATCATGCGATATACCATATTTATTAAATACTATTATCATGTACGTTTAAAATATAGTTTTCCTGGGTGACGATCATTCTATATGTTTTGAATCTTTTAGGCAAGGTATTAGCTACTATTGTTGCAATTTGTTATTGTTATAAAATACTAGCTGCCCCACGCAACTTCGTCTACGTCAAAAAAAAAAAAAAATTAGGGGTGGACTACCCCTAACATTTAGGGGGATGAAAAATAGATGTTGGCCGATTCTCATAGATACCGGATAAGCACAAAAAATTTCAACAAAATCGGTCAAGTCGTTTCGGAGGAGTTCAAGTTCGAACACCGTGACACGAGAATTTTATATATTAGAAGAGATATTCAATTTCTTATTTTTTCTTATAATACATTTTTCAAATGAATACAGTAGTTTTATTAAATATTTGATAGGTGCTCTCTAACCCTATCCAGTTATCCTCAATTCCACTCTATCTTACTCGTTTTTAGGTATTATTATTAGGCTAAGTAGTAGTATATTTTGTTTGAAGTTAAGCACTTTCCGACGATGCGACTCGACACACTGCGGCCCTGCCCGCTTAAATGTGCGTGTACTTTGAATGCGAATATTCAGTGTCGTACCTATACAGCGTGGATTATAACGATGGGTTCACATTGAAGAAGGGTGAAAGTTGCAAACTAATACGGAATATAAATAAAAATATCATTTTTTACTAAAACTTCAACCCAATTATCCCACATTTTTAAGTGCAGTTATTATTACCTTCGTTTATGTAATATTTACTGATCGATATATGATAATGTGCCAACAATAAAAAAATACCCTGCATACAAATATTGTTTTTCCACACATAGATCAAACTTTTAGTTCCTAATGTAGACCCGATCATTGTGGAGCTTTTGCGACATTTTCTGATAGTGCAATTTAGTAATTAAATTTTTTATATTTGTTTTTTCCTTCCATATTCAAGTATATGTTTGTAGGTATGTTATAGGTATGAAGTAAGCACGATTCGTTAACATTACGATATAATCAGTCCTTGAAAACGTTTTATTCACGAAAATCGTGTCATACGGCAACATCAAGGAAAACTATTCCGTATAATAGTAATCACATTGCTGAAAGCATTTACGCAGGCGCACAGTGACCCCGAAGCCTGTGTCAGCTGATCGAACTCGGCTGCTTAATTTTAAGAACATTTCTAATTTTGTACCAATTTCATCAGGGACTCGGTTGTGATTTAGTTATTCTCTAGTATTTTGTAAATCTACTCAAGTATTTCTTGTTAAAGAATCCTATGTATAGGTAACCAATGTGATTGTGCGTAAAGTGTATGACAATATTTGCAATTCTTGCTTTTGTTGTAGCATCTTACGTACTTTGAATAAAAATGAAAGCTGCGGCGATGTCGGTGTGGGTTTTCATAAATCTTCTTTGCTTTGGAATGTGCGGATATTTGTATCTCATTTGGTCGCAGTATTGGATGTATATTGAGAAACAACGATTGTTTACTAAAATACCGAGCAACCAACCTAAAACAGGAGCGTCAGTGTTAAGCTACGAGTCTGGTTTTACGGAAAAACATTTTTCAAAACCTCCAATAAATTCAACATCACTTAACGAATATTCACGAAAAAACCGAAGATCAGCCGTTGGTGCTGCTTGGAGCAGTAGCGTACTTCACCGTGACAGTAAATCAGCTCAAGGAGGCATCAACATTGTAAGGAAAAGTCAAGGAAGTCCAAGGTTTCCAAATATACACAAGCCTTTGTTAGAATTTGATACCGATAAATACATATGCGATGATCTAACTTCTAAAGATTGTGAAACCCGAACGAGGGAATATAAAACATTACTTTTAAAAGAATTTCATAGAGTTTTAATGGGAGAGAGTAAAGTATTTCGATCGGGATTGGATATGCACAATACTTACGACGTTAAGTACAAAAGTGTTCATAAAAATGCGTTATCAAAACACGACGTGATGTGTGCTTTAAAAAGTATTGAAGTGAACACGGTAAGCAAGAGAGATGAACCTTTTGCACGCCTCGGTTTTCGTATACCAGACGCTCCTCTTCGTGAGGGTGAATTTTATGACAAATGTGCAGTTGTTAGCAGTGCCGGAGCTTTACTTGGATCTAGGCTTGGTGAATTTATAGGTCAGTATCGTTGTTAAACTATATTATATACCTAGCATACAGTACAGTATATATAGCTGGTAATGTTGGTATTAAATATAATATTTTCCACATGTGTTGTGGAATAAATTGTAGTGAAAAATATTATTATTATAAAGTTTCAATTAAAATTACCTACCTATTCTTATTTATTTTTCTGGGTGTATCATAGTGCATGAGTCAATATGTGCATGAGTTGGCGTGAAATATGAGTGTTCACCAATTGCGTACCTACCTACATCGGTTACTAGTAGTATGTTTACAGTTACGTCCCAAATGTTATTTTAGCAATGAAGCATTTTTTTTTCATCCGTTTCGGAGCAACAACCTTTAACGAGTTTACCTATCTTGAAGTAAATAAAATTCTAATCTCTCGAAGTAAAAAAAGAAAGCAAGGACTCCTTAGATAAAAATAGGGTTGCCTAAATAAGTGGGGTGGGTTCAAGAAAAATAGAAACGTACGAATGGAAGAGCACTAAGAATCAGAGCACAGTATTTTAGTAGAAATTACAACAGATACAATACTCTAGAATGTCTAGAATAGTATTCAACCTACAAGATTATTTTCACGTCAAATATTTGGGTATAAGTATTCGGTTTGGAATTAGAAACTCTTACGACTAGACTTCGAATTTCTTTTCAGGGAGATACTAAAAGATCTATTGAATATTAATAATATTCTATTCTAGAATTTAAACTAAAAACAAAAATAAATCATAGCTTTTATAAAATGTCTCTTATCTCTTCCTTCTAGGCTGTAAGTATTATATTTAGTGTAAAAATTACTCAATTAATAAAATGAGACACGCTGTGCACCTACTTATTCGTCATTGCAATTGTTTTTAGAATCATTGTAGGTATTATAGTAGAAGCGGGTGATCGACCGTGTATTGTGGCTTTATCGGATTCGGATCTTTCCTTTGTAGAATACATTGGTATGCGCGGTCCACCTCCTTCGACGAACAGTCCAAATAACATGTGAATTACACGAAATATTATTGTTCTAAACAGGCTTCTAATTACTGAAGCGATCCAGGAAATATATGTAGTTCTTGTTACCCAGTGTACGTAAAACTGTTTTTTGGAAATAAGTATTAGATTAAAGTATTAGGTATGTGAACGTGTTTATTTAAATGTATTATCTACTTCAAATTCCGAATTTCAAAATGTATAAAATTCTGTTTAGTTGGACACGCTATGCGCTATTTTGGAATACCAGTTTATCTTGGATACTGAGTCCATTTTTTATTCCATGAATATTGTATGGCTTATAGCATCGTTCGTTTTAATCCAGTAGGTTAACACTCACTTTTAGGTATAACTATTAGTCACAACATACCACAGGAGACTCTTTGCCATATCACGTAAATAAAAAACCGGTAAAAGTAATTTAAATTGAGCTGCATTTCACACTAAATTTTATAGTCATAGGTTTTTACAAAAGGTATAGGTGTAACCTTTACTGAATTTTCAAACCAAAACTATTTTACAACTCGTATTTCAGTAAAGTCGTGTATTAGTAGGTAGCTGATAAATAACTGCCTCTTATTGCTCTGGCATTGCAGACGGTAATCACTTACCATCAGGTGAGTCGTATGCTTGTTTATGTGTCATGCAATAGAAACAAAATCGATTACGTTTCAACTATACGCCAGCGTTGGGAGATGCGAGCGCTGACTATATTAAGTATATTATTTTCTATCTTCTCCAACTGCTCCTTCATACTTAACTTGCTTACTTAACTCGCTTTCTATATCTTGACGCTAGGCACGATCGCAGCTGAGGTCATCCTGTAATCGGTTATTGATGTGTACCACTCATCGTACTCAATTTGTACATCCAAAGGTAGACTGGTAGATAATGTCTATGGCATTAAGTCCGCCTATGTACCTGTACACTTGTGCATGAAGCAATAAATAAATCAAAATTATCTTTAAAACGGCAGAGTCGACAACGGACAAACTTAAAATTTCACACAAACTCAAAGTTGAGGATTAAATGCTTATGTAAATTGGAAATAGGCACAACACTGGTCCAGTGGACTAGTTTAAGTGAAAATTACGAGATACGTAGGATTTATTCAAGGCCGTTATATTACAGGTTTCACTGCTATTGTCTACGGCGAAGAACGGATTATTACGAAATCGGTTTGTGTTAATCCCATTTGTCGAGCAATTGTCACACAATTAATTATAGATCGATAAACATGATAATTAAGCGCAGAGAAATAAATGTTGTTTCTTAATCAAGAAAATCTGTTTAAGGTAGAGGCAACTTTCAAACCAAATTAGGGACCTATTTGGTATCAATGGACGATTTGACTGCTTAGTATAAAACAAAGTAACTTTATGCTCTGTCTGTCTGTCTGTTTGTTCCTAAATCGCGCGCTTAAATCTTTAAAATATCACAATGGATTTTGATGCAACTTTTTCAATAGGGAAGAGCATTCAAAAGGGAAGATTATAAATGTGTGTTATCATGCACAATATAAAATTTTAAATGTTTTTTGATGTGAATGTACCTATGTAAATGAACACATTTTTTGCGATTACGTCGCAAATACTGTCACTCTGAATCCTCCCTATGTGACGCACACGAAGTTTCGTGCGTTAGCTAGTCGTTTGTAAATCGCAACATCATTGTTTATTATTAAAACTATGTAATAATCGTACTCTTCATATAACGTATGATGATAGAAATGAAAAAGGAAATGAGTGTAAAAATGTCAAAAGGAAAGTGTTGATGTTAGCAATGTTATGAGGAAAATAACATGTACAAAGGTTCCTCGATGTCTGCTCAAATGGCTGGGATAATACACAAGGAAGAATTGGCAAAACGTTACTTATAAAATGATTCATTTTTTCTGTGAAAAATTCTTGTTTTGAATACGGTACTTCAGTAATTTTATTTAAACATTACTTAACAACTTTTCTAATAGCTTTTTAACTAGACTTCATAAACGTTGTCTATAAGAATTTATTTAGTTATTTGGATATAGTTATTTGAATGATTATAACTTTAGTGCTAGCCGAGCTCACGAACCACAGGTTATTAAGCGGACCATACAAATCATATTTAATTTTGTGACTTTCATCCATTTCGATTTAGAGATCCATTTTTGGTATATCTAATGACTTAATTCTAAATGTGTTTCAAACTGTGTCACTTAGATTATTTACTACTTTGTATTATTTGAAAATGTTTAGTATTTAGGTATTTCTACATCATAATACAAAAGTTTTTTTAAAATCTTTATTTAGTTTTCTACGCAATTAATTTATACTCTATTATATCTATTCATTATTTAACGTGCTCGTAAAATGTAATGTTGTGATAACTATCTAGTTGCAAATGTAAAAAAGACCAAAATCACACAACTTGCCTAATAAAGCTTATCAGGAATCTTGAAGTGGGTATGTCGTACCTACTACTCGTCCCTCTGAATCATAAAGTGAATGAGTAGATCTTATTCAAGGAATATATTACATACATTCTGTTGAAAAATAAATACACATTTTATTAAAGAGTTGTAATAAGTTATTACCCAAAAATTTTATCTAAAAAGTGCAGCTTGCTTTTTGTGGAGCATTATACGATGTCCAAGTTTTGAAACGATTGTAACTATGGTTATTTAGTAGATACGGTTATGGTTAAGTAATAACCACAGTTTCAAAAAAGTTTTTTTTAACTTTTTTAAAACACACTGTTCATACACACCATTCATTTTAACCACCGTGAGTAGAACAATTATGTCACTAACAAGTTAACTAATGATAGTCTCTATTGTTTTGCTTTCTTGTGCGAAATAACCTTGCGGAAGTATAACGTCATATTTAATTAGTCTTTCACACTTTAATGACGTGTAATGACGATAACTATGACGATAATACGTAATATTTATAAATCGATCATATTTTTGTTGCCTACAAAAAAAATATAATGTAATACACATCAGATGCATCGTCTGCTATTGCCTGCGAATCATCTTTTCTGTACATCTTATCTAGAACCTTTTCCCCGGTGCGTAGATTTCATGTAGATACAGACAGAAAATATGTATGTTGTTCCTTATAAAATCGTTTCTAGGCCCGAAGGTAAAGATTAACACACCACCTAGAACCTCTACAACTAGGTAATCGAAATACCTATGACTCAAATACATGAACTAAAACATAGCATCATTGATTGATGAGAAAACTGTTCTGGAAAACATCTTGACAAAACTTGCACAGCAATTTTAGTCAAAAATAAAATGATGTTTCCTTTCAGAAAAACCTTATTATTTAAAACCCATCTTTAATATTTAAGGTACTCCCCGTTCATGCCGCATAGTTTTGGGACACCCTGTATATAAATAGATATTAAATAATGGAAATGTATATCTAACTTGGATGAATACTAGTTATATAAATATTTATGATGCATTCCAATCATAAGCCTAAGATTTCATCATCACCTTATTTATGCAAACGAGAGGTCACCAACTTTATATATCATAGCTGGTTCTTTCTATCAAGGTGCTTTCTATTGTTTGGTGTTGGTTTTTAAATTTTAATGTTTATTTTATATGCAAAAAGGTTATATCTACATTGTTTTATGGGACTAGAATTGCTAATTGTAATCTACCTATTGAAATAAAATTAACCTTTAATTCAGGTCAGGCTATAACCCGAGGATGGCTTAATCGATTTGGAAATTTTTAGGATATTTGTCATTATCTGGAAAAGGTACTTGTAAAGAAAAAATGAAAAATAATTGCTTAGGTACTTTTAAAATTACCTTTTTTATCCCACTCATTTTGACACTGAAGAAATGAAGGACCACAATTAAGTAGTAGGTATTTACTAAATGTTGTTAATATCATCTATTCCAAGAAACATCAAACTAAATCGAATAATATGGAGTTTCATCATTATTACGTTATAAAATGTATTATTATTGTTTTGTAGATTTATGATACATACACATATTATGATTCAATTGAGTTAATTTCTATGTTTTACATACCATATTTGGTTATTTACCACGGTGTTAATGTTATTTATTATAAAATCATTATGACACAGTTTGACGTTTATTTTACCTATTTTGTCCTGATATTTTTGAACTCATTTGAAAAAATATACTTTCACAGATTCACATGACATGGTGTTGAGATTCAACAATGCTCCGACGGAAAATTACACAGAGGACGTCGGTTCCAAGACAACCTTTCGAATTCTAAATTCGCAGGTAATCTACGTTTTCCTATTCGTTTTATATTCATGATAGTTTGACTATTTGATGGATATATCAAATACCTACTTAATATGTAAGTAGTACCTACCGACAGTATAAATAGAAATGCAGTTATATGGTTTGAGATGGGCTATTTATTTAGTGTTAAAGTGCACTTTTCACGAGAAATTCTATTAGATTTAACAATTACCTAAATAGGTGTTTGTATACCTAATTGCTTCTGTAACAAAGTTAAATTCTCTTCGTTTTCTAATTGCTGACATTTGCATTCGTCACTTTTTCGTTATTTTCACAATACTCGTACAAGACCTGAAAAGAGATAGTAGGTAGTAATATAGCTTAAATTATTATTAATCTAACATGTTTTTTTTATTTGAGATTTCACTTGTATTGAGAATACTCAGCTTGGAACCTCAGTCGTTTTTATAATTCCAGGTAGTTGCCAAACCCGAGTACCATTTTCTTGAAGATCCGTTATACAAGGATGCGTCTGTTATGATCTGGGACCCTGCCAACTACTCCTCTACGCTGGAGGAGTGGTACAATAATCCTGACTTTCCGTTGTTCCCCGTTTACAAAACGTAAGTTTTCAGATTGTTTTTATGAATTATTTTTTGTTTAATTTTCCCTACTTGTATTATATAAGTACCTATTTATATAAGTATTTATACTTTTATTTGGCGTAACTATTCTTGGGATTTTCTCTGTTTTATGGCAGTACAACCAGTAATAATTTAGTGTTCATTACTAACTTGAACTAATTTTTATAAATATCCTATATAAAATTAGTTTAAGAGTATAGCTATACTAAAATGTATAGTACACTTAAACATTTTCTATTCCATGGATAGGCTACTATCGAACTTGAATCGTTTATTACAGCTTTCTCGAAAGGACTCCTACAGCTGATGTACATTTACTAAATCCGAACGTGCTGTGGTCGTTGTGGGCAGTCCTGCAAAATGTGTCGCCTTATCGTCTGCGCAGAAATCCACCATCTTCTGGTTTTATCGGTGAGATAACTATGTAAAACAAGGCCAGTAAAATTTTTTGTGTAATTAATAGATCGCATGATTTTCTAAAAATAGTCAGTTGGAGACGTCATAGGCTAGGTAAAAGAAAAAAAAACTTCATGTGTTGTAGTATCAGACAATATTTACAAATAAGTACCTATAATTAATAAAATTTGTAGAGGTAATAGAGTCATGTTTCCAAACAACTAGCTAGTTCGTCACAGAAACAAAGAAATATAGTATACGCGATGCATTTTGTACTAAAATTATCTGAAGTTATACTTACATATATTTCAATTTGAAAGTAATGATTACTTGTGATTTTTTATTTTTATTGTAATGCGAATCATTACAAACATAATGTTGTAATTAAAAAGTCAGCTGTTTTTTATATTACATTGAAGCTGATAACGCACTTTCTAGTGAAAAATTAAGTGAATAGGTGATATAGGTACATACATAGTTACATAGAAATTCTACATTGCAAACTATTCTCACATTGCACTTTGCGCAACATATCTTTTCAATTAAAGTATTTTAAACACCTATAACTTTTATTTTTTTAATTCATTTAGGTTCATAAACAACTCTCAGCTCGGGTCACTCGTGAAAGTTGAGGTCTATTTTCCGAATTTTAGAATAGAATATGGTATACAGTTCCTCTACTGAGGAAACCTTAGCCCAGCAGTGGCAAGTTGATACAGTTATGGAAAATGATGTCATATTTATGATGCTTGAAACTGATATAAATTTTATAGTGGTTCTATTTTCAATCTATGAAATCAATGAGTAATTTTAGAACACGTGTATCGACAATCGTTCTAGGAAAAAAAAATACATGAACGAATATGGAAAATCCACTTTGTGGTTTTTAAAATACTTATTTTTAATAAAATTTCATAAAATTGATAATATAGGTAATATAGGAGTAGGTATTGTTGGAAATAATATAATATTATACAAAGTTACTGTTGAGGGCGCTTAAAGCTGATTATATTAATAACGTAAAATTCTGGTTAAGTTTTTTTTTTTTTAATTTTTGGCTATTGTCGCCTTTAAGGTACAACATTGCCAATGTCAAGTCAAAGGGAATCACATTTAGAATTAAGGACAAATAACGTAATTTGAGGAGCTATACGATTACAATATTAAAAAGCTGTTTGTGATTGCGTCAATGTAGTTAGATATTGAAGTATTAGTATGATAATTATAATTTTATATTGTTATTTTTAATGAAATTAGCAAATATCTGGACTACTTTTTTATTTCGAAAGGTTAGTAAAAGTCCATATTAACAAGGAAAGGAATTCCAACACCTTTAAGTACGGAATACGGAGCACATTGGTTGTTTCGAGGACAGATAAAAAATATGTGATCAAGTGACCCTATCTCCAAGCCACATGGGCACATTGGAGATTGTAAAATATTTAATTTAAATAGATGAGCAGGCGAACATGACCGAAACGCATTCTAATGAGAGTACTTGTAGTTTTTTTTTATCTAGATGTTTAAATTTGAAGAACCACGGTATTCTTGAAATTTCAGGTTAAGTTAAATAAGGTTGAAAAGGCGTTTTTTCCAGGAACAACTTGTTGATTATACAAAGTAACTAGCATCCCTAGTATAGCTAAATTTCTGTGAAAGAGTAACTGAACGAGTACTCTCTAACTATTCTGAAAAGTCTAACAGTCTTCTGTTGTATTGTGTAAATTTAGATACTACTGACCTTTTTATTTATTTGGTGATGGAGTCGGAAGGAAGGAACTCTTGTACAAAATAAGATAAACTCATCTCGTTTTGGGTTAATTTTACTTGTCTTTCTAGGTACTTCTATATATCCAGTACAAGTATAAGTTTAAAGTAATTATTTCGTGATTTCAGGTTTATGGTTTTCCTTGAACCGCTGTCGTACAGTTCGTATGTTCGAATATGTGCCGTCAACCCGCGCAAGTCGTCGTTGTCATTACCACTCGCCTCGTGAAGACCTCGCCTGCACCTTCGGAGCTTGGCATCCATTGGCACAGGAGAAGGCATTAGCTGAAACACTAAGAAATAATTCTGATATTGACGTGTTTCAACGGGGCTTCATAGTTATACCCGGATTAGTCACAGTTCAATGTTAAATAAATGAAATGTTAACGAATATTTATGACATTATTAGTTCTTTTGTTATCAGTTACAGAATGTCCAAGTATTTGGCGTTAAGTGTATTTTCCGGTACTAGTGTAACACAAAGAATTTGTTTACAAGTAACTTGCATATTTATTGTTTTTTTTCTAAATTCAAATATGGGGTTGAATCAATACAATATAATACTATATTACATCCCAAGTTTAGTTAGTTAAAATATACATTTAGCATGTTATTATTGACAATACTTTTGCTAAAATGAGGTGGTTATTAAAAAAAACATCGATTGGAATTGTGTATTAACATAATTATTTGGACAGAATACAATTTTTAAATAAGTAAGTCTTCCAAATATTATAAAAAACACAACTTGTAGAATTGATCAAGTATAATTTTGTTATGGCTAAATGAAAACGAATATATTATTGCTTTATAATAAGTAGTTGTTAATAAATTGTAAGTAGTTGTTTGATATTATATATTGACGTAAAGCTTATTTTAATTAATTGTAATGAAGCCCAACGCACAACTGTTTAGTCAATAAATGTTCTGAATAGTGTAATAATTAAAAATAATGCTTACTTTGATTTTTGTTTTAATTCATTATAAAAAGTAGATATTTAATACTGACGTTAGTATTTCTTGTCATTTTGCTTGGGTAAGAAATTGATATTTTAAAGGCGAGCTATAATAATTATTCTTCATATGCTACGTTCGTTCTATTAGTTAGAAGCAGGAATAATAATATTATTTACTTTTTAAAGGTAATGGGTAATGAATTAACACTCACTTTGATTTGCATTTCTATAAATAACAAGGTACTACTTCAATCCTATATGTTAGGATATAAAGTAGTACCTACCGTGTTTTGGAATCGTTAATTGAATAATTCGCTTGGTTTAGAGGCCTTCTGTCTTCATTGAGACTTGAGATAAACTAGAGAGAGAAGGCTAAGAAATAGGATAACGATGCTTAAATTGTTCAGAAATTATATATATTTCAATTACATGCGTACAACAGAACTTTTTGATAGGATCTGTCTTTAGATAGGTTAATACTATAAAATAGGAAATAACAAATATTGTACTGTTATTTTAATTTGAAGTGTAAATTATTATGGCAACCATGAGGTGTCCTTGTACATCATGATTTTTAGCAATTTACGAACGATACAAGCAAGTGTCGCCGGAATACTGATGGGGTGTTGTACTGCCCGGCGTTGATTATATATTCAAAGCAAGCGTGCGGAATTAGCGCGACATCCGAGACAGCTGCTCTGCCTGCTGCCACACACATATCCTTCAACCTATTTGAAGACTTATAGACATAACTTTGTACGATCTTAAGAGCAAGGACATTGGCCAGATTGAATTAGCAGTCGTTGGCTTGTGTTCATTTCGCGTTTTTATGTACCGCACGTGCTATCAGCTGAGCTTCCTTCTTCTCTACATCCCTGTGATGTTGGGCTATCACTAGTCGTGAATATTAAATAGGTACAAAACATCCAACATATTTAAATTCCGGTAAATTTTTCGTTGAACAATGTCTGGTCTGACAATGTGTTGAGAAGTCTACTGGGTATTTAGTGACGCAAAATGACTTTGTTTTCCGCGTGGACTTTGAATTAGATGTGTTCCCTACTGAATATAATGTTAGGTCATTGGCTCCGAGATATGTCGTTTCGTGGAACGGTTTAGTGATGCGAGTACCGTGATGAATCCTAAGACTAGTAAGGCACTAGGCATTCTGCTATCATGAAGGTATTTCTGTCAGTGTACTAGGAAGCGTTGGATATCTGCCTACTTTATCCCAGTTTTGGCTGGCGTCCAACGATAATGTGAAGATAGTGCCTGTATTTCTTATTAAATTTACTTCCCATAGACATGTTTATAGAGTAAACATTTCCTATTGTCAATATTGAATTATTGTTGCTACATTGATGCAAACAATTGTTGGCTTTTATAATATTCTGTTTGTTTTTTAAACTGTTAAAGAATATACCTAAGTATTAGTTAAATGTTAAACAAAGCCTTTCGTACAGTAAAATTGCAGTATTATATAGGAACCTATTTATTGAAAAAAACCTGATTAACATACTTATCGAACACCAAAACATAAAAAATAGGTTGCGTATTTATTCATATGTAGAATAGGTATATTTAAAGATCGTTTTTTTCAATGAGAAAAGCTTTTTAAATTTTGGAAAGTTTTATTACACACGTACATATTTTCTATAGTCATATTTAAAATGCATAATGCGTGAAGACACAGATGACAATAATTTACACTTAAGCGTTGTCCGTATGTCTACATGACATGCCCTTGACGATGAGCGGAGACTTACACGCTTTGTTCCTTCCGTTCATCTAATAATAAATAAGCAACTTATGGACTTCAAATTATGCACCATTGTTACTTACCCTTGTAGAGTTATCCAACATAAGATAAGTGAAATTCTTTTCCAATGATTCTTAACGTATGGGAATCACAAAGCAAGTTCATTGTCCTTTTACTTTAAATTTTGTTTCGGTATTTTATGTTAATTCAATCGAATCTCGATAGGCCTAAGATTTAGACGAAAGTTCTTCTAGTCAGGATTATAGAATAAGATTAAATTCAGCGATGATAAGCTACGGCTACAGAGTAGAGAGTAGAGTAGGTAAACAGTCCTACTGTTAGGTTAGGCTGTTAGGGTTAGAGTTCAAGCATAAACTTTAGTTGATGCGTTCTCACTTAAAAGTACAGGAGAGCTACTATAAAGCCTTAATTTGACTTATGAATGAGTGTAATATAATAAAAAAAAACAGACGTTAATCCAAATTGTATTCCGAGAAGTAGCATAAAATACCACAACCGTACGAGAAAAATAAGTATGGGGAAGTAAGTAAATTGCCCTCTAACTGGGTCGTTCCTCTGAATCATTGTTTCAATTGATCCGAAAACGTCTGATTCATTTCTTATTTGTTATTATTTATTGACGCACGAACGTAGCACAGTTTCAAATATAATTCTTCATAGCGATAGGTATATGTAACCACAAATTTAATTATATTATGGCCTAATTAATACCATTAGTAACGTAGAAATCTTTTTCCGTTACATTTTAATGTGTTTTTCAATTTTAAACGTTTCAGTTTAGGTAAAAACTCATAGGTATTATTATATACAAAATACAAAAACTAACTGCCTCGCGCAACTTCGTCTGCGTCAAAAAATTAATAAAAAAATTTAGGGGTGGACTAATCCAAACATTTAGGGAGATGAAAAATAGATGTTAGCCGATTCTCATAGATGCCAGATAAGCATAAAAAAATTATCAAAATTGGTTAAATCGTTTCGGAGGAGTATGGCAACGAAAGCTGTGGCACGAGAATTTTTATATTAGATTTACTATTTTCACTAAATTAATTATAAACTAAACTTAGTGAATTGATTATAGGCACATTAGGATCTTATAATTATTCATATAATTAGTATGTTTCATAACTATCCTGTAGCAATACTTTATTTAGCAATAGCAATATTTTTTTTGAATGCTCTTTAGTTGGAAATTACCTAACTAATTAAAAATATATATTGCAGACAAAATAAAACTATTCAAATGAACAGAGACCAGGTACAAACGAGGAACGATAATCCATGTTCTGCTTACAAACTATGGTATATTTCCATGTTCCATAAAACAGTAATCAATCATTAATTAGGCACATTACGCGTCAAGCGAAGCAACTTGCGTCTATTTGATTATAACAAATGCTGGACATATTGTTCCTACTAAGAAACGATCGTCGTGACTCATACTCATCTAAATGGTTTATATTACTGAACTTATTACTACACACACGCTATGTTACGAAGGATTGTAATTTGATAATGTTTAACTTTGAAATGAAAGAGAAATATTTTTTACAAGTGTGACTAATTGTTGTATTTGCTATGAAGTAGTTTAAAAAGTGTTGATTAAAATGTCTGAAATAACATCATCATGAGTTAAAGTTTCCACTAAAGGATTTCTTTTACCTACGAATATAAAAATAGATTCATACCCAGGTTGGTTTTACCCGTGTGACCATTCACAGTGAATGCATTATTAGTTGGGTTCTTTTTAGAAAATATACATCCAGAATAATGACGCATCAAAACCACATGGAAATAAATTGTAATTGTAATACACCAATATTGCATTCATTGTATCGTCCGTTTCGTCTGTGTACGGAATTCTAACGAAATTCAAATGAACAATTTTAGCTAGAATTAAAATTTCACTGAATTGTAAATTAGAGCACATCGTATACTAATGAGCATTTACTACTAAATTACTAAAACAATGTCTGGTCTTCTGAATTCTGATCAATGAAATCCACTCCAAATATTACAATGATATTTTAGCAAATAGGTATTTTTTTTATATTGAAACAATTGTTTCCCATTTTAAGTATGAAATATAAATTTAGTATTTTTCTGAGTTGTCGACGTGCAAGGGCTAAACGGAGTTTATTTAATAACTATAGGTATGCTTTTAGCACTTTAGTGTACAATTGTGATTATTTTATCCTGTCCTTGCTTTATGACACGTGGTTCTTCGAAAGCAATTTGGTATTTTTTATTTGTCATGTAGGCTGACGACCCATCTAGCCTGCGGGCCATTACATGCTAAGTAGGTACTTAGTTATTAGATCTCGGTAATATAGTCCTGCTACCTACGACCTATTCTTATGTTAAATGTTAACACATTATTATCTTCAAAAATATCATCTATTTTTCTTAAATAGGTACGTAAGTATAATATCTATTTAGCTATTTACCGAGGATTACTTGACCACCTGGTTTGTTTTATAACTGTCAATAATCTGTGACGACATCGATGTTTCGTATTTTACTTTTGTTATAAAATATTAAAACTATACTTAATATCTCAAAGCATCCTTTGACAAAAATAAAAATATAGGTAGTTAAATATAAAATCTAAATCCCAGATAAAACTTATTTATCTTTCTAGTTTCTTACGTGAGGCTTTACTGAAAAAAGTTTAAACTTTGAATTAAAGTATATTTGAAAATAGTATTGCATTGGTGATTTATTTCTTTTAGTAGCTCAAATAAAATCCTAAATTCGTTACGGAATTGAATCTGTCAACAACTTTTATTTCATTACATTTATGTATGAGTAACTTATACGTAGAATCAAGTTCAGCTTATCTTTACGGTATTAAGTTGTTTGTGAAGCCACGTGCAGTTTTGTCGACATTTTTTTCTACAACAATAACAAGAAACTCTAATTCTCGTCATCTGTTTGTTGGTTTCACATTAAACAGTGCAGGAAGAAGTTAAAAGGAACTCTAGATTTTTAAGAGCGTGATGCGGCTAAATTTTACAGAACATTTTCCTTATTTAATTTTATATAGTTTTGTATAAATAATTATACCTAATCGAGTTTAGTACTCCATCGCATTTCTACGCCGAAAATGTATCAAACATATCTCTTATACTTGATCATAATTTCTAATTAAAATATTCCTTCAGGGCACAAGAACACAGTAATTCGTTTTTCGCGTTTTCTGTGAAAGTGTTTTTAAAGCTGACTCTCTTTTCTTCTCTATCTACTGATTCTGGAGGCAAAAACACAATTTTCCGATTTAATATTTTAGTCTTCTAGTTTATTTGTCCTTGTTTCTGTTTCATTCAAGAAAAGCTCTTTGATAGGTAAATTCATAGTATACATTTCAAAATAAGGTAACTATATCAATTTAAAATAAGACAAATTTAAAATTTAATAGTGATTAATCGAGGAGTCTCGTTAGCAATAAAAAAGGCTTTCGCTAACGGCGCCACGTGATTCACAGTAAGCGTGGCCCACAGAACAATATTATTCATCGCTTTATGTAACTAAACTGTAATGTGTACAGTTACAGATTCAAGTGTAATAAGCGCATTCTTTGTTTCAGTATTGAAAAACAACGACAATATCCCATTGTTAGGTGTTTGAGGTCAGTAGTGTTTTCGTTGAAAACTTTAAGATACAAGCTTAACAGTATTGTATGTAATGCAACGTAATTTCACTTAACCGACTTGTTTTTGTGCGTCTCAAGTTGAATGAACTGTGTCGAATTGTGAATTTGTGATATACGATTGCTTTATTCCTTTGTTCTACGGTCGAGTAAAAGCTCAAATGTAATACTATTATTCTGTATATGATTGTATTAATGCAGGAGTTTCGTAGTATTTTTTTTACGATTATTAATATGACTGTTATTACTTATAAGGTATGTTTATCACTCAGTCTGTAGCCACTGTACTGTACCAACCCATTACTGCTGGGCTCAGGTCTCCTCAGAAAAGGGTCTGTAGCCACATTATATATGAATTAGTGAGAACCATGTTACCAATTATCATAACTAGGTAATACTCGCACGATGCTTGTTTTGAAATATTCAGACAAACACTTCAGTAATAGTGAAGAAATTGCATTTTGTGAACGTTGCACAGTTGCAATAGATTCAACCCTTCTTTGTTTGTTCCCTTATAAAAATAATATGAGTCATTTTTGAGTCACATCATTAAAAACGTGATACTGAAAAGTGTGATTAGTAATTGTTTTGTAAACAATTTACTCTAAACAAGCACTAAGTAAATAATTATAGTGGAAATTCTTCAACTGATTGATTGTTTGGAATCTCATGCACGCGAAGTATAATCACATAATCTAATTGGAAAACGACGCTCTGCTTATTAAAAATATAATAATGTTATTCTACCACATGTGTTTAATAAATTATACCTACTACTACCTCGTGGTTTAATTGTTCGGTTTACGATACGAATTGCGACTTAAAACATTATGTAGATACATACATATTATATTGTTATGCTCCGATCCAAACATTGTTTAAATACAAAGATTTAAGAATCGACGAATATTAATATAATTTACGA
The DNA here is from genome assembly GCA_030269945.2 of Trilocha varians. Lineage (NCBI taxonomy): Eukaryota > Metazoa > Arthropoda > Insecta > Lepidoptera > Bombycidae > Trilocha > Trilocha varians. Next base: position 6,518,251 of record AP028267.1, on the reverse strand, counting down.
AGATTTAAAGACTTTTTAATGCAAACTCAAATTTATTTACAGACCCATATTTCTACTATATTATTTGCTGAAATCGACACACACGAAGAGCAAATAAAAAACAAATAAAATTTATGGTCAAGCTATCTTTATTCAAATATTTTAAAAGCTATTTTGAATGTGCGCAAAATTCATTTCAAAATTGCTGAAAACAATAAATCGAATTATATAAATATTAAAACCAACATTTTTTTAAGTAGGTACATGTGCCAAGTAGCTATTGGAGGACGATGACGGTGTCCAACGAGTTTAAAAACCTCGATTCGTGCAGGAATCCGGCAACACATTCTTTTTTATATCATCGTTTTTGTTTATTCGTACCTTTAATACTAGTTTTATGAAGAAAAAGTTGTTTTACTGTAACTTATATAGTAAATGATTTCAATCGCCATAATTCTCTTAAGTTACGGCCCTTCAATGTCCCCTGACATTGCAGAGGTCCATGAGCAAAGGTTAGGTAGCCCGTTGGCTCGTTTGCATACATGGCAATAAAATAAACTTAAAATTTAAATTGCAGTCCATTTGCTCCATTCTTCAATTTGTTGTCATATTTAGATTATTGAGACCTATGCTCTATTTATAAAAAAATATATTACTTACTTATATCAAAATATAATATATAAGATTTTTACCATGAGAATCAGGTGTTTCTTGAGATTAATCTTTAAAGGATCTTGTCATAGCTTAACAGTTCCAGCAAGATGAAACAGATTGTGAGTGATTTTAATAGGAGACATTGCGGAAGGAAATATAATATGCGAAATGCTGAACATCTGATTTTTGCCTATTAGTTACGTACTTCAAAATGTAACTTCTGTCTCTTTCATATAAAAGCAGTAATTTTAATAAGTATGTTAAGTTTGCTTTAATCCTACGCTTAAAATCTGATTAACTGATTCATCAACGCCCACATTAAAATATAACATGGAATTTGAACCTTTGATATAGATATTTTCTATCTTGGAGAAAAAAAAATATTCTCTTGTTATCTGGTTTATTTTTTCAGTTGCCTGGCAGATATCTTTTTTGCAATATTGTTGCAATTGTTGATAATTAATGTATAAAAACACTCAATAAGCGACTGTGACAAATCTGTTAGATAGAGATTGATTAGAAATGTCAATCATCAGAAGAAGGATCAGGAAACGTAATTATGAGATTTACTATCGTCACTAAAAATAAAACATGTTTCATGGAAAAAATATGTTTCATCACAACTACTTAATACAAAGTATTTAATGCAATCGAGTACGTTACTCAAAAGTAGTCCCTGTTTTTTTTTGGCATACTATCCATGAACAGGATGATCTTTGAACAAGTGATCACTTGTTAAAAACCGATAAGTGCTTTTTGGTATTCAGATAAAGCTGAATCTAATAGCTATAAACTTCGACATTATATACTTTGCAGGTTATCTAAATGTCATTCAAAAGAGGTTTGCAAATAATTTTGAAAAACAATGCCACCTATCGCATTTTTGCTAAAGGACTTTAAACTACATTAATCAATTAATTTATAGTAAGCGAAATCATTCAGTATGCTTACCTTTATTACAATTTAATATTTTCAAATTTTGGTTCACATTATGAAACATAATCTAGTTCAATCATGACAAACTTGATTCCATGAAATCTAAACAGTTGTCGTTAAATCTTATAGTATTTATCGATAGTTGTGCTTTCCGTAGAATTGTATAATTGACCTTCAATTTCTGGAATTGAGGCCGACTGTCGTTTTCTTTTCTCCGAAACGTTCACTTATCGTGCCTGATTTTCAGGTTAATTCGTTAGGTCATACTCTGCGGGTCTCTGCACAGTCCAATTCTTTTGTTCACAAGTTGTGCAATGTTTTCTTTTCAGTTTTTTAGCTATTATTTCATAGTGATTAGAAATGTATTTTGAGCGGTAGAATAATTGATATAATAATTTAAAGTTGTAAGCAATATTTCAGAAATTTACTTTATTATGTAAGATTATAGGAAGGTGGTTGTGTTGCTGATCCCACCAGATATAAGTAGCTAAAAGATTATTTTGTTCCGAATCCTGAAATTTTACCTGGGGACACAACGAAAAATACGTAAAAACCATGATAGCTATGTACTACATTCCTATTGTTAAAAAGTGTGTGCTACTCATTTTCTGTTTTTCATCAAATATTTATCGATTCGAGTTCGAAAGACAAATTGCTTGTCGTTTTTATAAAACCAAGTAAGCCTTAACTGCTTATCTACCTAAAAAGACAAAAAAGTCACAGACAAAGGTTTCAATAGAACTATTTCATTCAGGACAACAAGAAAACAACGCTTAACTGTTTCTTGAACTTTAAGTTCAACAGCAAGATTTATTCAAAAGTACAGTTACCTACAAACAATGAAACAATTGAAAACCGCAAGCATAGAGTATATCGGTATGCCATCAAAGCGAGGAACCGTGAGTGTTCCACCGCCGAAGGGCAGACGACTCATAAGCATAACACAAACGTCCTTGACCCCTACGTGACCTCAACAGCACCACCGACCACCCTCAGCAGGTGAGAGTTGACTCACAAAGGCTTTGTCATCGACAACGAGCTTCGACGAAAGCAGCTATACACTCATGACTTCGATAACAATAAACGGTATGTCAAAGGAAAACCTCATCCATTACAGTAATTTGATACAACTCCGATTATTTGGAATTTATTAAAAAAACAACAATAAAACAAGGAATACAACATTACGTTGAGTATTGTAATACATAGATTGATTACAAAGTTCAAAAGCTCTAAGAATCCTTTTCGGTTTTTACCTAACTAGGAAAAATTAAAGAAAAAGGTAATTTTGCTGCTAAGTTGGAATTTTCATTTTTTTTTGAACTAAAATGTTCCATGTTGTCAGTCATTTTCATTACCCCATTATACAATCAGTAAAAAGAAAATACGAGAATCTATGAGAACCGATTGTATCAAGTTTAATGGAAACATTTATTTATTGTTGAAGTTTGTTGACAGTTGAACTTTTGAAAACAGTTTACCTTATTTTTACAGAGTTGGAAATGATGAAAATATTATACGCTCGTTTTGTAATAGCTTGTAATTACTGTACTGAAATGACGAAGTAAAAGTGGCGATGTTCAACACATACGAGTATTAACGATAAAAATATAAATAATAAATTTAAACAAATTATAAAAAACATTTACCCGCAGCATTTTATTATTAGTTATTTACATTTTCGTAATCTTACACATCAAAACCAAACCCATACTATCAAGTAAAACCACACCTGTGAGTCCAATGTCCTGAGAGACATAGAAGAGGATCTATGGACAAAGGTAAACAAGTTGATGCAATTTATACCGATTTTGAAAAGGCGTTCGACAGGGTCGATCACATCATTCTGCTCCACAAACTTCATGCACTGGGTATACGCGGCGATCTTCATAGATGGTTTACCTCTTATATATCAAATAGAAGACAAGCGGTAGCTATAGGTAGTGCTAGGAGTGATATTAGGACTATTACCTCCGGCGTTCCACAGGGCTCTATACTCGGGCCAATCCTATACAATGCATTCTTATTTGATATAAACTCATGTATCCAAAATTCTCAATATTTAATGTTTGCAGACGATAAAAAAATTTTCTTGGCCGTAGATAACATCAATGACTGCAAAAAAATTCAAATTGACATGGATAACCTATTCAAATACTATTGCGAGAATCGAATTTCAGTAAATTTTTCTAAGTGCATGCAGATTACATTTTCCAGAAAATCAAATATTATTTATTATAATTATAATTTCAATAATAGCCTAATCAAGACAGTAACTTCTGTAAAGGACTTGGGTGTTAGACTAGACGCTAAGATGACTTTGGTGGAGCACACGGAGATAATCGTTAATAAAGCATACAGTCAGCTAGGCTTTGTAAAACGGGTTTGTAATAGTTTTGATGATATTAGCTGCATTAAACTGTTATATTTTACGTACGTTCGATCGATATTGGAATATGCATGTAATATTTGGTCTCCGGTTTATGCTGTACACATAAAAAAAATTGAATCTATCCAACGTAAATTCGTAAAATATTTATGTTTTAAGTCCCATTACAACTTTAAATCATATTCAGATGCATGCGAACATTTCAACATCGGTACTCTCGAAGACAGACGCAAGCAATACGACATACTTCTATTGTATGATATACTCAACGGTAAAATCGACAACACTGAATTACTGTCGTTTGTATCGCTGGTAGCCCCCCGTTACAGGACACGCCACACACCGTTATTACATGTCCCCTATGCAAAGCGAAAATACGGAAAAAATTCAGTACTATGTCGTGCTACACGTACATATAATAATCAATTTTTTGAACTAGACCTTTTCTGCCTGTCAAGGAACTCGTTAAGAAATAAAATCAGAAGTTTAACAGGTAATATAAATGAAAAACCAAAAAAATAGTAAGATAAGTGCTCGGTGAACTGTTTTTAATACCACATTCAATGAATTTCATTTTTCCAAGTATATTTCTCTTTATTCAGTATATAATAATATCTTTCACTCACTCTCAGACACAAACACACACACACACACACACATACACACACGCACACACACACACTCAATCACCTTAATAACTCAACATTGTAATGTACTGATAAGTTTATATTACTAGAATACTTAATTAAAACCAATTAGTAGAATTGTATACACTCTGCATAACTGTGTAATCCTTATTGGCTTTATTGATGTTAATACTTTAATGAAATATTTTGTAAACACGCTGTTGGATTATCATAAATAAATTAAAAAAAAAAAAAAAAAAGAGCGTCAAGACGTCCCCTCTACTACAGTTCAAAAAATGAATCATGTAATGTTTTTTTTTAAATTATTACAAGATTGAGATCTATTATAGCAACTAGTTTAAATTTACGGAGTCATAAATTACAAACTATTTTTAGAGAGGAAAATCCGACTTATGGTTTCATTTTCAATTATCCTGAAACTCTGAATCAATTGATTTATTTAACAAGTGTAATGCACTAGCACGTATTAACCCGAGTGAAAAATATAATGAATTCCATTAATATTAAATACGAATATAACCATTTAAGGTTATAATCATTGAATTATGAACGGAAAGGTTGTGGTCAGGATAAATGTATAAATTTAAAATTTACTTTGTTTTCTATTAATTAATAAGCTTATATTATTTGAACTGACTTAATATGAGCAAGTTTCTGGACTACTAAAGAAGTGCATAGGACGTCATGTCATTGTTTTTAATAAAATATTGGGCATATTATGTATGTATGGTCATGGAAACAAGTTGCGAAAAGCAAGTTTAATTTTGGTATACAATACGTACATGTGCGATATGGAAAACAAGTTTTCAATTTATTATTAAAAAATAAAAATAAACGATATCTGTTTAAGTAACATAATGATGTCTCTTCCACACAGGAATTCCAATTGTAATGGATTTGATTATTATTTTTCGTTGGCGGTCGTTTACTTTGTCAGACTTGAATGAATGATATTTCCTTACCTCTTCAATGATGCCAGTATTTATTTATTATTATTACTGATGTTGGTATAGTTTTTTGTTCTGATAAAGAACTATTTGAAATGATTTAAAATGAAGGTGCAAAAATACGTTATAAATTCCAGGTTTTTCCATATTAAAGTTCCATAGCACTTCCAAAGAGGAAAATTTACAGTCGTTCAGTTTCCAGAAAACTGTTTTATAAAGCCGTAATGTATGTAATTTATTGCTTGATTACGCATTGTCTACGTTTCAAGATAAATGGTTTACCGTTGAGGTATTAGACGTCAATTTGTATGGAAATTGGTATGGATAATATACTGGTGTACATCGATACATACAAATACTTTGAGCGCATATGGTTATTGTTGCTCAAATGTACCGATCATCTAAGCATCTAGTCGATTTCTAAATAAATATTAGTATTAACTAGTAAATATTATAATATTTCCAAGTTCATCAATAGCCAACACTCATAACTCGCGAGTTTTTCAGAACTGGTGACACTAGGAATGCTTAAATGGAATACAAGCGAGTTGACACTGCATTGAGAGATTTCTTTCTAAATAATACAAAAAGTTATTTTAGGTAAAAAATCCCATTTAGGTGGGTACGAGTTTTTCACTCGCCGCCGAGGATATGGTAGTTCTACAACATTTCAAATTAAAGGCAAGTGGTCGGTTCATATATTCAGACATCTAATGCATACAAAACCTAATCACAACTCGTATCAATCACAAAACTCATCATCAAACATTAAACTAGTAAATGACAGTGTATATTCATATGAGGAAACTTTTGATAAAATTATAGGAGAGTCGTGCGTATATCGTTGAAATTCTAAAATCACAAAAACCTAGTTCGTGAACAATGTAGATTATCTTAAGATTATATGTTAAAACAAATGACAGAGAAAATGACTAAGAGCATACTAGCAAAAACCCCACATTTTTAAGTTAATGGCTAGATCCGACCAAACAACAGGAAATGAAAAAATAGAAATAGAAGTTTTCGCTTCCCGGCTGGGTAAAGGGCTTGATCCAGAAGGCGGTCTTCCTTGACACGGTGCGCATTGTGAGGAGGTTCCTCACTCTTGAGACCTGACCACTGATGCCTTGGGTTGTAGATTTTGTTTTATGTATTGTATTTTTAAGTTTTATTGGTCTTGTAAATTCTTTTTATCTTAAAATAAGATAATAAATTAATATAGAGAATAATAATAAATTTATTTATATGAAACACAAGGTGCATATTAAATACATTATTACATTAGCAATGATCTTAAATAGATGATGCACAGAAATATATTACAGAAAATGATAATTTTGCGATTACTGTCTTTTTAAGTACTTATTTAGTTATATTTGAAACACGCAAACAGCATAAAATTGCCAAGAATACATTCATTTTGATTAATTATTCAAGGGTTTTGGTACTGCGAAAAAAAAAAATACAAACAATGAAAAGCAAAAGCATTTTTAAGTAAAAAAGTAGTAAAAGTGTTTGTTGTGCTTAGTAAGCGGCGGGCGGGCGGTTGGAGGCTTTGCGTTGGGCGGCCCGAGGTGGGGCGAGCACTAGTCACCACACGATTATAAGAGCGAGTCGGCGGCGCGGCGCACACTCATCCAAACTTGCGGGCTGCGGTAGGTCGTGTCACAACGTGGCGACGATCGCAGTCTTTCCCGCTACGCGATCTCATACACATTTTCTTTGAAATTTCGTGCAATTGCAAAGAAAAAAGTGAATTCTCGCGTAACAATCGGTGACTTATTGGTGCCTTGTGATTAAGTTTTTTACATAGACTTTATTTTTTATCGACGTCTTTCATCACGAATAAAGAAAGAGCTGAACATTAGTGAAACAAAGATTTTAACATTGCAATTTAGAAGGATTGCGATACTCATCAATTTGAATATATTACAGGTCAGTATATTGATTTTTTAAAATAATGTATAGTAAAAGAATCAGGAAACATCAATCAGGAAATCGCAAGTTTTGTAAGGTGCACTTTTCAGAGTCGAGTAGGCTTCTATTGCCTCTATATGGTATTTGATTTCCCTGAGAATTTTCCTGTCAATTGTATTTATATAATGGGAAATTGCACATAGAAAATCACTATTTGACAGTAAGCTCACAATTGTCGCTGCTTGACAATATAATTAAGAATACATCTCTAGTATACCAGAGTCGAAACCTTCAGTCTGAATAAACATATTAAAAATGTTTGAAAATCACATTATTGGATAATAAACTATTCAAGAAGTACTTAATCTAAAACTCACGTCAAGCATCGACAAATAGGAACAAACAACTGCAGACTACTTAAAACTAATTAAGTACCTTCTGGTTAGTTGAAAATTTAGCAATAATCGAAATCGAAAACATCGATTTACATCGGTTTGGTGTCATGGTCATTTATCACTATTCTGACATTGTCGTAACGATACGCTAGACTGGCTTTATTATAAACGCTTGTGATTAGACATTACAACCCTAAACATCAGATACGGTTGACGACTGTTACTAACAACACAAATACATCCAACTTAAACATTACCGAAATTACATTACTGAAAGAACTGTTTTTCATGTTTTAAACGGTTTTCACGGTGGAAAGCTGTGTGAAGAGGCAGTTAAAATTTTACATTCTGTAACAAAAATAAATATTGAAATTTAATGAGTAGTTGCTGAGTCTGAAATAAAGGTAAACATTGATGCTCTTTAATGCGAGGATTGGCATTTACATCACTCCAATTGAGTTCAATATCGGTTTAAAATGAAACTAGGTCTGTTATGATTTTCGTTAAATATCGTCATAGACAATCGCTAAAATACAATAGAAAAGCGAAATAATGAGCACTGCGTGTACTGTTATCAGATAAAATGTGGATAAGACGGCCCATATTATCACACTGATAACAATTGATCTCCACGTGAACTCATTTGTTGGGAATTCTTATAATGTGCCAGCTGGTGTTCAATAATCTTATATTCTTATCTTGTCTAATACTAGTCTATGAGTTTACGACTTTACAACAAGAAAAAAAGTATAAAAATAGTCAATCAAATATCTACATGTATGTAGCTTTGAACAGTATAAACAATTTGGTAGAGAAATTGAATATTTTCGGTATACTTGTATGCCAATAGTCACGGACAGACTTAAAATAAGCATAACGCAGTGCAGTATTTTTAAAAAATCGTTAAAATCATTCTTAGTCTCACAGTTCCTTAAGATTGAAAGAACCTGCGTTATAGAATTACTAATGAGCATTGTAAACAAACACGTCTATACACTATCGATTCCGAGATATTGTCACTTTTTAGTATTCTGTCCTATTCTAACATTATATTTATTTACTCTACGCGAGTTACACACGAACTAAAGTCCAAGTTTACAATGATTATGAGTCATCAATGGTCAAGTTGTATTTAAATTAAAATTGACGTCAAAAACGACGGAGATGTTTTTGCTATGTAACATAACGAGTTTTGATTGTATTAAGAATAACTTATTTAAATTTTATAAACTTAACTTAAACCAGTTATAAATCGTTACGCAAATATGAGGCGTGTAGAAGTTGGTTAATTATTATTTTTAAAATAATACGACTGATAAAAGAACCCATATTATGTACTACATAATTTACTTAATACTTACTCCCTATTGAATGTTTTATACCGAAATATTATAGTAAAAAAAAATTCACGAAAGTATTTTCTGAAGTGAAAGTTTAAGCATGTAACTTAGATATTTACAGTTTCAATTCGTCGAATGAAAATAAAGATATTTTCGAACTCAATAAAAACGTTGAACAAGTATTTCAAAATGAAGATGTCAATGGCAAGAAACAACATTTACAAACGCTAAATCTTAGAAAATATTGTAATAGGCATCCGAACTAGTTTCAAACCACTACCATCAGCATTAATATTCATTAAGGGCCTTGAAAGATCTTGGAGGTGATATTTTTCGTAATCGATAAAAGCCCGACGCTGTGTTTTGTTGAATTGGAAAATCAAATACATTTCTTTACATATTACATGAGAAAGTGTAATGTATTAGTGGAAATAATAAAAATAACACGTTCACTGCGATACGAGGTGTTATCGGCCCGAACCATGACCGGACGACATGACAGGGATACACGCGGTAGGTATATTAGACCACTCCTGATTTAACAAAGTTATGCTCTACACACCGCAGAGAAGTTCACGTTTTTCCTTGCCGCACCACAAGAAAGTTGCAGAAGGGATCATTTAGTCCTCGTTCAGCAGCGAACGTGTTAACTGTAATTCATGAATCAGCCTATACGTATAAAATTAAATTCCGATGTACTGTGGTGTATTTCACATTCATATTATTTCTTCTAATGTATGTGTCGTGTGATGTCTATTTATGTTCAGGATGTTTGATCGATTTTGTCATTATCATACTTTTTATAACACAAAGAAGGAGATTTTTGTTATATTCAAGTTTAGTTTCATGAATTATGTTAGGATAAAACTATTGGTTTAAGTTGGTTTTGAAAAACGCTGCTAAAATTTAATTTGAACACATACATAAATCACATACATATATTAATAACTTTTTCATGTTAACTTACAATATATTTATTTTTGGTATTCGTATCATGCACAGCTTGTAAACCATACATACTGTACCTACCATTTAAAGGAATTGTACCCTTTAATTGTTGTAGACGAATAGAGGTAATACAAAAATGTATTGGTAGATAGATATGTAGGTGGTGTGAGATATGTTGATATTAGACCTATTTAAAGTTATTAAATTACTACAAATATTCTGTTTTTTTACTATGACAATAGATTTTCCAAGAAAATCCGCTATGTTTTTGGCCGAAGCGCGCATGTATATTATGGTCAGGGTATGCAGAAATGTAAATAAAACCTAATCTAGACTTTGTTAAGAATATCTAAACTAGTATAATGTTTATAGTTAAAACTTTCTATAATGTTTATTGTATTGAATTATAACAATACCTAAGAGCATACATATAAATAATATTGAACTCCAGTAAAAAGAACACCTAGAGTTGGTAATCAGAAATGATTAGTATTGTCTGCGAGGGTCCGGAAGTAGGAAGCCGGTCCAGGGCCACGTCATGCGCACACGTCACCCAGGAGACCACAGCGATGTTCATTGAGATGCATCTCAGCACCGACAGCTGATACCATCGCTACAAACTGTAAAGGACACCGCTACTAACGGTCACCATCTTAAAACTGGTTTGACTAAAATAAAACTGTGATGAAATGTTTTCGCTCAAATATTTCGTGGTATATAAAGATGATTTCTGCGAGTTGTTTTTAAATTTTGCTCTCTGCTTGCTAAAATCTTGGAAAACAAATAAACTTAAATCTTTCATTAAAAATTTCAAGAAAATAGTAAAATTTTGAGTAGAGAGAACTCTCAATATGTTTTGTTAACAAAAACATTTCAGTTAAGGATAATTAAGATCGTAATAGGAATTTGACAAGTGAAGAAAAAACCTTTTAATAATCTTAATTTAGTAGCATTTCATTCGACAATTTTAAAGTTTAATTCCGTAAAATTGTTTGAAAAAAGGGAAAGTTGAATTCAATCTTATTTGATTTTTTTTCTTAATCTCCAAAAACCAATCGAATTCAACTTCGTAATGATAAAATAAATTCAAGTACCGATAACAAAAATATTTTGTTCATATCACTCGATAAAGAGTAAACACAATTTGTACAAAACTCTTAGTGAGAAAAATGGCGATTAGGTATGTGTTTGTACACAGATATTATTTTTAATTGATTACAAAATGTTGTTTGAATAATAATTAATAATGTTTAAATTCAAGGCATTTACTCAGCGTAGGTACTTACCTCTTCATATTAGCCAGTGTGAGTGATGTGACTCACCTATCGCCAACTTTGTATGAGTCGATATTAGTTATATATTATTAATGTAATTACATAATTTATATTATTATAGTTAATTTAATGTTTACAAAGAAAGATTGATTCATCAATTACGTATATATTACCAATATTATAAAATTACCGATGCTATTATTATTAAATATTAGGTAAAGCAGAACACATCATAATGCTAAATTAAATTGATTTACTTATGGACGTTCATCTAGTAAACGTTTATTTAACAAAAGTACATAATGCTATTATATTACAGATGATTTTAAAATAATATATATTTACATTATTAATAATCATTTATCAAATGTAGAAAATAAAATAATATTTCCATTATTTAATTTGTGTTACTGTTGCCGTTGGTCATGGCCGGTACGAAATACAAAATTAATTCTGTTACTTAATCTTGATTACGAAAACGAGATAAATAACTATCTACGCTGTTTAAAGTTGCGATTTCATCTATATTTTATGATACTACTGACTAACAGACATAAGTACAAAGTTTAGTAGGCATGTGTATAATGTGTACCTTTCACACATTGACTTTACTTTTACTTTAATGTGGCAATCCCTGCTTTACGAAAAAGAGAGCTTCTGAATTCACTGTAGAATAAAAGCAATAGAATAACGATTACTAAGATTTATTAGACAATATAATTAATTTATAGTGATATTAATCTGAGAACAATGATTTGTATCACAATAAAAGGCAAGGAAGGATTTATAAATCCATAACTAATAAATTAATTATCATCGTACAATTCAACTGATTTACTAAAACAACTTATTAAGATTCTTCTTGTAAGGTACTCGTACCTTAACTAATCACGCTGTCAATCGATTTAACCGCCGAATAAAATTCCATCAATTTCACAAATAAAGTCGATTCACGGAGTCTGCTAAAGCGCAATCATTAGTTGGTATCAGTAACAATCCTTATAGAAAAAAAAATGTTTGGGTAAATGAGTTAGGTAAGAGATCAGGTCCAATGTCGGTGAAACGGCGCCGTCACCTCCGACGCGCTTCGGTGAGCGGAACATTGCTGGCGACACCTCTGTCAAACAGAGGTTTATGCTTTCAGTTTCTGAGTTAAAGCGTTTAAGATTAGCATGAACTCCGATAACCCCTTAGTGACACTGGTTTTTCATTCTCATCTATTCTGTTCAGAATTATCAAATAAAATGTGTTGAAATGGCATTTGGGCTAGTTGGCAGTCACTGGTTGGCTCCGCATCTAAGCCAAGCTAGGCAATCAGACGAAAACGTGATCCTATAGTTCCTCGGTGCGTTTTACATTTAGAGGACGAGAACCCTAAAAGTGACACACGTTGAGTAACAATTCACGTAATACAAATAACACTGTTTTTTTATCATTTTAATACGGAATATAACGATTAAATAACGCAGTAGCAACAGGTCAGGGCCGAGGAACAAAAAACGAAAAGTTATAATCGATAAAACCCTATCAGTATAAATCAAGTATAGGATACATAATACTTAGCTATTCAAGTCTGAAGTCATGGTGACTTTAATGATGTCTAACAGCAATTGTTATTGTTTACAATAGCTTGAAAAAATATATTCACTTTCAATGAAGTCTCTGAAAGCGAGAGCGAAATAATCTTATCTCATAGTTTGATAGTAAAAAGATAAAACGCCTAGCACACCTTACATGCCAACTATATTTGGGTCATATTAGTGGCAAACGTATTTGTAAGATAATGACCTGACTTACTAACCATTTAAATGTAGCACATTAAAAAGTATGTAGGTAATTTGAAAGTGCATTATTTGGCCTGCATTTTTATTACGTTTACAATGTTTCATTTGATGATGAGTGGCAATTCCTGAAGTGACATGATAATAATGTAATATTATAGATAACAATAATGACCACAAATAAATAAACTATAAAGAAAAGTAAACGTGAATCTTATTATTTAGTAGTTATATCATTTGTTGTTTAAATTATCTCTCCAACTTATATTCAAAAAATTGATTGATTTATTTTTCCTTGAAGTAAAGTTATTTATTTTATAATAATTTTACATAATATATATTCTACCTATAGATAATAATATTTATTTGAATAAAATAAAATGAAGGTGAAATACTAATTTCCATACTGTCGTTAGGCTCAATGCCATTTCTACATCGAACATGATTTAAGTTTCATATTATGTATCGTTTCATAGATATTTAATAAAATATTACACGATATAAATTTAATTTTAGTATCTTAGGATTCATATTTATAATAACACTCAAATAAGTTTACAATATAGCATAGCTATAACATTGAAGTGTTTCTTGTAATATTGAAGCGATAACCCAAGAGATAATTTTCTGATTTGAAATCACAATAATTAAGATTAATTCTGAATCATCAACTGCTTTGAGATAAGCTGATGACGTTTAGCAGGATGTTCTTATTAGCTAAATCCATCTCTACACAAGTTATTAAGAAGTATATACAGATCTATCTTCTTCTTATATATAAAAACTAGATGACCCGCGCAACTTCGTCTGCGTTACAAAGGGGTTCAAAAATTGTAGCCTATATAGGCACGCGCCGCCCGGCGCAAACAACTACGACCCTGCATTTTAAATTTGTAATATCTTCGGTAATATTCACTTAAATTACATGCTGTAAAAAGCATATTGATCTATAATAAATGCACAATTTATTTAAGGTACTTAATTGGATAAGGATTAATGCTGTATTGTTTAAAATCACTTCGTAAATAACCATTTTATAGTAAAGAATAAAAATGGTTATGCTGGGTTATCCCTAAGAGATAGACATATACCATCGCGGACTTTTTTGTTGGACTTTTTAAGGTGAACAATACTGTAGTACATTATTTTGGTCTATCTCGTAGGGTTCAGCCAGCGTTTGCAATATAAGCGCAAAAAAACGTGCCTATTTACGACATCACATTAGAAACCTTTAAATTTATCATGTTTCTCTACTATATTATGCATTTATTATACATACAAACCTTCCTTAAGAATCACTCTATCTATTAAAAAAAACCGCATCAAAATCCGTTGCGTAGTTTTAAAGATCTAAGCATACATACAGACATACAGCGAAAGCGACTTTGTTTTATACTATGTATTGATGAATTGCTGTTCGTTAGTCTCGCTAAAACTCGAGAACGACAGAACCGATTTGGCTTATTTTAATCTTGAAATATTCGTAGAAGTCCAGGGAAGGTTTAAACGGTGTAAAAATTTCCTTATGTGACGCAGACGAAGTTGTGTGGGCCAGCTAGTAATAAATAAAAATTGAGCAGTTTCACAGCTGATAAGTAGGTTACATATGAGTCATATAAGTGAAGTGAACAACAGATGTGCATTTTATTATTTTAGGCGTCTCAATAATTGAGATAAATAATACTCTTCCAAGAAATACGTTCAACGATTAAATTATATTGCAACGGTCTATATTTGGGATCAGGCAAACACTATTTTATTACTTGTGGCCTAATGTGGACGTATTCTATGATTAAACTAGTGGAACGAATATTGTAGAAAATAATAAATGTAAATACTATATAATTTACCTAGATTAACTAATACCGCTTGAAATGGACTTAAGAAAAAAAAATAGTCCTGTTATGCAAGTTTCTGATTACGTCCTATAAGTTATGTCTGTGGACCAGTTTCTACGATTGATAACTAGGTATTTGATAATTAATAATATTTTCTTTTTGTTTCAGAAATCATCACATACGGTGCTCGAACATATCAACGAATTATTTTTATTACGCTATTTTAAACTGAGTTATCAAATATATAGACACATAAGAGTAATGTAACAACCCTCCAAGATATTTTTGATAACGTTATAATAAAGTAAATGAAATGAGAATAAATAATAAGACGAGCGGAATATCAAAAGGCGTGATGGCGATGATCGGTGTGAAGAGCAGTTTGAGGATCCTGTGGGCGGTGGCGGCTGCTGGAGTCTTCCTCTCTAGGAGTAGTGCCGCTCCGACCTTCGGCACTACCGATAAGGCGACGGTGAGTTTCTTCAAATCTAATCACTTTACAAACATTCAAATGTCCACGTTCGGTTTTTGCATTCGGTAAACAAAGATAACCAAGTTAAATAGGTCATTATCAAAAGTATTTATTTTTAAATTTACGTGTAAAATACTTTTGTTATGATGGCAAACTAAATTACTAAAACAAGTTTATGTGATGACGCGATTTTGAATTAAAAAATTGCGGAAGAAGGCATTCTTTTTGATCGGAAATTGTTCTGATCAGATTGTGAGTCAACATTTCCAAGAATTACTCACGGGCAATCACCGACGGCGCCCCCCGGTTCCGGAACAAACTCAATCTGTGTGTAGGAGCCACTATGTAGTAGTGTCATATCTCGTGAGCGATTGTAGTATGTTTCATTCATAAAACTGTAATATCCGGCTAAGATAATATGCTTGGTTTTCGCAACTATTCGATATGAGTTTGTTTGTCTTTTGATTTAGTTTGCGTAATAGCTTGCGCGGTGTAGTGACTCAGTCATAGTATACGATACAGGTATATTGAAAATTTTATTGGTATTTATCGTTTTTCAATGAGTGTTACGTCACACTAAACTATTTATTAATACGGTATGTTTGAAATATGACTCAAAATCATTGATAAAACAATATCCTCTCATTGATTTCGAATTAGTGAATGATTTTTTTTAAGTAAGCGTACCTAGTTAGTAAAAACTGACTATGTCGTCGTAAAACTAACTAACACAAACTATCATTTAAAAATTAAAAGTATCAGCATGACTTTTGTAAATAAGTTAGGTAACAAATTAAAAGAAATTTTATAAAAAATCTGGAATAAGAAACATGCTGTTAATTACCACATTGCTGAATAAATGAGTTTTAATTTAGAGTTACTAAAACACATTTACATTTTACTTGTACTAATTTTGATATTTATATCAGCAATGCTAGTTATCATCAATCAGACGTTAATAAAAATTTACAGTTATCAATAACTCACTCACTAATTCCATTTAAACGATTTACAACTATTCTTTGTATCATAGTAATTGCGTTAGGCTGTTGTTTTCTAAATAAAATCACAAACTTTAAATAATGCGTCGACAAGTAGCCGGTCATCTTGTCTCCATGTAATATACGTGTTTTATCTCGTTAGGCGACATCCATAAAGATTCAACTATCTAACTGTTAGGTACCAAGAAGTTGGTCCTGAACCGTTGCCAGTTCAAGATTCGAGTGAGTCACAATACGTGTCATACAAGTTTATTGTCTCGATGGGGTCCGAGAGCAACGAATGTATGAAGTGTAACCGTTTCACGGAATAAGGTGGTACATCGTGAGTCACACAACCAGTTGTGAGCTCGCTCGCCGTCAAGTTCTAGGTCATAGAGCGTCTTAATCGACTGGTTACGCATTACTTAAGCCTTATATAAATATGTATTTAAACTTTTCGTTTAAATTAGATAGGATCATGAATAAAATGATCGTTAATACGACTTGATTTTTTTCTTCTTGCGAAATAGAGACTATCTACAAAAATTGGGTCAAAATAGTTTTGCTGTTGAATCTAATATCATGTGTGACATTGAACGCACTAATTTATAATTTCTAATATTTTTCGTGTCTTTTGGCATTTTAAGTAGAAATATATTACTTTAATGTTAGATGTCGCAAGAAATTAAGGTCAAGAGGCAACTCAGAATCACTTTTATCTGTGTATATCGAATACACATCCTAATCGCTGTACCTAACCATATCAATACTTATATGTTAATTTTATCATAATAATTGAAGTGAAAGACATAAAACATACGTAATAAATATATCTAATTGTGATTTAAAAGTATTCGATAAATAAATAAATTTACCTAATAACATTGCTAAATTATTTTGATCAGACCACGCCTCAAGATGGAAATTTCAAATGTGACGCCATTCAATTTTTAATGGTGGCCTAATCTGATAGGGAAATACGCGTTTATTCGGAATTTGATTTACACTAATATTTTTTAATCATGTATACCTAAAGTGTCATTGATGATATTGTATTGCATGTCCTTACATAATTTAAACATACTGAAATCTATGAAAGAAGTATGTGTAGTAGGTATGTTTTGTCTTTCATGTTTCAATTTGATTTTTTGCACAATTATTTTGAATGATAAGATAATTACCAAAATATTAATTTTATGAATCTGATTTTTTATATTTTTATACACTTAATAATAATTCAATACAGTTATTTCGGTTAATTTTTTAAAAAATGTAATGTAAAAAATAAGTGTAAATAAATGAATACAGATAAAATTCAATACAGTTATTTAATTCATAGAACACGAAGCTCAAACCTTTTAAAACTAATAACGTCCTTGGATTAAACAAATTCGTAGACATGTCTAATCAATAAAATCAAGCGTGTTTTCGTTTTGTAACGAAATGATAAACGAAGTATTGAAATGCAGAAACCGTTACTAGGATACGGATGATTGAACGCGGGGACGAGCTCTGTCTGTCGACTGCAGTCACGAAATCATTTCATATCTACCTTAAAATTGATATGAAGATTGTGTCTGATGTTACGGTAATGTCATTGTACTCAGCACGTGGGTTAATGGCAATGGTAGCATTGTCATGGGCAAGGCATTTCCTGCTATTTTGAACAGGTTATGTTATGATAAACGTACCCTTATATAGAGGGTCATTCTCCTGTACGACGCTCGATCAAAGAACAATAGCCCAACAAGAAAGTGTCTGGAAACGTGCCGGGACCTTGTATTCTTTGTTTCATCCTTTCCATAATATTCTATAATACATTGTATAAATTCGCTGCACGCTTAAACATTGTTTATTTATGTTCGTCTCTTTTTTTTCTAAGAGATTCAGGATTCAGGTATTTGTCAAGGCTCATAGAAAAATTTCATAAAATGGATTCATTAAATGCTGATTAGTATCACTGTGATTTTAATGTAAGCCATTTATCTATAATATAAAAATGAATCGCAAAATGTGTTGGTAAGCGCATAACTCAACAACGCCTGAACCAATTTGGCCAAATCTTTTTTTAAAATGTTCGTTGAAGTTCAAGGATGGTTTTAACGGCGAGAAAAAATCGAATAGTTGCCGGGAAAAATGAAAAAACGGGTCATAGGGTTCACGCAGACGACGTCGCGGGCAGCAGCTAGTTTATAATAGGATTGAACAATTTGAGTTACAGAAAAATCTTAAATTTTCACCTTTTGTTTTAAATTGAGTCTTACAGATCAGACCAACATATTTTAACGGTCGAATTCACACAGACGAACTCTATAAAGATCTACAAAGAGAGTATTAAAAAATCTTACTCGATGTAATCGAATACAATTTAAAAAAACAATAAATGTATGAACCAAAGTCTTTTGTACAGTAGTGTGAAGACAAAGGAAGTCGATGACATAAATTTATGTGGTTGCGGAACGCATGTGTGCCTTTAATACAATAGACTAGCCTCGACACTGGCAAAGACAAAAACTGACCGGGTCATGTCTCGCAATACGGTAATTTATTTTAATAACGGTAATAATTTCGTGCAAAAACAACGTGTATATTGTCAAATTGGGAAATCCAATATTCAATGAACCTTGAACTCTTTCATATCGACGTACAATTTATTAATTTGTCTGTTAATAACACATATTGATACAGGATTTATATTTATGTCTAAAACATTACGTCATCCTTTAATGTAGTAGTAAAAAGTTTAAAAGCACTGCACTTTGTTTAAAATTTCGTTTATCTTTATTAACATTTCTGCTTGTATTAATCAAATTGAATAGTTGATAAAAGCATGCACCAACATATGAGTTGTCAGAATATTCACGTCAATAGACAATAAAACAATCCACCACTAGTCAATTGATTGGTCTTGTATGTGCCGGAGCATTCAAGCAGGGCGATGGCATCTGCGCATGCGTGTCACGCACATAGGAAGTACAGCCGACCTTCAGCAGACCACAGCCGCCTTGCTGATCACTATAGTTTATTGTTTCCCTTGTGCTCGTTGTACCCTCAAAACATGAAATTATTGCATACAATTCTGTGGTTACTTTTTCGTTAATATTTTTCGCCAATAAGGCCTGAATATCTCCATTGGTACTTAAAATATTTTACTGTTAGAAATAACTTTAGTAAACTATCTATATTGTTTTAACAAAATCGTATACGGCATATGTAGGCAAAAATAATGAAGCTTTTAAGCACTGTAATTCTTTGCATGAGAAATCTCAAATCTTAATTAAATTCTTACTCATTATTCTATCCTAAACTAATGTTATTCTGTTTTATGCGCGTGATTCGTTTATAATTCTATCAATTCATTCAAAGCAGGTCGTGGTACAAATAAACAAGTTGTCTACTCTTTTACCACGTCTCAATACACGTGTAGGTTCAAACAAATGATTGATAAGTAATCAGCAGACAGCCTATTGAGATTAAAATCTTAGACAATGTCTCCCGAAACACGTGACAAACGTGACTCTTGGACAAAGGGCTTGCTCATTCTATTTATTTAATCATAGTAAAAAAACGTTTTTCACATTCTATTATGAAAAAGTGGTTCACACGCTATAGTATCTGTTTTAACCTTTTGATAATCGCGATATAATTGAAACTAATTGCGCCGGTGATTAAATAGAACGTGTAGGTCCTGGCGTGGTGACTTCAACATTTGTGTTCAAGTATGATGATAAAAACATATGTTCTTACATTAGACACTGCACCGGTTAATTACTAAACTGTTTTATGAATCATTTTCTTGAAACTTCGTAACTACGCAGCGTTTACAAGTAGAACAGAATCAAAGAAACAAACATGTTGACGTCCATGATAATATAATAGACGCCTATTACTATTCATGTATCGAAGTAATTCATCTTGATCATTTGATTTATAGTAAAAACAAAAAGCCTTTGCTCTAAACCGATGCATTAAGTATCGCATTTAATTATGCTTATCATGATTTATATTAAAAATTATTGTATTGTGTTGCTAAGATTTTCCATCAACGTGCGTGCTTTTGAAAAAACAGATTACCTATATATATACTTTAATAAAGTGCTAAGTTAGGGTTAGAACTAATACGATAATAAATATTACAAACACACAAATGTGAATGATTAAGCCCGTTTAATGACTAATCAGTAAAGATTTTTACCTATAAACGTGTTCTGTGGTAATTTATTACAACAGGATATGACTCGATCACAACTAATCTACAAATTGTTTCTGAACCAATTTCATATCAGATGATTTCTGCACGTTTCATCAATATTGATGAACAAATTAAGATTTGATGTGCGCAGTATCACCTTGTGGTTTCCAGTAAATAACACAAATAGAGTAATAAATAACTACATGTGATCTAATTACGATACACAGTCAATACACAATAATGAAGTCCACGAGTTGAATATGGCGCAGTGAAAACATACACTCACCCCTTAGGTATGTACCTGTGTCGGAATTCATCAATAAATATTATATCTGTAACACGCTGATTTATACCAGCAAATAAAAACAAGATATGATATTCATAAATCAGTTACTGTTACTATTTTACAACGATAATGTTATTTTGCCCTGCTGCTATGTACACGCGGAAAAACCTTTTCGCTACAATGTAGCAATCAGTCAAGTTTGAAGGATACGTGATGTTTTTTTTTTCATATAAAATTACATAAATTATTTACTTCACTGAAAACATAATTATAAAATGTCATCAGTATCTTTAACTTATTAATTCTCAGATTAAATTAGGTTGTTTTTTTTAACTATACACGTGATTGTTTAAAGAGGCACTTTGTATTATGTAGTTGAGATGCAATGATAGCATTATCAGATACAAGAGACGCGATGTCAGTTGTCGGCGTCGCGTGGGCGCGGATCAGGTTATTAGCATTGTAACGAGTTAAATACCATTATAATTTATTGTTTACCTACAGTTCTCGAGAAGATGTTGCATTTCCAATTGGCCGATCATTTTTTACAGATCAATCTATGAGGAAAATAACTATTCTGTTTGTGTGATTTCCCCTTTATTACATGGAAAACAATAATTTCAGAATGTCTCATTAATCTTGTTGTAACGACTAGCTATATCTTGATGTGCCATGTTTTGGTGTAATTTGTTATTTTAAGTTAAATACCTAATATCGTACATCTTGATTAACTGAATTTCTGTTAGGTTTTTGCATGTTAAATGATTAAATATATTTTTTTTTTAATTTAATTATTAAAAAAATAAATTCTAAAACAAGTGTTAGGTACATTGTACTTTATTCATAGTTTTCATAATACTATCAGATTTCTGAATTTAATTCGCAGAATAAAATTTAAATTGTTTCATTTAAGTTTACTTAAATTGAAATTTTGTATTTCTCTATGGTCTGACTAGATTATATTCTAAATTGTGTACAAGATTAAAAAAATCCGTTAATATGCTTCGATTGCATTACAAATCCAAAGTTTTACAATTGTAATGATAAAATCACAACAGAAATGTGCCTATTTGTTCATGTAGCCGTAGGGCAAAAGCGATCATTTCTACGCTTATACGTAAATCACACTTAATGTCAGTCGTTATACAACAATAAGTATGGGCGATGCACGCAATCACAAATGCCCGCATGGCACGGCGTACATTGTAATCGTTTAACTGAGGATAAACGGCACTCCATCTTTTGTTACACATCACTATCCTACTACGTCTTTAGTCAGTGTATGAATATTAATTGATTCATAAACTATTCTAGCACTTTAATAAAAATTAAACTTTGTTTTGTAAACAATTTCGTTCACACCTCTTACCTTTATAAATTATTATTGATGCTATGAATCAGAAAAGGTGACCCTGAAATGTGCGACAAAATAGGTCGACAACTAAATGTTAACAAACTGTATTTTACTTCAATGTTAATATTATTGTCTTGTGTACATGGATGATTAAGTCGCAATGTATAAAAACTGATTCAACAAGCCTTACGCACTAAATAAACAAATGGGTGCGTCCTCTAGGAAGTACCTACCTGATTTTATTGCAATAAATATTTAAGTTAAAGACAGTAAGTAAGTTCTGAATTAACCTTTGAAGATATTTTTCGAGTGTAAAGTTGTTTTGTCAATACAAAATAAACTTGTAAACGTTTTTTCCATTCGTTCATTGCTATAATCCCAGGAAAAGATTAGGTACTAATATAACGGTAATAAATTCGCAAACTTGTTATTAATAAAAGTTGAATTAAAAATACGGAGTTCATTCACATCTTAACAAACATCCTTAATTCAATTCTCGTACACATCGTTCAGTTGACATTTCCGTGAGTCAGTGGTTAGCACGTGTTTTGGGCAATTTTATTAAGGACTTCTAACTTGACTCTGGCATTAGAGAGGCGTTGATCGATTATTTGACAATGTGTCCATTACCACTGTAAATTGATTATTCACCATTACAAGTTGGCAACAACGTTAAATATTGAAAAAAGTCGATTATTTCGCTACATTAGCAGTAGGTAAATTAACCTACATTAACTTTCTGTGACTGCAAAACGTAAATATTTGACAATTACAAAGGTACTTTTCCATTTATTATGGTTCGTTAGCGAGCATGCGTGATAATGGGTTGCCGTTGGTTGTACCCCGAGGCGGTTAAATTTGCATGGGCTAAGTGGGTCTGTAGAACGTTCGGTTTGTCGAGCTGAAGGCTCATCGAGTGCGCGGGCGCAGCATCCGACAGTTGCCCGTTACTCTCGAGAATACACTGACCCCGATACGGCTACACCAAATTGTGATTTAACACTTATTATATTCACGATTACGGTTCTTACTAAAAGTAGGGGAAGCTGCCTATATTTTTCAAAACATTGTTGAAATAAGCAGTTCGAGTTTTTCCTAAATAAGTAAGAAAACTTTTGACAACTTAAGCGAGTTAGAAGAAGAATAAATACCTTTGTAGTAGGATATTAGTATGCTGTTTGCACAAGTTACAA
The DNA here is from genome assembly GCA_030269945.2 of Trilocha varians. Lineage (NCBI taxonomy): Eukaryota > Metazoa > Arthropoda > Insecta > Lepidoptera > Bombycidae > Trilocha > Trilocha varians. The sequence continues at coordinate 6,494,729 of AP028267.1, read as the reverse complement.
CTTAAAATTACATAACGCAAAAAATTGTACGATAAAATTGATTATGTTCGTCAGTGCAGGAAACAATAGCCTGTGCCAAGGAGTGTCAATGCCCGCAACCCATAGGTCTCTGATCGCCACCGAAATCTGAGCAATTCTCTCACGATTACTCATTGACTGAGCTTATTAGCATTCAATCTGTAACTTACATGAACTTTTTATTGTATCGATATAAAATGCATTTAGCCCTTTCAACGGTAAACACGCACCAATATTTATGAGTCGTTATCCGATTTTAAATAATTTTACGAGAATCATCGTGGAACTCGATAATAAAACCAGAAGATTTAGTTAACATTTTACGTGTGTCCTTTTTAACTTTGCGTCCTTTAGTAATCATTTATGATCACTCGCGGGTTATTTGCACAACAAATATCTCTTTAAATATATGTTCAGCATTCGTGAAGTATTTACAACGCACAGACAATAGTAAACATGGGCTTTTGGGGGTATTGACTGGGTAAGATTAACCATTGTTAAGATTCCCCGGTGAGAGGAACAAAGAGTGTTGATCGTGTCCATACGGTGCCAGCCACGGCGTGTTTGTATGTATATTGTGATGCAGGACACGTATGCAGCCACTGCCACTGTCCAAGGTCGCGTGTGTTCGTCTACCATCCCTATCGATCAACTCTCCATTAATTCATTATAACACAATAAATTCAATTACGACGATTTTTTTAAACAGTCTCATACTGTCTCATTGTACATACGTAATATAAAATACCTAATATATACCTAATAGAAAATAGAAATAACCATAACAAAATTAAAGCAATTTTAGCTAGATTCCAAATTTGTTTGTGGAAATATAGCTACACTAGAAAAAAACACAATTTTGTAATATTTTCCTACGAGGAATAACTTATTTTCTTTAACGCACCGATTACCGGGAAATCTATATAAATATCGCACGGAAGTTGTAGAGACAAAACATAACGGATAAATTGAAATAATAGGAAATACATCAGTAACGATAAAAATCTAGATACATGTGCACATGTTATATATGTGCAGTGTTTCGTGCTGTCCTTATCAAACGCGTTGACAATAAACAATGGGTAGGTAACCTTGCGATGAGGCGAGATAATGTAACGTCAGGAGGTACCTGCTGAGGAGATAAATGAGAGCTGTGCGAGGAAATTAGTACGTTTCAATCATGTTTATGACTCGATTGTTTTGTAATTATGTGTAATCTTTTGTTTCTGGAAATTCTTCTCATAAAATTACTATGTTATGTCATTCAATAAATGTGTCAATGTGGTGGAAAACGGAAAAAAACTTAGGCTACTGCATAATATTTAACCGTTTATTACACAATAATATGAAATAATATTCATAGTTTATTACGGCAAATATTTAAATAAAAAAATATTGTGGATTATATTGTTTAGCTGTGTGTGTGAACTGTTATATTTATTCATCTGTAAACTTAAACTCTGCAGGCTGTTTGTCAAAACATAATTAAAACCTAAAATAATTTTGAATATCCTTGTAATAAATAATATTATTACCATAGTATAAATATTTTTTCATAGTGAAATTATTGGCTGTTCAAGATCTTCTTCTTTTTATCGACTCTCGTTTTTCTTTTGTTTTTTATGAATCTCGAAGGTCATGTTAACATGCCAATATCAAAAATTGGTAATTAAATAATAATATAAAATAAAAGTACCTATAATACAATACCAGTAATAATTAAATAAGAATATAATAAGTTACGTCATTTAAAATAAATTTATTTTTTTGTTTCAGATGTATTTAGCGCAGTATGGTTATTTAAGTCCTTCAGTAAGAAATCCCTCAAGTGGTCACATTATGGATGAGAGCTCATGGAGACGAGCTATCGCTGAATTCCAGAGCTTCGCTGGTCTTAATGCAACAGGTAAGATAATTCATAAATGATAAAAAATATATATTTATTCAAAGTACTAAATTTGACAATACATAAGTTTAAGTACAGTTTTATTTAACTTGAACTACTTATTTTAATTAATTGTGTGACAAAAATAAGATATATTTATAAGTATTAAAGTAATTAATTAAGGGGTTAATTTAAGAATATGTCGACCTCGCATATCAAGGTATCTGCATTTCCATGTCGTGTTATCTATAAGCTGTGATTTCGCTTAATAACCGGCAATAATAAAACACTAAAATGCAATTACATACCTACTGAAAATATTATTTGATATTGTGCAAACACTGTATATAAATATTGTCACTGTGACCAGATAACCAAGATAGCCCTTGAATGTCTGTAGTTAGCTTGTAGGTTACACTTGACTAAAAAGCAGTCAAGTTTATGCTCAAACTATTAAATTCAGATAGGCTTACCTGTAATAAAAATGGTAAGACGTACTCAGATTAATAATGAACCTCAAACTCCTTTGTTTCAAAGTTAAAGCAATGACGCCGAGCTGATAAATTAATCGACGTCGATATCGGAAGTACTGATAAATACTCTCGGAATGTTAACGTATGCTGCACGTCGAACCATTTGTGTTATCAGATAAAAGATTTTTGTTTGCGTTTATGATAAATTTTTAAAGTTATGTCATTAATTACCGAGATTTTGGTTAAATTAATTAAATTATACATGAAGGAAGTCAATTATGATTTTGTTGGTGCAGATCAGATACGTTTTTAATGTAAATCGTTTAAAAATATAATTAAAGTTAACGTTGTGGGTTTTGTATATTTCCTTATTCTCTGACCAATTATAATAGATAACCTACGTATTAAGAACTTATTACAGAGTAATATTAAATGAACATTTAAAAAATCTGTATTATTATATCTGATATTCAATTGAGTGTACATTGTATTGTTTACAATATGTAAAAAGATAACCACCAATTGATGACAATTATGACAACAGACAGAGATTGTTATACGATACCTAATCCTGTAAAGATAGGCTAGTTAAAATAGCTCCATTTGTATATAGTGCTTGATGATGTATGACGTTTACCTGAAGATTGGCACATTATAATTGTCCAATTTCCGCTAAAGAAAATGTTAAGTCACTGTATGACTACATTTTCGTGAATACCCATTACGTTACCATGTTTTTCATGGTTTTTCATTAATCTTATCCCTAGCCTTATCTCGTACCGTAGGTACCTAATCAAATAAAAATTACTTATAGAAGTTTATACCACACACTTCGGATCGATAACTACCTATGTGACCTGGGTTTGTCCTTTAGGTTTTCTGTTATGGTATAAGTGTGTTCTAGCCATGGACTCGATCCGCTGAACGCTCGCTAGATTTCCACGCTTCACAATTTACCAACCTTGGTGTTATTCTCATCATAGCTATTACGAGACTTCCAACTACCATTTAAAAGTCCAGCCCAGCCTTCGATACAAACAACATAGAGTTATGTGGGCAGTACTTGCATCGTCTGTGCACACGTACGTGCTTTGACACGAGAAGTAGTTTGTTGGTCTTCACGATGACTGAAGGCAACGTTATTATGTAAGCAAATAGCGCACCGCCGATATATGCGCAAATAAATAATTCATATCGGTCAGTGCACGAGTTGGGTTAGCAGTTTGTTACAAACACCGTGTTATGACTCGATGTGTCCTTAATGATGCCATTAAATTTAATAACATGTTTATCACGTCGGAACTACGTACGAACAGTTTAACAAAATTAACAAGTTTCCAAATCTAATGACAAAGGCACATGAACTGGGTAAATAGCGTCTGCTAGTAAGAACATTTGTTTATTATTCTCTGTGACATGTATCGCGAGGTGCGTGGATTGAATTTGTCACACCAAAATTAAGTAACTAAGTTGGTTTTTATTGACCGCATGTTCACTTCAACCGTTGTTCCTGTTTGTTCGAAGTTTTCCGCGAGCGGTTTTGGTCGATGTGATTGAGTAATTACTTCCTAGTCATCATTAAAATACGTTTTGTCTCTTGTTTTACAAGGCTATTGATGAGTTAAAACGTTACTCTGGAGGAAATGATTACAAAGCCATCTAAATTTAGTTAGCATTATTGAACAATTTAATCATTTGTTTGCAGGTGAACTGGATGACCAAACCAATCAAATGATGTCATTGCCAAGGTGCGGAGTTAGAGATAAAGTAGGTTTCGGAGAGAGTCGTGCCAAAAGATACGCTTTGCAAGGTGAGTGATTCAAACATTGTATCTTACATTACACTCATTTACCGTTTTTGACCCACATCATTGAGGACGAGCCTATTTGATTAAGAAAAGATTTCGCTGCAAGGTTTTCCGTATTGTTCTTGTTATTAAACATATTATGATATTATGTTTCACGTGTTAGTCAGAAGTTGCAAAAACAATTTTAAAGGCATCATTAAAAGAGTAGTAGTTAGTAGTATACCTTGAAAATAATTCTAAATTATATTTATTTTTTTAGGATCTAGATGGCGTGTCAAAAACTTGACGTACAAAATCTCGAAGTACCCAACAAGACTGAACCGCGCCGAAGTAGATGCTGAACTTGCCAAAGCATTCTCCGTGTGGTCAGACTATACAGATCTTACCTTCACTCAAAAGAGATCTGGCCAAGTACACATAGAAATTAGGTAAGCGAAAAAGTTGAGAACATTTGGTCCGAAAAATGCTTATTAAAAGGACTGTAATTTTAAGTACAGGGATGACGATTTCATTAAATAATATTATAATTAAATTTTGGTTAAGAAATTCATGGTTTTACTAAACTATACTTGAAATTTTAGTCCAATGAGGTTGCAATTACTAAAACACTAGAACTAGTTTAGTTATAAATTTAAAATTTTGTAACAATAAGAAACCTTAAGAAATCGATTGACACTGTGACACAAAACAGACAATTAGCATGACCTATAAAACTAAATTTACGAAATCTATATTCATTAGTTTTCTCCAACTATATAAAAATTGTATAGGTAACTTTTATTGAATTACTATTAGTGGTTACAATTCGTATTATAAAATATAATAGGTACAATTTCTTTAGAGAAATGTACGCGTACGTGCGAAACGAACCACCACGGACGATTGCAGCAGTTACGTCAAATATTTCATTAAATAATTGTCCCTTACATTTGTACAGATATAATGAAATACAACATTGCAGTAAATGCGGTATTGTACGGTAGTGTTTGCATATCAGTAATGATGCGTTTTTCGTAACAAACCGTCGGTTATCTGTGTTGCGTAACTAAACGAGAATCGTTGTCATTGAGTGCTCCATAATGATTTGATTGTTACCGACAATAGCAGTTTGTGTACTACACGAATGTATTTATGTTACTTTTATGTAAATTTCCATATTGAAAACGCTCTTGGATGGCGACGTTAATTTGGATAAAATGTAATGTAGAGCATAAAGTTCATGCCTGCCTGACTTTTTCAGCTTTTAGGTCCTTTTTGTATAAGAACAAAAAAAAATAAGTATAACTAGAAATAATTGGTCGCTACCAAAACCCGCCGCTTGAGACTTCATTTAACTATGTAGCTTTATGATATGAACAAAATATGCCACTGATGAAGCTATGCTACTAATAAAATATTGTTTTATCTGCAGATTTGAGAAAGGCGAACATGGTGATGGAGATCCTTTCGATGGCCCAGGTGGCACCTTAGCCCACGCTTACTTCCCTGTAAGTATAATTTATCAAATTTAATATTATGCTTGCGACGTCTCTATTATTACTTTTTTTCATTTCATAATATTGTTATTTGTAAATCAAGAATTAGCACAGTGTTTTTTCGCTAAGCCTTCCAATCTTACGATTCTCATTATACCATTATTATATGTGAGAATAAAAATTACTTTTCAAGATAAATAAGCTGTTGCTTTTCAGTATAATTAATTACTCTATCTTTGAACTAAAGGCTACCATAATATGTTCAATTAGTTGCATTTGCTGTGTCTTTTAAAATGCTTATGTCACATTTAATTTAACAAGTACGTAGGACTTATAAAGTAAGGCTTATAAAGTATTTACGAAACGAACTTAAAAATCGCCACACTATTTGTAAATTATGTAGTACCTTTTACACAACTCAGAACGGATGTAGAACATTATGCATTTATAATGAAAGTTGTATTTATCGTTAATAATAATCTAGTAATTTATTTTAAAAATTAAATGGACACAAATGTAGTTTCATTGTACTTGATGTGAAACGTAATTTAGTCCCTAACTATTGAATTCGCCACTGTTATTTTCATATCAAAGAGTTACCATTTGCATTTGGACGAAATCAAATAGTGTTTTTGCGGTAACATTGAGTGAGTTAGTAGGAGTTCTCACAGTGTCTAGTTTATTATATATTATAATACTATATTTAATATAATTTGATGATTTTTTTATTAATTACGTGAGAACAGAAGATCAAGGTAATAAGTATTACGTATAAATAGTTCCTGTATTCCATAATAACACTTGTTACGAGAAAAATCATACAATAACGTACCCTTTAATCGTACAGTGCTGTACAGTAACAACCCATTGCTGCTCACTGCTGGGTTCAGATCTCCTTAGAAGAGGGATTAGGTATAATCCATCACGCTTGCCTAGTGAGGATATGAGTATAACGGTTACACTGATCTCTTTTACACAATGACTAGGATATTACTTGAAACATAAAAAAACATTTTGATATTAAATTTTAAAATGTTATTGTAGGTGTACGGAGGTGACGCCCATTTCGATGACGCGGAGATGTGGTCCATCAACTCACGGAGAGGAACAAATCTATTCCAGGTAAAGAACGAAATCATAGAAGATATACTTCTTGTTCTTATAATAAAAATACCCAAGTTAAGACGAGTAGTGACATATGATCGTTGCTTCTTCTTATCTGCAGTGAAACTTGAAATTGTTAAATAAATATCTTGAAATGGAAAAATATCTTTAATACAATACAATTTCTTAAATATGTTCAATAATTAATGATTGTTTTCATGAATTATACTGTAATTACGTAAGATAATGGTTATTTTTCCTAGCGTTAATCGTAATTAATATTCTAAATGTCATATTCTATTTACTGTAGGTGGCTGCCCATGAGTTCGGTCACTCGCTGGGTTTGTCCCACAGTGATGTGAGATCAGCTTTGATGGCGCCCTTCTACCGTGGATACGATCCTTCCTTCCAACTTGACCAGGACGATATTCAAGGAATTCAGGTAAATAATTACAAAAGTTACCACGGTAGATAACAAAGTCAAATAATAAAGTAGAGTCATATCACATTATAATATTGTAATATCAAAATCTATCTATGTATGTTACATGCTACAAGTTTGATAAATAGTAGCTAATCATTATTTATACCTTTATAAAATAGGATTTTGCAATGTTACACAGTTATATTCAATAATACAATGATATAAAAAATGTTCATTTATTATAAAATTAAGAGAAAAAATCTTATTCATTGTTTTTTAATTTGACCCATGACATCTTTTATTTGTTTTTGTCCTTGACCTAGTTTTCGAAAGCCTCAATTTCTCAACTAGTTTCATAATTTAAATTTAATTTAGGCGCGATATCAAACGATTACAACACTTTCGTGCCATAACTGCATCTTTGAATTATTTTATAATAAAAACTTTTTCTTTTCAATGATGATGCAATTGTTTCTTTGGCTTCCTTTTTTTGTTTTCACTTTAACATTATATTTGAATTTTACAACACACATTTTTTTTATTTATGTTATCAATTTTAAAATTTTCCTTACATAAATCGTTAATCTTTAATCTAATTTCACATAATAATTTTATGTCTTGAAAGAGTTCCTCACTCCCGATCTCTGGAGGCATGAATCGTAGATCCCGTTTATGGTGGCTCTGTTTTTTGTGGTGTAAAAATATATTTTTTAATGAAATAACGAAGATGAGCTAGTAAATAATAATATTTATTTTGCAGTCTCTATACGGTCATAAGACTCAGACGGATATCGGAGGCGGCGGTGGTTTGATCCCGTCAGTACCGCGCGCCACGACGCAGCAACCATCCGCCGAGGACGCCGCTCTCTGCGCCGACTCACGCATCGACACCATATTCAACTCCGCTGATGGATCCACATTTGTATTCAAAGGTAACCTACCGTATTCTTTTTTAGATCCAATTTAGAAAATAGTGATTAGGATAAACAATGTGCGTGAACAATGAGTTACTACTTTTTTTCCTCGCTACTGATAGTAAAGTAGTAACTACCAAAAACAAATTGTTTAGTTTTGGGCCAGAATAAATGCACTTCGACTTTTAGGAAATTATGCAAAAATAGGTAGATTTTTTACAACTCTTTAATATATTTATATGTTAAATTGAATTTAAACAATAACTGACAATGAATGTCACAAAGCTGTGTGCGATAGAGAAAATGCTCTATAAATTAAAAGTTGAAGTGCTTATTCTTGCCCCAAACTATACGGGTCTCCAACTTTCCCAAAAAAGAATTAGTTCTACATAAAGAACAACATTTCATACGTTCAATCCCATTTCCAGGCGAGCATTACTGGAAGTTAACAGAAGACGGTGTAGCGGCCGGGTACCCGCGTCTGATCGCGCGCGCCTGGCCCGGCCTGCCCGGGAACATCGACGCCGCCTTCACATACAAGAACGGCAAGACTTACTTCTTCAAGGGTTCCAAGTACTGGAGGTATAATGGACAGAAGATGGACGGAGACTACCCTAAGGATATTAGTGAAGGTTTGTTTCTGTGTAGATCTCAGTGTGAAAATGTATAATACCTATGTAATTCTATGTTAATATACCTACTAATATAGGCTCTTTCTAATGAGGTGGCACATTGACTCGACATTGATTGACCTGTATAAGCCAAAATAAATACACTATTACTAAGTTTTTATTTCTAATACAACTCTAATAATAAAGAAGTTTAGCGTTTTTTAACATGTTATTTAAATCATAGGTTTCACCGGCATCCCTGACAACTTGGACGCCGCTTTAGTTTGGTCTGGGAACGGCAAGATTTACTTCTACAAAGGCTCTAAGTTCTGGCGGTTCGACCCGGCTCAGAGGCCGCCCGTCAAGTCGACCTACCCCAAGCCCTTGTCGAACTGGGACGGGATCCCGGACAACATAGACGCCGCCTTACAGTACACCAACGGATACACATACTTCTTCAAGGGAGATTCCTACTGGCGGTTTAATGACAGGCTCTTTAGTGTAAGTATTGTTTGTTAATTTTGAAAGGATATAAACTAAATGTTAGCTCGGTGTAAATACCAATGTAGTCTGTTTACCGTTTTTCCACGAATAAGTAATTTCTTTAACTTATTGTGTATAGGTTGTTGTACGTATTATTACAAAGTACGTATAGTAGAATGGCACCGCTTCTGAAAGTGATAAGTTCGAATGATTTAAGTTACATGTTTAGTAAAGGTCTTTTAGTGCTTCTTGCGTGTGTGACGGAAAAAAACGATTTTTTGCCTTCTACACAATATGAATGAACCAATTCCACAACTTAAACGTTTAATGTAATGTAAATGTTGACAACTATTTGTATATTTGCAGGTGGACACAGACAACCCTAAGTTCCCCCGTTCGACTGCGTTCTGGTGGTTGGGTTGCAGCAGCGCGCCGCGCGGCACCATCGGAGGTAACGAACGACTCGAGCATGAGCCCGCGCGCGACGACGACGACGACGTCGGCGACATTACCTTCGACGCAGGTAGGGGGGCGCCCGGAACAACACACACAGACCTAAAAAAACACAACACACACATATAAACACGAGACATACACATGCATGAATAATACGAGGAAAAAACAAAGTAATAAATCAGAAAAAAGAAATAGCAGTTCACGTAAGGATTTCTCGTAGGTGGTTGTCTCTTCGTATTCCTGATAGTGCAGTGTATTTAACTTCAGGAGGACAGTCAGTTCGTCCACCTGAAGTTACACTAAAAATAATCGAAACAGGTTGGGAAAAAGGAAAGTCCAAAAAATGTGACAACTAATTTTTCAACCCAGCCTAAGAGGTTCATATACAGGACCGATAACGTTTATTTTATTCAATTTATAAAAAAATTGCATTTCATTTCTGAAATAAACAATCACTATATTTTATAATCTATATGGAAAGTCTAATATTAGGTACTGTACACTTTACATTCACACATTATACACAACATTCAAACCAACGAAACATATTTTTAGTATTTTTCATTTTGAACAGTGAGTGGTTACCATCGATCTCGGAGCAACAGTTCAATAAAAACATTATTTGCCTAATAATGTTTGGAAGGTCGCCTGATCTCCTTCCCACTAGTTCAAAGATAAAATATGGAAATAGATAGTATTTTTTTCTCATTTACCTACATATACATCCATAAAATATACACAATTAAATACTCACTCTTCCTTGAATTCAATAACATGATTTTTTATATATTGGAGATATATTCATACACAAACAGAAGGGTACCGACCGTCTTCGACTCCACTGTGTATCTTTTATGTACGCTGTGTGTTTCTATGTGGATGTCCCTTTGTAATGTCTTTTCATAAATCCTTGTAGAAATAATTAATATTAATTTTCAGTTACTTCATATATTAACGTGTATTCAATTGTGTGAATGTATTCTTCATGATGACATCTCGATGTAACTAATGCTAAGTAACCAATGCTTCAACTAAAGTTTATTGCAGTAACAAAATTAACAAAACTAGCGTGACTAAATTTATTTTTGATTCTGCGTTATTAACTTTATTTTTAACAACTGTGCTTTAATAATACTAACTAAGATTTAACTTTACTGTGCGGTGTGGGATTGTTGGAGCGTAGTGGACGGTGGGTCCCAATTACGACTTACGGCTTCTGGGCGCCTTACCTACCTGCAGTAATGAGAGGAATCACGATGTGACCTCTCCATTACATTTATTACAACACCACACACGATGATTTAAAATATAATCACTTTTCGCATCGCAAAGTAAATGCACCAGTGCACTTTTTAGCTGCACTATTTCACAATCAAAATGTTGGTGTAATCTTAACATTAACTAATATATTTTGCTATAGATTATACCAACTGTTTGAAGTTAGAAATTAATTAAAAGTCACAGATTGTTTGTAGCACACAAATATTAACAAGAGCCTGACATTAAGTGTGCCCTCGCAGAGTGAGATGTCGTGTGTTCTACAGTAACCAGTGGTTGTGGCCGCGATAACACGTTCACTATCCGACACTATTCGATGTGTGTGTTTGTTTTTCTAGGTGTAAAATCATCCGCTCCCAGATCATTCTTCTGGTTCAGGAAATAGCCTCGGTGGAGAGTTCCTGAACATTGTACATATAATGTTTATACAGAAAAGACTCAATTAGTTACATAGCAAATATATGAGAATACCAGTGAGATTATAAAGCTTAAGCGGTGATTTTAGTACCGGCGAGCTTGTCACGATCTGCCTGTACGTCCTACTTCATAAATCTTTGCATGAACGCTACATTATACGCTATTCGCCTTTTGCACGAAAACTTTGGTACACTATGCTTTGGTTTCTTGGTATTAGAATAAGTTATATACATTGTCACATTTAAATTCACCTAGATGAGTTAATCTAGATTTCACAACTAAAATCATAATCATCAGTCATCAGTCAATTCATTAAATCATGACGTATTCTTATGAACGAATAATTTTGGTTTGTGATGAAGCGTTTTATGAAACGCGGTGTTGGAAATGACCACTTTAATAAAAACGTAATACTGTTCATCAATTTTAGTTGCGAAACATAAACTAAGAAAACTAGTACTCACCATGTAATAATTATAAAATATTGGAATTGACGGAAATATAGCTATAAAACTAATATAACGTAAGAATTTACGATGAAAGTTTTAGAACACTTTTGTCTTTGGTTTTCAGCACCACCTAATAGATTTGGATTGGTAGAATGACTCACATAAGTTATTGACTAATTTACTTAATTTATAAAGAGATAATTGGTGTTTTTTTTTTATTTTATAAATAATCGAGTGACGCATGTGTGTGTTTTATCCATTATTTTCAATATACCTAATATTGTAATTTTAGACTATATTTATAAAATTAAATAAATAACTTTATATAAAATACATTATTAATGCATGTAAAAACAGCATATTAGCAATATTTATAGAGTAGTATTTATATAGTAGAATTATTATGAGTAGTTTAGAGATGCACGTTCGGTATACGGTTTCGGTAGATTAAGAACTGTGGTCTAAAGAAAAGTTATGTTTCAGTGGTCAACGTTCAGTCGGACGGAGCCAGATTATAATAGTATTGATTGTGGCTCCGAGCCGCCTCATGTATTAGGAGGCTTCGATACACCTCCGCTGCGACACCATTTACATGCACCTGTAGGTTCCTTTTGTTTCATTATGTTATCTTTCGTGAATTTCAGCTGTAAATACTATTTCGATGTGTATGAGTACACTGTGTCTGTCTCTTTAAAAATGTCAGTATTATTTAAACTGTTTCGAAATAGTATCGAAGAAGTTCACGTAAGGTGTTATGGTTTCATACTTAATCGTTTTCATTTGTCACGTTTGATCGCCATAAAAATTACTCGTATCTTTTCACTTTTTATTCACTCATTGTTTGTTGATGTTTTTATAATTTTTGCATTATGTAGGTTTTCATTTGGCATTCACATGTCCTGTGTTGTTATTTTAATTTTTAATTTGTCGAATGCCCACTATAGTTCACTATTGCACGTTGCACGCCGTGCTCATGTTATTTGTTCGGATAAGGCAACCTGTCTTTTTCGGTTCAACAGATGACGGTTCGCCAGGACTAGAGAATGGCGGCGTGATTACACGACCAGCATTAGTAAGCATGCTAGTCGCCATCGTGACTACACTGAGACTCACAAGGCACGTGTAGCGTACGTAGCGCGTGGAGCGTACGGAGCTGGAGAAGCATACGTTGCGCGTGCCTTGTGTAGCGTACGTAGCTACGGACATCTACCACGTAACCTCATGGACGATGTTACTGACAGTGAACGTGTACTGAGTGCCTGTTTGCGTTCGATACTCTCTTTATATCGAATGACATGACTTGCTGTGATGAACAATGTACTTTTTTATAATTTGTGAGATCGATGTAATTTAATAAAGTCATAGTTTTTATACGTAAATATAAATAGATGATGTAAGTTCGAGTGTGATATTGACGTAAGCGATGATTTTTGTAATAAAATGTAGAAAATAATTAGTGAACGTATTTTATTTATACTATCGTTACAACCTTTATGTGTCCCCAAATTATTAATTTTATCACTTCTCTTGAGTTAATTATTTTATCTAAAACAAACTAAAGGCGTCTTAGATTACAAATATAGAACTATACCTAAAATAAGACTCACATTTAATTTTTATCGGTTTATTCAACGTTTTTTGTTGGTTTCCAATAATTCTTCTTAAGTTAGTAATTACAAGTTTATATGTTAATATTTCAACATCACTTTCAAAACGTATTTAATAAACATTCTCACAATTCATCATAACACGGTCGTGTGACCTACTGACCAAAACTTACTAATTTCAGGAAAACGCAAATCATAATAATTTTAATAACTAGAAATATTTAAAATATATTGAAACAAATTAAGGAATTGCTACAAGAGATCGACCGCACCAGAAGGTAAAGGGGTCGGTAAGGAAAGGGTGGTTGGCACAGACGCTACATCTGCTACGAGTCGTCGACGTGACGTAGTGGGTGTAGCGCCTCACTTGGACGGGCAGATCTCGCTTATTGCGACACTTACCGCTCACACTCTAAATGATAGTTATAACCTCTCTTCATAAAGTTCGAGTGATTATTGCTTAAAATGTCTGCAAAGCACACGGGCGCTTAGTTAAGAAACTAAAGATAAGTGCGCTTCATAAGTTTATCATACATACTGATCGTAGTAGGCAAACACAAGACTTATGTAACAAGTAACAATATTACTACTGGAAAACATCTACACCAGATCCTAGATCATATCAATATATTGGAAAGTACTGTGGCAGTGTTAGTCGGCGACGAGCGCCGTTTTTCGTGCCTTGTATTATTAATGTACTACTACTATGTATCTCACTATAAAATTGGCAATTTAATTAATATTTTACACAATTTGCGAAAACATTACTCTTATTGGCTCTTATAAAAGGTTTTATAATTGTGAAACCCATTTTATCAAGCGTTATCGTTTAAATTGTAGTGACTTCAGTAACTTTGTCACTTAAATCTTTTGTTCCTGAATCCTTAACATATTTATATGATCTAGAAGTGACTGAAAGTAGTAATATAAATTGAAATAGCAGATTTACAAAATATATCATAATACACTGTAGTATACAGTAAACAAACTAATTGAGTTATTTCTAAGTTCGAAGATTCTTTACATATTAGAGTAGATCTAATGATTTCAAATTTAAGAAAGGGTTACGTCTCTACATCATCATTGACAAACCTTTTATATTTAGTTTGAAAATGATTAAACTCATAGGACGTGGAAATAGTTAATTCAACGTATATACTAAACATAAACAAGATAATTAGACGAACTCAATGTTTTGTGTAATATACAGACATTTTCCAATATAGGAGAGACAATCCGTAGGAAGACATGTTGCAACTCTTGAATTTTCAATCATAACTGGAACGTGGTTACAGTTTTGTCCAAAATACTGTTGAAATGTGGAAATAATTTCGAATATTATTAAGACTGTTGCAAGTTGCAACACATCTGTTTTATTAATTCTATATTTTTCTCTCTCAAAGTAATAAGTAATCTTTCGGGGTTTTTAAACTCAGTTCATGAACATACTTCAAAAAATCATTATAACGAAATCATTTTCCACTTATTTTAATTACAAAATGGACTCAATTTTATTTAATGTTCAGTCGACAAACACACAGCAAAAATATACCAAAATGTAAAGTTTTTGAAACCAACACCTACGTTTTAGATAAATACACAATATAAACCAAATGTTCGTTGAATTTTAATTTATCGGACAAATAAACACCAAGAACGGAATAGAAATCGTTTTTAAATCACGTTTTTCGTTGTTCTCTTGATGAGCTGATTGTAGCATATTTCATTGAGAAACATTTGTCAGGAAGACTATTCGTAGTAGGTCCCTTCAGTCATTGCTTATTTCTTTCATATTCTATAATAATATTTTGTGCTGCTGTCAATGTAATGCTGCACACTACTAATTAGTAATAGTATAACATCAGAAAGCAACTTATTTCATGTCATGTAAAAACATTTTGTAAAATTGGTGTATGCTACAATCAAATCCATTTCATATGGAAATGTCTCCTGCATAATATTGGATGAGCATCGCATTTATTTATACTTATACCTTAAGACATAATGTGCTGTTTCGATGAATGATTTATCGAGTGGTACCACTAAACGTCACCACACCTAGCTAGAGTTACATTATTGATATTTCCAACACTTTCCTCACAAGTGTTAGTTAAAAAACTATAGTTAAAGTGCACAATTTAATAACGATTGATTCACGTAACATCGTGCTTTTTCAATGAATTGATTACAAAGGCTACGTCTTGGTGTTTTTCTTACATTATAATTTACTGGTTTTTTATGACAAAAATGTTTTTGTCACTTGTTCGTTCTCGAACGACCCCGAAAGCGATGTAACGTGTTGTATGCGAAATACAATTAACTGAGTCGGTAACAATTTAGATCAGGCCAGAATATCAAGTAACCTAAAACAATAACTATAACATTTTCTTCTAGCAAATATTTATTTTGGTAATGCTCATACGTACATAAGTCGAAATAAAAAGAGTAATAAACGAAATGCTTTGTGTGATAAGTAAAAAGAAAACAAGTGTCATTTTGAAAAATATACTAAAAAACGCTGATAGTTAGAGCTTATAAGTTCCTACATTCTTGTGTTTATCATGCTAATGTTTAATTTCCAGTTACAGCTTAATATTTTATTAATTTGTGCGTTACAAATTTACATTTTATTTATGTACATCAAAACATACGTATATTATTCGAAAACGCAAACACACACTATCACAAAACATTTAACAAAATGAAATTTACATACTTTATACTAATACTAGAGAGGGCACTGCAGGTGTCGCAGCGAGGGATCGATCCTCCGCCGCGTTCCTACCGAGGAGCCGCACTCCACTGAACACAACTATAGTAGCGACAAGCAAAAATGACATATCAACATAATATTATTATAACATTAAACACTCATGAGCACACATATATTAAAAACGAAGAAGGTGATTAAATGGGTTTATTGTATTTTTTGTATTATGATGTGTGCTGCAACTTTGTTTTGTATTGTTTGAAAATTGTTACTTTTATTGATAAAGTGTAGGTAGGTATATTGAGCTCCCAAAATATAATTTGTGTTCTGATTATAAATTACAAATATAAAAAGTTTTTTACTTATTTTTCCACTTGTAGCAATCGCTTTATAAGAAATGTAGGTACTTTTATTATAGTTCTACTCAAACTTACCTCCTCCAAAATGTTGTCTAGAAAGATTACAACTGCATTTCATTCTTTAGAAATGGTTTGTTGTTATGTCATTTTCCCGAGCGTCATTAAAAGATGTACATCCTCATATAAAGTAACGAGAGTAAGGCTCCTGGTGTGAAAAAGTTACTGTTAATTATAATAACTCATGGATAACCTAAGATTTTTAATAACACTTTTATTTTAGTTAAAAGTTATTGGTCGTATTATTTCCTTTTTGTTGAAAACTTTGCAATGAATCAAATATTTATTGTATTATTTTATGTAGTAAGTTGTTTCTTTTCAATTTTATTCAAAAAAAATAATAAGAGAAATTCTGTTCTGTTACTGATAGTCTCAATTTTAATTATTGCTTAAAAATCTTCCAATGGTAACTATTGGGAATTCATTCGTAACAATGTTGCTAAAAGTAATGAGATCGGACTCACTTTCATCAAACGTGAAAAAAATGCAATTTTGTAATGTACCTGTATTCAATTCAATGCACGAATAGAACAGACTTTTAGGTATATCTATACTTACATAATCCCTACTGCTCCGTTATTTTCAAACTTACTTATAAAAATGTGATAAATTTTTTTGGTCTTCTTAATTTTATATTCACCTAATAGAGGATAGCGAAGTTACGTGAAGATATCGAAACAGCAGAGCAGCGACCACGAAGGTAGAGAAACAGTAATGTGTAAGTATTAACGAGTGCTTCAAAGTGATCCAATTTATTAAGGTCTAGTAATTCTTTATACAACTACTATAAATTAGTTTTCGAACTCGTAAAAATCGTGAAACAGGCCCTATCGAAGAATAAGCTTACTGAACAAATCTGCGAGTGGTTCCAATATTACTTCTCGTGTTGTATGTAGCTCCTGTTTATGGTGGATTTCTCAAGTTAATAATCAAATAGATATAGAATGTGGCTTGAAAACTATCAATAAATAACCATCTGGAGGGATGTAAAGGTTATTTTTTCACTTGTGGTATAAGTAGGTACGAATGATTCACGGTATACCTATATAGACCATTAGTCTAAATCGTCCAGATAAACTATCTTAACTGGTTTAATATTTGTGTGACTGTATATTGAAACCGATCGCTAATCTTCAGGTACCCTTGTTTCAACGTTAACAATTTTTCTAATTTAGAAATTATTTATTTATCCAAAAATGTTAACTATAGTTATTTGTTACTAAGTTTATCCATGAGTTTCAATATATTATTGTACTAAATTGCTTTTTACGCGAATTGCTGTACTTACAATTATTATAAATATAAACAAATGAAACACTAACACCTATATTACATTCTCTTCAAGAGAAACACTATATGTATTTTTATATGAAAACGTTGTTAAATTTGTTGTTATGTTCATGAAAATAATCACTTATTTGTGTGGATGGAATGTTATTGTAGCGACAGAGACCGTCGTTGTGACCTATTTACTAATTACTTCACAATATAGTTGACGTCTAAAATACAGTTTTAATGAATACAGAAAGCAAAAAGAATGCTCGTGGACGATTTCATTATAAAACATTACTTTTGATGATTGATTAAGCTAATTATCTACGTAAACGAACTCGTCGAGAGCCCAGCTCTATTCATACATTCCCCATGTACAATTCACGAATAATCAGCACGGTATCTCCACTCTTATATCTGTCTACCAACTATTCATCTTATATGTGACATTGTAACTTCACGAATGTTTTTTCATTGCGCAACGCTTTCACTTAAAAGTGAAGGCACTGTAAATCACGACTAGGTATATAATATTTTGATCGAAAGTATAATCACTCACAAACTTAAAATGATTGTAAACAGGTTTTATTGTTATAAAATAAATAATGAACGTTAATAAGTGTAAGTGCGTACCGAACGGTAGAAGGAAAGAGTTCCGTAGCGAAGGATTACAAGTAACTGCACAGTCAGTGGTAGTAAGCCAGGCGACAAGCAACACAACTATCTCCCACTGAACATCCATTACGTCCAATAAACTTTTAAGAAGCATTAATAGAACTTTAGCACCTTCGGTATTTTTATGACAAGTGAGAGTGGAAACAACAAACGTTACTATTATTATGTACACAATAAAAACGTAAAAAATAACTTACTTAATTATTGTTTACTATTTGAATACAACAACTACAGCCTCGAACGAGGTATTTCAACAAACGACTCGAATTGAGTCTTATTTTATTATTTTTCGATCACATAATAGTTAACGATACTCCTATAAGTTTTAAATCTTTCAAAAACTAATAGGAAACTCAAAAATACAATAACATTTTAAAGTCAGTATGACAATACTAGTTATGGTACCGTATTATCAGTTATATTTGATTTAATGTACAGTATAATACATATTATATAATATTAAAAATCAATTCATATAAAAACACATTCTAACCATTTCATTATAGTTGTAGTCATAAGACGGATATTACATATAATGTTCATTATATGCATCTAACATATATTATTCTTACAAAACAACAACTACGTTTACTATATTAATTTCTTTTTACACACAATATTAATAGACCAACTATTTAGGCATAACACAAATAATACATCCAGGCACGATGATACCAGTTTGTGTATAATTGCAACTTTCCTTACACTTCATCTATATTAGTGTTCTCAACATTTTGTACGGTAGGTATAGCAGTAAATAAATTGTCAATATTACAGCATGCATACATACATGTATTCAAAGGATTACATTGGTTTCGTATGTTCAGGTCATTTTACCATTCAGGACCACATAAGGAGGTTAGAATAGTAGTTATTGAATATATTTAAAAAATTAAGAGTTTTCTCTGAAATCTCATTAATATATATCTTATAACCTAATTGAAGTTTGATAAATAATTAAGGACCTATAATACCATAGTTATACTATAGTTAATTACGTTTACAGCTTCTTTTTTCTTAACATGTTCTTAATCTCTATTTATTTTAATTTTTATTTGTTAAGAATTTATTGTCTAATTTTTTGCATCTTGTAATTTCAAACAATGTGAAAATTAGGCCTTTTTATCTGATTTCGGTTAATCTATAATATTGTGACGTCACTTTCAATTAAAAAGTAGCCTATGTTCTTTCTCAAGAACATAGGTCTAAAGATTGTCTCTGCCAAAATTCACCAAAATCGGTTGAGAGGTTTAAGCGGGAAAGCATAACAGACAGACAGACAGACAAACAGAAAGAGTTACCTTCGCATTAATAATATTAGTAAGGATTGCAAAGTGACTCATTAAGTTAATACTGTTTGAATTTTTTTTATTTTTCCCTTCACTTTTTAATCAGTGTTGTGAGCTAATAAATTAAGATTGATGAGTAGGTACCTAACCCGAATATTCGAACATGAAATTTCTTGTGTGTCTTGCTGTCGTGAATGGGTGGTTATGGTAAAATGACCTTTATATTATGTAACTCAACGCTAAGACAAACGTACCGATTCCTTCATTTTTGGATTGATTCAAAAATACCGAAGTCAGAATCTTTGCAGGATGTTATACTAGAAAATTTCTCAAAATATTTAATATCTTTGCAATATCTAACAAAAACCTCTGCATCTTAATTAATTTTCTCAAATAATTTAATTGAATTGTCAAAATTAACAATTTATAAAATACACAATACACTGCACATAAATGTTGGTCATTGTGTATATTGTGAAACAAATATCCACATAATAATGATCCCTAACAATGCACGAAAGGTTCGCACATACCTATTTTATAAATATTTGAACAGGGTGACTTTTAACGACTCGTAAAATTTTAATTGTTAACTCGAATGTTCCTGTCTATAAATTATTAAAAAACATAGCATGTCTATGAACAATGATTTTCGTAAAATATATATTTCAAAATCTAACATATTAACAAAATGCTATTTTACATATTGCGTACATCGTTTCGTTATCATACATACAAACTTGCCAAAAAAAATAAATGGCCGGAATGTCGGCTTACCGCATCTACGTGAAATACAAAAGTTAAATTAATGTTTGAACTTGGTGTTTTTATTGTGTCATATTCAGTTATTATGTATAAATATTAACTTACAGTCTATACCTGCTGTAGCTCGCGGTGCCGGTTAACTTAGCCGACACCGCGAGAAGCAGGGATCATCAAATCTTCTTCATAAGTTCACCACTATTAGAAGTTCTAGTCGCGATCCGGCGATCGCGTATGTAGACGTGAGTGCTACGCACGTTAACGTAAAACTATAATTTCGAATCGCACAAATTCACTAAAAACAGGATGGCGGTCCAACGGGTCCGATATTTTGCCGTATAAAGTATGAGCACGAGTGTGAGTAGTAGGAGTAACGGGCACGAGGCGCGCGGCGGAGCAGCGGCGGCGGCGACGGGGGCGGGCGCCTGGTACGGCACGGAGCACGAGGGCACGCGCTCTTCCACCGCGGCACACTGCTCCGCCGGCGGCAGCGGCGCCTCGCTCAGCCCCGGCTCGCACTTGTGACACAACCCCGACGCGCAATACCAGTAACAACAATCCTCTCTTCCGTAGTTCGATTTGTTTGCTTGTCCACCTGTCTCGGGAATACGTGAATCTGAAATCAAACATTCAGTGCTTTAATGTTTGCTTTTCATTCAGAGTGGATTGAATCCAAACGAATAGAAGAGATTAAAGTATAATGTTCAAGTTTGAATATTGTCCAACCGAAAGAAAGACAAATAAACAGAGATGGTTAGACCATGGCTACGGTTGCGGCCCCATCGAAAGTAGAGTTTGTGAAAATTGTTAGTAACGATCTGGACTGATGGACTTTACCTACTACTATTATGGACTTTACTACTACTATACTATATATATAACAACATCAATTTTCCTAGTTATGGATTATTCCCTCCTAATTGTTGATTATTCCCATACTTTACGACTAGTTATCCCAAACTTTTATTAGTAGTTCCTATGAATATCAAACTTGAGTAGCGCGCACATTTATGCGGATGGCAACGCAGCGCAACCTGTCGCTGTAAATTTTGGTATGAAAATCAAGTCAAATCAATCAATGTCAAGTTTTAGTCATTAAATTTCATCAAACATGTACCAATTAATAAAAAAATTTTGACTGTCGACTTTATATTTTTATAAATAACTCAAGAATTACTTGTCCTATCTCGATAAAATTTGTGTGTTACCTTTTGATTAAAAAACATAATCTTCAAAATCGGTTCATCCAAACGTCGAATGAAAACGTCGTGATGAAATTTGAGTATTGAATGTGAAGTCCCCAGCTCGTATTAAACTACACGTGATGAATCAGCAGTGGACATTAATGGGTTAGAGATACAATCAAGATGAACATTGTCTCTCAAGATAACTGTAGAGTTGTAATAAATTGAAGTAAAAGGTTTATATTACCGAGGCACAAGAAGGTTGGTTCGCCAGCGTACTGCGTGGGGTATGCGGGCGCGCGATCTGCCGGTAGGAAGTAAGGGCAGTGTTGTTCAACAAGCTGGCAGACCGAGAGGCAAGGTTTGAGCCGTAGCGGTGGCCGGCCCGGTCCTGCGGCGGCGGCGCGTACCCAACGGCCGACGACTCCGCCGCCGCTACTGCCGCGCCGCCGGTCGAGATGTCCGACACGCTCCAGGTGCCGAGCCCGCCACCGCACCGCGTGCTCTGCGGGCGCCCGTCGTGCTCTGCTCTCTTCCTCGCCGATCTCTTCAGCTCCATCTACTACCCACAGTGGTACCATCATACTGCACGCCCATCGGCGATAAGTTTCCTGAAATCAATATTATAACATTTTAGCTACATATTGTTGGGACAATTATTTTGAAGGAACCGTTGTCAATAAGAGTTTTTTTAACATAACTATGCACTTCGTTTATAGTTTAATAATGTTAGATCGGTGTAGGCTATTATTTTACTTGTAGTCACTTAATTGCCGTCAGTGGGCAGTTAAACTCGGTGTACGCAATCGCGCCTAAGCCCTTTACGCCATAAAATGTTAGTAGACAGTAGGTATAATAAAGTTGCTGGCACTACATACTTTTGCCGGCATCAGTCTTTCATAGATATATAGATACCAATAGGAGTTATTCGTGGATCTTCACCTATAGTTAGGTACAGTATCCACTAAATATGGCCGGTTAAAAAGAAAAGCTACTTAAGTATAGCTATTAGTTACTATTAAATAGATTTATACTTGGCACTTCCTTGAATATGAACTTAAAACAATAATTTGCTGTAAAAGCATAGCCATTAGTCGTAAGAGCTATGAAACACAACTGAACAAAAAAGTCTCCACTACGGAACATTTAAGACAAGTATCGTCGAAGGGAGTTTAGTTTGGTGCTGAGGGACTAATGTTTTCTAATCACGTAATGTTCGACGTGGAACGCGAGTAGGCTATGTGTCTAACAAGTCAGAACAAATGAACATCATGTGAAGCACGGTTGTCTCAGCGGGTGTCGGGAGGGGTAGCACTGCGCCAAACCCAATCAATCATACAGTAGGCCGACGCGATCTGTCGCCCCTTCGATTATCACACACGCTCACAAAAACTCAGTCAATCACTAACGAAAACGTGATCGTTTAAAGGCTTAGATATTTTGACTTTTTGGTTATGGCAAAAATAATATTTTTAATATAAAAAAAACAAATGTCCAAAGTGTCCATAAATTACATGCATACCAGTTATAGGTATGTATATAAACTTAAATACAACATTTTTTAAATATGAGGACATCTAAAAGACAAGACATTTATTAAGACTGATTAATAATTAAACCACACCCTTCCTTACTTTTGTTATCGTTATTTACAACTGTATTTTAAATCATCTTATTCTCGTTATAAGCTATCTATTTGTATTGACTACAAAGCGATGGATAAATGTTGCAGTATTGGTATTGACAGTTTTATTGTTCTATATTTACAAGGCAGAGGAGGCGGTTGTTGGCCTAGTGACCTAACAAACGAGATTAATAGCATCGGATCTGTGTTGTGAATGGGGCTAATGTTCACTATTATACGATGAGTCACGTAAAAAACCAAATGATTGTTAAGCCTTTGCTTCACTGCAATTAATAACAGATGTAACATAATACCGTCGATGTGAGAAACCATTTAAAATGAACATAACATTTTCTCTTGTAGATAATTAAGTAAGGAAGGAAGTAAACGTTGTTGTAATCAATAGGTATGCTGTTTATTTTGGAGTATCATAGAGTTTTACAGGTTTGACTTTCCTATAATGTTATTTGAAGGGCGAGCCGACTATGTATAGATACATAGTATAAGTAAAATCTGAGAAGTTATCGTAAAGGCTGTATTTGGATTCATTCACGAGAAACTGTCTGGTACTTCGCACAATTTTATTTTCTTGTGGTTATGACGCAATTGAAAACGAATTGGGTACTCCGTAAACTTCACCAGCTTAGGATTATGGGCAAGACAGACAGGATTAACTTTTATTTACAGTCACAGTAGTAGTCATAGTGGGAAGGTAGGGAAGAGTAAGAAGAGGAAGCTAGAGAAGTAGCTTTGTTTTATTTAAAACAGTATCTCAGTATCTCAGTAACACATAGGCTACAACATTTATTCTATCCTGGAAGCGTGGTAAACAGGCTATGTCTCTATATGTGTGCTCCTAGCACTATATGTAGATCGAACAGGACAATAGTCTAAGTTGTTTGGGGCTGATACATTTCTACTATCCCGTATTAGGAATCGACGTAATAGTCAGCCAACGGTCACTACTGTTGGCACTAATAACATCGTTTCTGTTTGGATGCCATCATTGACTAACCACAACAGTTTTGGCAATCAAACTATATTGTTGTACAACAAGCTATCGTAATCGGTAGTAATTAGAAGAATACTGTAACAGTTTAAATCATTATAGGTATAACGAGTCATACACGCTACGCATAACTGGATTGATTCGATTTGTATGACATACCTACACAAATGAAATGCAATGTAGGTATGTATTCTGTTTTGTGTACTAATAATAATTTTTAAAAAATGTTACAGTTGTGGCAACCAATAATAATGTGCGAGATCCTGAATCGCGGTTACGACATTTGCAGAAATCTTCGCATAAATACGACTTCTGAAATCTACTACAGGGGGTTCGGCCTGACCGGGCACACACTACCTCGCCCGGTCTGAGATCTCCCTTTGGCCATAAGTCCACTATATCCACACAGTTTATTTTCAATTTAGATGAACGATCATACTTGTTGGCGTAATAAAGCTAGTAATAGTTCGAAAGAAATGGTGTGATTAGGTATAGCTAGCTAGTAATTATAAATATTCTAGAAAGGGATCAACTCTGTAAAACGATCTTCTTCCGAGAAGTAATATCGGTATCTCAGTGGTTTATAACAGAAACACGTGAACTCCAGCTCTGATCAATTCCGGTTACGCAATATAAGTTATATTTTATCGGAATCTATAAGTTCTTATATAAATTTATCGGCGCTTGGCACGATCTGATGGATGAGGGCGAGCCGACTAAACGGCAACTCATGCTTATCAAATCTTATGAAAAAGCTCCGGAGTCCTTGATAACCCGATCCCTGTAATGGACATTACTCATAACTGTGTATACATCTGATTAAAGTCATTAAGAGATCGATCTTGTGTCCAGTTTATATTTCTATTTTAGAACTACTAGGTATACTACTAGTAGTTAGAAAATCTCAGATTAGTCTAAGTAATTGATAAAGTAGTATCTAGATAGTCAATGCTTGTTAGTGCTAGATAGTCTAGATAGTAAATGCTTGCTAGTCAATGCTAGATAGTCAACGCCAACTCATAATTAAATAACACTGATCAAGAAATTTATGAGAAAAAACTATCAAGCAACGTCTTGACTATAAAATAGTTATCTTTATCGTGAAACATTTTTCTTATTTTTGACCGACTTCCAAAAAGGAGAAGGTACTCAATTCGTCTGTTTTTTTATATTTTTTGTACCTCAATAACTTTAGTTTTGGTAGTCCGATTTGAATGATTCTGGTGTCAGAAGAAAGGTGATGGCTGAACTTAGCTCTTATTTTTTTTTTTTTAAAGATTGAACAAGTAGTTGTGCGTTTTTGTGTATATTTATTTTTTATATGAACCGATATCAATGATTCTTCTTTTTTTAGAAAGCTGACATTTTGAGCATTATCTCATTTTAATTTGATAAAGATCTGACTGGTAGTTTTTGTGCTATGCTTGAGAAATGGAAGTCGGTCGTTTTCATTTTTGTAATAAAATATTATGTAATTAATATTTTTATTAGCTAATATTATTAAGCTAAGTTTCGATTTAAAATGAATACTAATAAACTAAATTTGGTTACTATTGCTGTAAACATTAATGGGAGACAACTTTCATTAATATAGTATATTTATTACTCAGAGATATTTATCAGATATAAACTCTTCAATTTATTTATTTGTTAAGATAGATTGTAAATGCGCGGAGGAGCGGTATCCGGGCGCATCCGCAGGACGAGGGTGTCAGTTTGAGCGGCGACGCCGGCAGACCTATTGTACACAAGTTCCGCCCGCCCAATGAATATACACCGCTATTTGTAACAATTTGTTACTCATTTTGCTCGATCGTAAACTTTTCTATATTCCAATGTGTTTCGAGTTTATATTTTCTCCAACTTTATTGATGTATCGTGAAATTATGCATAAATGTAACCGTTATTTTTATTACTGTGGATGGGAAGCGTGTTACGATCCTTTTCTCGAAATGTAGATTGAAAATGTCTTTTTCAAAAGATATTTTTACAGGCAGTGAAATGCCAGTTTTAGTTTCAGTTAACCAACACAAACAACACTCGTCTTCAACGAACAAAAATTTTTACTAGAAAACACTTAATAACATGTTGGTTGAAGTTGGCTACAATAGAAAAGCTTTGATTCAAAAAATGCTAAGTGCGGAAGTCCACACGCAGTATAGAGTGGTTAGAACTCAACGATGTAATAAATGTAAACAAGAAACAACAACATCTAAGTAAATTACATGTTTTTTAAATTACTAATGCGGTTACGAGATTTTTCAATGAGATTAACATGATAAAACAACACTATAACACAGTGTTGGGTTAACGTAGCGATCTTGCTTGACACTATATTTTTCCTAGGATGCTCACTGAAAATTTTATATGTAAATACTGTCTTGAAACCTTGATCAAATATCACCCAAAGTAATTTTTATTCAACCAAAAGGTGGAGAAACGGTCTTATTATCTTATAGTATTAAATTTTTCTAGTGTTATAAATATAATAGTTGAAAAAAAACGCCCTTGTACGTGCACTTCTTCAACTATTTTGAAAAACAATAGCAAATAAATTATTAAAACTAGTAAAGATAGTATTAATTCTATGTTCACAAAGCTCCATTGTTGAACATTTCATCAAACATAATGTACGGATGAATCAGTAAGCAAGCTATAAGGGACGGCAACAACCGAAATTAATTGCTCGTGTTCAACATCGTACTCTCCGAGGAGCAGCTGTACCGAAACAATGCACCGAGAAATTCATCAGAACAGCTTAATTTCTATCTAAACGGGTACGATCGGCAGTTGTCGACTTGTTAAGGACCATCCCGAGTATTCTCGAGCGCAGTTAGGCATGAGACGTTGTGAATTGTTGATGTGCTCAACTCTGCCAGCTGCCGGCTCGCATCAAATATGTAACAATTCACACTTTGAACAGGCAGCTTACTTCGACACCGGGACTGGCACAACTCTTTGATGTCGATCTCTGTTACAAACTTCAGAATAGCCAACAAAACAGCGCAACATCAACATACTCTTAATAAGCTAATTAAAACTAGCTAAGTAACTATACAATTATCTATCTATCATTGAAAGATACTTTTCTTACTAAAACAAAATCATATGCAATATGCATGAAAAAAACAATGCAAGTAAGCTTTATCACTAATCAAATTGATTGAAAACTTCATTTTTCTATTTTTAATCACAAAAGGAACTTCCTGTAATGGTAGGCATTACGTTCTAGTATAAGTCGAAATACCAAGCATAGCGAAAACCCTTTATTTTCCGCTAATCTTTTTATCTAATTTACACGATTTCATTCAAATTCAACTACAAGTCTTAGTATTTCGATAACTATAAGTGTTTGGTGTCGGTTCATAATTAAATAGGTAGATAGAGACTCTACAGAGCTTTCAGTCAAAGTTAGGCCACATCATAGTAAGGGGTCACTGATATAAACAAGGTACGTCGAAGCCACTGCCTCCCAAACAATAACACAGAAACAATATCCTAAACTATTAGTTCGAATACAATTACATTGTTTACCACGACTCGCGTTATTATTTTACAATAGTACATTTAAAGCACAAAACAATCAGAAGCCTGTGTAGGGTATGGTTCACGTGGACCGATCACGTTGCGGTGACGACTAGCTAAACACGTGGTCAATAACACTAGCATTCAATAACGCTTTACCGCCATTTTTCAATTTCAAATTATTAAAATTCCTTAGAGAGAACAGGATTTTTTTAAAATTGACTATGTTCTCTACTAAAGGTTTTAGATATTTCTTTCTATAATTGTAAGAACATAATATGTGTTTTGAAATCTTTGAAATAAAGTTATTGACAAACAAAGAGCTAGAACATATTTTATAACGCTAATAAAATATATAGGAACCAAACAAAAACAATTAGGTACCATTCTGTCAACGACATTAATGAATAAAACACATTAAATACCTACTTTATTATTAAAAAAAGGTAGATATTATCTACTACGTAATTAAAATACTAACTGTTTAGTGTTTACGATATTCGTGAGCAATATTTCAGTTTTCCGTTGCCTGGAGATTAGTCATTACTTTTATTCAACAACAGTCTTGCCAAAGAAATATTATATGCAACAATTGAAAGATAACCCCTAACGAAAATAATATTATATTTCATTTTGCACCCAAATTTATGGTACCAAATATATGTGCATAATTCTTATTGCGTCACAATATTTTTTTGCAAAATAGTCATGCAATGGCAGCCAACTGCAGCGGGGATTTTGATCAGGCAACGGCACTCCGCTGGTGTCACTTTTATTGAATTTTTAACTAAGAGTACAAGTTTGTGTGCAATAAACCTACTAACAGTTTAGTTGGTTTTAAAAAGGCTCTGGGAAAATAATGAATAAATTACTTTAGTCAAGATATAATTAACGGTTCCATTAATTTAATTTGCACTACTTCTATTCCTTACTGCATGCCAGAGTTTACAGGCTTTCATGAAAATTCTCCCAAAAGAAAGCTTTATACTTTCCGTATAAGAAGCCTAATTCACAGTATATTGGGCATACGTTAGTACTTACTCGTTAAAAGACTTTATGTAATACGAGCGTTGAAGGTAGAAGAATGGCAGGTCGCGAGGCAAAGCGCGCGCTATCGTTGCGATCGGTCTCAGTCGCCGGTCGAGGCACTTCAACGAGTTTTTGGGTCAAGCGGATTGTGACCGGTATTGCTTTGTGTATCCATCATTTTCAACATGTCAAATAACTACATTAGGTATTTACAGTACAATATGTGTGATAGCTAGAGGCAATTGGGCAGCAGCAGCACATAAGAGTGTTGCTGAAGATGAAGTTAGATCAACATCTACTTAAAAATGAACAAAAACTGACACACATTAAGAATATGCAAAGGCCAGTCTAATTTTTATATCTTTGTGTCTTGTCTAACTAATTCTGCAAAAAAGGCCGTACACGAAGCCCAGAAAGGGAAATTATGTATTTTATGTGAAGCAGTTTAAATGCAGTGCCATATCTATTCGTGATCCACTCGAATCCAAACGACGAAGTGTGTACTAATCCGGCCCCATTTAATATAAGTAATCCGCAATATATCAAAAGATATCAAAGCATCAATCTTACTAATTAAGGCGCATTCAATTTAAAATTGTCCTTTACTTACATTAATATTGACGTATTACTTGAACGCAACATAAAGAATGTCATCAATTCAATAGGTGGTTAAGGATCACGTCCCGCGTCCCGTCCGACGAGAGGTTCGTTACTCGCGAGCCGCAAGCCGTCATCAAAAAGACGAGTTTTATAAATTTCCCGTAGTCGAGTTGTTTGACGAGTAATACGGACACGGTGCGGGTATTGTGCTGAATCTCGAGAGAGCTCAAACGTTATTACGCGTCTCGAGAGCACTCCTGCTTCCGTATTTTGTAAAATAAGATGATACCTGCGCCTAATCCGCCTATTTCAATGCGATTTTAAGCTGTAACTTAACTGTTATTTAGAGATATAAAGGTTTAGCTATCTGCCTATGTTACAGTTTAATGTGCTTTATGAACATGTCGTTACTTTTAATTTTCTTTTTAATGTTTTAACGATCTGTGGTGCTAAATTAAAATTAGACACTTACCTATAAATTAAAATTAGCGCTAAGGGTAACAACTACCTAGTCTAGATAAAATATCTTTTTATATTATAATGTACTTTAAAAAGGTTTCACATGTGGACTTTAATGAAAATGGTTTTATTTATTAAGTTTTAAGGACAAGAAAAAAGTAGAACTTTTTATTCAAATGGGTTTTTTGAAGTATAGCCAATAGTTAAACTATCCTTAAAGTCTCGTAGAGCCGTAGCACTCGTAGACTCACGTTATACGCACGACAAGTTCTACACTCGCAAATATATACTGTTTAGTTAAATAATATTCTATATCATTCTTAAATAATAAAAACTTGAGAGGTGTCAAGGGACACCCGGATGGAACGAAGTTCCTTTCGATTAATTAGTGAGGGAATTGTAATAAAACTTTATTTTTTTAAGTTATAATAATTATAACTTAAATAAAATATTTTGATCACAGTGCCATCTTGCATTAATCATATAAAACAAAATAAGGAATTGATTTAAAAGATTTTAATCACAGCGTCATCTAGCGATAATCATCTAAAACAAAAAAAGTGTCGTGACAATTTTTTCATAAGAATTTCCGTCTAGCCCCCTTTCGATAACGCGCGATAAGGAACTTCGTTCCAATAACCATTATAAAAGATAAAATTTACATTACAACATAAGCGCTGTATGTATCCTTAACTCAAAATGTAACATAGTTTTCAGTTTTTAATGAAAATATGATTGTCAAATGCCTTATGAGTATACACTTAGTCGTATATCAATAAAATAAAATAAAAACACAATATCTTGCGCTACATTTTATACCGAACGAATGTTCGTTAAGGACAGCTCAAGTAGAAAGAGTCGGATTTTAAATGGGTGGATTTAAGATGTAAACGGTCATTCATTCTCTGAAAGAAACGCGTGAATGGTTCACGGAAAATATCCTTACTCGTAGTGAAACGAAACCCACGCAAGTAGCGCCACTGAGCCATTGATAACCGAAGATCACGCGATAAGTTTTACGTTAATTGTTTTAAATTACTCATTATTTGAAAAAAGAGATGATACACTTATGATCCCCTGTGATGCTTTTATGTACTAGGAAGATGGCTCACATATTATTGTAGGATTGATCAAGAAATACTTAAAGATGGATGAAGGATGGAGGTAGAAAGCTGTACTCAATTATAATGTTTTTCAGTATAAGTCAAGAAAACTACTACTGTAATACATAACATTACTAATTTATTTTTAGATGAAAGCTTATCTATACCGAAGAATAAATTTGGAGTGACCAGTATCAATCAGTATTTAAAATACATGAACCTAAATATCTTTGTTTGCGATATCGCTACACAGAAATGGTTAAAGCAATTTGGATGTGTTTATTTTTTATTATCCCTTAAAATATAGAAGTATATTAAAGCCTAAAATTAATGTAATTAAAAGAAGACAAATAAGATAATAACATGTTTCACTTTTACCACTTTATTATAAACAAATCGAATACAAATAAATATATTTTACAAAGGGATTAAAATTATTACCTAACACGTCTTTGAAATGGTTAAGAGTAAGTTTGTTGCGAACCGCGAACTGCCTCGTGTTACAAAGGGAGAACTTTTAAGGAAACTTACAGAGGTAATTCTTGAGGACGCATTGCAGCCTCCGTCCATTTGTACGCAAACTTTTAATTAACCACAACCGCGAGGTAACCTTGTTAATGGTCTTACACGTCAGCTCTTGCATAGATGCAAAGTTAAAAAGTTAAGGTTAAGGAGTTATTTGCTGGTAGCGAGACTTGCATCTTTTGCTTTTTAATTTACATCGAACACGGGAACGTACAAAATTTTGAAACATTTTTGTTTGTTTGTTATTTGTTAGCGTTATAAAAGAGAAGGAGAGGAAAAAGTGTAATATTTTGATTTTATGTGATGTAAGATCCAATTAAATATTAACGTATTGAAGTAAAGTGTAAACCTTTTTTCATTACCTCATAAGCTTGTCTTAAGGTCCTACAAAGTAATATCTCTGCATAATATTAATTGTAGCATCAAATAGCTGCTCTTAGTATTTTAGCAATCGAATATTAGATTAAGACCGAAATAGACCACACGTTAATTTATAATTAGCTGATATCATAAACCCAAAAGTAATATTTCGGAGAAAAGCATCAATATTCAGATGTTATTTTTAAACTACAAACTACAATATCTTTATTCCACTCGTAGTGCTCAAGAATCACGAAAGTCTCACGAGTCTTTTTACTGATGAACGGTTAACTTTCATGACGAAAATATATAAACATAAGTCATATGATCTAAATACAAAACAATATCACAGTATGATAAAACTACCTATTCAAAAGACTTCAGAACATCCACAGGGTTAAACATTATAGACTTAACATTTCACCTTTCGTTCATGTTTACGCGATCAAAAGTCACGTTTTTTCATTTCATTGAAATATAAAATTTATAGTTTCAAAAAAATGATAAAATTCTTCATAATACGTTGTTGTTAATCCGGTATCTACAATTATGGGAAAATATCGAGGACTAACCAGAAAAAAATGTAAAAAGAAGCGTGAAGTGTAAGCGGGCGTTGGGAAGGCAGCGAGGAAGGCGACCGCTGCGGAGTGGGGAGGTCACGGATCAGCTGGGCGGCGGCCATATTGATTCCCCGGCCTGTTTGATCGGCGCCGCCTGCCCCCAACCCCGCGCACCATCCGCGACCCATGGATTAATAGACGAGAACAACTTTTATGATTTCAACTCAAACAGATCCACGTTTCGCCGTATTTAATGCTACTATAACGTACAAACAAAAATTAAAAAACCCAACCTGGTGATTTACTTAAAATTTTTCGAAAACAATACATTGGTTTTCAAGTTGCTATTATTACACGTACAGTTTTAGTGTAGCCTCCTAACCTTTCTGTTGTTCTGGTACAGTTATTTATTCAAGACTACACATTCCAGATATATCACAGCTTTTCACTTTACAGATTCAGTTTTGACAGTTGTTTATTGTTTTGTGAAACAGTTAAAGTTTAACTTTTCATTCGTCAAATAAATACAATGTTACAGTTAGACTTCATTGTTTATTTTTACGTCTTAAAAATATCATATTCTATAAATGTGCCTATGATAATAATAATGTAGAGATTCAGCTTGTTTCACAAACAAATACGACAGTAACTTTCGGCACACGTGAAAACAGTGTAAGGAAATTTTCATGTCTTTGTAGTGACAGGTTAATTGTTTTAGAACCGAGAATATAATGATCGTCAGAAACGTGACTAGCCGACTCGAGGCAGCTCTAAATTGAACGAGCCTTACAGTAAGTAGGCAAGGCGAGTGGCGTAGACGAATTTCAAGTGTTTCTTTTAGCGTGAAGGGGACGCGCGTGCACGAGTAGCTACGGTCCACGCGCCGGTTGCCCCCACACCGTACTCTGAAGCCTTTACTACTATAATGAAACTAATATCTGATTTATTAGCTATGCTTGATACAATGTTACTGTATGTGGCTATTCAGATTTTTAACGTTCTGTGAGAACTTTGAAGAAAATTTTATTCCAGATTTTAAGGTTTTTAATTCGATTTCTTCGTTTTAATTATAATATATACTATGATATCGATATCGATCGATATCGATAGATAGATCTAAAACTACAAGATAACTATAATAATATAACTTCATAAAAATAGTCCTAAATGTTTTCGAAATGTAATGGTATACAGCTTTACATCACGTCGGTAGTAAAGTCGTTTACCTCCTCTGTAACATTATCCATTAATTTGTTTTTCAAAACTCTTATTGTTCCGGTTTACAGAAAATTTGTCATTGAAAGAATTGTCGATCAGGCACGCGCCATCGATTCCAGTCGGTAATCGAATAGTCTATAGGTGTTCACTGGATATTCGGTTCAAATCCGATTACAGGCGCTTGTAAATTTCCATGATCGAAAATAAAACGTTTACATTTTGACGTTCCGTTTAACTAACGTTTTTGAATGGCTGTGAAATGGTTTTACTTTTTTGAATGAGAAATATGATATTTTCACAACGTAGGTCATGTTTATTTTATAAAACATATCAAATTCAGTATCTATTTTTGTTCTTTTATATTTTAAATCATATGTTTCATGAAAAAGTGATTATTACTGCAATAAAGCTTTTAAAATCTTTCACTCTGCGTTAAAGCACAGATACCTATAATAAATTATTAATAAGTATTTATTCTAGTCTAGTCTAACCTAAATCCAGTCTATTTATATTGATAAATTTTAAACTTACAATGATTTTTGCCAAGTTAGTAGTTTTTTAAAGCTTTAGTATAGTTATTTCTTCCTAACGGAATAAGTTTGATATAAATATTTGAACGTTTTTAGAGATAAATAAAAACAAATATACGATTTATTTCAGATATCAAACGTGCGCCACATCTTCGACTACGTCTTTTAAGTAATGAATCCCATATTTTTTTAAATTAGATATGTAAAAAAATTAAAACTACCAATTAAGAGAACCATATTTGTAATCACATCGTTTCGTAATTCAAACAATGTTCTCGAACAACAAATGGCAAAATTAGATGAAGCTGCTCATTCCGAAGTAGAATGCAATCGTCGAAGCGAAAACAGATTTTAATGTGAATTTTCCCCAAACAGTCTGAAACTTGCGCAATATCGTTAGGAGGTGTTTACGTAACTGGCTCAGCTGCAAACATTAATAGAACTTAATCATATCGAAACTTGTATGCACTCAATTGTGAACGAAATATGGTTTCGCAGCCATCTCATTTAACTTTATTTGTTTTGCGTTCCATTTCCATTTTAATTAGTATTCGTAACATATAATTACATCACGTGTTAGAGACATTAAATTACAAATTCCCCTAGGAAATTATTGAGGACCTAGGAATTACATATAACGGATGGAAGTTATTTGTGTTAAATAAATAAAGCATTAGCAAGTACCTTAATGTAAATTTTACATCGTTCTAAAAATTTTCGACAATCACGCGACTCTTTCAAAAAAAGTCGTAACTAGGTACCTATATAATTTTTCAAAATATAACTTTATTTTTAAAGAAAGTAGCAGATTATTTTTTGGGAACCGACAAGTAATATTACAAAACAGTGTTTGTCAAAAATTTTCATCTAATACATCAAGGTTTAACGTAGAAGTCGTAATACCAATGTAAAATAAAACCTTTAAATATCGACATGAATTCAAAAGCCAACATATTAAAAACTGATAGCGTATTTTTGGCCGCAGCACAGCCTACGCCGGGAGCTATTCAGCAAATTATCCTGTACAATCCTTTGGCGAACGTTGCGGCGACCGCCCCACAGCCGTCAGTTGGCTCCTCGCCAGTGCAAACGCTAATTCGGTGACATCGTTGCATAATTACTTAGTTTTATCGCTCAGATTGCAAAGGAACTGACCGGAACAACGGATTATTGAATAGTCGGAACCGTAAAGCTCGTTGTAATGTGGGACGGAAAAGTTATAATTTAAATCCTTTAATTTTATTAGTTTTATTCTAAGCCGTAAGTAATAGGTTTCACAGATGTTTTTTTATGTTTTTAATCTATCTCAGGAACCACTGGTCAAATTTGAAAAGATAT
Organism: Trilocha varians; assembly: GCA_030269945.2. NCBI lineage: Eukaryota > Metazoa > Arthropoda > Insecta > Lepidoptera > Bombycidae > Trilocha > Trilocha varians. The sequence goes on along the minus strand of AP028267.1, from coordinate 6,459,140 downwards.
TTTAGTACTAGCTGACCCGCGCAACTTCGTCTGCGTTACAAAGGGGTTCAAACAGTACTCGCGATGCCGTCTCGTTATTATTGGCGCGGCCCGCGTTAAGTGTATTCATTGCGTTTTTAACGTTAAATTCATTCTTGGGACGAAATATTATATTTCATAAAAATAAAAGCGGTTATTGTGACTAAACAATGATTCAATATTTTCATATTTTTATCAAAACAAAATGTAGCCTATAACCTTCCTCGATAAATGGACTTTCCAACAGTGAAAGAATTTTTGAAATCGGATCAGTAGTTCCAGAGATTAGCGCGTTCAAACAAACAAACTCTTCAGCTTTGTAATATTAGTATAGATCGAATCGTGGTGTCAACGAAGGTTTTAGGTTATATTATATCACTTTATGATGCAGACAGAGTTGTGTGGGTCAGCTAGAGTATAATAATATACAGGATTCCTACTCGAAATAAGGCATCATTATTTAAATTTAGTTTGTCTTTTTTTTCGAATAGCACATTCTCAAAAATTTACAAAATTAAAAGTCGGGAAATAGCTACGTAACTCTGACGCAACCAAAGTAGGTAAACATACAGTAGACGCGTCACTGTTGCCATTCGGATGCGTTGTGCTACATACCCTTTTATCCTGTATATTTATTCTACTCTACCATACTCATTTAGAGTAGTGAGTCTTTTGAAGGGCTTGTGACCACTTTCACACGATGCCATTAAGAGCCGTTTCAGTATATACCTACTGGTGTTAAATTATCTTTGAATGACAGACTAGCATGTTAGCTGAGCTAAGTTTCGTATAATGAAAAGTTGTTCTTTTGTCTTAATTAAAAGTTCTACGTAAATATAGTTTTTCTTTACATTAGGTACATTCATATTGTCGAAAAACATTTTTTTGTTCCAAATAAAGTTGTTTTCCAGTTTTCAGAAAGTAACAGTTCACTCGTAGAGTTATGCGACCTTTTCTGCTATTAAAAAAACCTTTTTGTAAGTTAAAGTTTTCACAGTATGCGGGTGTGAGAAACCACAGAAACTCTGTTAATTTAGGATTACGAGCTGTCTGTGTCTCGAGTTTCGGTTATAAAAATACACCATGTGCTTCAAGCGTAACTGAAAAATAAAGACTAAACCTAAATAAAATGCACAAACAATACTCAACAAAGTGGGTATGAGTGGGTTTGTCGTAGTACGACAATTTAAACCGGCGACTTAATAATTTTACAAAATTTAACTTTTTATTTATTCAAGTTACACCACTTATCATGTTAGTGTATCTATTGTTGTTAATGCTGCGTAGTCACTGGCCACGTAGCTCATGAACAATTTAATCATAAATTTTCTTTGATACTACAATGATTGCGAATACGAATAATATTTAAATCTATCACGGAGTCAGCGTAGTGCCAAAAGCTAGTGAGTTTTTCATTATTGTTACCGATTTCAGCACATTTTAATGGTTACCAAAATAAAATACAATCTTTAAAAACAAACTTTACTTTTTTAATTCATTTAATTCAGAATTAAAACGTTTTAGAATCATAAAGGAAAGTATTTTGAATTTAAATATGATTTTTTGAGAGCGAGTACAATTACCTACGGAGTTCATTCACAAAATTATTATGTTAATGATATTTCCTCATTCAATTATTCTGCGTTGTATTTTGATTGAAAGAGATGGTTTTAGGCGAAGTCTTTATGTTGTACTATTTTCTACTTACGAAATATTTATTTTTAAGCACTTTCTTTGGTTTTGTAATGTGGGCACTTCTAACAATTTCTAAATTCGAATCTCTCTGTTTCTGTTAGTTTTCTCTTTCCGTTCCCATAATCTCGTTCAATCCTTATACCCCTTAATTTTCACGTTTTGAGCCCCTTTCAAATATCCATTTGACAGATGACGAGGGATTCAGGAATACGACTTGTAGCTCTACATACCAGAGGCATTCAGAATACTTCATAAGCTTATATTTTATTATCACTTACAGAGATAAAAATCTGCAAATGATAACTTTCTTAGTTAGTACCTACGTACATTTTTTTTATATTTACGTAACTAAAAAAAACATACAGTCGAATCGAGTAACTCCTCCTTTTTGGAAGTCGGATAAAAAAGTGAATTACCGATTAACGGTAAAGTACACAAGTCCCTTTTGATTTTAATCTTGTTCATAAAAATCCATGCATCATAGCTCAAGAATTGTTTTTATACGTTCTGCCAATCAAAACAAAACAGAGCATTGCTTTGCGTTTCATATACCTTCTACGTGCCATAAATTAATACTAGTAATGGGTAGTTAAATTACCAATCAAAGTAGTGCGGTTTCGTCAATATGGAAGCCTTCCAACGCCTGCCAGAGGAGAGCCGTGGTAATTTCCTAGGCACTAAACGAGCGTTGCACAACGTAATTTATGCATCTCATTAATTAAACATGACTATGCAAACGTGTTGGTACAGGTTCGCCAGTTAACTTCATCAAGTTCGCTACAAGTGGATATAAACGTTCGGCAATTAGTCAAATTTCAAACTTTTTGAACTGAAAACTGAAGAGAAAAACTAAATTTTAATGCAAATTTCATACTGTACAGCAAATCTATGGACTATTTACAGACTTTAGTTCAAAGTCGCATCAACTGCGAACAGTTTTAACAATAGTAAACCTACATTTAACATTAAATAGCATTATAATTTATATGTTTTTTACAAAATCTGGAAAAACGGAAGCCCTAGCGCACGTGCCTCAGTCAAGGGTTCAGACGCAATATATGAGAGAAAGGAGGTTTTAGTTTAGTTCGACTACGAAATGCCCCAACAGCAAATGTTTTTCGGCTTCGTAATTCAACATGGCATGGCATTCAATATACTTATCGCCCTTTGACAAAGAAGACGGTCTACCAAATTCGAACTTGAAAACTAGGATACTACGAAGGCCGAAATGCTCGACGGAAACTATTTAATATGACTATAATATTTTTATTCATTTACTAGACCACAAATATCACCTAATGTAGAGATTAATATATTTAACATTTTACCTTGCACCATAAAACTTACTCTGGACGTTAAAGATAACAGTTTCATGTTCGAGCAAATGGTGACGCAATAGACTCTGTGGGTGTAAACAATAATATTTGGGGACCCTTCAAAGCTATAAATAAATTATAGATTTTAGTCATAACATATGTAGGCGACAATTTGGTTATGATTAAAATATAATTATACCTTGAACTTCATTGCGGGCTTGTAGTGCTAGGAACTAGAATTTTGCAATTTTAATAAAATCGATGATTAAGGAAATTATCTCATCAAAAACTCTTTTAATTAGTAATATTATTAAATAGTAGCAAATCATTTATTTATTTATTTAATACTTTATTGTACACGACAGAAAAAAGTTAAATCATCTCTAAATTATCTTTATAATATGTCGCTTGAGCGGGCTGGACCGATATGGATACTTTTTATTATATTATAATAATTGTGATCAGGTTCTTAATTATTTTTTTGCAAGACAAAAAAAAATAATTTTTAAGCATTTATTACAAATAAACAGGTACAACGTGAGGTATTTTGAAAACACAACATATAGTTCAGCCAGCCTGGTGTGGTTTGGTACCTACATTTAATTGCATTACAACAAAGGTGTGATCAATAATTTTATTAATACTGTCTAATGAAGTTGCACGGATTTAGTATATATTTCTCAAACAGATTCAATTCACATCTGCTTAAAAATCAAACGAATAAAGTTATAAAGTTAAATCAACAACTCGCCAATTTTCCTTAGTAACGTCTGGTAGATTTTCTGACATTTCATGAGTACCTACTGATGTTGGATAACTTTTAATGTCAAATAAACAATCCTTATAACATACATATTATAGTACTAAACAGAGTTATTTCAGCGTGAGTATGTTTATGCTAATCATTTATTTGGACAGAGCGGGATCGTACCGAATGCGGAGGTGGTAAAATAGATTGTTGTGTGGGAGTTATCCAGTATCAAAATATTTTATTTTATTCACTTTATACTAAAATAAGGTACGTTTTCTTTCAAATGATAATTGGGATACAATTAGAGCAGTTTAGAAATAAAATGAAAATGCTTGTATCTTCGACGACGCGACGTCTAAGTTTTTATTAGGTAATATTTAATTAATGAAAATAATTGTTCATAGAACGTGAAAATCCTAATTCAAATTAAAGAATGTTTCCTTCAAAATTACACATCACGTTACGTTTTTAAATTAGTAGATAGTGTTCGGTAGTCTCAAAATACCGAGTACCTACCTATAAGGCAGAAAGAAAAATATGTATCAAATGTGTGAACTTACCATTAAAAGCAATAAAAATAAACGTAAAAGTCCATTTGTCCAACATAAAAATTTGTTCCGGCATGTCTATTACAAGGAAAACTTTTAATATCATTGAGCACACTCAGCGCCGCGGTGACAAGTCATATTAAAATCCCGAATATGTCAGTAAATGTGGGTCGTATTGCAAGTAGGTCAGAACGTAGCCGCCGCCGCCGCCGCGGTAGATCCGAGACGGCCTGCGCCAGCCGGCTTCGTGGACATTTTCACAACAGGAAAATTTCCTCCCTTATAGTTCTTCGCGAAGGAAGCCAATACGCCATAAGCATTGTTACTACACTATTGTTGATGGATATTGTTTCCTATATCAAAATGTTTACAGTATTTTAAAAGAGACTATTGTTTTTACTTTGAATATTCATAGAAAAAAATTAAAATATAAGTTGGTTTCCTTAATGCAGGGTCGCTGGGTACCAATCATGATGAATTTATTGTTGCAATGAGTGAGCATAAAGTTGATCTGATGGGTATAAATGAGACATGGTTAAGGAATTGTGAGGAAGGCCACGCACCGTCTGTGCCTGGCTATCGTCGAATTCACGTGCCTAGACCAGACACCGTACGTGGAGGGCGTGGCGGTGGCGTTGGTTTTTATATAAGAAAGAGCGTACATGCCAAGATCTACACTAGAGTTCCGAAACATGATACAGTTGAACAGATGGTAGGTGTTAAGATAAATAAAGTTAGTATCGCAATTGGCACGGCATATAGACCGCCATGGCTGGACCTTGATCTTTTTTTGGATGTAATGATTGACAGTATATCCTCGTTATCAAATTTTGATGGAACTGTGTTGCTTGGGGATTGGAATGTAAATTTGATTAACAAAGACGATAAGAAAACCATTGCAACCAGCTTAACAATTTTTTCCAGTATTGTGACTTAAAACAAGTTATTAAAGAACCAACTCATTTTACCCTACACTCTGAAACTCTGATAAATTTAATTTATGTGAATAAATTAAATGCTAAGAATGTTAAAGTGAATAGGATTCCCGATTTAAATAATCACGCTCTTTTCACATGTGAATTTAATGTCAACAAACCGAAAATACCCGTCAAAAGATTGATCTATCGACCCCTTAATGATATTAACCCGACATATTTTTTCGATGATTTACATAAAGTTGATTGGAATGCGATTGTGGATTCTGGTGACGTCAATGATTGGGTAAACAGATTTAATAAAGTTGCTTTGAATTTATTTGATATACATGCACCAATGAAAACAGTTGATCTGAAAGATCGTTCTTGTCCATGGATTACTGACAACATTCGATTAATGATGCGTCTCAGAAATAAAGCACTGAGATCCTATCATACAAGGCGAACTGATTGTGCAAAGAAATATTACAAGGACCTAAAACTTTTAGTAAAAATTCCATCCATAATGAAAAATAGCTTATTTCAAACACAACATTAATAGTAAAATTAACCATCTTAAGACTTTATGGCAGAATCTTAAGTCAAATATCCTGCCTCTTTTAGTTGATGAAGTGTCGACTCATTTTGATAATGCGCAGGACATTCAGGATCATTTTCTTAACCTGCCGGTTGCCTTGACCACTACAGTTGAAACAATAGACTACCGCACTAATCGTTATGGTGCTTCTTCTTTTGGAATAAATATTACCAATCAGTCTAAAATTCTTAAAATTATACAATACCTTAAGTTGAATGCGCAGGGCATCGATAAAGTATCTTTAAAAATGTTAAATCTAACTGTACCTGATAGTGTTGAAACCATCACTAAAATAGTAAATAAATCAATCCTATCTGCAACATTCCCTGATATTTGGAAAATGGCGATTGTTAAACCGATTCCAAAAAAGTCAAACCCGGATCATGTGGGTGATCTGCGTCCAATTAGCATGCTATCTTGTTTGTCTAAAATTATGGAAAAGGTGGTTTCATCTCAGTTGATGACCTATCTTGAAAACAACGAAATTTTACCTTAATTCCAGTCTGGATTCCGTGGTTTACATAGTACAACCACAGCCCTTGCTGACGTTGTTGACAAAATTCTGGCTGCACAGGACAGAGGCATGTGTACTATTTTAGTTCTATTGGATTTTTCACGTGCTTTCGACTGTTTGTATAGGAATTTGCTGCTGACTAAGTTACTTTATTATGGGTTTGAAGTAGATATGATTGAGTTGTTTAAAAGTTATCTTACTAACCGCTCGCAGTTTGTCGAATTTAAGCGTGATGAGAAACTATGCGCTCCGAAATAGCATATACAGAAAGGGGTGTTCCTCAGGGATCAGTGTTAGGTCCTTTGCTATGTATTATTTTTACGGCGAATATTATAAATAGAATCCAAAACTGCAGAAATCATATCTACGCTGATTATTTGCAGTTATACATCTCCTTCAGTAAAGATGATTTTCAAAAGACTGTAGAACTCATCTCGGAAGATTTAGGGAGAGTTGCCGATTGGTCTGATCAAAATTCGCTTTTACTCAATCCCAACAAGACAAAATTTATTAGTTTTGGACATAATTCCCAAATTTCTAAGTTATCACCGGATATCTTGACTAATCTTAAGATAAGAGACAACTCCTCCAGAAAGAGTCTACGAGGCCCGTAATTTGGGTTTGCAATTTGATTCGGAACTCAGATTTACAAATCACTTCATAAATGCGGTCCGTAATTGTTTCTACCGTCTCAAAATATTATACAAGGTGCGTAACTATCTGAGTGAGGAGCTTCGTACACGATTGGTAGAATCACTAGTGTTATCTAAACTTAACTATGCTGATGTAGTTTACGGTCCACGTTTGTTGGCATCCACATCTCGTCTGGTACAGAGAGTGCAAAATGCTTGTGTTCGTTTCTGTTTTGATTTGCCACCTAGAAGTTACGTCACTCCTTATTTGAATCGTAATAAGATGCTAAAATTGATATTGCGCCGGTAATTGCACCTGGCTTGTTTGTTATTTGGGGTAATTAGGTTACAGAAGCCCTGCTACTTATATGCAAAAGTTCTAGGAGGTGAAAATAAAGTCATCCGTCGACAGTGTTCTCAAGTACTTGCAACACATCGTCACTGCTCAGCAGCTTTCAGAGGTTCTTTCCGATACGTACCATCAAAATGTTGGAACAATATACCTCCACCAATTAGAATTTTGCCGACTTTGAATTTATTTAGGAAAAAGTTAAAGATGTTCCTATTGGAATCTCAGTTAAGATTTGAAGACAAACGATGTGACGTATCGGTGTTATAAATATATATAAACTAGCTGTCCCGCGCCACTTCGTCTGCGCCAATCTCAATTAAATGTCATCGATTCGATTTTTTCTCGCTGTAAATACCATCCTTGAACTTCATTGAGAATTAAAAAAAAACAACAATTTCTACAATAAATAAAGCCTAAGTTACTCGTTATAACATAAACTATCAGTCATTGAAAGTCAGCCCGTCCGAAGCCAGAACAAACAGACAGTGGCCACCTTCCAGCTCCATCATCAGACCTTGACATTCATCCTATACGCAAAGAACTCATCAGGACGCTTCATTAGAGCCTAAACACGATGAGGTTATCTTGCTTAATGACGGAGTTCCCATAGCCACCTTCCAGCTCCATCATCAGACCTTGACATTCAGCCTCTACGCAAAGAACTCATCAGGACGCTTCATTAGAGCCTAAACACGATGAGGTTATCTTGCTTATTGACGGAGTTCCCATAGCCACCTTCCAGCTCCATCATCAGACCTTGACATTCAGCCTCTACGCAAAGAACTCATCAGGACGCTTCATTAGAGCCTAAACACGATGAGGTCATCTTGCTTATTGACGGAGTTCCCATAGCCACCTTCCAGCTCCATCATCAGACCTTGACATTCAGCCTCTACGCAAAGAACTCATCAGGACGCTTCATTAGAGCCTAAACACGATGAGGTTATCTTGCTTAATGACGGAGTTCCCATAGCCACCTTCCAGCTCCATCATCAGACCTTGACATTCAGCCTCTACGCAAAGAACTCATCAGGACGCTTCATTAGAGCCTAAACACGATGAGGTTATCTTGCTTATTGACGGAGTTCCCATAGCCACCTTCCAGCTCCATCATCAGACCTTGAAAAATTGTAGCCTATGTGTTATTCTGATGTATAAGCTATATTGTGGTAAAGTTTCATTCAAATCCATTCAGTAGTTTTTACGTGAAAGAGTAACAAACATACATCCATCCATACATCCAGACATCCATACATCCATACATACAAACTTTTGCCTTTATAATATTATTAGGATTTAATTTTATAATAATATAAAAAATTTGGAATTTTTATGTTTTGAATTATGTATTAAGTAAATTTAGTTTGTTATGTGATATAGATATTTAAATTACCTATACAATTTCTTAAATTATTTACAGTTTTTAAGGTTAAAGTTTTATTTGTGTTTGTGTTTTTTATCTATTTTACAATAGTCTTAATTGTACAAATGTAATGTGTTCTTTCTCGTAATAAATGTGCGTCACTCAACATTGGTACCGACAGAAAAACAGTGTCGGGAAAATCGGTCGTTCTGATCGGCGTTCCTTCGGCATATGCAGAGTCGGGGACCAATTGTGAGCACTAATGTTAAATTAGCATTAGTTACTATTATTAAGTAATTTAGTAATCTGCATGTCAAATTGTGCTCAAAATAAATTTATTTATTATTTATTAATTGGTTTGGGGGAGGCCTATGTCCAGCAGTGGACGTCTACAGGCTGATGATGATGATGATGATGAATAAGAAACTTCCAACTATGCTATTTGCTGTAAGTGTAGAGTGAAAAATTGAGAACCTACGTTTAAACAAATACACAACTAAAACTGATTTCTAAAATGAGATTAACAAGCTATTTTTTTTTTATTCGTGAAAAACTTTTGGCTTCCGTGGACCGATTTGGACATAAAATAGGTGATCGATGATTTCGGGTTTTGTTTTGTCAAATAAAGTGTACTGCTCGTGAGTCCCATTTTAATTTATTGAAGATCTGACAAGTATTTTGACTTCAATTGGAAAATTATAGCGACAAAAATCACTACAATATTTTTGGAGGAATAGTCGTTTAACTTAAACATAATTTAATTGAAAATTCCGCAACCTAATACATACTTTACCTATTTCATATAGAAGGTGCAGTTGGCGCATAAAAATTATAAACTATTTAATTTTTGATAAAGGCATATAAAATATGTTTATGCTACGTTGTTATTTAATTAAAAACTTAACTTACTCCTCACTATCAATCACCATACGAACTATTATCAAATAACTAAAATGCCTAAATACATATCCCAAAACTAAATTAAATTGCATAACGTTTTCCTCCCACCTATGAAATATAATTTAAATAAACCTTCCGAGACGTACACCTTGTGACAAACTAAACCGCTAATGAAGGTTCATGAGAAATCTTGGCATAAAAGGCTTCTGGCTGTAATTCCGTCGTCTTTTGTTCCTTTTGTCTTGCCTTAAAGAACCACTCAAGCCTTGCCATTGATAAGTGCCTACTGACGTTTTTAATCTCACGCAAATTTGTTGACAAACAAGAAAAAGGTCCACCATGAACCATCTCTATTAATTTCAATACACAATGTTTTATAACCTCAAAACCTACTCAATTACAAATCAAGTATTCACGTGGACGAAACCGTGAGCGCTTCTGTAAGTAATATTTTATGTAACGTAATCACCAACCACTCCCAAAGCAATTTTACGGTCGCCACCCTCAAATTGTGGTCAATTAAATAATTCTTTAGCCATCAAGGGAAAATGTCGCGATTATTAATGCATATATATTTATCGTTTTCTTGGTTAACTTCGTATGTAGTCCGAGTATTGTAGAATTAAAGGATTACAGGGATGAGATGTGTATTTGACAAGGTAACATATTATGTAAAATTCAAAATGGTACGAATACAACGTGAAATCATTGCGAGTAGGTGCGCTGGTAGTACGCCTGCGCGTGTCGTACGCCTGCGCTTTCCTACTTAACCTCAATCCCAGGCGTGTTTTTGAATGAAACTTCAACCTCCAGCCGTAGCCGGTCCCCGCAATCGGGCTCCGTTTCAAGAGATTTCCGTGAGTGAACAGACCTATTGGATAAGTCGCTTTAGACGTTTCATGTTAATGAATAAGTTCCTTCTTTATTAATGAATCAAAAATGATACTCTTAAACTTATTTTTCGTTATAATAACATTGAGTATAAAGAAAAAAGCGGAATAACTACCTAGTTTAAAAAAGAATTATGCGAAGATTTACTACAATAATTGAAGTAGTCATACCTTAAGCGTTGATAACCGCATAGCCTACCTACTAATCTACTATGATTTGATTTTTCAGAATAGATGTAGCTATTAAAATTAATTCAGTTACCTATGGGTTTCTTTGAGTTATTTCTTGTTGTTGAACACTTCTCACACTACTAGAAGTAAGAAATTATTGAACCGAATCAAAACATAATTGTTGAAATGAATTATCTATTAAATTTCTACATCCTTTTCACCAATTCCAATCATTAACCAATTTCAAATATGAACCATCATTTAAAATATATATGTAGATAAGTATCTACATATTTAGTAGTAGTATAAGTATATAAAACGGTCCGCAGAGTAAACTAGTGAGCAAAGTTAGCGATCTCCAGGGAAAATTGTAATTAGTAGAAATTATAGAAGCATTAGTTGAACTGTACTAAACTGAAATACAAATGGGTAAAAAGTAGAGCGAATGCAAAAGAACATCATTTCTATTTACAAGTTATTACTGTAGTTGTTAAAAACATGAAAAAAACTTTTTTTTTTTTTTTTTAATACCCGGAACAAACATTATTACTAAGAGACTACACATTTTATGTGTCTAAAAATTTTGATGGAGGTAGGTAAGTATTCAACGAGGGCTTTTCTTAGCATCTTAGTATTATGCTTTTTAGTTTATCGATTAGTTAATATTACTTTTTTAGATTAATATGACGATAACGATAAGCTTGAGTCTTTTGAAAATGTAAAACTAATAATAAATAAATAAAAAATAATTATATTTAGGACCTATCTAAAGAGAAATATTAACTTAATATAAAACTTCGAAACGTTCCTCAGGTGTACTGAAGACGACTGTTAACGCAGAAAAAATTCCAGCGGTGACAAAATGCAAATTCATGCTAATAAATTCATAAGCAACGTGTACACAGAGATTTTTTCATGAGAGCTTGGAGTACCTTTCTTTATTTAATGTGAAGTATTTAAGCTCTTTCATTGGCAGTAAGTCTGTTTTAAAAACACTTAGACGTCAATTTATTAACTTTAAAAACATTCGTAAGGTTATTATAATTACATTTTCAATTTGGACTAGTGTATGGGCTGATATCAATTATGGTTATTCCTGGAAAACAAAACTAACATTTTTATGATCTACATATTTTTAGTGTTATTGATATTAGTACAAGTGTACGGTATAGCCTACAATCTAGGGGGTAAACAGTAACAGTCACACTGGATGTTTGCAATGCCAGATCATGAAGACACTACCCTTCATTACAGCTATAACTGCTAAAATCAAACTGATTGCTTACCACTCGCAACTTTATTTTGAAGAGAAATTCTTATTTACTATCTTGTACCTACATTCAACTTTCTTTGTAGACTTTAAAGATTTTTTAATAAGTAGATACTAAATCGTACGAAAGTAATTTTGAAGTAAGCTTGCTATCAAACTGTTGTAGAAGAGTTCTATATTTATACAGGGTGTCCCAAAACTATGCGACATGAACGGGAAGTACCTACCTTAAATATTGGAGATAGGATGTTCTGCTGAAAGAAAACATTTTTTTACTTTTTATGTTCATTAATATTGTATTCACAGATTTTTCGTAAATCGATTAGTTTGTCTGAAAATCGAAGTAATAAAATCGGTAAAAATCAACAACCTGTATTTTTATGATGCCAATCGAAAAATTAGTTAATTACAAATAATCATTGCTACTAATAATAACAAACGAGTCAAAACAAACGATAAAGAGTCATAATACATTCATGCATTTTCAACGGGTTCGGGTGAGTCTTCTCGTGATCATAACGTTTGCAACAACGTTGAAATATCGAGACAACTCAATTAATTAAATATCGTGGTAAGAACCCGTTGAAAATGCATGAAAGTATTATAGAAAACCGCTAGTGTCTAAATAAGTTTAAAACATAGAGTCTTTATGTATCTTTTCAACAAAACGTCCAATCTCTAACTGCTGACATTTAAGGTACTTCTCGTTCATTTCGCATAGTTCTGTGACACCCTGCATACCATAGTTACTTACTTAGTTAGGTAGAAGATAGGGCTTAGTAATGTTCCTTGACTTTGTAGGAGGACTATTTACTAAAAATTAAAAACACTGTAAAATTACCCTATGGAATACTTAGTTCCATTAGATAGTGAGACAGTAAGGAAAGCGTCATAAACTCCCTTTGAACTAAAACTATTACCTACATATAGTGAACATTATTAATGGCTTGTACAAAATAGATAAGAGCCCTATTCAGGGAGCGTGTCGTAAATTTATTAATGATCACACGTACGATGTATAATCGTCAGCGACAAAAAGCTCATCAATACTACAAAATTCTAGATTCCTTATTATATAGAAGCAGGGAAGAACGACTTGTAATTAAATTTTGTTACGAACAAAAAATGAACTCGCCCGGGTGCAACGTGCACACAAAAAATTGACTCGTCCTCAATGCAACGTGCAATTAAGACTTAACTATTACGATTACTCCAATGCCTGTTTGCGAAGTACATAATATTTTCAACTAATCGTTTTTGAATATGGATAATACGTATGGTATACCGTATAAGCTTCCATTGAAAAAATGTGTTATTTTTATTTTTCCTCGCATTTCATTCGAAAAGCAAACTAAAAAAATCTACCAAAAATCATTGATAAAATACAAAGGTTTTTAATTTTATGGAACCCTTTTTGTTAGATAGCCTATCAAGCAGCAGCTACCGGTAGCTGATGATTCTGTATTCTCTTTTGCTCGAACCCGTACAGTAATTGTGTAAATGATGTAGATAACTGCGAGTTTTAAAGAAACTGTAAAACAGCGGCACAAAATGGAAATGCATTTGACACTCTTTTCGAGATTCAAACTTAACCCAAAGAATTAAGCTGAGGAAATTAACTAAGGGTACTGTTTCTAATGTGAAGTAATTATCCAAGTATACGATGTAGAACATTAGCACAATGCGTGTCACAAAACAATAGAACACGAGACGTATGGCGGGGCACACTCCGCCGTGATTGCTGGGGGTGAATCAAGCGTCTGACGTGTCTCTTCTCATTAAATTAATCCGCACCTGTTATTTTACGCCTGCAATACGTTATAGAAAAACAATAAAGGTAACAAAAAATTGCAAATTAGATAATCTTTGCTATAACTGAAAAGGACTAATTATTATTTTATTTGTAAACAGTAATTGGTTCTACGATTGAATTTCATTATATCACTTACCGAAATATTATATAAAGTGGACGATTTTGTTTGTTAACTCGAATGTTAGAGTTAGAAATTAGTGATTTGCATTAATGCTTGAAGATTTCATGCATATAACATAGGCAGTTTTACAAATTACCACGACCAAAATAACATGATCAACTATTTAATTACAATGTAGTTTTCTACAGCTTTCGAAATTACAGTTTACTGATTTCGGATACTTACGTACTTCTATGACTACAATGTGCCGCTTATTGAAGGTCTTTCAAAACAATTTCCCCGATCGAAGAGCTATGAAACGTTAGGAATAGGAAGATAGTTTTTACGACTTTAAAAGCTCATAATGTGAAGTAATTCAAAACTCACTATCTGAGACATAAAAAGTTTCAAAAACATAGGTACTTACGGTAGATACCTAATAATATTTCATTAACAGTTTAGCCTGTATATTAGGCATTTAAGGAATATCAATATTTTATGAAAATAAAAGGTTTTTCACAGCTCGTAGGTACTAGAAAAATTACAAACAACATTATCGTAGAGAAGTTGTCTTTGATAGTATTCAATATTGTAATCGTATTTTGTAATGCGTATAGCTGGTGTAAATACTTTCTTAGTTTATATGTGCGTTACGGCAGATAAATCAACAATACAAAACAATCACTGGCAAGTAATAACTGGAATTGCCTCGTTCAGTTATGGAAAATCATCAGCGCAAAATATTTGAGAATCTTAAAAAAAAACGTCTTTTTTCAATTTTACTTCTGGAGCCCTTTAGCATTTAAATACATTACATTTAAGGTTATACACGGAGTCGATTGTCGGTCAGCAAGGGTCTTCGTATCAGTTATATCAGCATCCATTATGTCAATATCAGTTAATATCAGTTATAAGTTTAGTTTCATTATCAGTTTATATAATTATCATTAACATCAGTTTAAGTTATTGGAATAAATAGTGTTAAATTCACTACGACATTTTATTCAAATTACATTTCAATTTGATAAAGATGCGAGTAGTAGTTTATTCTTTTAAGACTAGTATTCTTGAATATCACATTTGTAAAATATAAAATGTATTATCTATTTGTATTTTTAAGGTGAGTTTATCGATTGTAGGTACGTATCATCCATTTAACAATAATTAAAGGAAACATAAAACACGTATTTTTATATTGCCATATAGGCAGACTAGTCAACGTTTCTGGCAATGTCAGGGGACACTGAAAAGGCGCTACCAAAGAGAATTTCCTTACCTCGTTTGTTAAAAGACCATCTGTAGATAGTTCTCACAATTATAATGTAGGCTATGTACTTCTAAAATCAAGTAATTGATATAAGATAAGTTTACGTTTATTATAAGTTTGAATTGTCAGCACATGTTCGGTAACTATGTTTTTATTTCAACTTTAACAATGTCCAACACATATTGTGGTGCATTTCTTTTAAATTAATTCCCCTCCCGTCGCCACTAGACAATAATCGAGACGACGTCTAGACAGTCGTCCTGATATCAGAGTCTGTGGTGGATTTAATATGCAATTTTAAATAAATTCATAAGAAAGAACGAACATTTTGTGAAATCAATGGTCACTTTAATGCCGTTTTAATTCCTTTATACAGTTTAACTACAACATTATGTATTTCCTGAGCTATAATCTAACTTATAAATTGAATTTAAGACTAATGCTCGCGTAACATCGTCTGCGTCACATTAATGGAATAAAAAATATTCACGTCAATCATAACGCCTCCGGTGAAATTGAATATACCTAAGTATGTTGTGGTATTGATGGGATGAAAATTAGGTATCCCATGTCCATACCCTGGTTCTAAGCTACCTATCAATTTTCAACCAAATCGGTACAGCCGTTGTAAATAGTCCAACTCACACAACTTACCTTTATTTTTTTATTTTTTTATTGCGTGATAGATAAACGAGCCTACGGCCCACCTGATGGTAAGCGGTCACCGTCGCTCATGAACCTCTGCAAAGCCAGGGCAATGAGGCCTTTAAATATTCTATAGATGTAGATATAGATTTTACTCATAAACGTAAACTAAGTAAAGTAAATCTACCACCTTCCTCAAGTTGAATCTAAGTTCATAAAAGTTCAAACAACGGGTTGAAAAACAAAGCAAAACAAGCGCAGCAATTCAGTTATTAATTTCTCTAATGAAAGTGAAAGTGGACGTCAGTTTCACGCTGAATTCCGGGAAATAGCACTACGTTGTGTTTATCAATATCATGTTTCCGCTGTGTTTACCAACAATGAATGCACGTTACGTACTGTATTCTGAGATACTATTCTTAAAATGTTAGTTGTATACATTTTATAGTAAATGACAATCTATAAAAATAAATCAAATTCAAGTAGGTATTCTCTTTGTAATATTAAAATTAAATCTCTTTTTCTTATAATTGTGCATATGAATGCATATAGTAACTACAGAGTACATTGTATGTAAATTATGTGTACATATATCAGAATGGCGTTTTTAAAATTTTGGTCCGTCTGACAGCATCCGAAGAAGTAGACAACATTAGAACGATTTTAATGATATAAAAAAAACTAGTTAACGTGAACTTCAGAATTGTTTTTTTCTCGAAACCTTGATTATTTTGCACATGTCATAGTCACGTTAAAATCCTTCCTACCGATCCGGAAGAGGAAAAATAAAACAAAGTTACGTATAGAATATGTTATGTTTTAGTATCACAGCTGTAGAAACTCTCAAGGTATATTTCCTGCACCTTAAGTAAACGTTGAAATTACTTACTCTGATAATATTTGAATCGAATGCTTATGTCCTGACTGATGAAAGAGCGTTTAGATAAATTAAATGAGTAAGAGATACATAGTATGCGCCTACTCCGGCGCATACTATTATTTTGAGCATTATAGCATTATTTTGAGTATTTCAATCAGCTAGGCAATGCAATATTAACTTGAGATGACTTCTATTATGTGGAATGTATGAATCCCGACATGAAAAAAAAACCTGGAAATATTCATGCAAATTTAAAGGAAATCACGGGAACATCCAATCAATACACCGGTATAGCTGTAAATCTTAAAACTTGGAGTGAAAATAGTTCCTTCGAATTAAGTGTTCTTATTAAAAAATTAATATATTTAAAAGATGTTTTTACATTAAGTTTGTAAAAGCGTATTTCTCGTTTATATCCAACACAACCCGGGATACATCACGCTAAGCAATGTTAAAATGATGTCAAAGTTTTAAATGCGGTCCGATTTGTCATCATTCCACCGACCCGCAATCTGAGCATGATAATTTAGATTGAAACCTCAAAATTATTATTTTGAAAAATGGGGTTTACCATCTTACGGGTTTCTTCAAATCATCCGTCTCCGTCACTTTCTTTTTTGCTTACACAAGTGATTAATGAGTCGAAAAGGGGTTAAAAAATTCTACTAAAGAGACCACCAAAGACGCATTTAAGCCAGCTCTATAGTCGGGATACATACGTCACTGTAATCTATTGTTTCATTATGCTTTTTAAGGTTTAAACAAAGAAATCGGTGTTCAAAAGCTATACCAAGACACAGAAAACTTACTATGTGGAAAGGAAACTAATGTTTACGTCAGTTTGCCTGCATGTACCTACCACTTCTTTGACAGGTTCATCGCACGATATTAAACAAATTTGACTTTTAATTTTGTATTTAATGTCTCCCGCATTCGTTTGTGAATTTGTCAGATGGTTTCATATGAAGCTTCCTGTATAGTTTTTCTATGCTAGAACCATAGTTCGAGTTGTTGAGGACTTACATGTTAAATTGTAATACAGAACTTTGCGTTCCAACTGCATCTACAGTAATGTTTGAGTACAAGTTTGGAACGTGCGATGTCATCTCTTGTCATCCAGTGGTAGTATTTCAAGAAAATGTACTACTTATTAAATAATAGGTACCATGTATGCGCAGTCAAATCGCTTTTGTTTAAAGATTATAATCTACTAGATGACCCTCGCAACTTCGTCTGCGTCATAAAGGGGTTCAAACAGTACTCGCAATGCCGTCGAGTTATTATTTTCGCGGCTCGCTGAGTCCCACATATTCGTTGCGTTTTATACTCGTGATAACTTCTAAACGAAAAGTCCGATTGGAATAAAACAAAAAGTAATTTAATTCTATATTAATACTCTTGATAACAAAATACTTAATTTGGATAAGGGTTAATATAACGATACTCATTTAACGTTAAATTCAATCTCGGAACGAAATATTAAATTTTAAAAACATAAAAGTGGTTATTGTGGCTAAACTATGATAGTTAGATATATGCTGTCGCGGACTTTTTTGTTTGTCTCCAAAAGACCTAAAAACCCGTAGTACATCATTTTGTTCTATTGTCAATAGTTTTTGCAGCGTACGCATAAATAGATTTTCGATTTTTCACCTTTTGTTACATATTCGATATTTTCATGCGGATCCCTAATTTAAAAAAAAAAATATAGCCTATAACCTTCCTCGATAAATGGACTTTCCAACAGTGAAAGAATTTTTGAAATCGGACCAGTAGATCCTGAGATTAGCGCGTTCAAACAAACAAACAAACTCTTCAGCTTTATAATATTAGTATAGATTTCGGTCTAACGCAAACAATCAAACATTAGTAGTACTAAAATTAGTAAAAATGTAGAATGACAGACAGTTTGAAGAGAAAAATTAACATAACAAAGTTCAATAACGAGAGTTTTTTATTACTTACTAAGTAATCCGAGTAACTTCATCTACGTTGTCTATGTTATTAGTGTTTGAAAAATAAAAATTGCTTCTTATTATGTAGTATCAGTTAAGCTTCAATGGAAATCATGTTAACTGTATAAAACAGACAGGTTGCTTCGGTATGTGTACAGAAGTATGTATGTTTGCATTTCAATGCATACATGATTGAAATGAATTGAATAAGAGTGCTTACATTAATATTACAGACAGCAATTTTTTTTTTATTACAATAAGCTGATCCCGTCAGACGTCGTTTTGGCCGATTGTCTAGTTGAGACTAGGTACCGTGAACTTCAGGACAGGTGATTCGCTTTGTGATTCAGTTCATTGATTTCTCTAAACAAACTCTTGGTTATACCTATTGATGTTCTGGAATAAACTAAGATTAGTCTTTATTAGATCTAATTCGATATTGAAAACGTCGACACGTTAATGTTTTACGTAGGTACTAAATTAATTCTGGATGTGGTGCTAGTCATTTGTTAATATCATTATGTTAGAAATATCTCTGAGACGTGTTCATCTACATGTATATTACTTTCAAATATGCCCTTTCACAGGTTTATTATTGGAAAATTCGCAATACAATTTCTTATGTCTGACTTCACATGACGATTATATCTGAAAATATCATAGATAAGATTACAAGTACTTACATTTCTTATGTATGATGATTTAGACATGTTGGACATAAACAAGATTTGAATTGTTTTTAGTTAAGAAGAATTAGATGCTACAACATAGATTTCATGCTTATTTAGTTAGAGAGATAATTGGTAAAAAATATTGTATCAAGAACTACAGTAATTATTTTACATACCTACATTAAAAGCAATTTGAACATTACCTATTTTGTGGGTTTTTACCGGGTATTCGGATTACTATCAATTGTTTTGTATTTTTGATCCAATTAACCTGAAATGTAGTTAAAAGTAAGGTTAGTTGAGGAGACTCACCTGACACTCGTAGCACGAGTGAACGGAGTAGGCCTGGTCGCAGTCGTAACGACCGAGGATGTTGGCGAAGTGACAATGTACGCTCGTGACCATGGCGTCGAGGGAGATGATCTCATGCAAGGTGCGCTCGCAGGGCTCTCCGCCGGTGAGCATGTCGGTCCGCGCGGCTGGATGCAGCACGGAGGCGGGTGAACGCTCGCAGCAGGTGCGCAGTCGCAGGTTCGTCAGTCGACGCGCGCGTTCACCAGCTTCCAGCGCGCACAGGTAGGGCACGTCGCGTTCCGTGAGTGGTTCGGGTACGCCGCCGCTGCCGCTGCACGTCGCGCCCCCGCACTCATGCATGTAGTCCGCACCCTCGTCGTCTAGGTCGCACGCGCTCAGCCAGGGATTGAGGCGTGCGAGCGGACTCACGGCCAGGCCCGCGGCCGCCATCAGCAGTAGCAGCAGCAGCGGCGCTCGCATGGCGGGGGCGGCGCCGCTAGCGGGGGCCGGCCCGCCGGGCGCGGCGCTGTCTCATACCGCATAGCGCATGGCGACCTACTCGCGCGGCCCGGGCCGCGGGGCCGCCGCGCGGGTTGGGAGCGTTACCATGACGCTGTTTCACACGACGACTGACTCCCCCCGGGCGCGCATCGATCGCCCCTCACCCCGCACCTGCCGCTGCGCGCGCTTCCTTTAAAGTTATGTAACCCTGCGCGCGCATTAAGGTAACATCCGCCCCCTAAAGCGCCCTCTTACGGAAAATTACCCTTTTCTGGCTTAACTTGTGCTTAGTTAGCTCACCTTTTCCTTTTTAAGTACCAGTAGAAGCAAATAGATGGCACTAGTTAAGTTGGACAGAAATAATTTTAATCATAACCAGAATTAGATCATAATATGAATTCATAGTTACACATTTTTGTGTAGTAGTTTTTTTATAGTATGTAATTACAAACGTTCCTACAAAAGGTTTATGCATAGATGCCAATGAATAAAACTAAATCTCTCGTAAACTCATTTAAAAATTAACGAATGTACCTATCTATATTCGTTTAGAAGCTATAACTTGAGTCCTCACTCATCAGTAAGAGTTAAAATGAGCTGACCGGATGACCCAAGCAACTTCGGCCATGTGTCGAGAAAAGTTTATTTGTTGTAAACTGTAAAGCCGCTATCTGCCAGAGGAAGCGTTGCAGACAACGGGCCAGCAGTTTCAGACATTTCCCACAATAAGCAGACAGACAACGACCTGACAAAAATGTCTTCAATAGGTGGCGTTAGTAGTATTTAGGTATTCCTCACGTCATCGTTGCTTGAAACGTTCGACGTTTCATGTTCGTTTGACTTAGTGAATAAATTTGTAATACTACATAAACGAATAGAATAGATAAATTAAATATTTGTTATAAAGCCAGTATAATCGAGATCTTAACCAGAATGACAATCAGTAATTGGTGATTTTAAAGAAGGCAATCGAGTGTGCGTATTTTAGTAAAACTTGACGTTACCTATATACGACGTTACCTATGCAAGGTGGATCTGTAAAGCCTCCGGCATACTACTACGCGCTACGCGGGGGGCGTAAAAACGCACGTGTAGTCGTAGAAATTTTGCCACAGAAGAACTTCAGAAGGCAACCCTGTTCTGTAACTTTGGACAATCTGAAGTGGGGTGAATGACCTGTTGTAATAAAACTTAGAACCACTTTTATTTTAGGAATTGGATAAAAAAAAATTCCATCATAATGGAAGCCCGCAATGATAGTCGTAAGTTTTCCATACAAGGTCAGAAAAAAAAGTTTAACCAATCCAAAAAATAAAAATGGTGCTAAGTTGTATTTCGACAGTTCATTCACCCCACGTCTGATTGTCCAAAGCTACAGATCCACCCTGTATATAAGCGTACATATTTACAACACTTCTAATATATTTCAAAACACTATAAGACAAGCTGTTATCATTATTTAACCTAAAATTCAGTCGCTTTGAGCTTGAATCTAAAACTGAGTTACCATGACTTATATATGTCACCGGAAAATACGAAGAAATATTTCGTACGATAACAAGCGCTCAAAAAATTTGCTTACGTTAATAATATTTTTGTCAAATCTGATTTATATCTAACGATCAGCTTAAAAATGAGTTCTAAACTTCTGGTTTAAAAGTTTACGAAACCGTGCACTAACAATTCGCGCATTCGAGCAACCAAAAAGCTTTATTTAAACATCCACCACAACAATACCCAGTGTAGGTACAATTATGTCATCCCATTTATGTAGTGAACATAACATAAATTTAACGGCTTGTAGACCACCCAAACAAATAACAATACTAACTGTTTAATACTAATCCTTTTATGTTTTATTATGTTCCAGTGGAATCCGACAACGCTTCGTTATGACTATTGCAAACCAATATAAAAGTCATTTGTTGATGTGACTCGCACACCACATATCGTACTTTGATGCTGTAATTACTGCAAAATTTGCAAATGGAATGTGAACAAACATGGAGTACCTACCTAGCATTATAAGTGTATCTATATGACTTACATAATACCTATCTAAGTATAACATTAGATTTTACTTAGTTCCATTTGTAAAAATCGGTCGAAATTTATATTAGGAACATAATGATGTATCGAGTTAATTGGTGGTATAATTAAGCAGGCAATACACGAATAATTTAATGAGTAAACAAGTTACTACGTGGTTATATTGTGCCTCTCTGTCACTCATTGTGGAGGGTACTACCAACAACTGAGGTCTCTTTTCTACAATAATGACGCAACAGTATGCTTACGCGCACAACTGAGTGCATTCACTCTGTAATTCTTAAGTGAGGCTATCGTTCACATTGTCCAACTATAGCGGGATTGTAAAACGAATTCTGCAAATAGATTTGTTAGTTACAATTAGGCGGTATCAGTGCACTTCTGGGTAAGAGGAAAGTGTGTGTCAGGGGAAAATCGAGACGAAAATCGCAGTGCGAAGGTTAAATTTCATCATCTACAATGGACGCTACTAGTAAGTAATGTAGTGTAAAAAACTTTGATCAAACACATTTCAAAAAATGTTTTAATTATAGCACTACTTTTTATCTTGTTTGTGTCTGTGCATGCCTTTATCTTATTTTCAATCCGTTTTCTCTAGTTTTTTCAAACTTTCACATCACCTTGCAAATCATAAACAACAAAATCATTGTACAATCGAATATCAAATCAGATTTTTCGTTCGAGAATTTTGTAAGTATTTCGTAATTTTCCGTTGATTTCGAAATCAAACCTTCACTGATTGAATCTAATAAAAATTATAACATTCGCGTCATAATTAAATTTGGAAGACAAAGAAACGAGTTTTTTGTATTTTATAGATTTAAAACTAGCTGATCAGGCTCACGTCGGAATTAATTAATTTTAGACAGGGAAATATTAGATGCTATGTTGTGTATGTTAGAACAACAACCCTAGTACAGGTTATTCAATTATTTGTGGGAAGATCGCATTTTTAAAACGGTAAACGAAATGTAAACGTTAGTCCTAATGGACGCAATGTATTCATCAAGTAATGACTCATTCAAATTATAAATATTTTTAGAAATATACCTAATGTAATAATTTCAAGTAATATATTACCGCTTACCATCAATTCATTCAGGATTAGGCGAATCTTCATAAACATACAATAGTCTTTAGCATTTACTACATCAGATACACACACTTGTATCGTTTTATACGACCTTACCTGCATAGGCTTGTCCTAGTGCGAAAATAATACCTATTTATAAAATACGTTTTCTGTTTTGTGTAGACAGTTACTAATTAACTGGTATCTTACCAAATTAACCTACACGGTTATGTTTTTTTTTTCCATTCTCATAAAAGTCAAGCGATTACTTGCAATAATAACTTGTCAGTGTATAATTTACTCTGAGATACCTTCAATAGTATATTTTTATTGAACCAGAGCCAAAGGTCTACCTTTAAGTGGGCATTGTAATCTTTGTGAACACGAAGAATACTGGAGACTGCGAGTTAAAAAACAACAATTTTTACTGTTTATAAATATTCATTGTTTGAAACATGCACATATTTTATTCCGCACGCACATTCAATGCCAAACGCGAGTTAACTACAGAAGCATAATATAATTTAGTGTGCAAACATAAATTATAAAATATTTTGTTTGCCCAAACAAACTTCAAGAGCATTAAAATGCATTTAGGAAATGAGATCACTTGTACTTAAGTATTACGATAGTTAGATAGTTTTATATATTTCTTATTGCTAAGATTTATAGTTTGTAATATGTATCTGATTTAAGGAATTTTAAGTATTTACGCGAATGAAATCATCGGCCACCATTTAACATTTATTCTACATAAATTATCTAATGTGTACGTAACCCTCAACCTCCAAATTTCATCAGATGACAAACACAACAATAATATTTATAAATAACTAGTAGAAGTAGTCCAAGTCAAGTTGTCAATTCTTGTCCTCAATACTCGAAGGTTTAAATTTATCTAGCAAGTTACAATTCTACGTAATATATAATGAATATTTTTATAACTGTAATACATTATATACTGTTACTTTATTATACTTTTATTATATGCTTATAAAATTTCACCATTCTCGCTAAGTAATATAAATAGATATTTAAGAGGACTCAAAACTGGCAAATCATAATGATGTCCTAAACTAACAGGCATTTTTGTTTCCTGCTTAATATGCTGAGAGAAGCCAAGAAATCAAATATATAATATACAAAAATAAATTATATAACGTCACAAAAATACTGTTTATTTAAAACATACACACAATTATTATTGTAGAAATTTAATAAGCCACACCAATTTAATATTTAGGTAGAGAATTATTGTCTCTTCATCAGATTAAGTCACTTGTACATTAAATTTAAAAAAAACGTATTTAAAGTTTTATGCGTAAACACTATACAGGCTTAAAGCCTATCCACTATAGTACTCATAGATTAAAGAGATCGCAGTCGTTATTTCAAATGAAATAAAACCTTGTGTTGTCACGCCCTGAATAGCACGTTACAGTTGAGTTTGATTTCAAAATTATCCATTCTATGAAAATCGTCACAAGCTAAATATTACCAACCAACATTTGATTATCATTCAATATGCTCGTGTCATACATTCATAACACGTCACTAATTTGCATAAGACGCCATCAATAGTCTAAACTACATTGTCGACTAATTTGCTTCCTACTACGTGTGAATCTATAATGCCCAAGTTATTACTAATTTTATTTTTAATCTTTAGGTGGCTTAAATAATGAACTTGATAAAGTGTATATTATATTAATATTGCATGTTTGTAGAGCTTAAAAATGTATTGTAGATTCGCATGGTCGTAGTAAGCATCATGTACGGCGGGGAAGGCGTCATCGCCACCGCAGGGATAATGAACAACTTCCCAGCAATCCACCAGAGCCAACACCAATCTCACCAATCTCTGTTGAGTCTGACGATCGCGAATTCGGTAAAATTAATACACAAAATTCTATAACCAACGCGGAAGGTCTAATTCACTTCCTCTAAACTAAAACAAAATGTTTCAAATCGCGTAGCCAAAATTAATTACTTTTTATTAAATTATGTTTTTGACATTGAAATTTAAATTACACTTCTATTAATATGCTTTACTGTTTCCAGTGGAAAACAAAATGGGTTTACCGCCTCCATACGAACAAACACTGCCAAATCCTGCTCCACCTCCATCATACTTTGGGAATAATCCACCACCACCAGCTGGGTTCGTTGCTCCCGAGGCTCCGCCACGAACTACTGTGATAACATCGCGTCAAGCACCGGCTGGACCACCGGGCAAGCTTGGCCCTGGGCCAACAGGCACCACATGTCAAACGTGCAACAAAACAGTAGTAACCAGAGTGGATTATGTTCCAAACAACAGGACTCACATCATATCCGCTGCTCTTTGTATTTTGGCTGGGTGAGTTTTATAAACTTTCGTATTTATGCTATTAAAAGGATTCGTTTATATTGCGAGTGCATTTTAAAATTATCCAAAATCCTTTATCTGCCGGCGAATAATATAGTATCTACTTAATTAGCTTAATTGTTAATTTTCACGAATGTTCTTTTTAATGAGGAAAAAAATTATAAAATAATGTTTTAATTTAATAAAAATTCAATTAATGCATTTACGTTACGTATGTTGTATATATTTGTATCAAAATAAGCAAATAAACTTAATGTTAGGTATACATGACCAGTTTCTAGCACAAAGACAAAATCTTAAGCCTTTAGTTCTCGCTGCAAAGTAAAAAATAAGAAAGGGAAAATTGTGATGCAGCCAATCTTTGATGAGAGTACTAAGGTTGCTTCATGGTTCGAAAGACACGCAAAAGTATAATTTCTCAGAGAGAGTCATTGACCCGAACTCTGCGAAGGCTGGCTCTATAGCTCCTTTGTAATACTGGGCACCACACAGACCGGTTTCATTATCACTAGATAGGTACTATTTATATACGTATTGAGACCAATGATACCTATTTTGTAAAGTAAACAGCAATTCAAGAAGTAAATGACTTTTTTTTCAGTACATAGTTTTTGTTAGATACATAGTGAGATAATTTAAAAGTAGTAATGACTAACAAAGCTGCTCTTTAATATGTATTCTATACGTTCAAAAATAACTTATTTTCTAGAATAATTCATAAGGTTTATTGGGCATGTGTTTTTCAGCTGCTGTTGTGGTTGCTTCATTCCGTACTGTATGAGATCCTGTAAGACTGCCAACCACTACTGCCCACAATGTAAAGCATTCATCGGAGGTTACACACCGTCTTAAAATAATATTATACATAAACTTTATTATGAATGAGTCAAGATAAGGTTTCTTTAAGAACTCGCTATTACACAATTATTAACCGGGTTCTTACCACGATTTATTAGATTAGATATTTCACTGTTGCAAGCGCCATGATCACGGGAAGATCATGGGAATACCCCGTTTAATAAATTTGTAAGTAATCAAGAAAAGGTACTGTTAGTAAATGGAAACCATGATCTTAGTTTTCAATACTTAAAACAAAGATGTTTTTTTGTTAAACTAAATTTGATCTCCTTGATTCGAATATAATTGATTGTATTGTTTATTTAAAGTCATGGCCAGAAAATAAACCTCTTAATAAATTGTACTTCCTAATTTCGGCTAAAACAAATAGTTTAAAGTTTACTTTGCAAATTCTGAGATAATGTTTTACTCATTTTTTTATTGCTTAAGAGCTTTTTTATTATTGGATCGATACCAACCTACTTGCTATAAATCTATTTGAATCAATCATTTTCAATTTTAGAATATTTTACTAATGTAAAACAAATGACGAATATAATTTACACAACAATCGAATTTAATATTAGTTTGAGTTTAGTCAAATATAATAATTTAGATAGTTGTTACTGACTTACTCAGGGAATTGGAATAGGAAATATTATTAAATTGAATAAGTGTTACAGCTCTTAGTTTATTATATCTGTGATACTATTTCTCGGGCAATTTCTATTTTTTATACTTAAGCAAAATAAATATGTATTGTCGATTTATAATTAATTTTAATTTTATATTAATAAATGTGTTTAAATGCAGTATTATTATTTTTTGTTAATCAAGGCGAGAAACGGAACACGAAGCAGCTCGAGTTACGGTAATATGTGTTGTATTACAAGGGAATTATTACCAAGTAAGGGGACGTCCATAAATTACGTGAGGTGTTTTTTAAATTTTCTGACCCCCCTCTCTACCTGGTGAGAAGTCGTGAGGATTTATTCAACCCCATCCCCAGTCTCAAGTGAGATTTTTCAGAATGTGACTTTCTTACGTAAACGCGTTAATTGTTATTGTAAAAACAAAGTAAATTTGCTTCGTACTTTTATTTATACAAGATTGCTGAAAGTTTAATTATAAGTGTAATAAAAATTTAATAATAGAATACTTCTACTCTACGAATCTGGATTAAATGAACCAAAATATATTTTTTTTTTAATCAGAAAAAAATTGCATGATATTTTCCGAAATATTCCTCCATCGTAAGATTAGATGAGATATGCCTCTACCCCCTCCCCCCTTAAACACCTAACGTATGGACGCCCCTAAGTTGCAAATTTTGAGTAGGTATATCCTCCTTGCAAACATTACTAATAATAAAGTGAAATACTTGTTTATGTCTTACAAGATAATAGGAATTAAGAATATTAAAAGATATCGACTGTTACTTTTTTGAAAGTCTGAAACAAAGTATGAAAAAGTCCAAATCTTAAATAAGATTTATTGGCACTTAAAAAAATTACATTAAGATACCAAAGTATTAATTATTTTGAAGGAGTTACATTAGTCACAGAAAATATATTATTTTAATTAAAAATATTTAAATCACTCTTGATCTTACATAAACACCTAAGAATTTATGACAATTCGGGCAATTATGTTCGACATTCTTCCAACGTTTCGTTACATACGGAATTATACAGCAACATAGCCACCTGTAAAATAAAATTTACAAGATTATTAATTTTAAGTTAAACATCAAATAAATTAATCATATTTTTTGTAGTTTAAGAGGATTATGATGCTTTTATTTATTAGTTTTTACAACAGTGTCACTCAGTAAAATTACATTTAATAATTGATGTCAATGTTGAAGATTCTAAGAAGTTTTTCCACAAAGTGAGTTTTTTCATATAATACCTACTTAGTTGTTCCTATTTTCTCTTCAATTATAGATGATGTGTTAGAACAAATGTGTTAACCATGTGAAAACCTTGAAAACACGCCACAGCTACAAATTTCCATTTAAATATTTCACTAGATATTTACTTTAATAATATGTGGCTTACCAAAATAATACTCCCAAAAAGACAGCCACAACATGCGTAATCGTTGAATTTCTGTAAACTGCCTTCGTCATAACGTCTTCCTGACAATAAGGACATCTCATGCCCACAGGCTCCGACCCTACTTGTAACAGATCCATTTCAATGCATACTGAATTGTCCGTGCTTTGATTTATTTGCTGGTACGCTCTTGTGTCCACTAAAATGAATTATAAAATGTTTTAAAGATTTAAAATGTGTTAAAATTGTGAAATTCCGACTCGAACTGCTCTCTAGCACTGCTGTCGCAGTTCAATGAAAATGTCTTATTGATGTTGGTAGATTTTATTATTGTGTCGTTATTTTCATTGTCAACATTTTTCCATGTGAACAAATAATTTAAATTCATAAGCGGATGTAATATTATTTTTCAGCCGAATGATGCAATGATAATATTAAACGGTAAATTCATTGTTAAAGCTATACCTACTGCACCTTTTATATGTAGGTATGCTAGGACTTTGGTGTACCTATGACGAGCTAGATAAAAATATAACACGTATTGAAATACGTTTATTTATAATGAAGCCTACACCCCTAACTAAACAGTGATACTCTATGTATACTAACAGTTTTCGGATATATTACGTGTAAAATTTATCTGATAACGTTCACTAACAACAACCAACACAGTTGTGCGCGTCAATACCCTTTCTTCGTATCAATGAGATAACGACAGGGAAAGCTATAGGTCATAAGGAAAAATATTATTTTCAAATAGCTTTTTCATTTTTTTCTGCGTTATCACTGATCATAACTGCCCTGGCAATACTATTCAGTAGTTACTTAAACATATTCGGTTGGTCGTATGGTCAGACTTGAGTTTAAACTCCTAGTTTAGAGTATAGACTTGCACACCTAGTTACGACACGCTACGGTATGTGATCCTTAACTCTGTGGTTAAACATCGCACACTATTTGAAATATTTTTCAGAAGAGATTTTTCACACAATATTGAACCTTATATCGAAAAATGACCTTTTGATGACGGTAAATAGGTACTGAAATAAATTTTGCATATTCGTATTCCCAAAGACGCGAACTCATGGGTGTCCTAATTAATACAGCCTGATGCTACTTACGACCAATCTCAAACATTTGGCCCATTTACACGTGCGGATCGATCCGCGGGCAGATCCAAGTATGTAACTAGTAATTAAAAAATGCTTTTTGTAAAAAATAGTATTAATAATTATGAAAAGTAATCATTCATAAAAATGGTTTTACATCAACCTGTATCTATATAATATGCAGTAGCGTAATACATTTACTATGTTTTTATCACCTGTATGACGTGCAAAATGCAAGAAAAACACTTTATGCTTATGTTTTGTGTACGCTACAATGTCACACCATACTCACATACCTACCTATAATATTCTATACTGATTTTCTAGCTCTTACTTTAGAACTACTAGAACACCCAGGTAGATGTCTATTTATGGAATGAATTATCAACTGAACAGCTATTATGGAATAAATATACGTATAAATAAAAACACTTACTTTTGGATTGTGTATAATATAGAAATCATGTGTGTGTAGGGTGGCACTATCAACAGTACTAATCTAACGAGCGGTCACGGTAAAATCAATGTCCGCTGTGTTTATTCATGATGTCAACATAGTTTTAAAAGTTTTCTTGATATTATTTTACACCTGTTCCAGGAGCGATTGAAACTACAATAACAATGAAACACGAATATTATCAATCGTTTATCGTTATCTTGATAACATTTTTAAGTGGATCATCTAGGTGAAAATACTATCATTCATTGAAAATACGCACACAATTTTGGTGTGATCATAAATCATTATCACACAGATCAATTTTTGCAGATATAGGGGAATTTTCAGGTGATACCCATTCAAGTGTTGATATTTATAAAATAATGATGTTATTCAGATCGTGTTTTTCAGTAAACTAAGGAGGGACAGGAGGTATAACAACTGTTTTCGTGTAAGTATAATCATTATCTGTATTGTCACCACAGAGGAAAGACAAACAGGGATTCTGGACTCTGGATTCCAGACATTCGTCGTATCCTGTTTCGATTACTGGAGAAAAGAAGTGGTCTTTTTTCTCTGGTTAGACTGGAAGACTTAATATTTATTAGACTATCCTACTTCCATTGAAATATCTGAGCAACCTTACCTATAGACTTAGATAATTTAGCTTTTACCAAAACACTTTCTTTAGTTAAGCATAACATGGATATTCCAAGTTTTCAAGTCTGTTGATGGATACGGACAACCGGCTTTATCTTATAGGTACCAATATTTCCTACAATTTCTCTGCAAACTTTAGGAACTTATAAAGAAAAAAAACAGAAAAACCTCTAAAATTATTTTAGCCACAATCCTCTATTATTTAGATTAGGCATTAAGATCGTATATTTATGAAACTGAAACAAAAAATAACAGTGTCTCCAACATTCAAACATCAAAATGACAATCCATCAATTGACAAACACACACAACAAAACATAACCTCAAAATATTGAGTCAACAAATTCATTATTATTTATTTTTGTTTTTATTAAAATCATTTTATGAAATGATGAGTGTTTTAACATAAATAATTATCAGTATTTATTAGCTACGTCACTATGGATGTTGATCTTCTAAGGCCCGGCACGGTGCCAATTTCACCTGACACTATTCTCTGGTTCGAATTTCTTCTACATCCAGAACTTCTGAAAAACCATCTCAGTAAACCCAATCCTGGTTAGTATCCTAAAATATCAGTTAAATGTTTACACACGTAGCAGTAATGCTACTCATGCCCCTACTATTACTACTAAATAAAATAAAACAAACTCATCTTGTTGTATCTATAGATATTCTTTTCTGAAGCTTGAAAAGTGTACTCAAAACAGATAAGCTAATAGAGATGCTTATAATTTCTTTGATAAAGGCACTGAAATATAGTAAAATCATATTATTATTATACTTCTACCATTGACACACACTATTAACAATACAATTTCAGAACCAACACCATGTGAACTAATTGAGGAGTTCTTGTCAGTTGACACAAAAGCAGCAAACTCTAAGCCCACGAGTGAACGAATCCCAGATATTGATGCACCACCAACACCACCATCTATTACACCGTCACCTGTTCAATTCACTCGGAAACAACTGGCTTTGAAAATATTAGGACTAAAAATAGCTGCATCATTGCATTGGAATCTAGGTAAAAAATGTATATTTATTTAATGTAATAAGTTGAAATTCTTAAATAAAATATGTAGTAGGTTAAGTTTTTTAATTTATGAAAGTTATAGTAGGTAACAGAATGCTTGATGTGTAGTAGGTACAGATCCCCATAGACTTCCATTAGTTTGGTTATAGTGAAACTCCTAACACTTGTAGACTAAAATATTGTTCTTCATTTTTGTAATGCTATTCTTACAGATAAAAATAATCAACATCTACAAATTATAATAATTATGACAGGTGTGAGAAAACCTTTTAAATGATCACTATTTTATTTTTACAGATACATTGGAGTTACAGTTAGCTCCACAAATACAGCATCAGTTAATGCAGGATCTAGTTTACATGGCTACTGATACAGCTTTTGCTGTTCCTCCACAAGTATGTAACAATTAACTAACAATTTTAAATAAATAGATTTATAATGGGGTGAGACAATTTCAACAAATTCTCATGACCCCGTAATTTATTGTACAAAAATTTTAAGATAATAATATGGGTTTGAACTTAATTAAATCCTTGCACATTTTCTGATTTAATGTCTTAGTTTTAATTAGTAGCACAACTGTGTACGATGATCTTCAAATAAAATGATTAGAGCATAGTTAGTACTTCTGTCTAAATTTGTATACATTTTTCTCAGGATACACCACCAGAGCTGCTGCAGAAACCACAAGTTTTGTTTGCATTAGCTCTATATCACAGATGGATATTGAGATTTCCAGTCAAGGCTGCGTTGTACTCGAAGTCAACAAAAATGTTCATGCATGTGTAAGTCTTTCTCGGTCAAAAATTATCAAATTTAGTATTGGGATTCTATATACGTAAAGTAATATTATTAATGTCTATATATTATACTCTTGGTACGAAACAAAAATACACCTGACGGCATCTTTTGAGAATTTTTGTGTCTCTTTGTTATTTAAAATAAACTTTAAAATTTGCTGGATTTGGTTTTTACGCGATTTTTCTGGAAGAGGTTTAGGAAAAGTCCTGTAGGGGTAGGTGATAGATAACGGCCCCTCTTTGCCCTGGCATTGCAAATGTTCATGAGCGACGGTGACTGCTTACCATCAGATAGGCCGTAGGCTCGTTTATCTATCTTGCAATAAAAAAAAAGATAACTGATTGGTTTTTTTAAGGAGACGAAATTAGGCAAGTCAGTCACAGAATCTCACATTAGTATCATCTAAGTTTTGTTGTCAATTCCTCAAATTCGAAATGTTTTCTTTAGGCCAGGAATGCAAGCAGATGGTGGTTACCCTCCTTTGAACCAAAATTTTGAAAAAATATTAAGAATGTGTGAAGGGAATCGATCACAAAGTATTAAATTTCTTGAAGATGTTTTATCGATGTATGAACCAACAGCTAATTCTGGCCGCAAAGAAGCGAAAAAAATAAAAATCCCAGTTATGGAAGCATTCATTCATCTCACGGAAGATTCCGATGACGTAATTCATAACTGGGAGGCTGGAGATCTTGTAATAACTCAGTATGAATTAGCCATGCAATTACATTTTGATCTATGTTACAATTATTTCTTCTATGGACAGCACGATTTGGCGAAAAAGCATATTTTGGGTTGTAGAGAAAATTCGAGTTTATTAGAAAGAGAAATATCTATTTATGGCTATGGTTCATCAAAAGTTGTTCCCTGGGGAGAGTTTTATTACGCTAGCGTTACGAAAGATGATATTTTAGGTTACATAAGAGCACTTAACTTAGGTCAAGAAGTATTAAATGAAGAACCATCGTTGTTGCAAAAGCTACAAGAATCTATAGCAAATCACTATACTGGTATCATAGCGGTCCTTCAAGCCGATAATCTAGCTCGAGAAATCCCCATGATTCACAGACAAGTCGTTGAGTTAGATATTCAGGGGTCATCGTCAAGTGGCGCATTTACTGTGGCAAGAGATCTCTTAAACCGGGTATCAGCTTTAAACGCGGTTAGATATGCACTTGAAGGCGGCATACCTTCCACACATCCAGAGTTCATAAATAAATTCAAAACTGTTGGCATAAAGTTTTTCGACCTACTTTTTTGGGCTCTTGGGCCAGTTTTGCAATCAAATCTGTCCTCAGAAGACTGGCAACACCTAAGAATGTTTTTTCTACATTTAGTAACCTCTCAGTGCAAACTCCCAATAGCAAGAATAGATGAGTATATGAAAAAGCATGTTGGTGAGTCCGCTGAAATCATAAGAAAAAAACTGATTACAGACGAACAACTCAACATGGTTTTAAATGACCCAATGAACACAGATGATGAAAACATGGACATTCCTCGAGAATTACTTACTGACGACTGGGACACTCCAGACTTTGATATTAAAACTGTTCCTGAACTAGACATGGGTAGACTAAAGAAGCGACTTATCGAAGCTTCGACTGCAGATGACGTACGCATGTGTTTAGTTAAACTAGCGATGATGTCTCCCTCACTTCCTCTTTGGAAATTGAGTCCATCGTGGAAACCAGCAGGCGTATTAGGAAATGCCTTGATATCGCTTAACAGAGGATTTTTGCAAGATTTTGGGTACGTCGTATCTGGTGCGGCGAGAGCACGAGCCGAATCAGGATGTGCGCGGGTCGCTTTATCTCTTCTATCGGTCCTCGAAGGAGAAGCCCGAAGTCAGCTGGGTGGGGGCACAGACCCCGTGCTGTACCGGCTGTGCCGACAGCTGTCATGGGAAGTATTATTACTGCAAGTAAACGTAATGTTGTCCGAATGGCCTCATCACAGACTTAACTTAACCGCCTTATCAAACAAATGCAAAGCATGTATCGCTGCGGCCAGTTCTAGTGATGGCATCGTTCCTCGACCACAGGTAACTTATAATTCATTGATAATCGTCGTAAGTTACTTGCTGAGAAATTACTTAGCTCATTTTTTTAGGTACTAGAAGCATGTTGGAGCTGTTTAGTTAACTCATGCGAGTGGGAGGGTGTTGGGATAGTAACAGGCCCCGGAGAACTGGCGTCCGCTCTTTGTGCAGCCTGCTTTGAACTTCAACGTGGAAAAGGTTCTCGCAAATTTCCGAGACCTCTGTGGGATTATGGTAAGCAAAATAACAACGAAATTGCTGGTTATATACTTTAAAAATAACCTTTTGATTATTCATTTACAGCATTATCAGTGTACAGTAGTGGTCCAAATATACCAATGAAACGTAATGCAAGCGGCATGTCTCATGCACGGGAAATGATGAATGCGGCTGCAGAAGCTCGCGGTGCATTCAACGGTTTCCTAGCGACACTACGCGAACCGTTGGCAATAAGCATCATGATGTCGCTCCTAGCTAAAATACACAATCTACTGATCGATGACAGCACGCTCGAATTGAATATAGAATACACGAGTCTATGGCCATCTAATTTGTCCAACATAAACAATTATAATATAAAGTTTGTGGTGGAATCTTTAACGGAAATGCTCGAACGGAGTCTCAAATTATATCCCTACAACACTTCTTGGTAAGTCTATATTTCTATAAAAAAAATCGTTTCCTTTTAGTTCTAATGTGTAAAATTAGTAAAATGTACTAATTATATTTAAGTTTTTTTTAATTTCGTCTTTTTTCTCTTCTCCATCTCAATACATATTTTTATGTTACGAAGGCCCATGAAGGGCTTCCTTCCAGAATGTCAGATGATTTTGGTCGCATTAGAAAATTGGCTTTGTGGGTTGGAGATTGTAAACAGGGTGTTAAACGAGGACCCTTAAGAAAGATACAGGATTCCTGACACATATTGAGAAACAATAAAAAACCTATTCTGGTTACAACACACCTTATCGTATAAACATAGTTATATGTTTTATTTCGTTCGTGCTAACACCCTGTATACGGTATAGGTTGCGTTTGTACGGCGACGTGGAGATGGCGAGCAGTCGATGGTCGGCCGCGCTACGCCGCTACCTGTGCTCGCTGGCGGCCGGCTCGTGGTACTTCAGCAAGCGGTCGCCGGACGAGGCGGCGGTGTCGCGGCGCGCGGCCCGCTGCTGCCTCGCGCTCTCCGCCCCCACGCAGGCGGCCGCGCTCTCGCAACTACCCGACGAAGCGGACTATACGACCGCGTTCAAGTGTTTCGCTGAAAAGGTGAATGGACGATACTATTCGGCCGTGTTTTAACTACGTTCAATTGTTTTAGTGATATTTTTTTTTATTGCGAAATAGATAGATAAACAGATAGAGCCTACGGCCCACCTGATGGTAAGCAATAATAGTAGCAATACCGGTTATTGAACACAAAGTTCCAACTTAGAAACAGCGCGATAAAACGATCATAAAATTTACTAACTTCTTTTCAAATCTACTGAACTTTGTTTCTATCCAATACTAAAGTTTCAGCACTTTGTTCATTTAAAAGAAATACGTAAACCTACATACAATAGACCACATTATCCTCTACTCTACAATGTTAAATTTCAGACGGGCAACGCAGCTGATGCTATGGACGGTTACTACGGTTGTCTATGGGACGGCACTCTGCTAGAAGTAGCGGTGGCACTACACGCGCGTCGCGGTGAGGGCGGCCGTAGACAACGAGCGGTCAAAGCGGCCGGGGCTCTCGAACTGAACGCGAACAATAGTGAAGATATACAGAGAGAGGCAGCCGCTACAAGAAGGTCGCGGCTATTACGGGCACTCACCAATCAATATGTTGCATAAATGAGAAATATATTAAGCTAACAAGAGTCTATTATTTATATTCCCAACCAATGAAAACAGGTTATACAGTGTGAAATTGTAGGCAGATCAGTTTTAAATTGAAACTCCTACCCCATTTAGCCTTTATTTTATAGGTATAATTACATATCTTAGAGCACTTCTTAATGAATAGCGGCTCCGGCTGCTCTTCCATATAATTCAAAAGATTAAATTGGTTTTTAAATAATTCATACTAGTATGACAAAAATGTAGTGTAGTTTCAAAAAAATAAAAAACTTGAATATTTTTAACAACTTATAATATTTTCAATAATTAATCATCATCTCTTGTACGTTCCTACGTATCTGTGACAATTCGGACAAAAGTGATCGGTGTTCTTACAAGAGTCTGATGCATACGGCACACAGCATAAACCACTGAAAGCAAGACAATCAAATTTATTCTTATCAAAATAATACTTATTTAAAAAACTCATATTGCTTAATATTTATTTTATTCACAAAAAAAAACCCATAACCACAATTTTCAACGGACATTGCCAGTAATAAGTCTATTTTAACCAGACAGATATTTTAAGCAGGACTGAATAATCAGTATCAGTGTTACACTGCTTTTTAATCTGAACTTTATTAATTTAAATGTACCTACTTCTGAGTTCTGGCAATTGCGTCTACAATGTTTCCGCAACGCTATAACATATTCCTCTTCAAACGAAGCATAAATGTCCGCACAAGTAGGTAATGCATAACGGCCCCTCAGTCCTCTGGCATTGCACAGGTTCGTGAGCAACGGACCGCTTACCATCGAGTGGGCTATAAGCTCGTTTGTCTGTCTTACAATAAAAAACTGTATTGAAAAAAATGTATTGATTTATTATGCATACCAAACCAAACACCAAAGTGCGGCAGCAATGTGTGTTTTAGAAGTAATACTGTACTTGACGGCAGTTCTGATAGAAGCTCGACAGAAAGGACAAAATGTGTCCGTATTCACTGGTCCTAAAAGCGGTTTCTGTAACATTTTGCAGCATAAAATATAGAAATGAAATGTAAAATGTAACCATAAAAATCAAGAGGTCTCATTTAAGAAGAGAATAAAGGAAAAGTGTACTTAAAAAACTTTTGAAATACAAGCTTTTAAGATTCTCGATATCATGTAGCAGTAGAGTGCTAGCGTGGAAAATGTCAACTCAATCGGAAACCGGGAAGTTAGTCAAATTTAAATATGTTATGGTTATGCTCACAGGTGACTGAAAATAAAACAACTTACATCAATTGTAGTACCTTGATAAACTGTTCTAGATAAGGTTGCACCATTCCCATATGTTTCCACGGCTTCCATCTAACAAGATAAATCATATTCAATAACAATTAAATCTTTATAATATATTCCAATAATGAAATGACGAAGGCCGGCTTAAACTCTCAAAATGTTGTCTTCATCTAATATATAAAATTGTCGTGTCACGGTGTTCGAACTTGAACTCCTCCGAAACGGCTCGACCGATTTTGATGAATTTTTTTGTGCTTATCCGGTACCTATGAGAATCGGCCAACATCTATTTTTCATCCCCTAAATGTTAGGGGTAGTCCACCCCTAATTTTTTTTTTTTTTTTTCGGCGCAGACGAAGTTGCGCGAGTCAGCTAGTGTTTTATATAAATTAACATCTCTATTCTCTACCTATTCTCACAAAATCCGGTTGGACTTAAAAAAAAAAAAAAAAAAAAAAAAAAATGATTCTAACGATTATTCCGGACTTGTCGCTCCCGGGCGTCGTGGCGTCGATGCTCGGGAGCGACGAGTCCTGGAAGGCGATGCTCGAATTCTGCGAGTCCACCATCTCGCAGAAGCAGGCGGCGTCGTGGGCCAGAGAGAGGATATATTCCTCCCTCCGCCCAGCGGCTACCCGCCGACGACGCCGCCGTCGAGCAAGGGGTCAGAACCGGGATCTCGCCCGGACTCTGGCCCCTTAAAGGTTCGGGTCCCCAACGCATGCGAGTGCGAGCGGGGACCCAAGAAGGTGTCGTGTCTCGCTCAGCACGCCCTTAGCGTCAGAGCATCCGGGGGATGGCGGACCGCGCTCCCCGACCCACGCTGGTTCTGACCCAGCGGGGTATTCCGTGGGAGGGTGACACGCGGTCCAGCCATCTTGGCGGGCTTCGGATAGCCCGCCGACCGAGAGAGCCGGTGGCCGTATCGCCGGCGGCTGCCGGTTCGGCGTCCGGAGGGGGCGGCGTGACGGGAAAGAATGCCTCGAGCGTAACGCGTCGCGCCGTCCCTCATAATCCCGTGCTGGGTTCTGGCCTCAGCCGGGGTTCGGACGCTGAGTGTGAGCGGTTGGAGGTTTTAGTGCGGTTCAACTCCCACATACCCCGCCCGCGGGGCGGGCGGGGATCCGGTGATTTCCTCCAACTAAAAAAAAAAAAAAAAAAAATCTAACGATTATTTCTTGGGATTGTTCTTGTTCTTATTTAATAAATTATGTTCATTGAATTTCAAACGCGAACAAAATAACATACCCTGGATCAGCTGCCGATGATACAATATTAACATTTATAAAATGATTAATAAAACACCTCGACACTTCGGACGTCTAGGACGTATTAAAACCGGATTTTGTGAATCCGCTGACCGTGAATAAATTATATTAATATCATTTAAATCGGAGTTTTAATTTACTAATTTGTTTTATGTATTTCCATAAGACACTAGGAGTTTTATAATTGGGTGTAGGTAATCTTTGTGACTCTACGTAGAGTTAGTAAAAAATATCTGGATATAATATATTAAATTAGATTATCTAATCATTCCTCTAAATAATTGATCTTTTCGATATGCGGCTATTTGTGAAAAAATCCATATCCACATCCTCCGTCGTTATATTCATTTAAATTATAAAAACTTTAAATATCATGGACTAGCTGTAATGAGTTGAAAAAAAAAAACAATTTTCAAGTTTCAAAAACTATGTTTATTTAACTTTTCTCATATCTTTTAGCTAAACAAGTTTTCACAGTTTATTTTCACGGTTACTTTCGACTGGCTGGTCAACTTTGGAGAGATTTCATTGGGCCATTTTGCTAGGTACAGAATACATACACAAAAAAACTTTAATCAAACATATATTAATTAATGAGTTACTTAAACATGATCTTTCTTGTATAATAAGTACCTATATCTTGACTTTAATACTATAATGTCTATGGTTTTATACGTCAATCATTTATTTCCAATCTTCCCAATTATTATATAGTTTCTACTTACTTCTTGGACAAATTAAAGTAATACAAAACTACATAACTTACTTGTCGGTATTATAACAAATTATATGTTAGATCTGACAATAATCTTACTCTGTTAAATAACTACAGATCTTAAAAGTTAATCGAGAATATCAAATTCTTTGAGTATACAGTTTCAAAACTACACGGAGATTATTTTTCCTGGCGTTATTGCGAACCGGAACAATTTCTCTTAAATATATTTTTGAAACATAGCATTATCTCAAGAAAACCCACGATTTTTTTGTATAATTCAGTTTGAAATCTACAACTGACTTAATTAACAGAGTTCGTTTTACAACTATGAATCTATGAAGGAGAAACAAAACCTAAACAATTTATATAAATATTATAAGAGCTTATTAATTATTATACTTATTAACCTATTTCAAACTAAAGCAAACTAGGAATACAGACACATAATTTAACTATGGAATACATAATATATAGAAGTTTGCGTTTTACATAAAGTTTATTTCTTCATACTAGTCATCTACATGGTTAGCTATTACCTAACATAATAATATCATTTAAAATATGGATAGGTAGGCTTCTGTATCAAAATAAATGAGATTTATTTATTTGTTATCAGTAAGTATTTGTTCGGTCTGGGTAATATTCATTATTTATTATTTATGTATTTGTATGATCATATTTGCTATGATATAGGTATAAATCGTCTAAACAAGTAAAGTAAATGTTCAAAATTTCTCCTTTAACCAAAATTAGGTCGCAATTCATAATTTTTTGTTTAATACAATGTTTACATATAACCCAAATGTGAAGATCGTCATAATTTCGTTGTTTTATTTTCATTTAATACACTTAAACGACGAATGCTTCTAGGACCAGCATGGAGAGCGACGCCACTCCAGCAACCGCCGGAAGGGTCACCACCCAGGCAAAAATAATATTCCTGTTGATAAAATTCACGATATACTTGAATGCCTAAGCCTTTTTCGAAACACAATCTGAGACTTATAGTGCTTTTAAGTTTAAATAGCTTTTTTGCTTAATTTTGCCGGATATCACTTACTGCAGTGCGGTGGTTACATCAAGAATATCTTACCTAAAGAGACTCCAGTCGACAGATTTCTGTGAAAAATACCCAACGCAGACAACTGAACCGACTTTACAATGAGTCGTGGAGACGGGGAGACCCGCTTTACTCGCTATGAGCACTGTCAACGCTGCTCCCAACTCTATTGTAAAGCCACTGAAATTAAACAAAAATAATCTGTTTTATTTATTCGATGGAATACCGTTTGAGGAATGTCGGTCTGTCGAATAAAGTTTATGCTAAACCTAAATAGAGTCCTTTACTCACAAAAAACAAAACAATTACGAACACAACTAGTACAACTTGTCGAAGAGTGCTTACTAAGTTAGAAATAAATGGATACCTATTAGTACCTATAGCGGCACAACCATTAGCTAAATATACTATATTGTGTAGGTATGGTCGAGATTATTCAACATGCTTTTCCTATGTTTCATATATTGTCAGAAACTGAAACCCTACCTACCCTACTAACCCTACGTGTAGTAGACATACATACAAATATTTTGGGATACTAACTTCCTACGATGTATTCAATCATAGAATAGAAATAACTACTTAGAACTACGAGCATTTGAATACTTACGTATCTGGCGTAATGCTGGTCAAGTCTTCCCCCACAGTGCGTATGACGCGGCGTCCCCACAACCAGAGTCCGAGCGCGATACCGACGCCTCCAAACACGAGGATCGCCAGCGGAGTCTCAGCGCGCGCATGAGCTCCACCTTCCGAGTAAACCAGCCACAGAGCTACGAGCGGCCCGATAGCATTACTGGAAATAACAACCGTTTTCTTAAACCTTCGCTATTTCAAACCTCGTGATGTCCAGGCATTACAGAACTACCTACAATTAGGTGGCCATATCAATAAAAAACCTACTGATTATTAAATCAAAAAATAAACTTGTTTAAGTTGTTTTTCCTTATCTATCCGGTCTGTATGCCAGAGAAAATCGATTCAGCCGTTTCAAAAAAATATTCCAGCTTCAGTAAAGTATTTGGATTAAATTACCTTACATCATTACCGCCATGTGCAAAGGATCCAAATGTCGCTGTGAGTACTTGCAGAAACGAGAACAACCGCAGCGTATCATCCTGAGCTTGCGGTTGCGGCGGCGGCGGCGGCGGGGACGGTGCCCGCAGTAACGGAGCCGCGCTTGAGTTGGGAGTGATAGCCGGTAGACGCTTACTCTCGCCCTCGATACTCCATGCGCTACCTGCACTTGGATCCTGGAACTATACACTAACATAATAAGTGACAGAGTCTTCATAAACGGTAATGTTTTGAGCGACTGTTTCTTTTGGTACTTTTAATTTTATGATCCTTCCATTTGATATTTACGTGAGCCTTGAAAAACTTTTAAGGGTTTAGAAATCAACCAAATTGTAGTCCACTGTATCCTTTAAATTCATCGGTGTTATATGTCCCGGTACATGGGCCATGGTTGTGCGGCACAACCGTAACAACATTTCCTCGAATTAATATTTGTCAGAACGAAACATTGTATGAGATAAACATTTATCAAATAATTATAATTAATTACTCACCCTCTCAATTCGAGGTGGTGGCGTTTCAAATTCTACATTCCCAGGTAACGCTCGAGTAGCAGCCAAACGATCGAAGTCTCCTCGTGCTATAGTATCACACGACCCTCCTAGAAAGCCATTCTTCGAGTCATAACTCTCGCCAATACCAGCCAACTGAGCAGAATCTAAGCTTTTGCAGTAACTCATAGTTTCATCAATATATTTCAAAGTATTAATTTGTGGATCTGCGTCAATAAGTTGCAGTCTCGATTTGTTCGGTGGACTTAAACTTCTGGATAATACGCTACAATCGTCCATGGTAGCCAGGAGAGCTAGATTCCGCGCATTCATCTCGCGTACCTCCACCGATGCTCTGTCGGCATCACTCAATGTTACCATTTCGGCACTTTCCGTAATTACTTCTAGTACCTTCCCATCCTCAGATATTAACGAAGTAGGTCGTTGTGGCATGCTACTTTTATTGGAATGTGTTGGAGTATTTATTGGTGTTGTTTCTGAAAAGAGGTGCATAGCAATTATTATTATTTTTTTCACCAATATTAAGTTCTTATTTAATACAATTA
The DNA here is from genome assembly GCA_030269945.2 of Trilocha varians. Lineage (NCBI taxonomy): Eukaryota > Metazoa > Arthropoda > Insecta > Lepidoptera > Bombycidae > Trilocha > Trilocha varians. The sequence goes on along the minus strand of AP028267.1, from coordinate 6,416,313 downwards.
TGATTGAACTGAAATTACCATTTGAGAGTCCCACCGAAAAGTTGACTGGCGGCCGAACAAGTTCACGTCGATAATACGGTACAAGGAACAACTGCACACATACGGCCACCACAATCCCCAGCGAAATGGAGCCAGTTAAAGCCATCCACAACGGAATAGTGTCCATGGTTAGCACTGGTCATAACAAGATGAAATTTAGAATACTTAAAAATAGAAAATAAATAAAGCTTTTTAACAGTAGACAATGTTATATTATCATTTCAAAGATAAGCTTACGTTTAGGTCCATCATGTACAACGCTGATTACATTGACGGCGATTGTGGCACCATAGAAAAAAGGAAGCGCTCGTAACCCAGCTTTCAATGGTTGTTTAGCACGAAGAATAAACCGACGAACTAACCAATACAGAAGCGCCGATGCCGTTCCACTTAGCGCAGGTGATATAAACCACGATAACACTGGAAAAAATAAACATTAAATGCATTTTCAGGTGAAGTACATACTGTTCTATTTTCTTTCTATTAGAAGTGCTGATTCCTGGCAATATTCATATTTCTTCTAAAAATTCAAAACAATCCTAACTGATTTATTGAAAATAACTTCTAATTCTGTTTTGTTTGAACTGTAATTTAAAATTTAATATGTTTTAAGTAACTATTGAAACCCACCTATTGCTCCCAGAGTGGACCAGCGCACTCCGATGGGCCCCTTCGCAGTTAAAGTGAATCCTACAGTTGCGCCGACTACTGAGTGCGTTCCAGACACAGGCAATCTCAAAGCTGTAGCAAGAATAAGCCACGTTGCACCGGCTATAAGAGCCGCTAAACATCCCGCAGCCAGGAGCTTCTCGCCGCCATCTGCGTATAATGATACGTCGAGGATTCCTTTCCGCATAGTATCCGACACTTTGTAACCTGGAACATGTTTCAGCATACTATAGACACGTTGTGAAAACCTGCCTCATAACACTCTTTCGATGCATTCATGCAATAAATTCGGGAATTAGTTTTTTACCGATACTTATGAGCAACTTTGATTTAACTAGGATGCATAAAAATTTAGCTGTACCGTATAGCTCTCTCTCTCTCAGCACTGAGGTACCCGCTCTGCGCTATAAAAATAAGTCAGAAAAGTTTTTCTATAACTTACCAATAAGAACAGCTCCAGCGATCTCAAATATAGTAGCCAGTATACAGGCTTGAGTCAGTGTCAGTACTTTCGAGCCGACACTTGTCCCGAAGGAGTTCGCCACGTCATTCGCTCCGATGCCAAATGCGAGTAGGAAAGCCACCACAAACCCACTTACTACCAACCATAATAAATCGTCCGAATACGGTTCCATGATGATGTTTACAAATACTCTATTATTTTAGAAATTCTCATTTTATAAAATCAAAAATTAACATTGTTTTCAATAGCACCTCAACTGGTTAACAATAAGCTATGCTTAATTTATTTAATTTTCACCTTTTTTAAACAACAAACCCATGAAATTCTTGTTTTGGTTTGATTTAAATATAATTTAAATCCAAAATAATATAAATTATAGTAGATCGCTTGCCTAGTGTATATAAATGATCTAATAATAATAGTTAAACTGATGCTGATGCAAAAGCAATCTTACAAACACCTACAAAAGTTTAATATAACATTAAAATAAATACGATTCAAAACGGTGTGCGTCACAATGTTTGATGTTTTAAAAGTCTTTCGGAAAGTGGTCTAGATCTTGGAAACCGTAACATCATCATTTCTGAAAAGAGAGAATAGGAATATTATGTGTTAAAATCAAACAAAAGTAGGTATAAGAAGAGATATAAACTATGAATATGGTTTTACAGATGTTTGCTTTACATTGCAAAAACAATCTCGGCCCTATGGACAAAATATCGATATACAGTGTCTGAGCAGAAACGGACAACTTGGCCTTGACAATTCCACCCTTATGACCTCAAAAATATAGTTACCTTGTTACCAACAATAATTTACTACGCAAAAAATTTGCCGGACTTGATCTTATACATTATGATTTAAGTATATGCTGCTTTTAATAGAGATTCTACCAAATAGTTACCTAAACTTCATAGTCTGTGAACACGTGTACTGAGAATTGACTGGATAAAACTGACAATTCAATGAATAATAAAGTAGAGATCTAGTTACACCTAAGCAAAACTCGGTAGAGTAGCCACCTACGGGTCTTCTGATTAAAAAAAGAACACCTGATTTAATTTAAGATAACATTGATTATATAATTTCAATAAGGTCAAAGGTTAGCATCACTTCTTCTTCATTTTTACACATCGGCAATATACCACATGGGTCCTGGTATATCGATTTGGTTCAAGACGCCATTCGACATGCTGGATATACGGCGGTAATATAAGTCTCACTGAAGAACTTTCTTATTTCCAGTAGTATATAATTTCAATGATTTGATATTACGCAATAACTAACATTTTATGTATGAAGATGAAAAATTATACAAGTTAAACGAAATTAATCAATTCTGATCAATAACCGTTAGACTTTAAATTCACATAATAAGACCTATACGCACTTCAATAGAAAAAAAACGATTCTAATAAGAAAATAAAACTTACTTTTAAATGAGAAAGGATGTTATAGTCCTTAAATTTTTGCTACAAAAAGGTCTTTCGCCTTGAATGTCTGAGCGATGTACTGAAGTTGTCAAGGGGATCGTCGGGCCTCTGTATGAATAGAGCATGCGCGTAGAATCCCCGCTTCAACAACCCCTTATTTCAATTCGTAATCAAGTTGTTTGTTCTATAAATCATCTCTGTACAATAGCTGCGGTAAGACTTTATGTTGGGTTATTATTGAAAACACAACATAATAATTATTTATTTATTGTATTTATGGAATACAATAAATTGATATAAAAAGTAAATGAAAAATAAAATGCGACTAATCTCTACATGGATAGATAGAAAAGGTGATAATCTCATTTAATAATAATAGGTGTTAAGGTAAACTTTTTGTGCACCTAAAAATGAAAATTATCTCTTATAGTATCATCAGTATGAACAGGCTAGTTGCCAAATTGTCGACAACTTTTCAGTATCACACTAAATAATGGTTACAGCAGCACGCCGTGTACCAAAATAATATGAGATCGTAACTGTCCGTTTTTAATTAACCATGCAGGTGAACAAGCGTGATCTTCCTGGCTAATAGGTTAGTTATTATGTATTTCATAATATAAAAAGTAGGTTAGTCAGGTAATTGTGTCATAAGATATTAGTTTTCGAGAACACAGGATCTAGGCTTTATAAAAAAAAAATATTCCCATAAACGTCATAACACACAAAAAAGTATTTGCATGGTTGGGTGGAAAAAGTCTAGAAATTTTGTTTTTCCTCTTGACTAGTCCTGTCTAGTTTTGACCTACCCATAACATTAGTAACATTTTACGGGCTGCTAAGGCTAATCACGTTGCGCTCACTGACAAAAAAATTAAGATCAAGCTTTACAAAACCCTAATTAGACCAGTACTGACATACAGTGCCGAAACATGGTCGCTTACTAAGTGGGATGAGGAGATCTTACTCGTCTTTGAGAGGAAGGTGCTGCAGCATAAGTATATTCGAAGCTGTCGAGGAGGATGGGATATGGCGTAGCCGATTCAATCATGAGTTATACAAACTTTTTAGAGAACCTACATACAATAGCTCAGTATGTAAAAATCAAGCGACTGGAGTGGGCTGGACATGTCCAACGGATGGAAGACTATCGCATTCCCAAAAAGCTGCTGATTGCAAAACCTGAGGGCCGTCGAAGCAGGGCAGACCAAGGCTCAGGTGGTTGGACGGAGTGGACCGAGACACGAAAATTATTGGTGTGAGGAATTGGAGAACGGTGTCTCTAGATAGGAAGGTCTGGGCGAAGAAACTAGAGCAGGCCAAGGCACACAAGGGGCTGTAGTGCCACTGATGATGATGATAACATTAGTAAGAAAATCTTATTTGAAGAAAATCCTTCGTCGTCCTGAAGGGGAAAAAGGGTCTTCCTGGGCCCACCACTCGATTCAGGTAGATAATGTAGTGTGTAGTGTAAAAGGTAAAGCAAGAAATCTATCAAATCTTGAGAACCTTTCTTTCTATATTATTATATTCTATTATATTCTTTCTATTTATATTCTATTAGATTATATTCTTTTAATATAATCTTTGTCTTTCAACTACTAGTAGTAAACCATGACCATAGCAACGTTCTATAGTTTAAACGTACTCTCTCATCTTTATCCATTGTTTCTTTTAAAATATCGTTTTTCTTTAATTATTCATTTATCGAAAGCCTAAAATATTAGTCCCTGATTGTGGTGGCGCAGTGGGTAGTAAAAACAAACGTGCCTCTGTCCCAGTCATGCACGTTCGAACTAGGTGCGGCAAACTGATCATAGTGATAAACATAATACCCACTCAACTGGGAACGTCACTATTCGCTAGATGGCGAAACTGGGAACTTCGTTCGGAATCAATACCGTGTTTGAGCCCCTTTTTAAAAACATTTTTTTCCAATAATTTTAATTTTGATTTTTAATTAAACCTTATATTATTGTAAATCTTTATTACAAAACGACGCTGTATTGCATTTTCAGCGAAAATTTATCATCTCCGTAAAATATGAGACGATTAAAAAATGTAAACAAAACAAGTTTTAGAACTGTGCTCAATTTTGGCCCCTGCCACAGATTTGGCAAAAGTAAACAAACCAATTTGGTTGCCGATCCCAGTTGAGTGGTTATGTATTTGGTTTTAAATACAAGTTTTCAAAATTATTTGAAGACTCCACTCTCTATTCGGAATTAGACTAGCGTCGTGAAATATGCTTGATTCTTCTACTGAGATGCTACTGAGGAGCTCAGCAGTTGGCAGTAATGGATTATTACAGTATAGTAACTACATAAGTTTTCCAATGTTTGTACCGATGCACACACTATACTAAGACTCCCTATAATTAGTACTATCTGATATTGAATGAATTAGATTTTCAAGAAGAATACTTTTTGAGTTATTGTAGTGGTTCATTAGAGTACAGAGGTCTGCCTTATTCCTAATATTGCAGAAGTCCATATGCGATGATCACTTGCCATCAGATGGGCCTAAGTTATAGTCTGATAGTCTGTCATCTGTATAAGCAAAGTATAATAATATGCTGTTATGTAGGTTCTAGTTTTTCTTTTCCGGGTCATTCCATTTAAAATCGTCTAATCAGCAAAGCTGCACCGTTTTAGATTTTGATGAAAATTTGAGGGATTCATCTCTAGGGTCCCTAAGAATGAAATTTACAATATTTGATTTCTATGAGCACCCGTTTCCGAGCATTTAAATAAAAACTTTCAAAAATATCCTTTTTTTGGGTTATTTAAAATTTCCTCAAAGTTTTGTCTGTTTCATTTTTTTTTTCATTATTAAAGCGGAATCCTTAGGGGGATAGACTATAGTTTGATAAAACTCAACGATAATTTTGTTTATAGCGACCTACCATTAGCGAGAGCAAATCAAAAATGAGTGTTTTTTACTCATTTTTCGTGAATTTCAAGCGACTAGCGACCAATCGGTTATGAGTTAAGAACTTCTGGTTGACAGGAATTAAGTACACATATCAGAGACAAAATTTAGCTATTGATCGACCTGAGCAGCCCACTCTTTCTGGAAGAAAACTTTGCTTGAAGTTTTGAATTTTTGAAAAATCCCATTTTTCAGCCTACAAAACGAAGGTGTCTACTGCGAGATAAAATTCTAAAATTTTCAGAATCTTTTGTTCTTAGCTTTAACTTTGAAGGACTGCATCGCTTGTTTTGTTATTTTAATGTGTAGTGCACTTATCGGTCGTTTATTGGCAGCAAAAATTATGTCGATATTTTTTATTTTTTCCTAAATTATATATAAGGGTACGAGCCTAAACACGATGAAGTTATCTTGTTTAATGACGGAGTTCCCATAGCCACCTTCCAGCTCCATCATCAGACCTTGACATTCATCCTCTACACAAAGATCTCATCAGGACGCTTGATTAGAGCCTAAACACGATGAGATTATCTTGCTTATTGACGGAGTTCCTATAGCCACCTTTCAGCTCCATCATCAGACCTTGACATTCATCCTCTACGCAAAGAACTCATCAAGACGCTTCATTAGAGCCTAAACACGATGAGGTTATCTTGCTTATTGACGAAGTTCCTATGAATGTCAAGGTCTGATTATGGAACTGGAAGGTGGCTATGGGAACTCCGTCATTAAACAAGATAACTTCATCGTGTTTAGGCTCGTACCCTTATATATAATTTAGGAAAAAATAAAAAATATCGACATAATTTTTGCTGCCAATAAACGACCGATAAGTGCACTACACATTAAAATAACAAAACAAGCGATGCAGTCCTTCAAAGTTAAAGCTAAGAACAAAAGATTCTGAAAATTTTAGAATTTTATCTCGCAGTAGACACCTTCGTTTTGTAGGCTGAAAAATGGGATTTTTCAAAAATTCAAAACTTCAAGCAAAGTTTTCTTCCAGAAAGAGTGGGCTGCTCAGGTCGATCAATAGCTAAATTTTGTCTCTGATATGTGTACTTAATTCCTGTCAACCAGAAGTTCTTAACTCATAACCGATTGGTCGCTAGAGTCGCTTGAAATTCACGAAAAATGAGTAAAAAACACTCATTTTTGATTTGCTCTCGCTAATGGTAGGTCGCTATAAACAAAATTATCGTTGAGTTTTATCAAACTATAGTCTATCCCCCTAAGGATTCCGCTTTAATAATGAAAAAAAAATTAAACAGACAAAACTTTGAGGAAATTTTAAATAACCCAAAAAAAGGATATTTTTGAAAGTTTTTATTTAAATGCTCGGAAACGGGTGCTCATAGAAATCAAATATTGTAAATTTCATTCTTAGGGACCCTAGAGATGAATCCCTCAAATTTTCATCAAAATCTAAAATCATGCAGCAACCATTTTTTTCATTTTTAGACGATTTTAAATGGAATGACTCTTCCTTCTTTTTTTGACAATCGTTCTTCCTAATTTTATAATAATTTTTAGGTTTAAATAAATATTAAATTAGTAAACTGTTGAGAGAGTCTAATTATTTTATAATTCTAAAGTTAAATGTGGCATTATAATAGTGAGTTCTTTACAATTTCATGAAAAGTAAACTTTGACGTTTTCGTAAATGACAGCAAACGCCAAACAAAAATATTGAAAAATTTGAAATTTTCACGAATTTTCACTTTGGAAATTTATAAATGTACTTTGTTAATAATTTACAAAAAATATGTGACAATTGAAAGAAAAAATAAAATGTTTTCTCGAAGTTTATACCTTTCCACACAATATACTAATAACTGGTACGAATTCTGAAAATATGTTGATTTACTTTGAATTAATTGAATTTGATAAAAAAACTATATTTTAGCAAAACAATACTCTTCCATCAAGCTCGGCGTCAACCTGGAAATGGTCGTTATTTTCGTAACTCATTTCACAATTCAAAAAGAGGATCGAGGCACCGAACACTTGAACCAGATCCTTTGGAAAGCTTGCAAATAGAGTCTGGACCTTTACACGCTAAAGGATTAATTAGACCGCTACTCTTTACAGTGGGAGTAAGTGAATTTACACATTACTTTATTAATTTATAACTAAAAAATGAGTATTTACTTAGTACATAATATTGCAATAATCATATTTTTAAGGTGTCAACAGCCAGTTTATTAGGCTGTGTGATATGGGAATATGAGAATCTTCGTGTACATGCGGCATCCTTTCTACGGAAACCAGGAACATGGCTGACTGCACAACAAAAAAAAGTATTACATCATTTTATATGAATTACATGTAACTGGTTCACAGTAGGGGGAATTTTTACATCTAAAGTGAAATATGCATATTTTACTAGTGAATTAAATTCTCAATAAATCTTGCTTAATTGTCTACTTTATATCAGGATTTTAAAGAAATTTTGGAGCATATTTAGCAATATACTTTAATTTTCAACCCATACAAACTTAATTCATCTTTTAAAATTTCAAAATATTTTACAGAATAGCATAAAGTAATTGACAAAATTTTTCTATGTAATATTACAGAATAGATCAGATCCCGGCCCAATAAGTAGATGGTGGAATTCACTAAGAGATAGCGAGAAGGTGTTCTATCCAATTTTAGCTGCCAATGTATTGGTGTTTGGAGCCTGGCGTATCAGACCACTACAACCTTATATGGTGAAATATTTCTGCTCCAATCCTTCAGGAGGTATTATTAAATTTTAACTCAAATATATTTACACCTCTCTTTGTTACCATCAATAGCATCTATGTTTATAATCTTAATGAAACTTGTTATTTTGCATAGAATGAATCATTCTCTTTTGAATATGGGCAATTATGTAGAATACAAATTCTCAAATCTTACTGAATAAAAATTTTGTACAAGTACACCATTACATTTAGGATTGCACTATAATGTTTTATTCACAATACACTACTAGAACAACTGGAAAATTATTGGAAAATGAAATAACATTTTAGAGCATCATCATCATTCCCATACATGCTGTAAACAATATGAGATTATCAAGCTATTAGCAATTAATATTTTGTAGGTGCAATATGTCTTCCAATGGTGCTCTCAACATTCAGTCATTACTCACCGCTGCATCTTGCAGCTAATATGTATGTTCTGTACAGTTTTATGCCAGGTTAGTAGTCATTTTTAACAACTTACTTCACAAACCTTGTGGTATATATACTTCAGTAAACCTATAAAGTACTTCAAGTAATCTAAAGAGTAGTACATCAGAGTGACTTAATATCAATAAAATTTAGATTGTTAATAAATTATGTGTTTTTTTAACAGATTGAACGGTTTTACTCTTTTTGTTTAAAGACTAACCATTACTGTTATAGCTGCTGTATCATCAATGGGTAAAGAACAGTTCACTGCAATGTATCTAAGTGCAGGTGTCATCAGCAGTTTTGCAAGTTTTCTATACAAGGTTATGCTAAACCAGCCCGGATTAAGCCTGGGTGCAGTAAGTAATATTCAATATTATTAGTTCAGTAATTTGCATGCGGATGTATATCGCGTGATATTAATTAACTTTGAATCTTGAAATATACACTTAAGTTAAAAGTAATTTAATTCTAGAAAGATAATATCACATCTTTGCTTCAACAATATGAGTCCTTAAAAATAATTGAGTTGATTCGAAAGCATAGATAAAAACTGAAAATAAATACCTAGGTAATTTATTAATTTTAATATTTTAAATCTTCTTTCAGTCTGGAGCAATTATGTCAGTGTTGTCTTACGTGTGTATGCAATACCCGGATACAAAGCTGAGCATTATATTTTTGCCCATGTACACATTTGCTGCTGGTTCGGTAAGTTCATCAATTCATTAGGTCATATAACTATATTTTAAATCTATCTTGCTAACCTCTGCAACATTGTCTGTAAAAAGTAATAAATACCAGTCTTCAAAAAGCTTTGAAGAAAACTTACAAATTTTTTAGCAATTGCATTAGGTAGAATTGTTTACTATAAATTTATCTTAAGAAGTTGATAATAATTATATAATTTTCGGCCTTTTATTGTTATAGGCAATCAAAGTCATAATGGGAATAGATCTCGCTGGTGTCATCCTTGGTTGGAAGTTCTTTGATCATGCTGCTCATCTTGGAGGTGCATTGTTTGGAATGTGAGTAACTCAATAATAGAGCTTTTTAAGTTATTTGTATTGTTCCTGATTATTCCTAAACCTTTATAAAGGCAAGTACTGCTCTACACCTTCAGTAGGGAACTGTTGAATTACATTTGCAGAAAGGCAAATCATATTCATGTCAATATTTGAAGCAAGTAAAATACTCTAATAGAATACAGTAATAATCTTGCAACAGTACTTATAAGTTTCAGAATATATAGATAGTCTATCCATTTTTCTTGCAGTGCTTGGTGCCAATGGGGCAATTCTCACATATGGGGTAACAGAGATAAATTTCTTCAATATTACCATAGTTTCAGAAAAGGTGATGGCGGAAGGTAACAGATAAAATCTGAATTTTATTTAAAAAGTATTGTTATAGTAAAATGAGACATGCAAAAAATATATAATTTTCTGTTAAACTTTGTTTTTTTAATACTAAATCTATACATGACGTGGCTGTTATTTAGGTACTACTTAGTGATGACGTTTTCTTTTTTTTTTATTCAAAGTTATTTCAAACAGATAGGAATAGAATATCTTTGCTGATAAAGACAGCTTCTTAATAATTATGTGAAGGAATTGGAGAAAGTCACCTACCTAATCTTATGTTGAGTGGTGTCTCTAAAATTCTTTTTAATTTAATAAGAGTTATATATTAGAATAAACATGCGTAAAATATCTTTATTTCGTAACAAAACTTAACATTTTAAATGCATTAACAACTTGTTAAACAATTTTATTATGCTTTGAGTATTTTCGCATGGAAATCAAAGTGTTCTCCAATGTATGTTGAAATATAATAGTAAGAGTGATCATATCCTTCGCGTAATTGTAAAATTACTGGAACTCCAACTGAACGACAAGCTTCTACTAAATTCTCAGGCAGCAATTGCTTTTCTATGTAGAACTTATCACCGGCGCCCTAAAAAATACGAAAAGCAACTTAAAATAAATTATGCACATCAAAGAAATAAACATCATAATAAAAAAAAACTAAGGCATCAAGTTTTTTAAGTTCTAACAGTAGAAAAACTCGATACTACTTTTGATTTTACCTGATCTATTAAAAGTGTTAGTGGGGGTCCATTGTATTTCTTAACCAATTCTGTAGCATCCCATTCTGCCCACTTGCTCTTATCTTCACCCAAATATCCAGAGAAAGCCTTTACTCCCCATGGACAAGAACTAGGATTACAAATAGGAGCAAAAGCGCTCACAGACTTATATTGTCCGGGATTCCTCAATGTAGAAACCAATGCACCATGGCCTCCCATGCTGAAATGTTATACAGTATTTTATTCTTAATTTAAAAAAAATTTAAACTACTACTAAAAAATTGTTAACTAACTACATTTAATTTAATAAAATTAGTTTATGTCAAATGTCAATATGACACATATTAAATTGGGTTTTTACCATAGAACATTATAGCAGTACAAAAATATTAGGAAAATAATAAAGTCAAGTATGACATACAAAACAAGCTTTTGCTTGATATATCTCACCTGTGTCCCATTATGCCAATTCTATCAGGATCTACAACATTTTCAAAAGCCTTTAAGATCAAATCATATAATTCAACATTTAGATAACTGCCCATTCTGTAGTTGGTTTTCCATGGCTCATTTGTGGCATCCAAATAGAAACCGGCAGCAACACCAAAGTCCCATGAAGCATCATCTCCTTCAACCTTGACACCTCGTGGAGATGTATCAGGACCAACCACAATTATACCATGCTCAGCAGCATATCTGATTGACAACAATGCATATTTCAGTTAACATTAAAAATTAAAACTATTTTATTGTAATGTAACAATAATTCTATGAATGTAACAGATTAAACAAAAAAAAGTTGAACAATATTTATTCAGGATAATCTAATCCTTTCATAGTATGAGCCATGTATATTCATTTGAGAAGACATTGCATATGATATTTTGGTTAAAAGATAAAGTTTGACACTTTGTGAGCCTATCTACAAGAACAATGATAAAAACATTAACAAGATAATGATTCTTATTATGTAAGTGTTGAAAACAAGTAAAGGTCAGTTATTATCTTCATTAACGCTTAATTACTTGAGATAAAAAGTTTTTTTATTTAAATAATAATTTGCAAGTATTCATATAATAAATACTACACCAATTTATAATCATTGAACTATTTAAATTTATACTATACAAATACTCCTCTGTACTCTATGTTAGTAAAAATATAGGATAAAAAATAATATAAAATAAATACATCTCTATTTTATATGGTAGCTAGATGGTGTCATTTATTCATTATTTTACACCAGCTATGTAAATAGAAATTAAGTTTTCCATCAAAACATTTGGTTACAGTACAAAAAAACAATTGTTATAAGACTAACCTTTGAAACCCAGATTTTGTGATGAAATTTTGTTCACTGCAAGTTAAGCCTGATAAATAGTATACAACAGGCAACTTCACATCACCACCTTCTGCTTGTGGAGGGAGGTAGATTGAAAAATTCATTTTACATTTTAGTTCTGATGATTCATGAGAGTACACTTTTTGGTACCCTCCAAAGATTTTGTTAGTTGACACCAATTCCAACCCGTCCATGATTGATTTCTGGAATTAAAATTGTGGAACTTTAAAATTAATTTTCATTAGGATTTGATTTAGTTTTTTAATTTTTTGCAAGATTTTTAAAACTAGTGTATAACCATAATCCTGTGTTGGTGTATAAACTTTTTTCGTAAAAAATAAAAACTTCGTACTCTCTTCACTTTAGAAAATTAAAGGTAATTCGTAAAAAAGCATTAACCTGTTGCTGTGTAATGTATTTAACATACCGATTTTGCTAGAATTGATAATTAAAATAATAAAAAATGTCCTTGAGAATGAAAGCCGGTGAAATAGTAGGTTATTTATCCTATGAGTTGTACTCTTATAATACAACAATTGTTACTTATCAAAAGAAAATAAAAATTACAGTTACACACCCTTCGAAATGCACGTCTGGTAATCTCGTAAATTTAGTTTTTATGAAGAATTCACAGAAGAATTATGATTTACGAAAGTACTGCAAAGTGTTAACTTTACTGTCACAGATTATTAAGAATTAGCACACTTTGAAGACAACAACGATCAAAGAATATAGATAAACTACCAGTCATATGGAGGATGGAAAAAATATTTTACGAAATAGCCAATGTGTACTCAAAGATTGAAGATTGTTGTCTGTGATTGTTGTCAATTAGAAAGAAAGAGATAAAAAGCTTTTTGACATTCGTGTCACTGTGTCTTCAAACTGACCCATCCGTTTAATTAAAATCAATGGTCAAGTGCGTCAATCACAAAGCAAGGAGATAAAGGAGTGGAAAATAGTATTACATGATTAAATCGTAGACTTGTGTCTTATAAATAAAGAATTAAACATCATTTTGTCGACATTCCAATTTCCATTCATTTCAAAAACGAAATTTTTGGATTGCTCTACGTATCACGCATAGAATTATTACGTCAGGAACGTACATGGGGAACAAAGTTGGTGAAGTTTAGCCAAGGCGCACCAGTCGTGTACATACACATCCATGCCCACCAATGACATTGACATTTATTTGACAGTATTAACATAAAACACGCGTTGAGACAAAGTTGTATTATGCCTTCCTGCGTTGTAAACATTTGCAGAAACCATTCATCAACACTAAATAAATGTCACAGAATCACTTTCCAAACGTAAATATTCAAAATATCGCCGTTTTATAAAGTTTTAAAACATTTTTTAGTATTTCAAAACATGACATATTTTCAACTGACATTTGACATTTCGTAACTTTGACGTAATTAAAATTTCAAAGGGTTACCAACTAAACTTTTGAAATCCCCCATTTTTACTACCGTTTTGTTAAATCTTCATTTATTAGATTTCCACGTGAATGAAAATAAATGCGGTTATTGATTATTAATTCTTATATCACCATTTTTTTTCCAAAAATATAGTTTATAATCGGACCAGTAGTTCCTGAGATTAGCGCGTTCAAACAAACAAACAAACTCTTCAGCTTTATAATATTATAGTATAATTTAAAAACATGACATCTCCCAGTTTTCAACACATAGACATTTTTCACACACATTCAAAGCTTCGAATGCTTCAGTTTGTTGTTCACCATGTTGATTCCAGAGGTAATAATTCGATGGTATCACGTGACTCATGTCAATTTTCAAGAACGTTCGTGATTCGCATCAAATATCATTAAATAAAGAAATAATTAATTCTGAATGAGCTCCCTAATCTAACCCCTTGTATTGTATGAACAAGGGGTTAGATCAGGGAGTTTATTTGATTAAAAATAAAACCGATAAACATGTTTTCAGTCATGTTTTGAATAAAAGAGTAATCGGAGTTGTATGTTTTTATTTGCAGTATAGTATTATTTACAGAAAAAAAAAAATATAATAATATCCGCATTCAACATTAAAACAGATTTGTTTAATTAAAAATAAAATGAATTAGTGAAATCTCACATTTACAACAATGTCAATTATTCTTTAGAATACCAATTAAACTACTTTATGATACACAATTTATTTACAAAACCAAGAAATAAAGAGATTCAGTAAAAAATCAGTGAGCTTTCAAGAATACTAACATTTTCACATTATTTAATATTACACATGATTATAACAAGAGCTTATTTATATTAAAGAGTTTCCACATTTTTGATTGACCTTTGTCTATTTGTTTTCCAAGAAAGGTAAGTATTCCACATTAATGCAACACTCTGAACAATCAAAACTTGATAATGTAGTGGAATGAAATAAAAGTTTAGAATCTGAACCCACGGCCAAATATAGTAATTTGTAGTTAAAACATCAAGATAATTAACTTTTAAATCATCCTTAATTGACTCCCACGTTTTTCTTTGCAATGTGCCCACAGTAACAAGTAATACACATAAAAAGGATGGGGCAAACAAAAACTGATCTAAAAATACCTTTTTAACTGTTACAATTTTTCCTTTTGATCCTACATATTTATTCAACACACCATACCAAGTGTATAAAGCTGGACCCTGGAATTTACATAAGATTTGTCTTATAATAACATTTCATATTTTTTATATTAGGCTGTAACAAATAAGAGAGATTTTCTCCAGGATTTTTTTCATTTATCTATCTTGCAATAAAAAAGGGCAACACAAATTTCACGATTTTTGACACCTCGAAATTTTCGCTAAACAAATTGTTTGGACATTTTGTAAACTATAGTATTTATTATTAAATAAGTCCATCATTTATTATTAAGTATCATTAGATACAGAAATCAGAATTACTCAAAGCAATTTATTTACTGACCATCAAAATATAAAAATGGAAATGGACAGAGATAACAATGACTACAAAATAGATGATAATATCAATATGATTTTAATTCAATACTTACGCCAATGAATAAACCAATAGATCCAAATTTCAAAGTTCTCTGCACATCAATAGATCTAAAAGATGATTTTTCAATCATCACCTGAGAAATAACATCTCCACTTGCCATTAATATACCTGCTTGCAGGGACTGTACTAGATATGGTCTATTCTTTAAAAACTTTTGATAATAATTAAAGAAACGATTCATTTTGTATCTGAAATGCTTTATGAAAACCTAACGTTTAGTAAAATCGTCATAGGAAAAAGTATTATTTTTATTTTATAATTTATTTTTATAAAATTAATTAATTATGACAGCATGAAATAACTATTCACAAGAAAATAGTCGAAATTGCTGAAAATGAAAATTATTTTTTTTTCAATGATTTTAATTGAATACAATGGTGTATTTCCTAAGCATATTTAGTATTAATAAATAATAAGTAATAACCTACAAAATAAACCAAAAGTCTGTGTTTTTTTTAATTGATGAAAGGCATTTGAGGCATTGGCGACAACTGACAAGTACTAAACATTTTATAGCGCCTCTACACGCTGGGTCCGCGCTGGCCCATCATGATGGTCCAGCGTAGTAGGCCATCGCTTAGAGGGCGTAGTGTCGTAGGCTGGCTAGTGGTGCGTACGTTGGCGGCGGGATGGCCGCATTGTCGGTTTTTGGTTCACACATCAAAGGTAGTGGGCCAGCGATGGCGGTACGCCAGCCTGTTTATTTATTTGGTTACTTAGTCCTATAAAGTCCTGTTACGATGAATAGTTAACATCTACCATCTTCTTCTACGCTATTTCCTTTTGTTACCGACTTCCAAAAAAAAGGAGTTACTCAATTCGTAAGATTATTTTTGATTTTTTTATTTTTGTTCCTTGATAACTTCAGTTTGGGAGAACCGATTTGAATGATTCTGGTGTCAAATGATAGGTGAAAGTTGAACTTAGGTCCCATACTTTTTTTAATAAATATTAAACAAGTACTTTTGGATCTGTGTTTAAAAATGTGTATTTTAGGGACAAAGTTTCCCAATTTGCTATGCGTTTTTGAGTGTATTTCTTTTTTATATGAACCGATTTCTATGATTCATTTTTGTGGGGAAGCAGACAGCATTATCCTATAATTTTGATAAAAATCTGACTGGTAGTTTTTGTGCTATGCTTGAGAAATGGGGGCGGCGCGACGGGAAAGAGTGCTGATGGCGTAACGCGTCGCGTCGTCCCTCAAACCCCGTGCTGGGTTCTGGCCTCAGCCGGGGTTCGGACGCTGAGTGTGAGCGGTTGGAGGTTTTAGTGCGGTTCAACTCCCACGCCCCACGGACGGGGTATGTGGGTATCCGGTGATTTGCTCCAAAAAAATGCTTGAGAAATGGAAGTAGGTTGTTTTCCAGTTTTGTAATAATAGTTATTATAATTTAATAATAATAATAACCTTGTGAAGGCAGAAAAAGAAAATCTGCTAAAATATTTGGATCTGGCCCACGAGGTGGCCGACATGTGGCGTGTTGAATCGACCATCATTGTTCCGGTCGTTGTATCTGTGCACGGTCTAATAGCGGAAAGCTTCGACCGTCATCTAGAGAAGCTTTCGCTCCTTGGCTGGGTAAAAGGCCTGATTCAGACGGCGGTCGTTCTTGACACGGCACGTATTGTGAGGAGGTTCTTCTTGAGCCCTGACCACTGATGGTTTGGGTCGTAGACCCCGTCTCCAGTGGCCCTCTGTTTTTTATATTGTATTTTGAATTTTTTTTTTTTAAATATAATGTAAAAAATGAACAAATAAATAAATATGAAAAATAACTATTTTTCTACATTAAGAAAATAATTCTACGTGTTAAATAAATATAAAGCTGCTGCTGCTTCGACGTCCATTCTGTTCAACGATAAGATCAGGGGGGTGCCACTGGTTACTTAGTTAGCCAGCTGATTTTTAGGTGTCGCTACGGTTGTGCCACGATTTGACGATTTTTTATGATTTTACGTGAGATGGCGCTATTTTGAAATTCTTGTCCACGCTTTTTCCATTTCATTGTTTCCCCGCGAGATGGCGCTAAATTTAAAAAACAATTTTTCCTAAATTTTTATGATCTGCTACTTATTGACGATAATGTACACTTTTCAGTCAGCTATAACCTAAATTTAAAATGTAAATTAATTTTATTGTTATGTGCTGTTATAAGATTTTTTTCGTTATTTTTTTTTCGGTAATCTGGTATCATTCATTCTTTGATCAAAGTTAGGGTAGAACCTATAATTTCGGTAATTGTTTTTTCTCGATTAGCTTTCTTTTTGGGAATCGATTTTCTATTCAGCATTCCAATTGATTAATATTACAAAAACTGTTGTCTACAACAAGTAAATTGGGACAATTTTCAATAACTTATAACTTTTTACAACGCGCTCGGCTTAAAACTATGTTTCATTTGATGTTGTACGCTTTTTAAAAACAACTTTAAAACAAATAATCTTACACACAAAGTACGGGGATGGTAAACCGCGATCCCCGACCCACGCTGGTTCTGACCCAGCGGAATATGCCGTGGAACACGCGGTTGGAAAGCCCGCCAAAATAATAAAATAGATACAGTCGTGGGAATTATAAAACCGTTGGGCACATAAATTTTCTACAATCGTTGTTGTCTTAATTATAATGTAACATTACAAAACAAACATTTTAATCAACGATTGTAGACAATTGACGTGCCCAACGGTATTATAATTCCCAGGACTGTATCTATTTTATTATTTTTTGGTTTTTAGTACATTTATCTTAAACATTGCAATGTATGTTTAACATAAAACCGTTTAACTTAAAAAGTTTTTTACCTATTTTTATTGTTTTATTCCAATCAGATATTTCGTTGAGCAATTATCACGAGTATAAAACGTTGTCCGCTACAAAAAATATCGCGACGACATCGCGAGTGCTGTTTAAACCCCTTTGTGACGCAGACAAAGTTGCGTGGTTCATCCAGTATTTAATTATTTAGTAACTAATAAGTTTGGTACTTTTACTAATTAATCAACAATTTGTTTGTATAAAACAACCATTTTTTATTGCTATCGATCGAGTTATTGACAAATAAAAATTATGTAATATCTCTAGTACGCTTTCCCTGGTGACTGGTGGACGCCGACGCCATTTTAATCACAATTTTAATAATATTCTACGTAGTAATTGTTTATTTAGAAGAGTATCTTCATAATTTTGGATAAATTTCAAAACTCGAAACTGTACTGAAACTCTACTTCTCAATTCCTTGAATGACTTCTCATGTGAAGTGTGGGATAACTGCGAAGATGAAGTGTAAAACCAAGCATGTTAACTGCGGACTGAAACTGAAAAAACTGAGTCAAAATGTTATTTATATGCCACTCGCATGTCTTTGTCAATGATGGTAAGTCTCCTGTATCTGTTCTAATATAAAGATGTAGAGTTTGTTTGTGAAAATACCTAACAGATCCTCGCAACTTCGTCTACATCAAAAAGGAGTTGCACTATTTGATCTTAAGTTACTCAACTGGAAACTGCATCAAAATTGGATTATTTTTAAAAATACATATAAACATACATAATTTTTCGACATTTTAAAGGGGAGGATCAAAATGGATATTATGATATGAAAGTTTTACAATATATCTTTTGCTGTAAAATATTCTTTTTTATTTTAGGAACTAAAGAATAACTATTATTGTAGGTTACAAAATAGTGCAGTTGAGTAAAAGACAGAAGAATGACCTCAAGTTAGACAAAAGGCTAGCTCGTCCCAAACCTCTCCTAGACCATGTAGAAAAATTATCTGAGTAGTCATCTATACTGTGATGCAACTGAAGAGTGAGATAAACGGAGACAATGCAGATATACTAATGAGAAAGAGATGATGACATTAAGCCTATACATATTTGAGCAAAGTCACTGCTTGTTGTGTCTAAAGGTATTTTAACTTTTATAACCATAAACTGGAAAGAACATTTTGGGTGACCAGTAACCATTCAGTAACAAAAATACATGACATGTATTATTAATAAAGATGATAAGGTGAGTTTAATTATTATTGATTCTAATCAACAAAACTCTTTTTTATTTTATTATAAACTTTTTTTTTTGATTAAGAATCTTACTAATGTATATCTTAATAACAGTGATATTACTTTAATAACACAAGTACTATTTATGATAACTATTGAACTTCCATTGTTACATCCAGTGAAAGTTAATATAAAGCTTGTAAAAAATTAGTCCAAATTTATTATGTACTAGCTGCTGCCCGCAACGTCATCTTCATCAATGCTATACAACACTGAAAATACCAACAATTAGACCTTTTAAAATGACATTCATTTACCCGTTTCTTCTTTAAATTTCATATCTACAGAAAGTGCAGTAATAGAGAGAGATTGTCTTTAGTAAAATCGAACTGCAAAAATTGTTTTTTTTCAGCCTGCTTTAAATAAATAACTCTATGGTGTAAATAACTTTGTAGTTTTCAAGTTTATCCCGGACAAGGCTATTTTACCATACTAAATGTATAGATTCTAATTAGCACCACCATAATGTTCAACGGTTGCTTGACTTGGGCGAATGTTTTTTGCAGTTTTGACTTTCCTATCATTTTATTATTTATTGAAGTACTATTTCCTCTGAATGTTGTACATATTACGTTGCTTACGAGCATCACTATTGTAGCGGGTTAATTGTACTCTAGTGATGTTTACTCAACAGGGCTGTAGGTGTAAGGTTGACACATGCTTGTGCTGCGTGCTGTCAGTGCGGCGCTGAGCCCGTGCCCCACAACAACCCATACTCTTCGAGTGTAACGGCACTTGCACCAGTAATAAGGTAACACAGAATTTTACTTACTCTAACTCTTTGTCGAAATCATAATATAATATTATAAAGGTGAAAGTTTGTATGTATGTTTGTTACTCTTTCACGTAAAAACTACTGAATGGATTTAAATGAAACTTTACCACAATATAGCTTATACATCAGAATAACACATAGGCTACAATTTTTGATAATATGGGACGAACCTGAAGTCCACGCGAACGAAGTCACGGGCAAAAGCTAGTAGAGAATAAAACCAAGTCTTACCAAATTCCTAGTCACGTAACACCTATCTTTAAGCTTTGTTCAAAAGAGTACAGATTAAAGCGCCCGAGAAGGAAAGCTCATTCTCAGGTGGTGTTAGGCAAAAACGAATTTGAATTAGAGTGTAAATACTGTGGTTTTATCTGTTTGTACAATTTCTCCTGTTTGGATTTTTTGAATGATCGGTATTTAGATGAGCGTACCGCACACCTGATGTTTAATGACTACTGCTGCTTAGACTACCTAGATAGACTCCTGCAATGTCTTATGTCACGGAATATACAAAACCGCCAGCTATGGATCCAATTTGAAACTTCCCAATTTATGATTTCAGAAATAGTGAACAATTAAAACAATTGCAAACAATTAATCAGGCTCGTAACTAGAGCGCGGCGCTACGTCCGCTCGGAGCTGTACCGGTGCCGGGGCTACTGCGAGGAGCTGCTCACGTCGCACGCCGACGACCCAGAGCCACCCACCACGACCATGTTCGCGCTCTACTTCAAGATGGACCTGCTCGAGGTACTATGACCCATTACTGCCTATGCTTCTCTTTGTAAAGTGAACGCCCCAACAACTTAGCTTTCATAGGAGTTATATAAACATCGCAAGACTAACAATAGTATTTTGGTTATTAAGCTACGATGATATAGACCCGTATGTTTCGACGCGATTATAAAGACGTTTCACGTCAAAAATAACGCGACGACATTGTGAGTGCTGTTTAAACCCCTTTGTGACATAGACGAAGTTGCGCGGGTTTTCTAGTTTTTTATAACACTTTCAATAGTATCTGAATGATGTATTTGTTCTTCCACCAAACAAAGACGAGATATATTGTAAAACATTTTTATAGAATTGAGTAACTTGTAATAAAAATGTTATTTTATAGAATGTTACATTTATAGAATAAAATAAACACAAAATTATATTAAAATCCGAAATATTATTTAATATTTATTTATTTATTTAACTTCATGCACAAAAGGTACAATGGCGGACTTAATGCCGAAGGCATTCTCTACCAGTCAACCAAAATATGCAATACGTTTATTATTATTTTTATAACATTAATTGTTTTGATTGATCTAAACTTACAATCATGTCATATGTTAGATATTCTTATATTATAATTGCAAAAGTAACTCTGTCTGTCTGTTGCACTTTCCCGCTTAAACCTCTGATCCGGTTTTGATGATATTTGGCACAGACAATCTTTAGGTTCTAAGAAATAACATAGGCTACCTATTAATTGCTACTACTGCCATTTAATTTCTTAATAAATTAATGCTGTCACACTACTAATACTATTATTTTTCTTCGCAGGACTAGAAAGTCATCAGTGTCAACAAAAATGAAGGAGGAGTTTATCCTGAATGTCAAGACATCAATACTGCTATAAAATTGTTTCAAAGAACTAAACATTGGAATAAAGTTTAGAAGAATTATTATCAATTAATGCTATAAATAACCAATTTGTACCATAGCATTTATACTTTTATGACTGAACATTGTTAAGTCAAAACAGTTTTTAAAGCATTCTTATAAACCTGCTACAAACATTCAACCAATGTTGAATTCTTCGAAATAGTATATTTTAGAATATATAGTATAAATTTGACTAGGCTATTAGACAACTACACAAGTAGAACGAAAATACCATAACATTGAATATTTAGTTTTTGCAATTTGTTTTTATGTAAAGCTAAGTAACTTACTAATTTTCATGCATTTTTAACGGGTTCATACCACGATATTTAATTGAGTTGTCTCGATATTTCAACGTTGTTGCAGAGCCGTTCAAAATGCATGAAAGTATTATAGAAAACCACAAGTGTCTAAATAAGTTTATAACTTACTAATTGTAAATTATCCTCGATAATAACACAAGTTACTGATACTTTAATAACACAACCATTGTTTAATAATTATTTTATAAAAAGCTAGTTTTTGTAAACCTGTTGCGTTTTTACAAATTTGGAAGGAAACTACATGTGAAATTATTTTGTGTACAATTTTATAAATCAGTGATTTTTTATAAATAAGTGTAGTTATAGAATTACTATAGCATCAAAAGGATCTAAATCATCTAAGGGTTTTTAGGTTATTATTATATAAAATTTTACATTTAAAGAATAAAAAATATATGAAGATTATATTCAGCTCCGAAATATTCCTGAATACGCAATTTTTGTTATGCTTGTACATATTTGTATAAGATATTGTTTTGATTGATTTAAACTTTTTTTCAAAATGATGGTTGGGTATACTATATTTTCACAAAAAATGCTTGTAAAAATATTATATTGTTGAATCATTTTCTTTGAATGTTATTCCTTTGTTGTTGCTATTTTTGTACATTTTCTTCTTCTTGGTATTATAATGTTATTGATAAAAATAATATAAATTTGAAATGGAATGTGAAAACAGCAGCTTTTTATTTTGAAAACTGTTCTATTTGAAAGAAAAAATGTTTTGTTAGAAAGCTGAGCAAGTTAATAGATTTCAAATTATAATGAGTTTGTTGTTTTAAATTACGAGTGGATGCATCAGCTATTGTAATGAAACATTTTTTTTTTCAAATAGAAAAACTGAATTCCCCTAGTAAACAAAAAATAAATTTAAATCTAGCGCGCAGCGCATGCACTCAAGCATGTGGCTCCACCTGTGATTCGGCTGTGATAAACTTCAGCTCATATTCCTATCTCCAGTTGCATATCTATCTCATATATATATGTATGGTCTGTGGATAAGATCACAACTGAACATCACCAGCGTGTAGAGGCTTTGCAACCATCGCATGGCCATTGGGCTGGGTCAGCGCTGGCCCCGTGTAGAGGAGCTATTACATTCAAATAAATAATAAATAATACGATATTCCCACTGTTGTTAGTTATGATTACTATTTACAAGCTGCCAGAGCCCAGTCAAGTTGTCCAATACTTAGTTTTAAAAATCTTAAGTTACATTGTAGCCACTTTGAGTTTTTGTCAATAAAATGCTCTTCAAACATACAATATTTTATTAGGATTACATTTTCTCAGATTTTGCCCATTTAGGGCTTCCAGCTCATATCAGGATTTGAGGCTACATAAGTGTGGCTTGTTAGTTTGCTGTACTTTGAACGTCTGCTATGTAGTCTGCTATAGTCTGTGGTCTGTGTTGCCAACGTAGGCGATTTTTCGCCATTTAGGCTACTCAGAACAAGAATCGGCGACGAAAAAATCTAGGCTACTTCAGGGACAAGTTATTTAAATCAGGATACAAGTGCTAAAAATGAAGAATGCTGGTGGAAACCCGATGTTTAAAGATTTAGGAGAGTTTTCAATTCGATGCCTATCATTACCTTTGAGTAACGCTGTCGTTGAAAGAATTTTCAGCGTAATGGGGACGATCAAAACAAAATTAAGAAATCGCATGCAACTCTACCCATGCTGATCGCCATTCTTAGAATTCGTACCCATATGAATGTAAGAGGTATGTGTTGCAACAACTTTCAACCAAGAAATCACATGGTTAGTTTACACGCTGGTAAAACAATGTATGTCTCCGGCCAATCTTGCGCCAGTACTAGCTCAGCAACTACATCTAATGCTACTGACGACGGCAAAAGTCTTGATGATGCCTTATTATTGCTAGCAGAAGACGAATCGGAAACTTAATTTTTGTTTATGTATTTTTTAATTTTGTTTTTAAAATGCTTATTACTTCCTTTTAAGATACATTGAGGTATTTTATAGTAGGCTTATGCCTATTAATAATATTATCAATACATTATAAATATGTTATAAATAAATTGATAAAAATAACATTTTATTTTATATTTCATATTGATATTTTGGCGTTTGGGCTACTTTAGGCTACTGCAGCTGAAATTCGGCTACAATAGGCTACTTTATGCATGAGAAACGGCGACATTAGGCCAACCGCTGTTGGCAACACTGTCTGTGGTAAAACTGGTAAATCCGGAGGAACGTCAACGAAACGAAACCAGAGATTAAAAATATAATCCACAGTTCCATTGTAAAAATTAAACCGATAAAGCCAAATACAAATCATCATTTCGTTTAAAATAAATTAGTGGGTGTGTTCATTTGTAAAACTAGGCAGCTGCAATGGATAAAAGGAAATTATCAACAGCGGGTGATAGTCTTTATGAAATACTTCAAGTTCCGAAAACGGCAACGGCGGACGATGTTAAGAAAAGTTATCGAAAATTAGCACTGAAATACCACCCAGATAAAAATCTTAACAACCCTGAAGCTGCAGACAAGTTTAAAGAAGTGAACAGGGCACATACAATTTTAAGTGATGCCACAAAAAGAAACATTTATGACAACTACGGTTCTCTCGGACTTTATATTGCAGAACAATTTGGAGAAGAAAATGTCAATGCATACTTCGTTGTCACGAGTACATGGTGCAAAGCATTGTGTGTATTCTGCACTATAATAACGGGATGCTGCTGCTGCTTCTGTCTGTGTTGTTGCTGCAATTGTTGTTGCGGGAAATGTAAACCCCGTCCGCCGGAAGAGTCCGGTGATTATCACACATTGGAACGAGATGACTCAGACGGAGTACAGCCAGTGACTTCGCAGCCGGCCACTGAAGGACGTCCCACTGGTGAACAGGCTCCACCGATTGCCATGCCAGCACCATCATCTTCAGGTGCTTCTGAGAACACTGGATTGAACACAGGTGGGGTCAATTACGGAATTTCAAACTAAAGGGTAAATTTGAAATTATTTAAATAAAATGTAACTTGTATGAGCACAGTAATCATTAGTCATAATATAATTGAATTGTTCAAGATACATAAGTATAATGTTTATATAAAGGCCTTACTGAGTCGTTATGTTAAAAATGAGCTAGGTAGTAATGATTTTATCTAAAACTTAATTGAAATTATAATGATATAAACTTAAAGCTTTGCTTTTGTTCATAATGAATTCAATGCTCATTTAAATCAAGTGCAAAAATTTTAATACTACAAAAAAGCAGAATTCTTAGTTATGTCCCAATCATTTCTTTCCTAATCATGATTATCGTTCCATGCTTTAATGCCGAACCAATTTTGACAGTTTCGATAAACGGTTTATGATAAAGTCAAATAAAAAAATCCATTCCAAGTTTAACTATACTCTCTAGTAAATCATATTTTATTTAACTTCAAAGTTGTATAGACAGCATATTCAGTGCTTTCTAAAAATGTGAAGTCTTTTTACAGATTAGTAAAACAAGCCATGTGAAGAATAGTTTAAGACAATCCTAATTTGAGTACGGGCAAACTAGATTTTGTTCTGCCTTACTTTTGTTTAATTGATTTGAATGAGTTATATTTTGTAGCATTTGGGAGTATAATATATTTTATATGACAGATAGTATGAATTCTATTCCCAACCATTTTCTATGTTTCAATACTTATTTAAAATGTTCTACAATTTGTTTGTTTTGTGTAGCATAATGCATTAAAATGTCTCATAAAATTTTCATCTCAGTCTTGTATCTTTCATGTAAAATATATTTAAGTAACTAGCCTAACACATAACCTGTTTTTAAATTGAGTTATTCATGAGTAGTAATTAGTACTACAACATTTTGATTGCCATCTGTCCCAAAATAATAGGTAAATAATAAAATATTTGCCATTACTGTCATTTCAAATTTAAAACAATACTATTCACCTTATAAATCTTAAATTCTTCTTGACCAATGTTTTGGAATTATAATTTGCATCTTATCAAAAATACTTTTATCAGAATAATATCTGATTTCCATGTTAGTAATTTTTTAAAAAGTAATTAATTCAAAACATACTTAATTATTTACAAACACTGGCAAACATCATGTGTTCATATCTTTAAATTTATTATTTAACTATACAGTAGGTTACTTGACTAGTTGTCCACAACATAAAAATATTTTCCAATCCTTGAATCAAAAATAAATCTTATAAAAATTCAAGGTAAGTTAAGTACATTCACATTTAATTTTGTGAAGTACAGACAGACGGCTACAGAACTAGTCAATCAACTGAGTATAATAATTATTATTACAAGTTTCGCTAATTAGTAGGAACTGTGTAAAGTATTATTTCAGTATTGTTTAGATTTTTTGAAACCATTTATTTTTTGTGTTTTGGTTGTGTTAGTACCTTAAACTCAACTCATCCAAATTGACATCATATTGCACCTATTTTGTTTAAAATTTATGTTTTTCTATAGAGTGGGTGGCTAAAATTTCCTTTTTTTCTCAACATGACTTCCATAAGTTACCGCTTAGTGATGTGAAACATTTTTGGGATCCCATCGATTAATATTTTTTATGTATATAATTCTTTATTTTCTCAGAGTATATTTCAGCAAAGAATATCCAATATTTAATATTGGTATTGTATTGTATTTTGTATTATTGTTTTGTGGATAATAGACATTCCATTTTAGTAATTTTTATTTTGACACCTTAAATAATTACTCTATACTTATTGTGTAAGACCATAATACTATATTTGATTGGGCACGTTAAAATACTAAGAAAACAAAAATCGTAAACATCTTAGGTTTATAAAACTTGAAAACAAAAAATATTTTCTAAATAAAAACACCCATTTTATGGCGATTTTACATGGTACTTAATTTTTTTGAAAAATTATTTGTCTGTCAAAAATAAACCCTATAATGCCACTACATGTAATCATTAAATTTGTAAAATAATTTTTAAAACTGTTTCAGTACATACTGAAATTACCCCTTACCTTAAAACATCACAAAATATATTCTTTATAATATTGGTATCTGGATAAATTATAATCTTGAGTTACCGATTTTAATTAACATCGTTTGTAATTTCATAAATATTTGTTAAGTGGTAGTTAATTTAAGTAATTGCTTTATTTAATTTAGATTTTGTTAAGATTTAGCGGAACCAGCATATTAGTTTAAAACTAACTGGTTAAATTGTTTATTCTTACTAATAACTATTGTTTTGTGCTATTATAAATTGTATGTTTTATTTGGACAGCACATAAATTACACTTTTGTTCAATTAATGTCTTAACGTGGAAAATATTTGCAATAGTTTTGTGCATAAATTTTTTTTGTTGGAATTTAATAGTTTTTCAATTCGGCTTCGGAGCTAGGCATCGACAAAACCTGATCTTATGATTAATTAATAAGATCGTGTTGTTACAAACATAGAACTAAGACATCTGGAAGCAACATCATGAACATCAGAATATAGTTTCAGTGTTATATTGTCTTAGTCTGCTATACGAATAGATAGTAATCAGCATCCTATAAAGCCAAATAAAATGTATTTATTTACACGAGACCGACATACTTTTAGTTGGCTTCATTTGATTGTTCATAGTGTTATTTCCAGAGATTTCAGTTCCAGGGTTACTAGATGTCAATTTTGTATAGAAGCATTTTAATGATATGGTAATGATTAATGCTTATTCTGATTGCACGCAGTACATGTTCAACTTTTCCATAAATTATATTTTCACTAAAATAATTTTATTCAATGTATTTCGACAGTTAAAAAAAAGTATGTATGCGCCAAAACTTGTTAAACATCAATTAAATGATACTAGTAAAAAACGAGATAAGAATAATTTAAGGAAGTTGGCGAGTACCTACATAAACTAACTTCAACTTTGCTCTCTGAAAACTAATCTATTGCGGATTCAATTCAGTTCATAATTGAATAACAAGTTCTTAAATTATTTTTTACCTACTTATATAATCACACAAAATATTAATCAACGAAAACTTATCTCTAAATGATAATAACATGTCTAAAATCGCGAGTAGGTACAACAATTATTATCGACGTTATCATACATTTTATATTTCTTTCTGACTCATGCGTCTGTGAAATTGTATCGTGTGTATTTAGTCTTAAGATGTCTTTTCTCTTCCAATGGTTATTTCCTCATTGTAAATCACTTACGCTTCTTAGAAGTATATATATCTAATGTTGTATTGTCTAACACGGTGTTATGTCTTCATGTTTCGATGGTGTGATATTATATTACGATACCTTGGCTTCTCACATTGGTTTATACGTGTTCTAAAATCTGTCCGTTTAGACGATGCTGACGCTTTAAACAGTTGACACGACACTTAACGTGTGGTATGTGTACCCACGCAACTGACATTTGGACCTAACAAATTAGGCATGCGAACATGGGAACACGATGTAAACATGCATGACCTAGCCGCGGCGTAGATCAGCCCTCCTGCAGCTGTGACACTGCTGATTGTTAAAAAACCATTGCATTGTTTCAAATATTGAACGAACACTGTCGACGCCGATGTGTGTAGCCGATATTATACGTAGAGTAGTATCGTAATGTGTAGTTATTATATCCAATTCTGTAATGTTTTAGATTAAATAGATAGTTAATTCATTAATTTGTCTGTTCGCGTGTCTGTCTCACAGTCAGATACATGGACGACAGTTCCTTAAACTGTTAATATACTAGTCAACGAATATTTAAAAATGAAACCGTTAGAAATGACGAACATGTTGATATGTAATTACGCATAACATCTATTTAATAAATCTACACAAACTTATATAAATCTCTTATTGAATTACCATTTTTCCCGTCATCGCCTCATTCCTTTCTTTACTTCCGAGATGCTTTATGGTACGATCATTTTAATCTTATATTATACTCAATTATGTGGTTTTGTTCTTTTTTGTTGATAATTTATTTTATTTTATTTTCAGACACCAATATTCCAAAATATACATGAAGTATTAACTGGCCGCTAGATTGAAATCGTACGAAGAAGCAGCAACGGTATAATATTGTAATCGTTATATATTTTTAAGTGTACTCGTTGATATTTTCTGTGTTAGTAGAATAATACTTGTTATTCTATATTATATTAGTATTATTGTAATTCAATTAAAAGTGTAGCTATGTTTACATGATTGTTAACAAAAAAATATACTAGACCGAAACAGTTAATCACTGAATAATATTATTAAATGCGTTCGTCCAATATTATTCGGTTGCACTTTTGATGATTTAACATCATGAGTTATATGTCTTGAACTTACATTTTTTGATTAAGGGGGGACGCTGGTCTAGAGCGTCAAAAAATGGGCATAATTTCTGATTTTTTTGTGACTCAACAAAAAGATTAATCGAAAATCTGCGAAATAGGTTTTATTATTTAGGGTTTAATATACAAATACAAATTTTTTCGTGTAAATTAAATTAAAAATGGCGGCTGCCCAGCATTTCATCGGAGGCGCCTCATTCTTTAGAGGGGTCCATGGCCGAAGATGTAACCTCCTTCATTTTGGTCCTGGAACAAAATCCCGATTTTTTTTAGTTTCTATATAACAACAGCAAGAGACGTACGTAGGATTTTTTCGATATTTTGTTTTTTCGCGAAATGGTGCACGTTTGAACAAAACATTAACATTTTCACTTTAAAAAAAAAGACGAAATTGTTGATTAAAAAAAAACTATGCAATATAAAAAAAAAATCCTACGTACGTCTCCGGAGAAAAGTATTTCGAATGTACTGTCAGAATTTCGTATAGATCGGTGAAGATTTGCTCGAGTTATGTCTTCGGCCAGTTAAAAAAAAGTGATTTTGAGAAAAACGCGTTTAAAGTTTTAAGTACTATAAAATCATATTAAATTCGTATACCTTTAATCTGCGTCCTTGTCCCTGTCCTTCTGTATCAATCTCTTCGGCTTCTTTTTCCTTTCGGAATTTATATTAACACTGATTTCCACGAACTATTATTTGAATATTAAAACGTCGTGTGCACGAAAAAAAATAGCGTCGTGAAAAGAGCGTCCTTTATAATGGTCGGCGCTCGGGGCCTGAGAGGCGCTGCCGCAGAATGAAAAGTTAGGGCATTTAGACATTTCTGCTGGCATCCATTCTTTGGTATGTTATTTTTAAGGCCCTAAAGTACCTTTTAAGACAAAAAAAAATTCGGTTTTTTCAAAATTCTAGACCAGCATCCCCCCTTAATACTCTTTACTCATTAAAGATAATTGCATTGAATAGCTTAAAATTATAGTTTTTTTTTATTCTACGACTTCATGCATTTAAAACTTGATAGCAAAACCAAAACCTTGCCTTTAATTAAAATTCAGATCATGACAAAAAGTACGAGCCCTAACGACGTTTATCAGTTTGTATGGATTTTGGTTCATTTTTGTCTACGTAATATTTATTTACCTAACAATTTTTAGTCGTATTTATTTTAAAAAAATATCTGCAAAGTATTTATCTTCAATCAAATATTACTAGATGTACAATTAGATCATAAAAACCAGCTAACATCACTAAAAGCAACGAATCCGTCTTTAAATTTCAGTTGCTTAGCGACTGTAATAATGTTATTCGCAGTGGAATTAATAATTTTTTGAGACGAATTTTTTAACCTCCTTCGATCAAATGTTATAAAATAAATAAATAAAATAGCCTTTTATTCAGACAAGATACAATGTGCTTAAAACTAAATTAATCTAAAAACAAATAAAATATAAAAAAGTTATAAATTTGCCTCAAAAACCCTGCCTGTTTGCTCTTCAGCAAAGGATCGATCAAATATTACCTACTGTTTATTTTAATGCGGTAGACTTCATTTTCCAATTTTCAACACACTTGTTAAAAAGGTATTTTCATTTTTCAATAGTTTAACTTTTGTAGATTGAATTTTGTAACCGTTCGTTTGGAACCGTGAATCTTTTATACATGGTGGAGTTTTTAAACGCCCCCCCCAGGGTAAGTACTCGAAATAATGAATTTTCCTGAAAGGAAACATTCTTTTATTCTTGAAAAGAAACAAAATTGCATTCATAGTATTTTTGAAAATTTTTGTTTACCCGGGAATCGAACCTGCTCCAATTCGAAAAAATCACACCCTGTATTTTTGTTATAAATTTTATATGAACCGATTTTTGATGATTCTTTTATCTGAAAGGTAATATATCCGCTGATATCCTGTGTTAATTGAATCGTGATCTGACTAGTAATTCTTGAGTTATTTCTGAAAAGGTTAAGTCGGTCGTCAATGATCATTTATCGATTATTACTGGTTTGATGAAATTTAATGACTAAAATTTGAATTCCGTGGTTTTCTTTTCATTTGGTCTATCATGTTTCTGAGAGAGATTTGATTTTTAAAAGTCACTATCGATTGATGCAATGAACATACAGGGTGTGAATTTTTCGAATTGGAGCAGGTTCGACTCCCGGGTAAACCAAGATTTTTTTTAAAAATCTATGATTGCCGTTGAATGCAGTTTTGTTTCTTTTCAAAAATAAAAGAATGTTTCCATTCAGCAAAATTCGCTACAATCATTATTTCGAATACTTCCCCTGGAGGGCGTTTAAAAATTCCACCCTGTATTTGATAGAAGATAATACCTACCAATGGATAATTAAATCCGTATTTTGATTGATTGGATATGATGTGCGAAACAGTTATTTTATATTGTTTAAAAATCGCTTCACTTTAAAAATCGGTTAATTCGATTTTTATTGGAACATTGATAAAAACCGATCCATAGCTTAATGCTGTGAATGCGAATGCGTATTAATTAATTTATCAATAAATATTTTGTGTCAACAAATTGCCTTGTTTTGTGCTAAAGGCAGGTAGAACTGCCCATCAACCTAATGTGATCTGGTCATCTTGTCAAAAGTAGGCTACAATATGTAGATTATTGATATTTTTACCTAAATTCAGTCTGAATAAGCTGAATATATTAAATTATCTAAAACTTTCCCATTTTTCACATGTGCGTTGTAATCTGAATGCTAGTTTCTAAGTATTCATATTATGTATCGGATATTCTAAACACTGCGGCTCGTTGTACAATTCACAACATTTAGGGCTCGTTTAAATTTTTAGTGCCGAATCGCATAAGATCGAAAAAAATGGTGTATGGAAATATTGTCAGTTAATTAATAGAAAATGAGGCGGATTCAGACGTACAAGTTGCACGCCCGTCCGAACGCGCACGCATTTTATAGAGGTTGTAGATAATAGGTTGGTACCTATATTCATAAGTCTGTACATCCAAGAAGTTAAGTTTGATTGTTATTTGTATAATATTCAAGCTATCGTTTCTAGTGGACAAATATGACTGTTATACATTTTGTTTTTCAAGAATGCACTAAAGTGTGAACCTGCGATTTCTACAGACTAGAAGATGTAGAGATTGCGGTTCCACGTTTTTATCTTTTGTATAATGCTAATGTTTTTAGATTTAGAAAATAATGTGAAACGTTGCTTTAAACAAATAGCAACTTCATATACAAGTTTATCGAAATATAAATCCCTTATTAAGTCATTTTCAATGTGAATCGAATCTTTTTTGAGTTTAAACTTAATATTAGTAACATTACTATTTTATTATTATTTTGCATTTCATCAACATCTACAAAATATTTTATTCTAGTCCGTGAAACATAATTTATAGTTATAGAGTGTAAGAGTGAATAAATAAAACAAGTTTGCCTTTTAAATAACATAATATTATGTATGTACGCAAAATTTTATCAATATTAATTTATGTAAAAATATTTGATTACTACTTAATTTCTCGATTGAGCATTCCTGTTGTATTTTCTGCCTTCTGATAGATAATATGTGAAAACAAATAATGTTATTTATATGTAATTGTAGCTTTGTGAGTGATGAAATATGTAGATACGTGATTTTAGGAATTTGTCCATATTTAGATTTTACAATGTTCTAATACACTATGATTATAAACCGAACACTAAATTTAAATAAAAAAAAGATAACACAATTCTACAATTTTAATAATAACACGAAATTACATTTAAATGATAATGAATAACTAATTACAAACAATTACACGATAATTATAAGTGACCGCGGGGTAACAACGTCCGCCTATGTCTAACGATCGTAGAGAAGTGAGTAAGTTCCGCCAGCGCCCGCGCTCTCGTGGAACTGTGCCCCACCAGCTCCCTTCTCTCGCACGATATAGATGACGTCACGTGGCCACGCCCCTTCGAGGCCTGTTTATTTTCTTGAAGGCGCGTTTGCACCTTACTCGGCTTCTCCTGACGGCGGCGCGCCCTCGCCCGCTTGAGGAGTAGGATCTTGGTGGCGGTGGTCCATATCTTGGAGTAGTGACTCTGAGTTGGAAGTATCTGTGCTGACAGCTCGGCGTCCCGTCTCACACGGTTGATTATTAGATATGTCATCTTCAGTTTCGTCATCGGCTGGAAAAATAGGTTTCCGGATTAGTTCTTAGTTGAATTAATTTCATCGCAGAGCCCTCGGGGTGCGATGTCCACAAGCAGAGCCCTCGGGATGCTTGCTGCTCGAGTACAGAGCCCTCGGGTTGTACGAGCCAACTAAATCTCATCAATCGCAGAGCCCTCAGGATGCGATATCCGCAAGCAGAGCCCTCAGGATGCTTGATGCTCCAGTACAGAGCCCTCGGGATGTACGAGCCACTAAATACCAATCGCAGAGCCCTCAGGATGCGACATCCGCAAGCAGAGCCCTCAGGATGCTTGATGCTCAAGTACAGAGCCCTCGGGGTGTACGAGCCTCACAAAAATAGACAGAAAATAAAGGAATACCTGACGTGATTTCGGGAATAGAAGGAGATTTTTATTTAATTACGTACATCACGCCAAGCATTCCTGATAGAAGTTTCTAAGCACTTACTCTCGAAGAATGCCTTGCACACATCGGGGTTCCACTCCCCACGCCAGAGAGTCATGTATTCTGCTGCAGCTTGTGTGGTCTTGCCATAAGAACCAGTCACCAACTTTAGTTCATACCGCCCATGCGGCAGAGTGTTGCATACTCTATATGGACCTCGCATCCCAGAGTCCAGCTTGCCCGTAGCTTGGCTTGCTTTGCGCACGAATACAATGTTTCCAATTTCGTACTTGGTCAATTCTTTGCGCTTTAAATTGACGCGGGCGTCCTGCCGGATCCGATTCTCCTCCAATAGCTCGGAAGCGCGCTGTCGGGCTAACTCACGTATTGTCTCACGATTTGGGTTAGATGGTTCGAAGGCGATATCACGAACCAAAGATCTTATCACGGGCGTTGCTCCATCACTGCCAATTAACAAATTCATAGGCGAACATTTAACAGATTTTTGTACAGTAATGTTCAAGGTGAGCTGTACCTTCCATAGTATAGAAGACCAGTTTTGTTGTCGAAAATTTGACTCAACGCGGATCATATTCATGATCGTGCGTCAGTAACGGTCAACTTGACCATTACTTTGATGCATTTCAGGAGTTATGAAATGAATCTTACAACCTAGTTTCTTAATCCAACTAACAAATGTAGCACTCTCATACATCCTACCTCTATCCGCGACTATTAGCTCAGGTGATCCAAAAAGAGAAATTGCGTTTTCGAAAGTTCGTTTTAATTCGTCCGCGTCTTGTTTTTTGATTGGGTATAACAAGCAATACTTAGTATAGGCGTCGACAATGATAATTACATACTTAAAACCATTCGAATTTGGCAGAGGGCCCAATGCATCAGTGTGAACGGTATTGAAAGGCGTCGAAGGTTTTGTCCAGGACTCGATGGGCTGAAATGGTTGTCGAGGGATCTTTTTGTGAGACAGACACACAACACAATGCTGTATGTACTTTCTCACAAATTGTCTCAATTTCGGAAACCAAAAATGTTTTAAAATTAAATCGATCGTTTTGTCAATACCGATATGTTGGTGTTCGTCATGGAAAACGCGTAAAAGGCTGAGACGGTGACCTTTTGGTATGTAACAAAGGAATCGTGATTGTTCACCAATCACGTCCATCTTATAATACAAAACGTCATTACGTTTGATGTACCTTGAGGATCAAGACTTCCCTCAACAAGTTTTTGAAGTAGTTGTTGAGTTTCTTCATCCGCGGCCTGCGCTATCTGTGCCCAATTGAGTGGTTTTTGAACTTGGCATAAATTGACTGGATTTCGGCTTAGATAGTCGGCATGAGATAACGCAGTCCCCTTCCGGTACTCAAGGTCGAAATCGTAATCCTGTAAATACATCCACCAGCGAGCAACCCTCGGCAGCAGATCCTTCTTGCGTTGGGTCAGTTTCAAAGCGTTGCAATCAGTTATAATTTTGAATTTAGTACCTATTAAATAATGTCGAAAATGTTGCAACGCCTTGACCACTGCCAACGTCTCCAATTCGTATGAATGGTATCGTGGCTCGGCACCCTGAGTTACTTTACTAAAATAAGCGATAGGCAATTTGTTTCCGCAGCCTTGAGTCTGTAGTAGAACGGCTCCATACCCCAGAGCTGAAGCATCGGTGTGGAGTTCTGTAGAGAGAACGGGGTCAAAAATGGCTAGTACCGGTGAATTAGTCAAACGATCGATGATATCCTTGCGGACGTTTTCTTGTCTCTCGCCCCACTCAAACTGAACATTTTTACGTGTAAGATTTGCTATGCACGCTGTCTTCTGCGAGTAGCCAGGTATGTACCGTCTGAAGTAACCTGCGAGACCTAGGAACTGTCTTACCTCCTTGACGTTATTCGGCACCCTCGCATTA
The DNA here is from genome assembly GCA_030269945.2 of Trilocha varians. Taxonomy (NCBI): domain Eukaryota; kingdom Metazoa; phylum Arthropoda; class Insecta; order Lepidoptera; family Bombycidae; genus Trilocha; species Trilocha varians. Next base: position 6,380,512 of record AP028267.1, on the reverse strand, counting down.
GTTAAAGCTTCGACCTTATGCAAGCTCGGCCTAACCTGACCGTTACTTATGGTTCGACCTAGGTACTCAATTTCACTGGTAAGGAACTTACACTTTTTCAAGTTAATAGAGAAACCTGCTTTTGTTAAGGTGTCCAAGACTTCCTTGAGAGTTTCCAGTCCTGCATCGATAGTAGTGCTAGGTAAAAGAACATCATCAATATACACACAGGCCTTACCACTGTCTATAAATGACCGTAAGGTGTTAGATATTATTCTCTGGTAAACTATAGGTGCGTTTGAGAGTCCATATGGGGTTTTCAAGTACTCGTAATGTGCTTCCGGCGTCACAAATCCTGTAAGTGGGACCGACTCAGGATGTAGTTTGATTTGATGGAATCCCGTGGCCATATCTAAGCTGGTAAAGTATCTTGCCTTACCTAATCTATCTATGTGATCGTCAATCAGGGGTAACGGGTAATGATCTTTAATAGTTTTCGAATTCAAAGCCCTGAAATCTACACATAACCTATCACTACCATCCTTTTTCTTGACCAGTAATATTGGACTCGAGTATTCCGATTCAGACTCCCGGATTATATTTTTGTCTAACAGTTCCTTAACTATCTCCCTAACACGCATTTTCTCGTCATGTGACATCTTATAAGGCCTGTAGACGACAGGGGTTTTATCATGTAGTCGAATGTGCATCATACCAGTTCGTACCGTAGTACTGGCCGTCCCTACTATCAGAAACTTCGAGAAGTTCTTTATAATCGACATAAGCTTTTCTTTATCGGCTCCTACCAATGGCGTGCTAATTTCTAGACTAGATGAATCGGAACAGACTGTTAGAACCTTGTCGATTTTTGTAAGACGTTGCATACCGCGCGTTCTAGTATATGTTACACCATCTCTATTCAAAACATCAGTTCCGATGATAACGGGGGTACTCAAATAATTATCAGAAACAACGTGAAAATCTATTTCAAGACTAATTTCGTTGAATTCTACAGTTAACGTTGTTCGGAACGACGTCTGTACTTCCTGACTGCCTATTCCTCTTAAGACCCGAAATGATGGTGTTTGTGTACAATGTAAATGTTTTGCTACACGTTCAGATATTAAGGATATGGTCGATCCACTATCGATCAGAACGTCTACCGGAACGCCCTGTATAGCCGCGGTAATGACGTCATCGTTCACACAATTGTTAACTAGTCTAATACAGAAATTAACGTTCGATCTGCCCTGTGACTCAGCCCGTTGTTTCGCGAAACAATCTTCTACCCGGTGACCTAGCTTTTTGCAAAAAGAGCACGGCACTGACTCGTGTACGGGTGGACCGCGTAGCGTCTTACGCGTAAAGGAATTTACGTTATTTTCGGTTTTTACGCGTTTTGTGCAAACGTCTTGTCTATGTCCATACGCGTTGCATGAGAAGCATCTAATCTTTGAATCGTTGCGTTCTCGTTTACGTGGGTACGATTCAAACCTTCGCGGAACGGTACGTGTATGAGGTGGCACGATTTTATTAAACTTAACGTAGGTCGATAGAAAATTTACTACGTCACCCGGGAGGAGGTTTGCATTAGTAGCAGCTGCACGAACTTGAGAATCAGTAATACCGCGTATGATAATAGCCGCAATCAATTCGTCACTCAAACCGCGAACGATACGTAATCTCAATAAAGAACGCCTAGCATATTCTGCGTATGTAGGGTAGTTATCAGAACTAGTTTTCATAACGTCGAATAAAATATTAGCTATGTCTAACCGGTACGGGCAAAGAGACTTAAATTCTCGCTTGAAGTTCGTCCATCCGCGGTCACTACTAACCCACTCGTTTAGCCACAATTTCGCGTCACCTTTTAGACAGTTGCCGACGCGAGCAAGGCATTCTCGATCGTCCCATCGATTTGAAACCCGTGCATGATCTACTTCACTACACCACGCGTCAAAATCGTGTAAACCCGGGTCGAAGTTTGAAATGAAAATGTTCGTAGATCGCGTCGGTATACCATTAATAGCACTCACGAGTTTATCGGTCACTTCACTCATAATAAATTCAGTATTTGTCAAATTATTAGAACTGGTAGACGGAACAGGTTCGTACAAGTTAGGCGTGCTAGACGGACCGGCGCTAATTACTGGCGGCGATAACGACCGCGCCTCGTCGGGCGGCGCCACTATGTCGCGACAGGTAATCTCGTCGTTTCCAACCGAATTATTTAAATTTAAATTATTCTCTTCCAACGCATTTAAACGATTTAACATAATTTGTAATTGTTGTTCTAGACCGGAAATAGTCGTACGATTCTTTTTAGAACTTTTATCAGTCATTTTCAAAAATACTTAACACTCCTATTCGAAACGAGCGCGGAGTGGAATATCGATCCCACTTCTGAGATTATAAACCGAACACTAAATTTAAATAAAAAAAAGATAACACAATTCTACAATTTTAATAATAACACGAAATTACATTTAAATGATAATGAATAACTAATTACAAACAATTACACGATAATTATAAGTGACCGCGGGGTAACAACGTCCGCCTATGTCTAACGATCGTAGAGAAGTGAGTAAGTTCCGCCAGCGCCCGCGCTCTCGTGGAACTGTGCCCCACCAGCTCCCTTCTCTCGCACGATATAGATGACGTCACGTGGCCACGCCCCTTCGAGGCCTGTTTATTTTCTTGAAGGCGCGTTTGCACCTTACTCTATATTTTTATTATTGAATAAACTTAATACATCTTACTGGATGCAAGATTTAAAAATAGTCTCAAATTTATTATTTTTGTTAATGAATGTTTTTAATTCGCAGTGGAATATTTTCTTCTTGATAAAATTATCTTGCATCCTGTATTCTATGTTGAAGGAAATCAACAATTACATTAATATTTAATGCCATCATCGTTGTATTAAAATTTTGGTGTTATAATAAGTACACAAATTATAAAATGTTTTTGAAATCTAGCATAATAAAGGCTTTATGAAAATTTTTCGTTTGAAATTTATCAATAATACTTAATCACCTCCGTCTTTCATCATAATAATACTACTTAGATATTTTTAGCGTTCATAGATTAGGTAGATTTTTATTCTCATGGTAGGTTATTTAGGTAGTATTAGGTATTTTAGGTCTATGGCAAGTTGTGGCCAAGTGTTGTTGAAGGGGTTACCTTCCGAATGGGAGGTCCCGGTTTCGAACCCGCTGGGTTGTACCTCTAAATCTTTATTTGTAAAAGATTTATGTGCACTTTACTAAAATATAAAAACGGCGTAAGAAGACACCATGAGGAACATGCATATTGGAAAAGGATTCAAAAATCCATTAAAGATATTAGGTATGGAGTCATTCCATTTAAAATCGTCTAAAAATGAAAAAAATGGTTGCAGCATGATTTTAGATTTTGATGAAATTTTGAGGGATTCATCTCTAGGGTCCCTAAGAATGAAATTTACACATATTTGATTTCTATGAGCACCCGTTTCCGAGCATTTAAATAAAAACTTTCAAAAATCTCCTTTTTTAGGTTATTTAAAATTTCCTCAAAGTTTTGTCTGTTTAAATTTTTTTTCATTATTAAAGCGGAATCCTTAGGGGGACAAGCTATAGTTTGATAAAACTCAACGATAGTTTTGTTTATAGCGACCTACCATTAGCGAGAGCAAACCAAAAATGAGTATTTTTACTCATTTTTCGTGAATTTCAAGCGACTCTAGCGACTAATCGGTTATGAGTTAAGAACTTCTGGTTGACAGGAATTAAGTACACATATCAGAGGCAAAATTCAGCCATTGATCGACCTGAGCAGCCCACTCTTTCTGGAAGAAAACCTTGCTTGAAGTTTTGAATTTTTGAAAAATCCCATTTTTCAGCCTACAAAACGAAGGTGTCTACTGCGAGATAAAATTCTAAAATTTTCAGAATCTTTTGTTCTTAGCTTTAACTTGAAGGACTGCATCGCTTGTTTTGTTATTTTAATGTGTAGTGCACTTACCGGTCGTTTATTGACAGCAAAAAATATGTCGATATTTTTTATTTTTTCCTAAATTATACATATATATAAGGGTACGAGCCTAAACACGATGAAGTTATCTTGTTTAATGACGGAGTTCCCATAGCCACCTTCCAGCTCCATCATCAGACCTTGACATTCAGCCTCTACGTAAAGATCTCACCAGGACGCTTCATTAGAGCCTGAACACGATGAGGTTATCTTGTTTATTGACGCAGTTCCTATAGCCACCTTTCAGCTCCAACATAGTGTCTTAAACAAAAGGAACAAGTTTAAGTACCTTATTTTCCACCATTTACTGTGTACAAACTAAAACAAGTAAAACAAGTAAAACGAAAGTGATCTATAAGTAACATACATCCAGATTCACAAACAATCGTTTCTTCTTCACTATATTAGAAGAAGTATTTAATTGTAATTTAATTCACAACAGTGATTCTACAGGGTTATAATATCAATGGTTAATACTGGACTCTCGGATAGAACGGTAAACATCAAGTTTTATTAAAATATCTCCAGAAGTTGTTTAAAAACGTATTTCTAAAGAAAAATCTACTACACTATTCATCTCTCCAATAACAAAAGGTAGACTGGCAGAGAATGCCTATGCCTATGTACAAACTTGTACATGAAGGATTAAATAAATAAAAATAAAGAATATTTCATCCTACTGTATCATTTTTATCAAAGTATTATTTTTATTCCGTTAGATATTGGGGATATACAGTTACACATGGTGACAAAATTTTAATACTTATACCACATTATCGTTGGGGGCGGCTACGTATATTGAATTTCGTTGTGTGGTATTAGCCAGTTTTGTTAACTAAATTTATTGTGGTCGCAATCATGAAGCAGTGCGTAGGTTTTCTGGTGATTTGTGCAATACTTTTTTATGTAAATGCCAAAGAGTGTCCACCCGGCCGTGAAGAAGCGACGCATGATGAAGCAAAACTACATGAAGATTTACTCTGCGCATACAACACGGATTATCGACCAGTCAAAGATCACAAAAACTCTGTAACAGTAAAAGTCCGTTTTGCTATGAAATACCTCAGTTTTGATTCACTAGAAGAAACATTTACTCTACATAGCTGGGTGGCTTTGAGGTGGAAAGATGAATTCCTGTCATGGACTCCATCTGACTACGGAAATATAAAAGAAACACAAATGGAAAGTCATCTTATATGGACTCCCACCATGTCTTTGTTTAACGCCGATGCCAACTCCGCAATGTTTCAATCAGATCAATTTTACACAACGTGCTTGTTATCCAGTGATGGTACAGTGACTTGCGTTCCTCATTTAGGTCACACAGGGATATGTAGCACAGCTCTACGTCGCTGGCCTTATGATATTCAAAAGTGTACCCTTTATTTTGGATCTTGGATGCACACCGGAGAACAGATCAATTTCACATTTTATCAAACTCAACCAGTAGTCTTGACAGATTTCAATGATGGACCAGGTTGGAAACTCCTAAATGTTCATAATGAGCGAATCTCAGGCGAATACTCATGTTGTCCAAATAGTACGTATCCGATGTTAAAATACACCTTTGAATTGAAAAGAGAAGCAGCAGGACCAGCCGCAATAGTGGTTGTACCATCTATAGTTATAGTACTATTAACATTGACTTCACTCTTATTGGATGTGAAAGATTCGACAAGGCTTTTTCTAGTGTGTTTCAGTCTTTTTGGACACTTCACTTTTCTAACTGAAATAGGCTACAATATTCCAAAGCATAGCTCAGATACTCCGATCATATTGTTATTCATTCGTGATTCTATGGTCATAACGCTTGTTGGAATAATTGAGACACTAGTGCTTATGTACATTAGAGAAAAGAACACTCCTCCACCGACTTGGATAGTATCGTTAACCCGTATAGTGTCGAGTGGTCCAGGAAAATACGTTGTCTTCACAGAGTTTGACCCTAGTAACAATGCTGATGCTAAGGCTCTCGCTGACGAAGGTAATGAAGAAAGTTCAAAGTCATCTGATTCAGAATGGATCAAGTTTGCCAACATTTTAAACAGTGTACTATTTATCATTGTTATCATTGTTTATCTTGTACTAATCTCTGTTTACATCCCGTATGACGATTAGAATAACATTCAGAACAACAAACGAATTTTGTGACAGTCTTTTATTTCTGCTAAAATTGTTTTATATTTCCTCTATATTATGTCTATCTGTTACCTAATTAAGTAAAAAAGTAAATTAATGTTTAGGTAGGACATATATCATGATGATATTGGTATTATTAACATATAACATAAATAAAAGTGATACGTAAATTGAATATTAGTAATTTTTGCTTTGATGAAAATGTAAAAGAATGTATTTATTGATAAAAACTAAAATTTAAATATATTAATGAATTATACAATATTATAAACTACGTCGCTATCTCAATAGGCGAGCCTGGATCTTATCGGAACTTAATTTCTTCTCATTTTCCGGTGACATATCTATTGTTTAATAATAATAGTTTATGGTAATATTGCAAATAATAAAACTTACACAAGTAAATAATTAGATTTAAAGAGGTATTCAATTTAATTTTTTCATTATGAATATTTACATATTAATAATATTTAAAGTAATAAGTTACAAATTGAAGAATATAATAATGACAATTACTTATTTACCTACTTTTCGTTACGTCTCACCAAATTCTTGATTTATAGGTAGGTACACCACTTTTGTACCTTTGTGTCGGTCACTATAGGCTAGTTGAAGTTATATCAATTAGTGATCTATGAAAGTAGGTAACTACTTTAGGGTGACGGTAACAATATGAAATCTTAACGATAGCGGCAGTTTCTTTCGAGCCTTAGGAAATTAACTGTGTTTTTAATTTGTTTATAATTTCGCATCCTGAAATAGTTTCCAATAAAATCTAAAATTCATGTTGAAGGGCTATTATTTTTTACCCTATACCATCTGGATATTGAATGAGCTCCCTTCCTCTTCCTTTTCAGTGTACCATGAGCGCTGACTATCTCCTTCTTTAAAAATTACGTATGTGTGATCCGTATCGAAGTACCGGTCTCACAGTGTCCCTACCATTACAGAGGTTTATGAAGCACGATAACCGTTTATTAGGCACGTTCTCTCCTGTGCCCGGGTGGAAATAAAATACCAAAATAATAAAATCAACATTTAAGTAAGGTATTCATTCCTAAAGCGTGTAAGATAATAATATGCGAAGAGCAAAGAAATTCCTACATATTGTAGTAAGTTTATTAGAATATAATTTGTTAGGTATGTATTATGACTTAGTCAAAGTTACGCGGGTCCATTAGCAAGTTTCTAGAGTGGAGACCGCGATGTGGTAAACGTAGTGTTGGGCGCCCCCCTGCTAGATGAAACGATGACCTAAGAAAGGTGGCCGGTAACAACCGGATGAGACGAACAGAAGATCGAGCTCAGTGGCGTATTTTGGGAGAGGCCTATGTCAAGTTATTATTTTGAGTATCAGAGCTCAAATTGAAAGTGGGTAAATATGCCTATTAAATGGGCTAGTAAAAATTGAAACAGGGCTAACGAAAGAAAATAATAATAATTTAATAAATAAATGAGTTAATAATAAAATTTATTGTATTACAACACAAAGTTACCGTTCAACAATGTAACATTACGCCATCTAACAAAAAATATGTATGGTCTGTTTACTACGACTTCCTTCTTCGGAGATTCATCCCACTCGATACCTGTAAGTTTGATATATTTCTATATATTTGAAAAATTGATACATTAATCAATTCAAGGGAAAATATAATCACAGCTTCATCTTTAGATCTCCGTAAAATGTTTTAAATGAGGAAAAATTACCATCGTCTTTAAAAGCGTTTCGACCAGGTTCCGCCCAAAACATAATTCTCTGTACTGCCTGAGACATCGTAAAGGTGGTATTGTCAACTCTGGTCAGCCGGGACAGGCCTAACTAAAATAAGAAACACTTTATCCAGTACTACATTTTACAATATGTAAGGGGTGGGCCATATAAAGTTTGCATTTTCCAAATGTTCGACTGTCATGTTGGCTGTGTGGCATGTTGCGCCATCCTGTTGAAACCAAATGTCGTCCATGTCATACTCTTCAACTTTTGGAAACAAAAATTCGTTGAGCATGGTACGGTAACGCTCACCATTGACCGTAACGGCGGCTCCTTGCTCATTTTCGAATGATGCCGCCGGACCAAAACCCACACCAAACCGTAACTCTTTGTGGGTGCATTGGCTTCTCAACGGTGACGTCTAAATAAAAAATTCTCTAAATAAAAAGTAGTTCAAAATGCAAACGTTAGATTGCCCATCCTATACTAAAAATGACATGTACATTGACTCATGATGAATTGAGAAACTGATTAAAAATGAGGTCTATTCCTAATGCAGAGTCTGTAATTGGTATATTGTAAGAGAGACGGCAGATCGACAAATATACAATGTCATTGCTCTATTGTACGTATAGAACATACTTAAACCGTTTTTATAAACATTAAATAAATTTTTACTTCAATAATGTTACAGAATAATCTCTTGTATTGACGAGATTTACATCTAATTATTCAAATAGACACACAAGAAGCAACAACTTTCTTAAAGTAATATTCATCATCTTTCATTTAAATAAATACACACAAAAAACTAGAACCGACTATAACACCCTACTCCCTGATTATGGCGAGAGATAAAAAAAAAACGCTTGCTATATTCATTCAGAAGTGGTGAACAGTTTAATATTGGAACGAAGTTCCTTATCGCGCGTTATCGAAAGGGGCCTATACGGAAAAAATTCTTATGAAAAAGTTGTCACGACACTTTTTTGTTTTTGATGATTATCGCTAGATGGCGCTGTGATCAAAATCTTTAAAACACGATCCTTATTTTGTTTTATATGATTAATGCTAGATGGCGCTGTGATCAAAATATTTTAAAACACGTTCCTTATCGCGCGTTACGAAAGGAAATATATATATAATAAGGATTATAAGATACGTTTTAATCGAAAGGAACTTCGTTCCATCCGGGTGTCCCTTGACACCTCTCAAGTTTTTTTTTCTTACTGTTATTACTTAGAATAACAAGTAGGAACTTACAGTTTTCAACTTATCTGGTAAGAGCACAGTCATGCGCAGTGTGTACATAGGTAATGTAGCTGCAATACGCATTGTTTGCATTCTCATTAAAATTAAATCAATACTAGTGGATGCGACGTGACTCGCGAGACTGCGAATGGATGGTCCTCTTGGTACTATAATCAGTAAACTTAGGCCTTCAGTTGCATAGGAGATTTCAATAGCCTGAAATTTTAAATAACAAGTTATCCTATCGTAGTTTCATAATCACATTACCTAAAGATTCACGTTAGTTCTTTATCATAGGGGGCGGTTGCGAATATCGTGTTACGCTGTTCATATTACTTAATGCTAGTTTTTTTTGGGGACAAAGTTTATTGTAATCGTAAACATGAAAGGTTTCTATTTATTTGTTTATAGTTACTTTACGTAACTCCCATCAAAACGTAATCAACCGATTAATGATGAAGTAAGATTATGACTTGTCGTGTGTTGAAATGAATTACGACTTTTAAATTTTAGCTCTGTTCCGTTAAGTTCCTACGGATCTTAATAAGTTCCGTAACATTAGCAAGTGACATTTCTTCATATTTTCCGGTGACATGCATATATCATTTTTCCAAAATTATTTTTTATTCTTTCTTTCTTACTACCAAACAATGTCTGTAGATGAGATGGAGGTTTAGAGGCGTATAAATATTCTTTGCTAAAATGTAAAAGTCGTAATTATTAAAAAAAAAATCAAATTAAAATTTCAAAAATTTATGTACAAAAATGTTTAACCAACCTCTGCGTCCCATTCATGTAAATCAGCATATCGCATAATATCGTTGATTCTGATACATCGCACCGTTCGTTGCGGGGTAGCGTCGTCTAGGAACGGCAAAGTACCATTAAGAACTGTTGGAGCTGATCGCCATCGAGCACGGAAAAATACAGTCGTCAAAAATATGGAATTAACATCATCATCAAAATCATCATTTTCAAATGTGTTGTGTAGAACTCCTGCCGAATCTTTTTGCACCTGTAAAGAAAGTTGTTGAACTGCATTTTCCCAGGGGCTGGTATGAGAAGGCACGAAGTATGAGATCGGAATGTTTTATGAAATAGTAAAATTTCTATGCCTTTTTTACTTACTAGATTGTTAAGTATAGTCACAATCTCATCCGGTGTTTCTGTACCATTTAATCTATCGATGTTCATGTGCAAATCTGTATCAGTTTGAAATCCATCACCAATTTTAATTTCAGGGCGAAGAACCAGATGATAGGTCCAATAGAATTTTAAGTTTATATTGTTTTGTGGAAATGTCGATACCAAACGTCTAATTGTTTTAATATTTTCCTGTAAAAAGTGCATAATTATTGAGTTATTATAACAACACATACGTAGTACATACTGATTTGTGTTATTGCAACGCAGGATTGGTTGTTAATGCAAAATTTTGGGAAGCTTATATCCAGTAGTAGACATTACGGAGTTGTGATGAAGATAAATACTTGCCACTAGGGATGTGACGAATATTCGCAGATTTTTGAATTTTCGCATTCGCAATAATGTTATTAAAAATATTCACAAAAGTTATACGTGGCTGTAGAGGAAGATTTCCTCTGACCACTGAGCCAAAATAAAGGCTTCTGACCTTTAAAAAGAGCCCATACTTGATGAGTCCGCTGTCAAGATAATTTGAGGGGTGTGTTTCAGTATTTCGTGGTGTGAGGCAAGTACGCTCTCCCTTCAAAGTAGATCAAATATATACGTAAAAGGTAGGTATAGATTATAATAACTTTTGGGACATACAGCTGACTGGACAATACAAATAGGTACTTGAACTTTTTATTGAATAGATCAACATTCGCATTCGCAAAATTTGGACCATTAAATAATAAGGAAGTAACTACGGTTTCGAATAACAAACATAAATGAAATGAAAAATGAAAGTGAGTGTGAAAAATACCTATAGACCTATATACCTTAGTACTTGTTAGTGATATGATATCTTACTTCTTCAGAAGCTTTCAATTTTAAACATTTCTCAATTTCTTCTCGACTGTTATTATCAACATGTAAAGATAAATTCACTAAAAATATATGAAGGAACAATGCCGATAGAACAAAACTCATTCCGTTTTCTTTGCTGTTTTCATAAATCGATGCCATTTTGGCAAATGAGATCTGTAAAAATAATAAGAAAAAAAGTTTACATACAGAAACACAAGTTTACTAAATAACTGTGCATTATGCTATATCCTTATAGGAAGGCCAAAGCTTCACTGAACTCAACCTTAGGTAGAGTTCTAGTATTTGACTATCTTTTATTTAGTAATTTATGTTACTTTTTTGATGTAATTGTATATTGAGTTCAGTTCCGAGTTACGACCGTTTCTCATAGATGAGAGATGATAGATTATTCTGATTTGTTTTTTTTTTTAAATAAACTCATAATCATTAATCAAGTTATATTGACGATGCTCATGATGAACTATTGAAATACCAATATTTATTTAATTTAAAATAAAATTTTCAAGTAGATAGCTTACCGCATAAAATTTTCGTTCGAAAAAATCAAGAGATTTCCAGAAATCGAAAGATGGGAAGTTAGTTACCGAGCTCTCGACAGATGTCCTTCGTATGTCGGAAAATGGTTGTGATTGCGTTTTAAACGGCAAATCTAAGCTTCGTGGCAGTTTATTAAACAACGGTATCACTTCATTCACAGGTTTTAATACGTTTAATTTATTTAAATTAATAAACTGACTAAATATTGGAAACGAACGAGTCATAATCATATTTTTTGGACTATGTTCTCTAAATAAATTTGTTCGAAAGCTATTTTCAGATAACGGTGATAGATGCGGCTTCCAAATAGTGTCAACCTTATGTTTTTCGTACAACCATGTGTTACACATTAAGTAACACATCAAATAATTACACGTTAAGCAATCAGAGGAACTAATTGTTGGTCTCGAAATCATTGGCATCGTTGTCTGCACACCGCCAGCGTATGCTTGTTGCGGATTTAGCCAAACATTAGAATAACGATTTAATTCAACCACTTTCACAAAACTCACGCAAATAATAATAACTCTAACAAAAAACATGATTAAAAGAAATAAATGCACATCACATAATGGTAGGTAATAAAAGTAAACTAAACACAGTATTTAAAACTACATAGCTGACGTTCTAATCTTCAACAATCCGTTGCACTGACTACGTAAACTAAAATAAATACTTTAAAATCAAATTAAAATGGTTTATTAATCAACCATACATAATGTCATTAGTTTCACTGATACCAATGCGAAATCAAACAAATATTACTAGGAAGGCAATTATTGATATTACCTAGGTTTTGTTTTTGTTCATGAATGAAGTTTTATAGGTATCTATGTATGCATTTAATAGGTCATTATTTAGGTTTTTTGCATGTTTAAGGAGTAGATTAGATTAGTTGTTGGAGGCTTAAGAAAGGTTTTTACTTCTTAATTAATGGCAATAAAAAGAATTGTTGTAGGTTCTTATTTATTTTACTACTGCGTAATTACGTTGTTTTCATTTATTAACAACAAGATTAATCAGAAATTTGACCTATAATAGTGCTTCTTTGGAGAAATCAAGTTCTATTTGGAAGATTTGAAAACACAATTAAACTTATTATAAATCACAATCTTAAAGCATTATGGGTTCGTGAAGTTTTAAATAAAACAATCTATTTGCATAAATAACAATATATTTAACATTTTCATAAAAATATAACCTTCATAACATCACTGTAGTCTTGGTATCTATAAAAATAATATATGTGTATATATATATCTATATAATATAATATGCATAATATTTGATGACTATAATATTGTACCTATTACGTATATAGATACGTATCCGTTTTATTTCCGTAGTGTGGGTACAATAAACAATATAAATTAATAAAAATAACATACCTACAACATGAACAATAGATTTAAAAGAACATTAATCTCATTCATTTTATTTCTTCACTCAAGGTCAGTTCTTTTCAAAAAAATGGAACCACTTATGAAGATCACAAATCGTTATGGCATTAAAAAATTTACACTCTATTTCAACAACACTAAAAAAGGTTTTATGGTCGTAGTTTCATGTTGTATTATCAACTTGATGCTTACAATTTACCTAATTGTTCACGTTTTTACCACGATATAAAGCATAGAAATGCGGAGTTCCATGCGCGAAGATAGCTGTCAAGAATGGATGATCGGCCACGAAGCTAGGCACTGGGGGCTCGTCAATCACCGCACAATAAGTCATTATGCCCATCGCTGAAAACAAAACGAATCTTGTACGGTAGGTCGTGGGTTGAATAAATAAAATCCAATATTATGTGCATATAAATTATATTTGTCATGTTTATACACCAAACTGTACTTAATACATTGAGTAATATTTTAGTTATAAAAATAGACTAGTGGAAACATATTATAAAATATAACACTTTAAACTTAAATAAATGCATTGTTTGCCTTGTATGTTAATACTTGTAGTAGAAGTAGGTATCTCAATGTTAAAAAAATGCTTAAAAATTCTCAAAACATGAAGAGACTAAAAATGCACTCAAAATATTTTAAATGATCTCATTTTATCTCTGTGCTCTGCAGTATTGTTCGAATAAATTTATCACACTCCAACAAAGTTGGAAGTTAGAAAGTCTTTATTTACTTTTAATATTGCATTTTCCAAAATATGACAATGAGTTATCAAGAAGGCGATCATAAGCACCGTTCTTATTTCAGTCTAAGTTTTCGTCTTTAGGAACCATTGGTGTATTAACTATATTGCAAGTTTTTTCTACTTTGTCATGTGTGCTAGTGCGATTCTCTGAAATTCACGTCAGTAACGTGCAGTTGTATTTAATTTTCGGAATCTTTGCCGCGATATATGGCATAAAAGTGGGGAGTTCCGTGCGCGATGATGGCCGTTAAGAATGGACGATCAGCTAAGAAGTAAGGCACGGGTGGTTCGTCAATCATCGCACTGCATAACATGATGCCCATTGCTGAAAAAAATTATCCCACTAGGTGAATTATTACGCTCGTCCGTGTTGTATAAAGCAGATTTTTTTTTAATTTCCTTGTCGATAGAAGAGCTTATGCCCACCTGATATTCAGTGGTTACCGTCGTTTATTGGCACAGGCATTGTCAGGGACACAGTATAGAACTCTTCACAAACCTCGTTTAAAGGACAAGGCATTGTAAATACTACATACAAGATGCAATATGATTTTATATTGTGTTATTTAAGACTTATTTTCAAGTACTAAAATTTATAACGAAACAAAATTTTATCTTTTTGACACCAAATAACTGTAACATTATACAATGTATGCATGTTGTATTATATTATATCATACGCTTATCGTTGAACACTGGCTCTGTTCGATCCAAGAGCACAACATTAAATAAAAATAAGGCCATGGCGATAACATACTAATAAGTATTTTTGTCGTTGAGTGAAATGTTTAGGTTCATTATTATTTATTACATTAGAATTATTGAATGCTGACAAAAATATTAGTTAAAAATAACTTCGAAACTCAGACTTTTACAACACAAAAACAATACCATTCGAAATCAATTTGGTTATTTGATCACTAGACTTATTTAATTATATTGTTTATTATTTCAATGCGTTTTAATCTAATCGGTAGAAGAATTTATTATGTACGATTTTATGTTCATAATTATGTATTTATTGATCTTTCCCGCGGAATACGGCATAGAAATGTGGCGTGTCATTTGCAAAGATGCAGGATACGAATGGTCGGTCTGCTATGAACGCGGGCTTCGGTGGTTCATCCATTATGTAAGAACACATAGCGATGCCGAATGCTGTAATAAAAACAATTACTGTCTAAACTCAAAAGAACTACCTGTGATAAAGATTCAAAACCTACTTTATACCTACAGTAATCTAGAAGTGAGACTATTTTATTCGGTATACATTGAGAATTAACTAAATATTTATAGAGAGGATCATGCTAGGAATAGGATAAAACGACAAATTAACTGTCTAACAATAACCAAACCAGTATCTTTTTTTCCAATTCACATTTTCTGGGAATAAAAATTTCGAGTTACATTTGCAAATATGCACACAAGTAAAGGTATGTGGCTTGTGTATTTTATATCGGAACATGATTATTACGATGCCCATGCCAACTGAGATAGGAACAATTTCCTAATTTCATCTATTTCATTTATTGTAGGTGCATTAACTATCATCGATGTTGACATGTTTGTTGAATCAAAATTTGATGAATTTATTCCAGACATTGTGAAAAAAATATTTTGTTATTTCTAACATCTAATAGGTAAATCTCCACTACGTGATTTGGCTATGAGTTGTACTATTGTATCCTAACGCAATTATGCGAAGTGCATGCAAGCAATACGTGCCCGAACACAGATTCAAGCGACTGTGTGATAAACAATGAAATGGAAAAACGTTACATAGTTAAGCAAAATTTAATGATCAAATACAATAATTCGATTAACATGAATCGTTTCGGACTTGCGTTACGATGCGTAGATGTTTCAGTCGCGTCCTCTGTATTGTCCGATGAATATCGTGGTGCGCTGTGAGCCGAGCAGCGCGTACAGGAAGGGACGGTCGGCGCGGAACCGAGGCGACGGCGGCCGAGCGCAGCGCATCATGAGCACCATGCCTGCGCGCACACAACTATACCGCTATACCACACTCTACACAAGTCAGGCTACACACCGCTTTACGATCTATCTAGCGCTTACAGACACTAAATATGAGAACATTCGAGTGGAATGTGTGTAAGTTAGGTAAAAAGCTTGACTTCTGTATAGTATTAGTATTATGTGGTAACAGCCTACCGTCACAATAAAAGCATGTTTTATGTCTAATTCAATACGATTAACATTAAAATAAGTCAGCCGTCGATAGTGAAAATGTAAATGAAAATCGATAAAACTAATGACAAACGGCGAAACGAAAGCGTCACGAAAATGTAGTGTGAAAAACGCTACGTTCGTTTCATTGTCTTTTTCCTGCAACAAAAGAACCACGCTTTCGTTTCACAATCTGTCATTAGCTTCGCGTGAACCTTACGTGTGTCAGAAGGCGCGTGTGTTCGTCATGTGTTATAGATCGTCACGCATCGGTCTCTGTGGCGGCGGGCCCCGGTACTGGGCCGCGACCAGGATCGTGGCTTGAGTCCGGACGACATACATCGCCGGGCGACACGCTCGGAACACGCGCACCTCGGGCAACGACCGACGGGACCGCACGCCGACCGCTGCACATGCATCCACACACACACATACAACACACACAACACTCGACCACAGTTTGGGTTACTAAATCTAGATGTTAGCCAACGTGCAATAAAATGTCATCTACATTAAATGTTAATCAAAACTGTACCGCGCGCTCCGCAACAAACTCTTAGAACTGAAGCTTCAAGCATTAAATAAGAAATGCAGCCGGCAGGTGGCTCGCTGTAACTTCTATCAACATGGCAATAAAAACCCTTTTAATATGTTTTTCGACCCCATTCTTAAAACTATATTAGTATATCCCTCATCAATGCTTTTTCTCGTGGCTCAAATAATTATATGTAGGTTGCTCTTACGTTTTTTACTAATTCGAACTTCTAAGTTCTCCTTCAAGTTCTTTGGAAGTTTGGAAAAAGAAGGAGAGCTCTAAAAGGTTGACCGGTGAACATTTTTATATCTATGACAATCCATATATGTGTTAACGACAATTATCAAGTATAAATATTATCGTGGCACATAATCTCGCGTAACTTATTATAACAATAACAAAAGTAAAGACTTTGTTCTTTAATTATTACGTACTTATTTATAAAACGATTCAATTTACTGCATGTTGGCTAAAACTGGCATGAAAACAGAACATAAATATAATAATTAAATAATTATCGCATTTAAATGTTATGTTATCATCTCAACAAAAACGGATAATGAACATGACATGACAATCTGGAAACTCATGGAGTGTTAATTACAAAAACAATTGCCAAATGTACTGAAATGTGTTCGATATTGAATTTAGTTAAACAGTGATGGTGTGATATTTAGAAATAAATAACTGGTAATGGATCGTGAAAGTTTTCATATTTATAGTTAAGAATTAGTTAAAATATCATGGAGATAATAAATTGGAAATTATTATTCTAAATCTGTTTAGTTAAGAATACAACGTTACGGTTGAAAGGGTTCGATAGGATGTCATTTTGTACCCAAGACATGGATGATAATATATGTTTAAGCTAATAAAACACAAATTAATTGCAACAGTCACAAAAACGAACAATTAACCACTCAATTGAGATCGGCATCAGAATTAGTTTGTTTATTATGCCAAGTCTGTAGGCAGGAGCCAAAATTGAGCAGGAGGTGACTTTACGTTACTACCGTCTCATATTTTAGAGAGATAATTTAATGTAATATAACGTAGTTTAATAATAAGAAATTACAAAATTTTTAGATTTATTTAAAAATCGAATTTCAAATTTTATGGTAAAAAAAAACATTTTAAAAGATAGTCAAACATGGTAGTGGTTTCCGAACGAAATGTAGGCGGTCGTCCCAGTTTCGGTATCTAGTGAAAACGAACGTTCTCAGTTGAGTGGTTAACAACATGTATCAACGTATTTTAAAAGCCTTTATTTAATGATATGCTGGGAGAAACTGGCCACAAGTTCTGCCTTAGAAG
The DNA here is from genome assembly GCA_030269945.2 of Trilocha varians. NCBI lineage: Eukaryota > Metazoa > Arthropoda > Insecta > Lepidoptera > Bombycidae > Trilocha > Trilocha varians. Next base: position 6,362,672 of record AP028267.1, on the reverse strand, counting down.
CGACCGTCGAAAACAAATGAAATAATGTATCAAACTCCCGAAATAGACGATAGTTATTACGTGACTTGAGACAAGTTATTCAAACTGTTTTAATAAATTAGGGAAAGTCGGGTGTCAAGATAGTTCTGTCGAACATTACTCGTCAGTGTTACCACAGTTCGTTTTAATAGGTTAATACTACAAACATGTCATTAGTATAGATCATGCATAGTAAATAAGCAAGTTCAAACCTATCACAATGGAGCCTAATGTGTATGATATCTCTGTATAGTATATATTAATTTATTTGAATGTATATATTAAATTTATTCAGAAGACTATTTAATTTGTTTGGATTAGTATACCCGATTTATTTGGATCACTATACCCGATTTCTTTGAATACCCGAATCATTTTCATTCATAATCACATCAATTCAATCAATTTAGTCTCAACCTATGTCTATTTATTTCGATCGTTATCCAAGCTATCTGGATTACTTTAACAATCTATTTGCATAATATTATTGTTTTTATTTTGATTACCTAATAATTTTAATGTATTTAAAATGTAACTGACCTGTGGCCGCAGCAGCTTCAGCGCCCTCTTCGTTAACTTCGATAAATGCTTTCTGTACCGCCTTGGAGACGCACAGGTTCTCATTGTTGTCTAATATTTTGGTGAGACCGGAATTTTCGGGATTGAAAATCGCTTTGATTCCCAACTGAAACGATCGTTTGGAAATTACAGATAAATAGTAGTTGTTCGTTAATTTTATGTCTATAATTTAATACTATTTAAATATGGTCAATATAAATAAGACAGCAATTTAACCATCTAACTAACTTTTTCGGATATTGATGCATCTTTTTGTCTATGACAATTTCTTAAATTTTGTTAAAATACAAAACCGCAACATTATTAGCAAATAAAGTATGTTTTATCTCTAAAGGGTCCAAATCCTCCTACATGCAATTACAAGAAATAACCACTCAACTGGGATCGGCAACTAAATTGGTTTGTTTAGTTTTGCCAAGTCTGTGGCAGGAGTCAAAATTGAGCACAGTTCTAAAACTTGTTTTGTTTACATTTTTTAATCGTCTCTGTTACGGAGATGATATATTTTCGCTGAAAATGCAACACAGCGTCGTTTAGTAATAAAGATTTACAAAAATATAAGGTTTAATTAAAAATCAGAATTAAAAATTATTGGAAAAAAATGTTTTTAAAAAGGGGTTCAAACACGGTATTGATTCCGAACGAAGTCCCCAGTTTCGCCATCTAGCGAATAGTGACGTTCCCAGTTGAGTGGATATACAAAAATAACATTCTTTTTAATTACCTTGGGTAACAAATCCAGTAAATCGATTTCAGTCTCAATCTTGAACTTGGGCACGGTAACTTGTACTTTGGTAACAAACATTTTGTCCAATTCACTGGACAAATCATATCCATCAGCAAATTTCTGCAGTAATGCGTCGAGGCCATCAATTTCATTTGGTAACACGATGACCATACTCGCCTCTCCGCCTTCATACGGCATTTCAAGTAGCTGTTGAACATGTGTCAAATATAATTAGTATTCACGACTCACAAATAAATGCATCAGTAGATTGGAGCACGTAATTATTGTTCGAAGTTAAACGATCCTAGGACTATTATGTAACATAAGATGCAATAATGGGAGGCGATAGAGTTGTCATAGCGGGTAACGTGTAGGTAGTGCAAATAATAATGTTGGAGTTAGGCCTCAACAATGTTTTGGACAATGAGTGAGATTGATAGTTAGTTTTAGTACGGTTGAACTCGCACATGCCACTTCCCTGGGATGGATGGCAGCGATTTCTTCTACTTGAAAAATCTATGTCATAACTCAATGCAATATTTTTTTTTATTGCCTTGTAGACGAGCTAACGGGCCACCTGATCGTAAGCGGTTACCGTTGCTCATGGACCTCTGCAATGTCAGCGGACACTGCGGGGTTGCTACCTACGGCCTAACTTTTAAGGACTTTCTTTAAGCCTCGTTTGAAGAAGGACAAGTCACAGCGATCGGGAAATACCGAAGAGGGGAGCTCATTCCACAGCCTTATTAAAGGTAGGACATTTTTGACATCTAATTTCAGACAATTACTGACAAATTCAAAAAAAGAAGTTTCAATAGGTATCGATATCAACATTCCGATTAAGTGGGAACTCCCTAGATTTAACAGAATCGATTTCAATTAAATTTAATCAAATAGCACACGATTGGTCGATTTGTCGACCCTTTGGGCTTAAGACCAACAGTGGACGTTTTAGGTCTAACTCTAGATCTAAAATGTAAGTCAAGCAATATTCAATACGAAAATTTTAATAGACAATTAGCTCAGTTTATAATTACGGAATTTCCAAACGCTTTTCGACATTGAACATCGATGAAAACCAAAGCTATTTTAAGAGCAGGAAAAATTGAGAGTTACCAAATGGATAAACAAAAACAACTATGAATAGGTACATTCCGGGAACTCGATGACGTGGAATATTAAACATTGTGTGGTTGTGCAATGTTACTCAATATTTTCTGTTGCTATTATTCATATTCTTTATACTTTTGATACTGTTATTACTTATTACGTTTAATCGCTATAAGGGTAGTTTTTGTTATATTTTGACATGGATGACAGAAATGAGGAGATCCGCAGAAGGACTAAAGTAACCGACATAGCCCAGAGAATTGCATCTTTGAAGTGGCAATGGGTAGGACACATTGTGCGAAGAACGGATGGCCGATGGGGCCGAAAAGTTCTGGAGTGGCGGCCACGAACCGGTAGGCGCAATGTTGGTAGACCCCCCACAAGATGGACCGACGATCTGGTCAAGATCGCGGGAGGTTACTGGATGCAGATGGCGCAGGACCGGTCGATGTGGCGAGGTTTGGGGGAGGCATATGTCCAGGAGTGGACGTCTATAGGCTGATGATGATGATGATGACATGGATATTACTTTAATCGTTAAAATTAATTGATTCATTTTAGATTAGATTTTTATCTTTAACGAACAGTTTTCATTCATATTTATTTTTCTGCTGTAAAAGATATCTGTGTCAAATGTTGTTGAACCAAGAACGATAAGATTAAAATATCATGGATGTTTGTGAATCCCAAGTAAATAGATCACCTGAGCGTTGAGATCGGCACTCTCTCCGTACTTGAACTCTTCCTCCTGGTACATCATGGGAATGGTGACGGTGGTCTCCTTGTCTAAGTGGAACGGTTGATCCATCGTGTTCATCTTGTTGAACTGCGACTTCCATGATCCCTGCAAGTTAAGGAAATCACAATTAATTATAATAATTTGAGACAATTCTGTCTGATTTTAATACAATCTAAATTTAAACTTAGAATTTTACCTTGAAGTAGAGAGCGTTGACTAAGACTAGACGAGTGAAGGAATCGAGACTGTCATCACTCAGCAGATCCTTGATGCGATTATTCGTTTTGCTTTCAACCTGTAATCGATTTTTGTATATTATCAAGCAAAAAGTTTTTGTAGTATTTGCACGTAAAATGTTTGAGATTCAATAGAAAACATGTCTAATAGGACAAAGGTGATCAATATCTTTAAGTTTTAACATCAACAACAAAATACGCTGTGATTGTGAAATCGAATGACAATCAAAAGGTGTTAGGAATTAGAAACCAAGTCAGGCGAAAACTTTAGTCAGTCATTTCCTCTGACTTGATAGCTTGGCAAATTATTTATTTTGATTGGGTAAAAGCCCCATGATCGACAGCTGCTCAGACGACGTGTAGCGAAAGATGTAAAATTAAAATTTGAAATTTAAGTAGTGTTTCATAAAAAAGGAAGAATTTGGACTAGATCTAGAAGTATAGTGTGATTCACTGATTAGTAGTCTACTTCTTTGTACGTACTTAGACACATCCTGTCCTTAAAGTGATAACGTAAATTGATTGTCCCTGTTAATTATCTATATTCTATTTGCTGCACGTTGCATTCCAAATAAACGCGATAATTTATGAGTAATGTAATGATAAGGACTTAATACTATTAAATAGATTTGTTAATCTAAAGAACAATTGGCACTTCACGATTAACCAAAATTTCTAGAAGTTTCCACGTCTGAAATTCAGTTTCGGGTATTTGCCCAAGGTGGACCGAGACCTGGTCAGGATCGCGGGAGGTAGACAACACAGGACCGGTCGATGTGGCGAGCTTTGTGGGAGGCCTATGTCCAGTGGACGTCTACAGGCTGATAATGATGACTTAAAGAATGCGCAACCACATTTTTTTTAAATGAGGTTTTAAATACAGCAACATTGGCGCTATTTCGACTTGTTTTAGATCTTTTATTCAGCAACCTTCTTACGAAATTATCATAACTATTCTCTCCACAGTTATATACAGTAGGATCAATCTTACCCATGAGTTTATGAGTTTCGCAGCAGCAACGCCATCATCGAAGTTGGCCTTTTCTAACTCAGCGTCGAATACCTCGATAGCGTCTTTCTTTAGCTCAGGATTGAGTTCGTAATCACCCTCTTTGATGTACACCTTATTGGCAACATTCAATGTCACTCCCTTTATTGATTTCAATTTTGATGAAACTACAGAAAACGAAGAACGAATCTGAAAGATTAAGCTTATGTTGTTCAATATTATAACAAAAGCGATAGTAAGAGATTTCAAATTCTATAAAATTATAAAAAGATTCAAGTTTATGAACAGGTGGCCCGTTAGCTCGTCTGCCTACAAGGCAATTAAATAAGGAACTACGTTCCAAAAAAAATAAAAATAACTTTTAAGCACGACATGTTGTCTGTTTTTCGTAAATTCTAATGTAACGTTTTACTCAAAACAACGTAAAATAAAATACCAAAGCATTGAAGCATTGCAAAGGCCCGTGATTAACCAAAATGGAAAATTTACAAAGCTATACCCTGTGTGACTATACAAATTAGAGTTCACCTTGAAACAAACAATTACACCTACGTGATTTTCAACAGCAGTAAAAAATCAATACTTCGTTGTTAACTATGTGAACTCCAGTACATGGAGACACAAAGAATCTAAACTTTGTTTAGAACTGTTCTATTTCATAATAATGTATGTTGTATAATACATATTTTTTATTATTAGGTCATCTTTCTTTTCCAACTAAAAACCACGTCAAAAAATAGACAGAACTATAAATGGCTTCATAGAAGTTAACAGTAAAAACTTAAGTAGGTGAAAACTGTATACAACTCTATTCTTACTGGCTTCCTAAATATCACCAATGTTATAGGCAAAAACATTGCACAGAATTTTCTCAATGCTAGCAGGAAGATCCAATAAAAAACCTATACTTTTGGAAATGTAGATCTTATTGACTTCTCAGTAAAGTCACCATTGCTGTTGACTGAAAAATGATTCATACAATTGCATCCATTAAATAAATTGGAATGAATAACTACCGTATCATCATCGGGGATGGCGAGACTTGTTAAGAGTTCTTCATGCGCTGCATCAGTGGTACCCAAAGTCAATAACGCTAGCAAGTACTCTGCTGATAATGGCGAAGACACTACATTCTTCTTTTTGTCCAGTTCCTATTGAAAAATAAAATACATATTACTTTAGAAGTTTTCGTTTAGAAAAAGAAGGTTGGTAAAAAAAGAGGAACTATGGCATTTATTTATTTTTACATATTTAATCTTTTATAAAAATATAGGAACTTAAAACGGTAATGCATCATTAATTTTTACTTTACCTGTTATCAGCTTTAACAATAATAAGTTAACAACAATCTTATCTTTTCAATGAGTAGTATCTATTTTAAAAATGAATTCCAATGAATGATAAAACAATTAAAAGTGTATCAGTGTAATATTTATAAGTATGGTAAAAAGAAACTATTTTATTCAAGTACTAGCTGACCCACGCAACTCCGTCTGCGTTACAAAGGGGTTCAAACAGTACTCGCAATACCGTCGAGTTATTATTTTCGCGGCTCGCTGTGCCTCACATTATCATTGCGTTTTATACTCGTAATAAATTCTAAACGAAAAGTCCGATTGGAATAAAACAAAAAGTAATTTACTTCTACATTAATACTCTTGATAACAAAATACTTAATTTGGATAAGGGTTAATATAACGATACTCATTTAACATTAAATTCAATCTTGGGACGAAAAAAAATTTTTTTTAAACATAAAAGTGGTTATTGTGACTAAACTATGATAGTTAGATATATGCTGTCGCGGACTTTTTTGTTTGTCTTCAAAAGACCTAAAAACCCGTAGTACATCATTTTGTTCTATTGTCAATAGTTTTTGCAGCGTACGCATAAATAGGTTTTTGATTTTTCACCTTTTGTTACATATTCGATATTTTCATGCGGATCCCTAATTTTTTTGAAAATAAAATATAGCCTATAACCTTCCTCGATAAATGGACTTTCCAACAGTGAAAGAATTTTTGAAATCGGACCAGTAAATCCTGAGATTAGCGCGTTCAAACAAACAAACAAACAAACAAACAAACTCTTCAGCTTTATAATATTAGTATAGAATTCATTTTTTAATAACCTTGACTAATTCTGGAGTACATATCAGAATTACAAATTGACCATTAACAAAATACCAGTCATGTCATAGTACTTCGTAATTAGCTAAGCAATTAGGTATGTCTGAGCATTTGGGACAGATTAGATAAATAATATTTAAATTCGATTCACAATATTACAAAATCCTGAAAACTATAACTATCAATATGTAGTACAATCAATTGACTCTTTTGATCATAAGAAACTAATTTTCATGACATGAAAACTAAAAAAGAAATAAAAATTAACAAATCAATTACGGAAATCTGTTTTCATCAGTCAGCTGGCTAGATTATAAATCGGTCTTTGAAATACTTATAATAATGAGAATAATAAAGCCTTTTATTTTGCAAACTTAAGTGTAACAAACTTAACTTTAAAATACTTATGAAAATTCCAAATGATTAAAAACTGCACATAATATTAACTTTACATTCTATTGATTTACATTCGGGACAACAAGTAGTCAATACTTGAAATGTTTACAATAGTTGGGATGTTCAAAAATATATTATTTACTTACATTACAGAACTTGGCAGAGAACTGTGTGATTGCAGAGGAGAAAGCCTTTGAGTCCATGCTGATTACTGCCTTCACTTTTAATAATATAATGAGTAGAACTGCAAAAGATATTCGATTTTTAAATTTTATCGACGAGAAAACACTACGGGTAAGTCTGACCAGTGTGAAGCTATGACATCATTTCACCGGGCGGCTTGCTTTTCTTATCGAGAACTGAATCGGTGAATCACATTAGGAAAAGTGGGGGCAAATCAAGGTCAGACATTCATGAAAGAATCAATAGATAAAAATAAATATGAAGTGAAAAACTCGAGACTAATCAATAGAAAGCAATGTTTATTTAGATAAACTAGTACTCACATAGTTCTTTGAATAAGATCATTGAAGTAAATCGTTAAACACCGTTTTAATTGTAAATTATGTTACAAATTAATATAAACCATTTTACTAAATTAATAATTATTTAACTTTATTTCCTAGACCATAACTTATTATATTTACAACGAATGAAACATAATTTAATAATTGTTTGTTTACAAATTATTTTAATTTGAATTGATAATAGCTAAACCTGAGTAATTTATACTGATCCTACTCTTTCGTAATGTAAGTTGACGAGACAAAACGAGAAAGGTACACATTTCTTCACAACTCTTTAAAAATTGACATTTTTGCTGTGACATCCATTGACAGTCCAGTAGTGGTTTAGTGTTGTGGTTTTTAGATAAGAGTTTCTATCGACACTATCCATCCACAAAGACCGTGTTTATTGCAAAAAACAGACTTGATTGATTGGATCTGAGTATGTAGAGATAGCCAGCCAGTAAAAAAAAATTTTTTTCTTTGTTTGTCTTGAAGTTTTCGAGGTGGGTATTCAGTAGACAGAGTGATAATATGTTGGTTTAGAGAAATTCTCTGAAAACACACGTTTACATATCTCAGTATCAAATACCCGAGAAAAACCGGGCCAGGTCACTCTTGTTTTGTAAATTTGTTTTTCAGTACTTGTCGGTACGTTCTTGTTTAACACCAACCATTTCAATTAGAACATCTTTTTGATTTTTATTTTCGATAGAATAATTACACAACACTAGTTCCCTGTACGTTTCGTTCTACGCATTTCATGTTTTATCCTTACGTTTAACTAACTGATCGTCGATCGAATCTCTTTTTTTTTGTGTTGGAGGAAATCACCGGATCCCCCGGTATGTGGGAGTTGAATCGCACTAAAACCTCCAACCACTCACACTCAGCGTCCGAAGCCCGGCTGAGGCCAGAACCCAGCACGGGGTTTTGAAGGGACGGCGCGACGCGTTACGCCCTCGGCACTCTTTCCCGTCGCGCCGCCCCCTATCTTATACTTAGGTGTCCCAAAACTATGCGATATTAATGTGAAGCATCTTAAATATAAAATTCAAAATGTAGGAGATATCATCAACTGAGAAAAAGAAAATTTACAAATAAATATGAATTTCTCTTTATGTAAGTAATAATTCCATAGTATACATTTTTTTAAATGTTTTGATTAAATTCGAAAACTCCACAAATAGTTAATCAACAGTTGGAAAGTTGGTCGATAAAACACTTTCTTCTCTGTCTTGTTCTTCTTTTTATTAAACGGTGACATTGTCAAACATCATTTAAGAAAACGCCACATCATCCAAACTAGGTATTCCTGGTTAAAATATAAAGCTTAAATTTTCAGTCATTATCTTATAAAAGCAGTTTTAAAAGAAACAGGAACACAGAAGCTACAAAATTATCAAGTCTAAAATGCTAAATACATCAAATAAACTCAAAAGATCATTGCTGTGCGGTATTGAAAAAAAACGATTTTACAGTCTTTGCGGACCACCCCGTCAAAGCCAGTGTGCCTCACAACAAGGTGCCGGACGAGCTATCGTTCCACCAGCTGACTGCAAGCCTGGACCTATTCCCTACAACCCTTGCGTTCCTCGATTTCACCACGGTAAAGATTCTTGGAAGAAATATAGGAATCTTACATTTTTCGTGTTATTACCTCTAATATTTATGCAAGCTTTTCACGCTTTGGGACACGAACCTCCAGCTAAAGGACCCTGTCGCGATTATGAATATATGCGAGTTCGTACGAAAAGATTTCCTTGGGGAGACGGAGTGAAGAGTTATTTCCACAACGATCACGTCAATCATTTGCCTGGCGAATGTGAACCACCACCTCTAGATTGTGATTAATATTTTTGATCCCCAATTATTTAATGTAATTTGTATTAAACAGTAATTGTAATAAAAACGCAATATTATCTCTTCTACCTAGCAAAGTATTTTTATTTACCTATACCAATATTATACTTACTGCTTTTTTATTACAAGATAGATAACTGAGTCTACGGCCCGTCTGGTGGTAAGTAGTTACCGTCACTCATAAGCTTTTGTAATTTCGGGGAATACCAAATGTTTCAAGTCCTTCAACCTTTTACAGACCACTGCTGTCTGCTGGGCTTCTCAATAAATAGCCCACCACTTACCTAATTGTCAGTTGTGATGTTGTGAATCTCAAAGATTATTTCACCCCTAAAATCTTACCGCTTGCCTAGTGATTGCCTTTTCTCATTCAACGCATAAGAGCAATTACCACGAAAATCTTACAAATGAATGAAATTCTACCAAGTGAATTCTAGCCTCTGTGTTCCTCCCAGTTCCTCGTATGCAATTATGAAGGCACATATCCCAAATCTCGGTTCATATTATTATGTGATATATAGATTTAAATATGTATATAATGGTATATTCCACTACCAGACTAATATAAAATATTGCATGTACATTAATGGTCGCAGAGTCTTTCAGTGTCCCTTACGAAGACGATAACTACAGCTCCATAGTCTGATTCAGATATATTTATTATATCTGTTATTATTTTAAACAACTTAATTGCTGTTGTTATTTATTAAACTACCAATGACGCTCTTTTAACTATATTTGCTACTTAGTTATGCGGTAATGTAATTAAAATACCTATTAATAGATAGTAGGTATTAAAATTACTTTTACATTACGCTTAGTTGATTTATCTTGGGGTTTTATAATAAAAATCAACGTTGAGGCTTTAATCTTAATGAGTTTTTTGTAGCCAAGTGTTTTCCTGTTGGCAAGGTTTTAGTTACATGCACTGATCGGAGATTCTGTTACGTGCTTATGCGCGCGCATTAAAATGCGCAGGTCGAAGCGCGTCTGGGCGACCGAGTCCTCTATAGAGGCAATCAATAAAGGTACTGACGTCAGTGGCAAACGACGCTCCATTGGCCCGGCAGTCATTATTAAATAAACCATCGGCGGGGTGGCGCGGTACGGTTGTCGTAGCGGGCTCAAGACCGCAGCACGCGGCGGGCCCGCGCACCGCTCGCGGCCTGCCGCCGCACGCCATGGCCGACATGCCGGACCTCTCGCACCTCACGCCCGAGGAGCGCGCCATCATCGAGGGAGTCATAATGCGACAACGCCAAGAGGAGCAGCGCGAACATGAAATTATGAGGTGTGTCTTGCGCCTTACCCCACGTCCCACCGTTCACCCCTCCCCTCAATAACTAAATATAGACATCAGATTACAGTTTTCATCGATAAACTTTGTGAAAATTTTATAAAATATACCGTTACTAAAAAGTTCAAGTGAATATAAATAAGTAATTTTTAGGTATCTTTGTTTTCGGGGACTATTGGTAGTATGTAGTATTTAACACTTAGTAGCCTATGTAGATCTGTACAAACTACCTACGTAATAGTGTCTCATAATATAATAGAAGAGAGCTTTTTGAAATTGTTTTCAAATAATAAAAATACCACAGGTTTATTTGAAAGTGGAACATTGCACTAAAGTAAGATGAGGGTAATTTCAAGGTTACGCAGATCGTTTCTTATTTAAAATACATTTTGGGTAATCTTTTATCGCTTTTCATTATAATAATAATAATCAATCCTTAAGTAAATATAGTCCCTTTGTGCACGATAATCCCACGCAGTTGCGGATACCCGTACGACCAACCGCGGTAGAGTGATGACGCAAATGCACTACTGCGTCAATGTTGCAAAACTACATCATACTTAATATTAATTTAATTTATATTTTACATCAACATTGTCCCGTTTTCTTTCTTAATATTCGCATTCTTTTTTGGGTTGCGCGTTGCGACATTAATATTCCTGTTAAATAAAATCAAGTACCTAACTGCACTTCTATATTGACTTCGCAAGTTTTAATGTAGGTACCAAGAAGAACCAAGCAATAGTTATACGTTCAAATAAATAGTGCGATATTTTATATACTAAGTATTGATCTCAAAATATATAACAGGCGAAAACAAGATGAAGTTGCCGTGCTGGAGCAAACCATTCGTACCAGAAATGAAATGCAACGAGCTGCAGGTGTAGAGCTCGTAGCAACCTGCCACCTGTGTCTGAAGACAAAGTTCGCGGATGGCGTCGGCCATTCCTGCCACTACTGCAGAGTTAGATGCTGTGCTCGATGTGGTGGCAAAGTTACTCTACGATCCAATAAGGTATTCACATATAACATGATAATTTATTCTTTATTATTAATTCTGTTTCAATAGTGAGGTATTCTGGAAGCCAAAATTTTCCATTGCTGCATTGGTCGCAGTCTGTTATGTAGGTATTTGTAACTTACCAAGTTCAATAGTTCGTCATACTTGAGACATTGACGTCATGTCTCAAGGTGGGTGGCGACATCGCGGTATGTTGTTTATGAGCATTGGGTTCCATTAAACACTTATTGGTCTCCGAGCTACGACTATTAACTTTTAAAATAATTACTGAAAAAGTTGCTTTACTAACAATAATACAATATGGAGACTAGGTATACCTTAACTTTTGTTTCGAAATTCATATTCCACTTACGAAACCTTGAAGTACGAGCAATAAATAAATAAATAATGTCTACCTAGTCTATTTTGTATGACGGTAAGGGGTCCAACTTCGGGAAAGATAAATTATTTAAGTTAGCTGGTGTAACAATAACTTACCATGAGAAAATGCACCTTCCACAATAAATCTTACCTCTACGAAACTATTTTCGTAGATAATTCGACAACAATACAGCTTTACTCAAGAAAGCAATTTCATAAATAGGAGAATCCAGGTTCATACAATGTTTTTCAGCTATTGAGTTTAAGTTATTTATACATTGACAGTGGAGGGCATCCAGTGAATACGCCACTGATTTTAAGTTATATTCAAGTAATCAACTGCTGAATTTCTATGACACAAACAAGCTTAAGCCTAGCTGCTAATTGTTTCAATTCAAGTTTCAACAATAAACTAAAGAAACACAAATAAACTAACAAAACATCAAGCATATTTGTAGATTGCCTATTTTATTCGAGCAGCGCCTATTTCGTTATGCACTTTTTATCTACTTGATTTAGGTACATCGAGTTTTACAAAATGAGTAGGTATTGTGATTGTTGTTATAGGTTATTTGGGTTTGCATTCTGTGCCGAAAAAAACAAGAACTTTTATCAAAAACCGGCCAGTGGATACATAAGAGTGCTGGTCCCGATTCTATGTTGTGGCCAGCCGAAGCCGAACTTCATGGATTGATGCCCCAAGAAGACGCCTGTCACGACAAACGTCCCAAATTAGAAAGAGCACACAGTGCAGCGGAAAAAGAGAATCAGCCGTTACAAAGATCTGGTAGTGCTCTACGGCGTCAATATAGTCAACAAGATCAAAGGTGCTACGGAGAGCTGGAAGGGCTGGCAAGAACTCACCCACATCTGGTTCACTCTAGGCAGAAAGCTGCATACGGTGTAGTTGAGCCATTGATCTCGGCGCCTCTACCAGCACAACTCTTGCCTCACGGCTCCGCTGGCCACATGCCCTTACCGCCTCGTTCCTCATCCTCGGACGACGAAGTACCAGAGTGTATATCCGATGAAAACGACGAGTATCGTGAGCGTGGTAAGTACACGTAACTCCCTTGCCGTCCAATATTCCGATCCTATTTACCATACCATAAGTCCCATCCAACCAACTGATTTTTTTCCATTTTTAACAGACACGTTTATACACTACCTACAATTTTTGATTCGATTATAAACATATTTACACACAGGCATTCACACTCACATTTAAAATTCACTTGATAACACACACAAATACGCATAAATGTTAAATTTTGTAACATTCAAAACACAAATAGGTAAAACAGTAAAGTTAAGGTGTTCCGTGCGAGGTTTTCTATTGTTTCCAGGTATTTTAGTAAAATTTTCAAATATTTTATGGTTTCCGCGTACAATAATTTTAAGCATACTTAGTTGAATTTAAGTTAATCTTCTGCAGAGTTGTTGAGCACCTAAACTTATCTCACCTACGATCAATCATATTTAACTCATCATTACAGTCATTTCACTAACTGAGTACTCATTATAAGTATCTATAATTCCTAAAAAGTTTTAGAATAACTTTTATTTATATATTCTACGTTCTTTCTTATTTTTCAGATAGTTAACAGTTTCGGTGTTACGTGAAAAATATGAAATAAATTTTATTAAAAGTTAATTAAAAGATTGGAATAAGATGTTACGTGTTTATTGCCTGTGCGGCCTAATACGCGCCCGGAAGCCGTGCTGGTGCTGTGAGCTAAATATGTTGCGCTTTATTACACCATCCCATGTTTACAGGTCCTAGTAGAGATAGGAGCAGTTCCGACAGCTCCCGAAGTCAACGTCAAGCGATGTTGAACGAGAAAATGAATAAGTTTTTATCGGTGAGAGGCCGTTTTTAGGGAAAAAAAATATACTGTCTGTGCGTTGTATTTAAATGGCTACATTTTAGATGTTTCAGTATTAACTCTGTTCTCGCCAATTTCTTCTTCCTCTCGTCGAACGACTGTGATATGGCTGTTAATGAATCCTTTTTGACGAAGATAACTTATTGATGTTTGCTAAAGTTCAACATTTCACCTGCACATGATATTAAATTATTCATGTTTTTTAATTAAATTTACATTTTATCATCGTGATTTGCACATCTTGATTCAAATTTAAAAGATGATAATTCTTTTGATATGGTTTAAAGAGGAGGCCTCAATTCATAAGGCCTTTTTTTTGTTTTTTGGCTATTGACGCCTTTAAGGTACAACATTGCCAATGTCAAGTCAAAGGGAAAGTGGTATAGGTACCTGTTTGCGATATAAACGATATATTCTAATGTGCATGATTTGTTATGTTTAACTTTGTTATTTGAATCAGAATTCTTGTACAATCATTTCATAGTTCTATCTATTTGTATTTGCCTTCAATTTCTTAATAATCTTATTGTTCTGGATTCAGGTAGCAATTGCTTGACTAAACTTGAGGATAAGAAACATTTTGAAACAATCAAACATCTATTAATTTTGTGATCGTGCATCTTCTGTTTATTTTAAGTTCACGGAGTTTGTTTTTGTGTTTCTTGGATGAGTTGATACACATATTTTCCGCTTATGCGTGGATCACTGCTTCAAGTTTAATTATTTTACTTAGTAAAAAACGATCTGTTCATTTCTTCAATACATTGGTTTACGAATTAAGAATTGTTTACTATCAATCTCATTTACAAAGCGGTTCCGGGCGCGTAGGGGAAGTTACACGGTAAAAATACGGGAAAACGTGTCATTGTTCCTTGGTATATCAATAATAATGTCATTCTTAGGGCAACTAGAGGCCTCTGCTTCTCAACGGCACCCGCATCTGCGTAGTGCCAACGTAGCTGCCATCAATTATTACAATTTGACTAATCACTCATCAGCTGGTTACGAAAATGAAAGTCACGGACAGTTCGAGGATAGAACTGTGCCAGCCGGTGGACGCAGTTTCGATTCCGTGACCGATTGTCGATGGCGAGCTCGTGATGACAGTGAAGGTGCATATTTACGGCCGTATGTGCCAGACGAGGGCCCGCGCCCCGAACGCGCCGTCTATAAGAGTGCGTATCTATGGGAAGATTCCTCCGACAATAGACGTTTTACTGAGAGGAGAAAAAAAACGGTCCGATTCGATGGCCATGAGGGCGCGGCCACATTTCCTAGAGGAAGCCGCGATGCGTCAGGCGCTCCGAACGATTGGGCTTCCCTTCGCTGGGAGTCAGAGCGGCAGACAAGCCAAGATTCCGCAACAAAAGATTCAGGCATCGATACCTCTAGCACATTCACATCCAGTGAAGATTCAAACAGAGGCGATTGCCCTAAGGTATACTTGAGATTGTAATGATTTATAGCTTTTAACAGTAGGTTTACACCTTTATTTTTTAAAAAGCTGATACAAGAGCTACCAATTTATCAATGATATAGTTTATGACTTGTAGGACGTTCCTAATCAGTATTTTACAAAAAGTTAGGAAGGGGAGGCGACCGCTCTTATTACAAAATCAAATAGAAGCTAATGTTGAGTCCTTGTGAATTACATTTCATAATGATTCATTCTTAAAATTCAACAACTTTGTAATTATTTTATTAATTATCTTTGAAGATTATTGCACCCATATTGTTAGAAACTTAAAACAATACCTAAATAATGCGGTCGTCGCTTCAATTAGAGCGCCTTTTAAAGTAGGTTATTTAATTTAAAGTATAGAAGAAACAAAAACCTAGTAACCCCGACACCTATAAAATTCCGTAGGTACCTTAATACTAAATTAATATTTTTTGTGTTTGGCTGTAGCATGATTGCATTAACGAGCATGCACCAACTTTTTAGATGTTTGTGTGCACTACCATTTTTTCCAAAAATGTCACGCATAACATTACACTATCTAAGACTGATTTATGTAACAATTATTAGGTTTTTTGCTGTAATATCAAAAACTGCATTATGTTAAAACAGTTTCCACCAAGTTGGCAAGCGGCAGCTGACGGGTCACGCGTCATTGGTCACATGGTACTGCGCAAAAGTGTTGTGGAGGGTAGTTCACATTCATCTGCAGCCATATTGGGTTTGAAAGTTGTGGGCGGAAAATTACTACCCGACGGTACAAGAGGCGCCATTGTAGAAAAAGTTAAAAAAGGTTCAATAGCAGATTTAGAAGGACAGTTGAGGATTGGTGAGTGGTATAATATGGCGATGTGATAATAAATGATTTTATAACACCATTCTTAATACTATCAACTTTGTCCTGACAGGTGATGAAGTGTTACAATGGAACGGTGTACCTCTTCAGGGTCGTTCAGCCGATGATGTAGCCTCAATTGTTGCGGATAGTAAGCACGACTCTCATGTTGAATTAGTAGTGTCTCGCCCTCTGCCTACAGCTCGACCTGGAGCTCAACCGTGGAGAAGTCACAAAGGTATTCCGAGACTATTAAATACTGCATCTATCATTGTCTTCTCTTATCCACTGTACACATTCTTACACTTTCCATCATTTAAAATATTGGTGTTTTTATTCTACAATTTAAAAAAAAATCTAAAACACTCAGATTTATTGGTCTTCAAATGACGAATTTGGTCTAAAGTCCAAATGTATCTCCAAATAGTTCATGTTTAAAATGTTGAATTTGTTTAGAAGTGTACACGGAGACTATGATGGTGGGCGGTTGTGAGAAACCTAGCGTTCTTGTGACTTCTCCAGGATCACCAGACGTTCACTCCCGTCGTCGACCGGCGCGGCACAACCATCACAATGCCAACGTCACCGGAGTTATACAGGTTATTATTTCAACCATCACAAATATTTTACTGGTGATCAGATGAGAGCTGGTGTATTCAACGTGATGTGGTATTTTAATAATCTTTTTTCCTTTCAGCTCAAAATTTATTTCGACATAAGCGCTCTACAGCTCCTGGTCACAGTTGTCTCAGCGAATGGATTGAATCCACGAGCTGACGGCTCTCCTAGATGTCCTTATGCAAAAATATTTTTACTTCCTGATAAAAGCGAAAAAAGTAAGCGCCGAACTAAAACACTGGCCAACACCTTAGAACCAAGATGGAACCAAACATTCGTTTACTGTGGTATAAGAATGACCGACATCAAAAAACGAACTTTAGAGGTAAACAGAATAAATTGTTTTTTTGTAAAATGAGGTAGTTTCTACAAATGACTATAAATTTAACAACGACTAATATAATTATAGGTGACTGTCTGGGATTTAAATCGTTACGGGCCAAACGATTTCCTGGGTGAAGTTTTAATAGATCTAGACAACATAGGACTGAACAACGAAGCAAATTGGTACACATTAAAAGCGCACGAAGACTCGGGTCATTTCTATGTAAGTACAAGCTTGTATAACTAATTTAAAATTAATATTCAATCATCCAGCCGTTTGAAAGGAAAAATAGGATATAAACACCCAAACGCACACACACAGAAAGAGTGAAGACATTAAAAAGTACACGTAAAAACTAGGAAAACTTCTCCAGCATAAAAGTAACAATGATAGGAACATGGCCTTATTTCCAGATGCTTCTATCGTAGAATATTAATAATTACAGCCATAGGGGAACACTCTGTTAGCCACATTTGGCTGTTGATTTCTTCAGCAAGTACTTACTAAAGTACTTACTTACAGCGGAACCGAGAGGAAGAGGCTGACGGTGACCACCTGTCTCCGCCGTCAACATCGACGTCCCGACTGTCAGACTCCGACACCCCGAGTGAATGCGACCTGAGACGACATCATTCTCTTTCGAGTCTTGCATCCAGTTCCAGTCCACCGCCTCCTCATGATGTAAGAATGAGATCAAGCAATAATAAGTTTTAATTTTTTGTACTATTACTGTTAAATTAAATCCTTAGGATAGTGGATAATAAGGCGAGCCACAAGGAATAAGTGTCCAGACAGCCGATCCTTCGTATTGCGACTCTGTTAAAGTGCACTCTCTATTAAGGGTATATGAATTAGGTATACCTTCTCATACCAAATATTCAAATAAAATCTACGTCTATATCACTTTCATTGTTTTAAGTCTCCTTAATGACTGCTAGACTCGTAGAAACACGTTCTGAATAGCAAAACTATAAACGTTTATTTACAATAACTGGTATTTATTTTATTTGCAGAGAATGGACGTGGAAGGTGCAAGAAACAGCCGACGTGATATGTCTCCTGCGGGTCGAGTAAGAACCGCTGGGATGTCCAGAGATTCCAGAGATCGGGTTAGTTCTATGTTATTATTATTTTATTTTTACAGACAAAAATCACACGTACACATTACTGTGGGAATGATAGTTTCTGAACGAACGATGTTGTGAAAGATGTTTTTGAATGAAGCGCGGAGTGAATGGGATGACAGATGTGAGAGAGATGGACGAAAGACGCGCAAGACGAACGTTGTGATATAAGAAGTTTAATTTTATGTATTACATTATTCGTTTGGTGTGAAATAAAGTTTCCGTATTAGTTCTCGACATTTCAATTCTATCCCCACATTACTATACGAAACATAATATTTCATTACATCCAATAAACTGTATATTTTTCTTTTTTAATTATTAGCCATTTAACATCACTGTTAACCAAGTAATATCTCTACTATCTTCTTAAAATAAGCAAAGTACCTCACAAAAAATATAAAACACAACGTGTATGTCTCAGCAATGAGTTGAATATTTTGCGATAAAATTATAACAAAAAGAAAGACAAGAAATCTTAAATTTTTAAAGTTCAAACTCTCGAACCTAAGGTATGGATAAAAATTAGTAGAAACACGATATGCAAGAGTGGAAATTGATCACACAATGCACAGTAGAGCCGTGGTAGAGTCGATAGTTTTTCCGCTACGGTTACGACTGCTACGAGTAACAGCTTTGTCTACGTCATCTACGCAGCGTAGAACATAATGATATGCTAACTAAATTTTCATAGTGTTTTTATTATTCAAGTGGAACAAGAAGTTTGCATTTTTCCTTACAAGTTATGTAATCCTCAAATTTATTTATATCTCCCGTTTGTAACACTAATGTGGTAACTCAAGAAACTTGTTTTAAAAAACAATCCTAAATATTTATAACGATACTTGGCGCTGAAGTGTCTTCGTGTGTGAAAGTACTGTCGAAATACAACTTAAAATCACTTTTATTTTTAAAATCAAAATAATTTATTAATCCAAAAAAGTTGTTTTGGCAGTCAAGACATTGTAATTAAAATGTATAATTATCCCGGTAGCATGTATAACAAACCGTATTGTTTGTGACAGAGCGTGGGGTACTGCGTGGCTCGGTCTCAGTCCGCGGCAGGCGTGGCTCGTCCTCAGCGCGCGCGCAGCAAGTCTCCGCGCCGCTCGCTGTCGCCGCCCACGGACCGCGACGGCTGGCGCTACGCAGGTGTCCAGTGACGCCACAACACAATTACACTTTATATACTGTTATATATCCCCGATACTGTCGGTTTCATGTTCTCTGTGGATGTCACGAGAGCGGGCGTGGACCCCGCACGGAACACTCGAAACACGCACGATTTCTCGCCGCGTTGCTCATCACTACTTTACTTACCACTTACTTATTCTTCCTTAACTTTCCACTATGTTTTCTTGCATCTTCCGTGTATCCTATCCTCGAATCCGAATGACGTGCATGTTTTCCCGTTTTATATTTAATGTTATTTAAAACGCGTTGTGTTTAAGTACTTATTCTTGATGTTTAATTATGTGTTGAAGTATTTTAATGCAACATTTATCTAAAAATAACTATCAAAAGATTGCCAACTTTCATTATGTTTTAAACACAACGCCTTTTGGTGTGAATAGTGTCCTTATTTAGCATGTAAGTCAATATTATCTACTTTTTAACCGCATATCTTGAACCTATCTTTCTGAGCTCTAAATTCATATGAACATAATATCACAGCCATTTCAATTCTTACTGTGTATCAGAAACGTATTGATATGTCAAGTATTGATCAGAAGTAAAAGCAAGTAACTGCACAAACGTTTCAGTGAACGACGAGCGAGGCGAGGGGTCGCGGCTGCCGACGCACGCGTACGCTCCTCGGTTCCAGTCGCGCTCTGCCACCGCCACACCCACCACCAGCCCCAAGAAACGACAACTACCTCAGATTCCACACCAGGTATACACATTACACAAGGTATACAGGTTTTTCTATTAAGTTCAACACAAAATATAAGTAAAAGATCTAAACGGAGAAATGTGTTTAAGACCAAAAATAAAGCAATCGGGTTACTGACAACAGCTCAGTATTAGTGAAATATTTACAAGAACACTACGATCTTCAGGTGAAAGAAAATTACATTAAACACTAATTGATGACTCCTCTAAGATGAAGAATGGTATGCAATTCAGAATAATCAGCGACCTATAAACAATCGATAAATATATTATAACCAATTTAAATGTTAACTATTTGGAAGTAATATAACTTGCAAATGTAGAGCAGAAAGTAAGAAAATAAGTTGATTTGGAAAATGAACATAATTTATCGGGTAGCATACAAACGGCCAAGACGACCTTTTGAATATTGCCCAATTGGTCAACATATCTAAAAGTATGCAAAACTAAAAAGTTATGTAGAGTTAAAGTATTATTGATGATGATTTTGTACCGTGTATTACAGAGTCAGAGTGCCCAACGAGCGGTCCGAGCGCAGGTGTCAGCAGACCTAGAGGAACGTAAGTGGATCGCCCCGCACCACATAGGCGCCACACTTACCTACCGCAGCACGCCACAAGGTCAATGCATAACCACGCCTATAACGGCTATTTTATATACAAAACAATATTTTAAACATCATTTTAAGAGAGTATTAAAAATGATTGTATAAATTCAGTAACTTCTCAGTCTTTAAATATCCATACAAGTCATAACAAGTCTAGTTAGATGGTGTCAAAAAGAGAGTATTCTAGGGATGCACATCCTGCATGAAACTACTT
Source organism: Trilocha varians (assembly GCA_030269945.2). NCBI lineage: Eukaryota > Metazoa > Arthropoda > Insecta > Lepidoptera > Bombycidae > Trilocha > Trilocha varians. The sequence continues at coordinate 6,341,721 of AP028267.1, read as the reverse complement.
ACTCTAAATAGACACTCTTTCAACTATCTACGAGTATATAGCGAAAAAGAGACAGGAAAACTCAATGTTGGAAAACACACGAATATCAAGAGCACGATGTAGCAGTCCCATTAGAACTAAAATTATTTGAGCAATTATTGTCTAATAATAATACATTTACATTTAAAACAACATGTTATAAATGAGATGCAAGTTACACACACTGCAATAGCTGCTTAATACCTAGTAGTATATAGCTATAGACTATAGAGTGTAATAATCACTATCACAAGATGCAACAATTATTTATTAAATAGCTTTGGCTGGTGTAGTCCTTTAATAGTGAATGTAAAAACGTGAACAATGAAATTAGGGATGTTGATATTATTATCAGTTTCGGTGGGGAAAACTAACGAACAAAAAGCTTTACGAGCAGCACTGTAGTAACTGCATAATATGTTTATAGTTTACTGTTACTTCCAAAAACTTTTAGTTTTGAGATTAGGTAAGACGATTTTATTTTTTCATTCGCAGGATGGGAGAGACATTATGCGGGATTATCGGATTCGGAACTAGCGGCCCGCGGCGGCGGCGTTAGTTGGGCTCCGCGGAGAAGACTATCCCCTGATGCGACTGCTGCTGATTCAGACTTAGAATCAGTCGCTTCTGTGACCTCAAGCGCCTTCAGTACACAATCAGAACGTCCTCGACCAACGAGGATGCTTAGGTATAAGAAAAAACAAAATACTAGTACAAATTATAATTAATTTTCACAATATAGTGAGTTAAAATTTGGAAGTAACTCAACTGAATTATTCGCCTAATTTACAGACGAAACGTTCCCCTACACAGTACATCCTCTTCGTGTGATAGTGCTAATCCCCTACCAGAATTATATTATCATTGTTCACGTGTTCCTTCTCGCCAGTTACCAGCAAAGCGTGTGGTCCGTCGCAAGCCATGGTCGAAATGTACGTCAACAGTTTCTGATGTAACAATGATAAATTTAATATCACAACCGCGAACTAAAAGCAGAAATAAACGGATATTTGGACGAAGTCGATCTGCCGGTTCTAATTCTAGAGAACGCTTTCAACCAAATTTTTATGAACGGAGTTACAGTTGTCCCGAGAAAAGTTGTCATAGAAATGCTAACAAAATTGTTAGAAAAGAACTCTTAGCGGAGAATCCAACATCTAGATTAAAAAACACTGAAAGCATTTTGTATAATGAAATTGATAATTCCAAATCCCACTTACCGATTCCAATAGAAATAATGACCCCAAAACTACAATTACCATCTCATCAAAAGTCTTTACAAAATGAAGAAATTTACGGTATTCAGAGAACCAAAAAAGTTGGGCGAAAATTACCTGATTTAAGATTTTATAAAACACCGAGATTTTTACCTGCCTTGCCGGCAGTAATTAATTTGAAGAATAATTCACAATGCTTTGGTACTTTTAATAACAACTCTGTCAACTATAATAATAACAACTCTAGAGAATTTGCTCCTCGTGAACCCGAACAAAATAACAAAATTCAGGACGATGTTTATTACGAAGACACTGAACGGTTAATTAATAATACGCCTAAACAGCTTATACCAAACCCTAGTCATTTTGTTCAAACTCAATACAATTCATTAGATATCTCAAAAGATTCAGAAGAACTAAGTGGCCGAAAAAAATTTTTGTCACTCGACCTGAAATCCTCGTACGATGTTAAAGAATCAAATTTAGACGAAAATCAGTGTACATCGGATATGATTAAATGCCACATTACAAGTACAAAATCTAATAAAAACAAAGATGATACAAAAACAATAAAGAGGCGATACTCCGATTCAGTCGTAATAAAAAATACAGAACCAGACATTAACACTCCGATAATTCATAATATATTCAAAACAATGAACGTTTCATCAACGAAAACAAAATCTGTTGATGCATCTGTTGTTAATAAAAGTATTAAAGCGAAAGGAAAGCAAACTAATTCAGTCAGCATCAATGAGGTTCCAACATTTCAAGAATACTGTTCATTAAATTCATTCCCTTCTGAATCCAGTTTAGACTTAATTTTAAAGAAACCTTTACCATCTATTATTAAAAAAGATCGCCCACGTTCCCATTCTTTAGTACCTACTAGTGACCGTCTAGATCGAGAAATCAGTATTATTGCTAATTGTATGTCTATTGCTCTTTCTCCTTCCAACCGCAACACTCGCTGTCGCCGTGCGCTCACACCTGTCGCCACTCACGACACCATTCACACCGATCATACACCTACTTCGGTGGAATCCATCGACCACGCTCAAAATGCGCCGTTGAAACAAAATTGCAATCGTCGCCATAATCCGAAATCGGGGAAACGTACATCGAAAACCAGTAATGACTACGGCGGAAGAGATAATGGAAGAAATAATAATCAACAACAAACATTAGAGAGACGAGAATCACGAAGAAACCAGTTCACTCGAAGTTTGAGCAACGCTGACGTACCTCCAGACGAAAAAGCAGGTAACAAATTAAGTAATCCTTGCCTATAAATTTAATATCTAGTTTTCTACGTTTTATGTTCCTAAATTCAATAATTGGTTATTAAATATCTGGTCACTTTAAAACCTCGAAACAAATATTTAAAAGTTGTAAAACAAATGTACATTTTTTGGTATAAGTTTGTAAGCATATTTAATTTTTTGAAGATGGCAGTCTGAGCGATACAGCATTAGGGGGTACTGGCGAGTTGGAACCCAGCGTCGATGATGTTTTATTGAAAGCCGAACCCAGAGATTACTTCGGACCTGGAATGGGAAAGAAAAGTAACTCTACCTCGCAACTATCAGCCACAGGTGAACTCTAAAATAATTAAGATAAATACACTCTTGTTGATTCAATAATATACTGGGAGTCCAGTTGTACAGCTTACGATTTGCACATGTGTTACATCTAAGAATGTAACGAATAATTAATAACCTACAGGACGAAAACGAAGGTTAGGTTTCGGTAAACGTGGGAAAAACTCGTTTACTGTGCAACGAAGTGAGGAAGTTGTTCCTGGCGAGATGAGAGGAGGCTCCGGCGTGTCGCGGGCCTCCTCCGCCTCCAGTGAGAACGACGAGGACAGGTTCGATCTATACCGCCTACGACATTGGAACAATAGTGCACCACGGGCGGTAGATCTACAGATCACACACATAACCAATCTCTAGTTTTGAGAGAAACGTCGGAGACAGTACTTAGTGCTCGCTGTCCTTCTCTCCTGATGATGATTGGCAGTGTTAACACGGCATGCTACTAATTAATCAGCTTACCGTACGCGTACATACATAAAGTCGTTGTCGATTAATAAGCATACATGTCGCTTAGCTAAAATGCATATAATGTATGCTATTATTCAGCTTTTGTTTATAAATATGATTTTGAGCGAAAATTTTAGAACAGGTGTAATCATTAAATGGTAAATATTAGAATTAGAATTGTGATTATGAATCGCTCGAAATCTATTTGAAGAATGATAGTATTAGATGTGAATAGTAAACGAAGTGTGTATTGGTTAGTGGTGAGCGGAGAGGAGTGAGGTAGGTGGTATAACGTGTACTGTGTAACGTGGGCAGAGAGCGGCTGGACGCGCCGCAAGCGCTCGGGCGCGGCGGTGACCAGCTTCCAGCGCTCGCACGAGGTCTGCGCGGACAGCCTTCTCTCCATATCTAGTTCGGAGGGATCCTCGTAAGTCGTTCTCTCGCCCGTTCAGTTCCGTTCCGCTCGCAGTTCGCGGAGTGCCTCTTCTCGTTTCTTCTGTGTGCGTATCGATGTTGTTGACGTCTTCTGTTATGCCCCTCTTTGTGCGCCTTGGTCTTGTAAACGCATGTTGCAGGTTTTTATTGGTGTACTGATCTCACTCATTCTTTCTGCTCAGCACGTACGAGTCTTCTCTCGCAACAACGATGCACTATCTCAATTTCTTGCATTCCAAGTGTGGTTATTGCTTTCAATTCTAAATTTAATTTGATTATATTGGATAAAAAAATAAATACAAAAAATATGTATAAAAAAATATAATAATGGGTTTTCATATTTATGCACGATATACCTACATGCCTGAAAGTTCCAAATTATGCACATATTTCAATAATTTTCGATTTTTACACACATTTGGATCGTAAAACATCACTATTCTATTTATAGATCATAAAGATGACACATTGCATGTTTCGTTGCAGCAATATGTAAATTCCTTACCCCAAAATTATCATCAGTTACAAACACTTAAATACATAAGTAACTTTAACTTAACACTACTAAATGTAATAAAATTAACTTCAATTTAATTCTGTGTTGATTTTCCATTATTTGTATAAATAAATTACATCACTGTTCATGAACTAGTAGTTACAAAATATTCTCTAGCGTTTCTCTTAGCACTTCCTTTATGAATATTATTATACTTAGTTGATATTGTCGTTTTCCCTTCAACCAATTTATCTAAACTTAATGAATGCATCCGAAAGTCTACCGCCCTATCCTGACTATTGTATCAATGTTGTATACTTATTACTTATCTATATGAAACTTTTGTACGTGCCGTAGAAATAATGATCTTTTATTATTTTCATTCGTATCACATATGCTTTGTTTCGTGATCTATAATGATTTTTATTACTTTATTATTTTTGCGTTTCATTAATCCCATATTATTTGTTCATTTATACTTATGTGTATTTTGTACTTATTATAGCCCGTGTCTTAGAAATAGAAAGTAAATTATTAAAATAGAAGTAACGTAGTACATAACTTGATAACGCTACTTTAACTTTGTTGTTTTTATTAATTCATATTTCGTAAGTGTATACTAGGTATGTTCCGAATGTCGATTTTTGGAGTCGAATCGAATGCGAATATTCATTATCGACATCGCGAATGCGAATGTTGTTCTTTTCAACTAAAAGTTCAAGATTTTTTTACTGTACCTACCTATATTTTACATATACTGGATCTAATTGGAATGAGTACTTGGAGAGCCTCTCTCCAACAAATAATTGAAACCCCCCCTATACATTACGTTGTCAACGGAAGTTGGTAGACCCATCGAGTTTCATTTTAAAGGGCTGGTAGTGGTCTTTATTTCATTCCAAAACCCTCTACCACACAACACCCACCCAACTTTTGTCAAAACATTCGCATATTTTTTTTGCGAATGCGAATATTGAAAAAATGCGAATATTCGTTACATCCCTAGTATATATTATGTTCCTACTAGCAATGTAAAGTTGAAGCAAGAACTAAGTTCACAAAATTTAATTTCAATTGTGTTTTGAACATCTAAGTGATCGTAGTTTCGGAGATAATTCATCTGTTTGAAAGTCATCTATGAAAAGATATAGGTATTTAGCACCCATCATTATTAGTACAATAATATGTATCGCATCGATTATAATTTTTTTCCACGGTTTGCTTTACATTACTAGTAGTGAAAATATGTCCTTCGAAGACCATTTTTATTCAGAATTTGCATACTTACTTAACGGGTAATTATGTGAAATCGTGCATCATCAATCTCTTTGCTGTATTCAAAATTATAGAAATTAATTTTGTATCTATCGGTCATCAAAACAAACATTTATTAACGCCAATTGCTTGCCATTCTTCAATTGTAATAGTTAACCAAGTTATCACAACAGACACTATCGAACACCCAATATTGTCAGATGGTCACCGGGCATGCGAGGGTCCAGTTCATCTGAAGGCGGCGGTATATTGGACTTCGTGGACGGCCTGGGCCCGGGACAACTGGTCGGGAGACAGTTCCTGGGCTCCACGTCGCTAGGAGACGTCCAACTGTCCTTGTGCTACCAGAAAGGATTCCTTGAGGTAACAATTCTATTTTGTAGACATATAGTACTCCATCATTTTGTGCGACTGTTTCATTTTGTACTCAGATTTTCTCAAACTTACTGAACGTCTCATAATTTTATTAAAATTTTCCACTTTTTACAAATTTGCTTTTTTTTATTACAGGTAGAAGTAATAAGAGCGCGAGGGTTACAGGCGAGGCACGGAAGTCGAACCCTTCCTGCGCCCTATGTGAAGGTGTACCTCGTGAACGGGAAGCGATGTATCGCGAAGGCTAAGACGAGCACTGCGCGGAGAACTCTCGATCCTCTTTATCAACAGACTCTTACATTTAGAGAAAACTTCAAAGGATGCGTATTACAGGTAATCACTGATCATGTGAAATCAAAAATAATGTAATCATTCTTGATTGCCGTCAAGTCCGTTGAGTCATGTTTAGTATCAAAATTGATAATTGCATCCACCAATTTAACTTGTAGCCGACCGAGAGAGCCGGTGGCCGTATTCGACGGCGGCTACCGGTTCGGCGTCCGGTGGTGTCGCGACGGGAAAATGTGCCGCAGTGCGTAACGCGTCGCGCCACCTCTAATAACCCCGTGCTGGGTTTCGGCCTCAGCCGGGGTTCGGACGATAAGTGTGAGCGGTTGGAGGTTTTAGTGAGGTTCAACTCCCACATATGGGGATGATGACACATGGGGATCCGGCGATTTCCTCAAACTAAACAAAAAAAAAAAAAATAACTTGTAACAATACATATTTTATGTAAAGGAGTAATAAACGTTGGTTTCAGGTAACAGTGTGGGGTGACTACGGTCGCATCGAGGGAAAGAAAGTATTTATGGGCGTGGCCCAAATAATGTTAGACGACATTAACCTATCCAATATCGTAATTGGATGGTACAAATTATATGGAACTACTTCTCTAGTCGGTAATGTCAAAGAAAGTTACTTTCTCCAAAACGTAATAAGAAACGCGGATGATTCCCAACAAATAAAACAATAACAGTTTTTCTGTAACGAAACCGAATTTTGTTCATCGGCTGGAGCATAATTCGGAGAAATTACGGAAAAACAAAGAATCGTCCGAAATAATTTAGTGGTACTGCTTTAATCATAATAAAATAATATGCATAATATTATATATCGAATAATATAGGAATTTTCTATAAGCGAAAGGTAATTTAATTGATTTGTATTATTTCTAATGCCTACCGAAGTTTTGAATAGATAGCATTTTATAGCAATGAAACAAGTGTATAGTGTACTCGATAACATGTAATTAATAATTAAAAGCCAAATTACATTTTATTGCATTTTCTTTTCAACGAACCCTGAATAGTTACCACATTGTAACACCATAGTGATTTATAAAATGATTATATTCTTTTATATTTCGTATATGTCATGATTATAGCAACACTTGTTTTTGTAAAACGTGACGTACAATGTGGTAATTTATTGCATATGAATACAATTTGATTCTATCGACTTACTTAGAACATAAAGAACGTACTTGACACTTAAAACGGATATGTAAAATCTATTTCATTTCATAATCCTTCTAATTCAATCGTCCATCATTTTAAACCATCTACAAGTTTAGGCACTTAAAATTACGTTACAAAACGTACGAAAATAATGATGGAATTTTATTTCCACTTATAAAATGTCTTTAAATGAGATTTCATTAATTGAATCGATGCAGACAGTCGGCAGATAAACACTTATGTTTCAAACACACTATAAGTCTTGAATATAATTATAATAGTTAATGTACTACTTGTTTGGGTTGTTTGGAAGGAGACGCGCCGGGCAGCCGGCCCTCGCCCGCTCGCTTCACGCCGGTCGATTTGATATCTGCAATTAGACAATATTATTTCATTCAAATTGAACATAGAAGCACTTGCATAGAAACTTTGTGTAGTTTTGCAACAATTAGATTTTTTCTTGCTATTATTGTCATTGTCATTATTCTGTGGATTTGCAACATATCAATAACGATGACGATGTCTTGATAGCGTGTAAAAATATTGTTATACGTACACATAAATGAGTAACAATGTTAGTGTACGCGCATAATATATTGAATGGGAATGCATAATATAAGGAATGAGCTCCCTTCTTCGGTATTCTCAGAATGCTATGACTTATCCTTCTTCAAACGAGGCTTGATGATTGGCCTTAAAGTTAGGTCGTAGGCAGCTACCCCTCAGTGTCTCCTGACATTGCAGAGGTTCATGGGCGACGGTAACTACTTACGATCAGGTGACCCGTTGGCTCGTCTGCCTACATGGCAATGAAAAAAAATGTGTGGGTCTATTAGTACACACATGCGTGCATGCGTGCGTATGGTGGTGTGACGTACCTTGCAGCCACCTGACCTGCGTGGCGGGTCCGTATCCCTTCTCGTTGCGCGCGGCGATGCGGAAGATGATGGCGGGCTTGGTGGAGGAGTCCACGTGCGCGGCGCTCAGCGACGACTGCGGCACCACGCACGTGTTCGCCTTGCCGCAGTACACGCGCACGAACGCCAGCTGAGACTTGGCCGCTTCCTGTCATACAAACAGAGTCTAGTAGTGTGCCTGTAGGTAACATTTGACAGCACAGACGAGTGTGTTACGCTGCATTTAGATACACGTTTGCAAACATTCAAAAGTATGATGTCATACAAAAGCTTGGATGCTAGTAACGCACTTTCGAATGCATCAGTGCATTCTGTATAGGAAAACATGGCGAACGAAAATGTTTACATCTATACTAATATTATAAAGCTGAAGAGTTTGTTTGTTTGAACGTGCTAATCTCAGGAACTACTGGTCCGATTTAAAAAATTCTTTCACTGTTGTATAGTCCATTTAAGTAAGAGTACTGTTTGAACCCCTTTGTAACGCAGATGAAGTTGCGAGGGTCATCTAGTATTGTATACATATAAGGTCATATTGTTTCGTTGTATAAGTAGACATTATCAATACTATGTCGAATATACAAACTTGACCCTATAATTCTTGAAAACGGAATTCTTAAAACCTAAATCGGGTTATAAACGTGAATGAGTCAATTCTTCACTATGCTATTCATAAAAATATATAAAACACGTCAAAAGCAGTAAAGTACACACAACTTACCTTTGGTTGACTGTTAGAACGCACTGCCAGATAGACAGAATACTCGAATATTCCTTCGGCGGCAACTTGCGGCGGCTCCCACGATAAATGGGCTCCTTCTACAGACTTCGATATTTTGATAGCTGATGGTGCACCCGGAAACCCAGGAAGGCAAGTTTTGAAAGCAGATTCCTATAGAAATGAGTGATTATAATTAACTAACCATTACCAGAATCTGAAATAGTTTTTAATTCAGATATGGTTAAACAACCACAACACTTTATTTCAAACTTTAATTGTGTTCTCTTATGCACATTAAAAGTTTTAAATTTCTTTTTAATGGAAACATGTATATTGTTTTTTTTTTACAAGTTAACTAACAAAAACTTACTTCACTGAACTCTCCCTTGCCACACGAGTTGATGGCAGCTATTCTGAATTTGTAAGCCGTGCCGTGCTCGAGGGGCGTGGTCGGTAGTCCCGTCAACTCAGGTAATGCGTCCAATGATAAATTAGACAAGTCTATGTTTGGATCCGATATGTAATTTTGTACCTGTAAAACAGAAACGAAATGGAACTCCAAAACAAATATAAATTTAAGGAATAACAAATTTTTTGAATGAGCCTTAATTATTGTTATTTAAAAAAAGTGCAAGGGCTAAATAGCAATTGGAGATAAATGTGCTACAGATACTAATGCATTAGCCATTAATATTGCGGAAAAATCTATTATAGAATATTATTAATTTATTATTTGTACCGTAAAAGATGTCCCTTTAACAATGCCAACTGTATACCACGCATCTTCATCTACTTTCTTAGCATCTTCTGGTTCAGCCTGTTAACAGAAAATAAATTTGTAATACTAAACAAAAGTAATTATGTTCTTGAATTTAAGTGCTACAATTATATGATAACAAAAAGCTACTATACTATGAAACATAATTTCACTACTATTTTGTGCGATTTCAAAATATCAATAGATCAGAATAAACTGGTCTATTTACAATGCACTTTTTTAGTCCTGAACTCAACATATAATAGTTATGTGCGTATGTACCTGTTCATGATGATGTAGTGCTGCACTGGCGAGTGTGGCGAGCGCGTGCGCCGCGATGGTGGAGGGCAGGGTGCTGCTGACGGCGCCCTCCGCCTCGCCGCCCGCGACCCCTCCTACTGACGATGACACCGACGTCGCACCGCCCTCCTCGCCTGCAATATATCCATTACTTTGATCTCTGAAGTCTATTTCAGCAGAGAATGTCTACAGGCTGTCAGTTACGATCATTTAATCTGATATTGTTCTAGAGATACCTCAAAGGTACAACCTTAAACTCCATGCAATAGTGTACTCTGTTCCAAAATACAATTAACGAAATAATACGACACTTATGTTAGTGCAGAATAGCTAAAGCGACTTACCTTGTGTAAGCGTCGGTGTAGAAGTAGGCGATAATAGAGCGGCAGATCCGTTGGCCGTCATAGTCAACAGCGGCATTGAGGACTCGGTGGCGGCCGCCGCGGCATCTCCCCCGCTTTCCATCTCCGACGTGTCCGCGTCGAATCTGCTTGACAGAAATTTAAGATATCTATTGGACTTTTATATTGTATCTGCCCTTGTCTCTGCGATAACAAACGGCACTCACTCGTTCGCAGTGTGCTGCTGGGGCGTAATCGAAAACGAATGCCCTAGGTTCGGACCGTTGGCTGTGGACGATATTAAAGACTGATCCAACTGGCCGCTACTCGAAATATCTGCTCCAGCCTCTGCTGTACTCGAGCTAAAATAACAATACTTGTGTAATATAGTAATTTGGTTAAAATCTTAAGAATACATTGACTTGACTACCTTATTCCTGTGCTGAGGGCCTCTTGTGCCGCACTGCTAATGTCATTGACATCATCACTGCTTGCCACCCCTCCCTCAGCTAAATCATCATCCATGGTGCTTGATTCATCTAGTTGAACAGTAAAAATTTTTAATTTACGAAGGACACACATTTTTTTTTGTTTTAGAAGAAACATGGTATTCAAATATTTACAGACAAATATTTATATCTGTATATTTACAGATATAGATAGATTTCAAATATTTACAGTTTCAGTAAAAAAAATCTTTACATTCTTATATCAGACTAGAATATTTTTGAATATTGTTATCTATCTTTGCATATTATTTATTCATATTATATTTTAAATTAAATAAAACGGATAAGAAACAAACAAAAAAGTAATTTAAATCTTTAAAACTTTGTCTCGGGGTAGCCTCACTCCCTAGAGACCGCGTCCCCAGGTGGCGGATAGGGGAACGCTCGGTAGATGAGCGCATTGCGTTATGCACAATGCGCTCATCTACAGGGTAGGAGGGAAATAAAATACCTCCCGCGGACCACAAGGCCGGAGAAAGACAAACTCCGTTATCAAACCAAGGCATCAAAAATTGGATTTCACCTTGTCCAAACACACTCAAAGATTGAGCCGGAAAACAGGCGGCTGAAAAATATCCTGTCAAGCCAGATCTAACCAATCTGAACTAGCTGCAGGTAGGAAATGACCTTAGCAAGCCGGTCCTTGTGATTATGATCGCGAGGCTGGTGGTTTTGGCTTAGCTGCCTGAACCAAGAGGATGCAAACCTCAATAAAAAATACCCTAATCCAAAGGTGAGGACTGTGCCGACTGGATGAATGGCTGGAGGGAGTCCAGTTGCTAACACCAACCTCGATATGACGGGCTGATATCGTTGTAATGTGCCTTCATACAGGAATGGGCGTCACCCTGTATGCGACCTATATATCGTCCCTACTCGTGGGAATTGTATGGATACTTCTTTAAAAAAAATATCTTCACCTTCTACCTCAACAGAAAATGCGACTACAAATACTAACCGTAAGGCATACACACAACAAGTCTTTCATAAGGGACTTTTTATCAAAAAAACTCCTCGAACAGAGGATGATGCACAATGTCAAATCGAAAACTCATCACAATCCTGTTTTACTGATCCTGATGTGGAAATTATCAATGACACGCCTTTGACGACTGATAATCAACCACCTAATTGGCAACGAGTGCCTCACAAAAAGAAGAGAAAGCTACAAGATGAGTCTCCTCCAAACACCTCAAACTGCGCGTCAAGCAATAATAGTTTTGATGGGTTACCACTGGATGCGGAATCTGCACAATCCAACCAACCTAGACTTCCAAACAAACCTCCACCTATCTTGTTATATGGAATAGAGGATCTGAAGGAACTAACCAAGCTCCTAGAAACAGTTATAGATCCTACTAACTTTAAATTCAAGGTTATTAACAAGAACCTGCTTCGTGTCATGGTTGACTGTGTAGAAAACTATCATAAAGCAATTAACTTAATTAGGAATAGGGGACTAATTGGGCATACGTTCACTCCCAAAAGCACCAGATGTTACAGAATAGTAATAAAGAACCTTCACTATACTACTCCTCACAGTTGTATTAGAGAAGAAATTGAGAAAACTGGGAACAAAGTTAGAGGAGAGATTATAAACTCCAAGTATGGTCCAGATAAATCCCCAACGTCGACCTTCTTCGTTAACATCGAGCCCAGCGTCAAAAACAAGGAAGTTAAAGGCATCCAGTATATCTTCCACCAAAAAGTTAGGATTGAAGACCCCAGAAAGTCACAAACCATTCCGCAATGTCAGAGGTGTCAGCAGTACGGACATACCAAAAACAACTGCACTCGACCCTTCAGATGCGTTAAATGCGGAGAAAATCACAAGACATCCGACTGTCCAAAACAGGATCGCAATACTCCTGCCAAATGTGCTCTTTGCTCTTGTGATCACCCTGCTAACTATAAGGGGTGCCAAGTTTACAGAGAAATTGTGGCAAGACGAAGAAAAACAACCACTACTCGTAATGGACAACAATATATTATTAAACATCAGTCCGATGGTAACCAACCGAAAAACGACGTTCCTCTGAACCCTGAAAATGTCTCAAGAACTAACGACAAATCATACGCCAGTGTCACAAGGAATACACCACAACCTAGTGTGCTGAAACCGCACGTCTCTACCTCTCAACCAGTTCCAAACTTGGAACAGATACTTATTGATCAAACCCAAAAAATGGACTCTCTACTTCAACAAATTGGCAATCTAATAAATCTATTGTCAATAGTGATTACAAAGTTAACTGCAAAATAAGCTCGTTACGAATTGCCACTTGGAATATTAACGGGTTGACACCAAATGTTCACGAACTAGAAACACTACTTCAAATTCATAATCTGGACATTGCGCTGATATCTGAATCTCACGTAACTATTAGAAGCTCTTTTACAATTAAGGGTTTTGAAACTTATCTCACGCCTCACCCTGATGGAGGTGCCCATGCTGGTACTGCCCTTATTGTGAAATCGGCCCTAAAACACTCTGTCTTGCCTACCTTTTCTACAGCCGAGATTCAAGCCACAACAATCCGTGTCGAGGATCTAGCAGGTCCAATCAACTTCGCCGCAGTATATTGTCCACCAAAGCATAAGATAACTGAAAACCTGTTTAATGACTTTTTTAAAACCCTCGGTGAGAGATTCGTTGCTGGCGGCGATTGGAACGCCAAAAATACATTTTGGGGATCGCGCTGCACACTTACACGAGGAAGAGTGTTGAAGTCATACATAGAGAGATGCCACATGCAAGCACTATCCACTGGAGAACCAACCTACTGGCCCTCGGATCGCGGTAGAATGCCAGACCTATTGGACTTCTTTATAACTAAGGGTATAAATCACTTATACACTACTATTGAATCCACAACCGATGGATCTTCTGATCATACTCCGGTTGTAGCCACTATCAGCAACTCTGTAATCCTGCACGAAAAACCAGCGTTCCTTTGTAACAACAAGACTGATTGGGAGGGATTTCGCCGGGACATCATGGAGAGCATCAACCTCAATGTGCCTCTGAAGAACAGTGAAGATTTGGAGGAAGCCTGCTTATATATAACTAACTTAATCCAGTCAGCTGCTTGGTCTAACACCCCCACACCTGACGCCAAACCCGCGAGTACTCTATTACCCCTCGAGGTAAGAAGAAAGATACGAGAGAAGCGAAGGTTGAGGAGAGTATGGCACCAGTCGCGGCGTCCAATCGACAAGACTTCCTTTAATCGTGCTGCCAAGGAATTGAGGTACCTACTCAGAGACAATTATGATGCCAGCTTGCGCAGGACTTTGGAGACTCTCTCCCCAACTGGACGTCACGAGACTTCTCTCTGGAAAGCTACCAGAAACCTTAACAAGTCTCAAACTTCTTATCCACCGATTAGGGCCTTGACAGAGATGTGGGCGACAACTGATGAGGAAAAAGCTCAAGCATTCGCCGCTCACTTGGGTAACGTTTTCAAACCTCATGATTCTGGGGGCGCCGAGGAGTACGTTCAAGAAATCATTGATCAGGACCTACAGTTGTGCCTACCCATAAGACCTACATCTCCTAGGGAAGTGTTACGAACCATAAGATCAATGGACTCTGCTAAGGCACCTAGTTACGATCTCATATCACCTCGGATACTAAAAGAGCTACCCCGTAAAGGCATTACATTCCTGACAGTGTTGTTTAATGCCATATTCAGATTGTCGCACTTTCCTTCTGTATGGAAGGTATCCGAAATCGTTATGATACACAAGCAGGGTAAACCAAATCACTTGTTAACGTCTTACAGACCTATCAGCCTCACGCCCGTCTTGTCCAAGCTGTGGGAAAAAATATTCTTAGTGCGCCTTCGACCCATGCTGGATGAATCTGGAGTTATTCCCAACCATCAGTTTGGATTCCGTGAATCGCACTCAACGATTGAACAGGTTCACCGTATATATGATACCATAACAGCGGCCTTTGAAAAAAGAATGTTCTGCTCCGCGGCCTTCCTAGACGTCCAGCAGGCGTTCGATCGTGTCTGGCACGATGGTCTTCTCTGCAAGGTCAAGTTGAAACTTCCTCACTCTGTTTTTCCCATCGTGGCTTCATACCTCTCGCATCGTCGCTTTCTTGTACGGCATGGAGAAGCAAGATCATCTCTTTGTGAAACAAAAGCGGGAGTACCGCAGGGCTCAGTACTTGGTCCAGTACTCTATAATTTATTTACCTCTGATCTGCCCGAAAATACTGGAACGACCACTGCTACGTATGCGGATGACATTGCCTATGTCGCAGTAGACAACGACCCAACAATTGCAAGCTCAAAACTGCAAGATATTTTGAATGCAACCGATGCCTGGTTTTCCCGATGGCGTATTCGAGCCAGTGCACAAAAATCAAATCACATCACATTCGCACTCAGAAGTGGTGACTGTCCTCCGGTGAGACTGGGTGCTGTTGGTCTGCCCCACACTGATCGCGTGAAATACCTGGGCTTTTGCCTTGATCGTCGTCTCACTTGGAAACACCACATTAAACTGAAGAGAGACGCCGTCATCGCAAGGTCAAGAGATCTTAATTGGCTGATTGGCAGAAACTCGGTCTTATCGATTGACAATAAACTACTTATCTACAACTCCATCATCAAGCCAATTTGGACTTATGGCATCCAGTTATGGAGCTCAGCAAGCAAAACCAACATTATGTGTCTGCAACGAGCACAAAACACTATCTTGAAGGAAATGGTTAACGCACCATGGTTTACGAAAATTGATGAAGTCCATGAGTATCTGGAGGTTCCCAAGGTGACTGTGGAGGCTGACAGATATAAAAAACTGTACAAGGATCGTCTCACTAAACACCCCAACTCTCTTGTTGCTGAGCTGCTTGATCAAGTGGGAGGAATCAGCAGATTTAAGCGACGACGTTGTATTTTTTAATTGGGTCGTGTGACAGTGGTCACAAGCCCTTCAAATCATTCCACTCACCACTCATTTAATTATGGTATAGCGACCGATCGTAAATAACTACAAAAACAAAAAAAAAAAAAAAAAAAAAAAATCTTTAAAACTGTTTTTAATTACCATCTTGAACATTGGATGTCCCTTCAACAATGCCCACACCACTGTCTGTTGGCAAAACAGCTGAACTAATTGATTGATCAGGAGATTCCTCAGCCTCACCTAGACCTTCTCCTTCTTTTATCATGGAATCCAATTGGCTATCATGATCATCTTGGGGTGAATTCTCTTCAGTCTCTGCCTGTATGAACAATGGAAATATAATATTATCATAAACAGCTGTTACATTTTATACAATTCTTTGCAAAACTTCTACATAGTTAGACTCAAAATTGAATGAAAAAGTCAGAGATCACTTACAGGTGTAGATAGACAGTTGTCTCCTATGTATGCTGATTCATCATTTACAACTCCTGGTGCAGTCTCATCAATGTCCATTTCATCTTCAATATCTGCATGACCTGATAAATATTTCATCTAATTATAATTAAATTTATATGTGTTTCACTTAATAAATTGAATTAAGGGTCAATATTTAATTAAATTTAATGTGTATTTAGGTCAAAGATTCAATTTTACTAGATTTTAGATTGTGTATCTTTAAAAGTGAGAAATAGATGTGAAATATCAAAAAGGAAGGATTATGTAGCATACCTAATTTATAATTAAGTTTCAAAGTATAGGGATTAAAGCCAAACAAACATGCAATTTCAATCTTAGCAAAACTAATTAACAATATAAATATGTATTTTGGAAGCAGCAACCAGCCTTAACATTTTTGAACGACTAATTGTCAGCATTGATAATATTAGAAAAAGCTAATTTTCCTTGACCTGGTTAGTCAGTCTTAGTTATAAATTTGCGTAAAAAATCGATTCCTACTGTATTTTGATATTTTTAGAAGTACTCTCAATCTTTGAAGAGCCAGCACGCAGATAATTTAATGTTCAAGGAACATTAAAAATTAATAATACTTAAATATTTGCGGGCCTCTAGATCTGTTCAGTTTTTAGTTTGTTTCTCTGAGGGTCTTAATATAAAACAATTAATTACTGACATAAACCCACTCATTACAAACATAATAAGATTGAAAATGTAAAACATTGTTACCTTGCTCAAGTACAGGCAGTTCTTCCTCAACAGGAGGTGCATTAGAAGGCTCTACATCCAAAGCATCGCTGCTGCTAGTAGGAGCACCATTTGCAGCTATTTCATAGAAGCAAAATTACTACACTACACTAAACTACACAAACTCAAAACTTGAAAGCTAAACGAATTTTAAAAGTACTTAAATAAATTAATAAGAATTACCAAATGCAGTGCATCAGGAAGACTGTGCAGCATATACATTGATAACGGTACCGGTAAAGCCAAAATAAATCAAAAATGTATGAAAACAGTTTCTTACGCCAACGTTGAAGGTAGAATGCAACAAGTTACGTACCGGTGTCTTCAGGCTCAGTAATCACATCATCACTTGCTGAATTATTATCAGGTAATTCTTCAATAGCATCAGCAACCTGGTGTTCGGCTAGAGGCGACACTTCCGCGCCATCGTGTAAATCACTATGAATGGCAGAGTCTGATTCCATTTTTATTTTATAACCACTTCTTTACTAATAGAACTCACAAATTTATTGAATTTTAAACAAGAAATAAACTGAAACATTAAGCATTTTCAGAAATATTGTGAAAAACGTAGAAATTTTGACACTTCGTCAAGTTTGGAAAAGCTTTTACGATTGGTCCATAGACAAAACACTCCAATCACAGATTAGATTCCAATACTCATTGTTCTTAATAGACAAACAAAATTTTTAATATTATGACATAAAAGCAACCAAAACTCATTTAAATTTGTGAAATTAAAATTCACAATTATTTCACATATGAAATTAAATTCACATATGAAATAAAAATTGAGCACTAATATTTTTTTACAAACACCACAAGGCCAAGAACCCATCACGGGGTTATGAGGGACGGTGCGACGCGTTACGCACTGTGGCACACTTTCCCGTCGCGACACTCCATATGCTATCTTGGACTTTTCTTTTTTTTTTCTTTCAGATCTTACTAAAACCTAAAAACCCGTAGTACATCATTTTGTTCTATTCTCAATAGTTTTTTTGCAGCGTACGCAAAAACTTTTCGATTTTACACCTTGTGTTACAAATTCGATATTTCATACTCGTAATTCATATATATATGTATGGTCTGTGGTGATTAATATAGAAAAACTAAGTTGAAAATGGAAATCGCACTATAAGACGAGCATCTAGGTCGGCCACCCTACGAGCCTAATCTGTGTTTAATGTCAATTTCCTGAAATGTTTGACTGTCAAATGTGTCAAACTACTAGTGGTGTGCAGATTCAATTTTTGGATATTCGATTGATTGATTAGCGTTTTCGTTTTCTTTAATTCTTCAAATAATCAAATTAATCATTTGTTTTTTTTCATTTTCAACGAAAAATAGTAATATTATTTTATAATTGATTAGTTAATGTGACTTTTTGCGAAGGTATCATTAATTGGCCCATTTTCTTAACCTCAACTCAACTAGGAAACATTAAAAATGGCATTGATAATTAACGTCAAAAATGTAGCAATTAGAGTAATTTTTTTTCACATTTTACTATCTTAGAATTTATACTTTAATATTTAATGGGTGTGTCAGGTGTGTGCACCCATTAAATATTAATACCCATTTGAAGGATATAAAAAATAAGAGGTTTAAAGAAGTCATTTTTTTAAGTTTAAAAGATTGGTTTCTAACGATCTCCCGTAATATTCACGCACGACTAGTGTGTTGGGCACATTCTGATTTTCGTGATTTCAGTCATAGCTCCTACCCTCCAAATAGGAACTAAACTTTTTAACGATTACGAGGTTTCCAAAAAGCGTAAATTTACCTTAACAGGTTCAGAAAATAATCGATTAAAATGTTGTTTTCAAAATCGATACCACACACGTACCCCACACCACTACTGTGTAACCAGCAAGGGATCAGGTTATTATTTTATTCGAAATGGAAAATTAAATTGAAGTCCGAAGATTATTAATTTCTTGTTACAGTCATAATTAATTACAATAAATAATGTCGAAGCCGCCTGTTGATGAAAAGCCTGGCGAAGGCTTGCGATCCATGCGATCCACTACAGCCTTCAGAGTTGTGAATTTTGAACTATACGCCAAACCTGTGAGTATTTTTTTTTGGAGCTTGTTTTAACAATAAAAAAAAATAGAATCTCTTTTAAATAAACAATATCTGTGCGCTTAAATAAAGAATTACACATTTTTTTCATTCATCACTATATAGATTTTTTTCCATACTAATGAAACTTATATGAAAACTTTTTTAATATTCTACCTATTTATTTCAGAATATGGTCATAATGAGTATTGGATTGACATGTTTTGGGCTGGCCCTTGGATACATTGCATACATGCGACAGAAATATGAATCAATGGGATATTATTCAGCAATCGACAAAGATGGCAAGGAAACTTTTGAAAAGAAAAAGTCTAAATGGGATTAAACTTTGTATATATGCGCTCTGTAAATAGTTATAGAATTAATAAATAATCATAATGTTTTAATAATTCTTATGTTATTTCAATGAACTGTGCAAACCCATCACTGCCAAACTCTAAACTCTGGTCTTGTCGGTACAAACCAAGCACAAAGCTGGTGTAATGCTATCTTCAAACTGTTTTGATGCCTTCCTCAGTGTGCAGGATGAAAATAAGGGTTAGATCTACAAAGCTATTTCTTTCTGGATTGATATTTAGTTATTAAAATTTTATTCTAAATAAAAAAAAATGTCATGAACAAAATATTTTTTCATTTTTTACAAACGTTTTTTGTTATTTCATACTTTGTTTCTTTGAAATACTAAACCAATTTACATCGGATCTGACTTGAACTTTATCATTGATTATACTAAAATAAACTTTAAGATTATGTAATCAATGACTACTACGTTTTTTTAAACCATGATCAGTTAAAGGGATGGGAGACACTATAAAATCGGTTGAAAAAATCGTCATTTTTCGATTATGTAAAAGGGTAAACAACAACAAACCCATAAAAATTACTGCAGCGACGGTAATACAGTGATGTCAACGGTAGCCATAACAAAAATAAATGAGTAAACACATCTCTATCAATAACGTACTTTGAAGTAGAGCCTTACCGGAGTAGCAAATAGCAATGATCGATAGGTACATGCTTTAGGCCAGTTTAGGCAGTTTTCAGCAGCAAGAGTGAGTGACAAGCGTGGTTGTATTGGTCGGATCTTACTTATAATATGACACTTTACTGATCTTTAAACCATGTATCTAAAACATTTGGAAACAAAAAAGTGAAACAACGGAATGCAGTGAGTTTAAAGTACAGTGATCGTATGTTTCGAGTCATTGTGTCGTAAATCATCGGTACATTTTGAAAAGTTCCCAACACTAAAGTAAACGTCAAATTCTTGTCAATTGTCAAACTGACACAAACTCGGAAAACATTTAATTGTGTACGCTCCTTACTTGACACTGGCGAATCGTCATTGCACGGGAGCCATAAATAAAAGAAGAAGAAGAAGAAGAACATTTAATTGTTTTCAATTCCCAATTTTTCGTTTGAGTAGTGCTCGGTTCTGGTGAGAATGTGAAAGTTCGAAACTAAAAGAGTGTTTTGTATTTAAATAATTGAAATATTACGATAGAAAAATGTTTTCTGCGTTAAAGAAATTAACTAAGAGCAACGATGACCGCTGCCCTGCTCCTATGCCCATGTCTTCCTCGTTACAGAAAAAGTTTTCCAGAGGAGTTCATTTTAATAGTGCGTTAAAATAGTAAACATTTTTAATTAAAAAGTCCAATGAATTTTATGAACATTTTTTTAATTTTGCAGTGAAAATATTGATCAAAGGAGATAGGAATGTTGGTAAATCATGTCTCCTTCAACGACTGCAGGGAGGGCCATTTATCGAAGATTATGTGCCAACTGATCAGATACAAGTGGCTCCTATACACTGGACATATAAAAACACAGATTACATAGTCAAAGTAAGTTGTGGAAAATTTTACTATAATTATTTATTATGTAAATTAATGCAAGAATTTGTTTTGAAAGAAGATTTAAATTATTTGGGTCACATGAGTATAACCAAGAAGCTAATTACACCAAAATAACATACATACAACATAATAATAGCTGTTGTCTGTGATAAATATAAAAGTAGATAAAATTATCTTTTTTGCCAATACTATAAATTTTCAGTTTTATTTTAAGCATTTTAAGTTTTTGTAATTATTTATAATCTTCAATATCAATAATTCAATCCATTTCCACCATTTTATTCTAAAAAACTGCTGTTACTGTCCTTATTTTTAGGTTGAAGTCTGGGAGGTTGTGGACAAAGGGAGAACTAAAAAGAAAACACCAACAGGTTTAAAGCTAGAGAATCAATCTGCTCCGTCATTGGAAGAAAATGATGCACCTGTCCTTGATGCAACATTTTTGGATGTCTACAAAAATGCCACTGGTGTTATACTTATGCTTGATATAACCAAACCATGGTTTGTATTTTGTTTCAATAAAATTAATTTCAGTAATCAATCACCTGTTCAAAATTGTATTCAGCAACTGTTATGTATAAGCCAAATCTTTTATTAATATAATTGTGAATTCTTAAGCTATACAAAATAAAAAATAATCCAAAAATTCAGAATATTTTTAATATACTTTCAGGACATTTGAATATGTAGTAAAGGAATTGTCTCAAGTGCCAGCTGATTTACCTGTGGTTATCCTTGGAAACCACTGTGACATGCAACATCACAGACAAGTTCATACACATCATATAGATCAAGCTTTACATCATGCAAAACAAGTGAGGTAAATTATATACATTTTCAAATATTATTACTATACCTTACCTGACTAGCAGATTTCAACTGGTATAATTGGTTGCCTAGACCAGATTGTTTTAAGCGAAAATGTATTTTTTTTTATTGCAAGACAGGCAAACACTTACTGCCCATCTGATTTCTATTCTACTATTATATTTGTATTATATTGTAGTTTTTTGTAAAACATAATACACATTGTAAAACATAATAATATAGAACACAAGCTTGTATAATGTTGTATTTATGTTAATGGAGCTAAATTGACAAACCCATTAAAGTATATCTAACTAATGTGACATAAAATATTTCATCTTCTTCTTTTCAGACTAAATAAAATTTTGTGATATTATTTTTTTTAGAATATGATTGGAATGTATGCAATTAATATAATATAAATTATATTGTTATCAGGACAGCTCCAGTACGTTATGCTGAGTCATCAATGAGAAATGGTTTTGGCTTACGTTTGTTGCACAAGTTTCTCAGTATACCATTCCTACGCCTACAAAGAACTAGTTTGTTGGAGCAACTGCAAAGAAATCAAAAGGATATGGAAGAAATAGAAACTGAACTTGATGAATTTCAGGTAAAATTTGTTTAGCAATATCATGTTGATAGAAGTATTAAGCTTATCTTGGAACATAACAAACCATTTTTATGGATTATAGTTTTCTATAATCCTAGGAATCCCAATGATAAGTTAAACATATTCAGGTTAGATAACTGTTTGTAGGTAAATACTTTATTTAGTCCTTAACCTAGTTAGAAAAATTAAACAGAGGGTAGATTAAGAATTGTTCAGTACACAATACCTTGGATTAGGTTAAAGGTGAGTTAAGAAAGTCACAACTCTTCAGGTTCTATTGTGCATTTTATTCTCTTAAACACGCGACATTGACGGAAGCAGTGCGTGGAACAGAGATTTATACAAATCTCTGATTCAATTGCAAGAATCTAAAGAATTTTAGAAAAAAATAAAATTTATTTTTGTATGTAAAAATAAAAACTACTAACATTTTAAGTTAAGATTGATTGAGTTGAGTAAAATTAATGTTTAATAATATTAAATTATTTCAGAATTCAGAAGAATGCCAATACAACACATTCCTTGATCGATTAACTAATAAAAGAAAGCAGAACACAAGTCAAGTTGAACCTCGTCCAAATAATGAACATTCACCAAGCATTGTATTGGGCGCTGGCAAACCTATTATACCTCCAAATGTAAATCCTTTGGTATGTTCTAATATATGGATGATAAACATTTCTTTTCTAAAACATAACTATCAGTTTTGTTATTTGTTTCTTATATTCTAAGATAATTTCTACAATTTTCTTTGTGATCATGTAATTGATATACAGGGTGAATTTGTAACTTTGGACAATCTGACGTGGGGTGAATGACCTTTCGAAATGCAATATAGCACCATTTTTATTTTTTGGATCAGTTAAACTTTTTTTTCTGAAATTTTTATTTTTTATTGCATGATAGATAAACGAGCCTACGGCCCACCCCACGTCAGATTGTCCAAAGTTACAGATCCACCCTGTATATCAGAAGCTAAATTGATTACACACAATTGATACAATTTTGATTACAGTTGGCTCAATCTTTAAATCCGTCCATAAAGCAACAAGTTCCAGAAGTAAAGCAAACACAGTATGTGCACCCTGATCTTCTGAAAGCAAAACAACTCGTTACAATGGAAATGACACCGCCTCGATTATCTCAGCAAGATAGGTAAAGAAAATAATTGTTAAAGATTTTAAAAACAAGATAACCGTTTTTCGTAGTGTATGGTATTTTACTAGTCTAACGCTGCCATTTGACCTTAGTCCTTAAAGTTAGGTCGTAGGTGGCGACCCCTCAGTGTCCCCTGACATTGCAGAGGTGCATGAGCGACGGTAACCACTTACGATCAGGTGGCCCGTTGGCTCGTCTCGACATGGCAATAAAAAGGGAGTTGTTAAAAAATTTACTGTATGTATTACGCCATGTAGGGGTCGCCATCCTGAGTCGATTTTCATGAAACAGCAAAAACATTCCAGACTAACTTATTAAGATATATTAAAATAATAATAAAATCAAAGTGTTGTATTTCAGTAATCCAAGCACTCCTTCAAACGCAAACACTTCACCTGCGGGTACTCTTGACGAATTCTATGCTGGAGCTTTAGATAGTAGTTTTTTGGAAGATCTTACACCACTGTCCAATGTTAATCAGGAACTAAATAATGATTCGGAAAGGTATAATCTTTTACTCAATTGTGAACTAATATACTAAGCCTTGCATAAGTAAATGTAAACTTTGATTATTATTGTGAGCATCATTCTATCTTCTATATGTACTCTTTAGTACGAATACGTTCTCCTATGTGAGTTTAAATTCTTCCCCTTCCTACATTTGTGTGTTTGTTAATATTATCATTAAATCATAGTATTTATTTCTAGCGACGACGACTATGCAACAAATCCGAAAGTAACAGTAGACGAAGATGATCTCGATATTGATTCATATGCTGTTGAATTGACACAAAAAGTGTCGCTTCATCATAAAGATCAAAATATAATGTCAGTGGAGAGAATTACGACAAGCAGAGAACGAGAAACTGAAGAATTTTTAAATACATCAAAACCAGATGTAGATTTAGAAATGTTTGAAAGTAATAGTGACATGCGATTGTCGTTAGATAATGACTATCCACTGTGGAGTGGAGATTCTAGTGTTAGAAGATCACCGGAGGGTAAGACGAGTATAGCTTTATTATTCGTTCAGTTTATATTTAAAAAAAATTTTCATTCTTAATTTAAAACGCACTGAGAAGTTTAATAACTGTATCATTTTAAAATTATGTCTTAACACGGGGTAGTATTTTTATTTTACATTATTATAAAATTTTGTTATTGTAGGTGGTGAAGATCCAGATGCGCTTAAAGATCCTGGTGAAAAGGTAAGAAAATCGTAACTTAAATGTATTATAAATGTAGTGTTTAAGAAACGTTAAATATGTATTTGTTTTAGACTGACAAAAAACATCACAAGAAAAAGAAATCGAAAGATAAAGATCGCGGCGATTACAGCGAGATTTCAGAACGTAAGGATAAGAAACACAAGCGTAAAAAATCGAAGAGTGAAAAGAAACCGAATCCTCAACAAGACTTACTGTCGCCCTCTACTCCCGGAGACTTGGATTACGGAGAGTATGACAGCATTTAATATCCACAACTCGAATGTTTTAATATTTTAAAAGCTCGCTATATGAATATCTCTACTATGAACTAATTTTAAAATTATGCCTTCTATGTTGTAATTGTGCCAGTGTCTCTTTGTGTTACTTATTAGATTGTAAGGCAGTTATAAACCTTTTGAATATTGTTATCGACTGAACATTAAATATCAGTGTTAAAAGTATAGAAATTATAATATTGTTAAGAAAATTCAGTGCCTATTTTGAAATGGTTATTAATATAAGTTATGTCAAATTGAAAGTACTCTCTAAACAATGACATGGCATAGCTCTCGGAATACATTATATTTAAGAGATGTAGAAAATAACATGAATTTATTTGCTTCACTAATAATAGTAATCATTGATTTTAATATTTTTTTAAACATATAATGTAGATTAGTCAGTCATCAGATAAGTTCCATTAGTCCATATTAGGGATGTTGCGAATGTCGATTTTTGGACATATTATTATGTGAACGCGAATGTGGTAAACATTTCAAACAAAAAGTTTAAGGTTTTTTACTAACAAGTCAGCTGTATCTTCCAAAAGTATTCCTTCCATTATAATTTATACGTACCTATATGCTACCTATACTGGATCTACTTGGAAGATAAGGGGTACTTGCTGTCCCCCACTAAATAATTGTAAACCCCCGCAAATTATCTTGACAAGGTCGTAGACCCATCGAGTTTGGGCTCATTTTAAATAGCATTTAGAGGACTTTATTTTAGCTCAAGTCACATACCCCTCTACATCCACTCATCCTAAATGTCAAAACATTCAAAAACATGTGAATATTCATTACACTTCTAGTCCATATTGCAAAGCCAAGTACCCACGCCTCGTTTAATAATTTCTTTAAAATCTGTTTAATAATATGAAAACTTATTATTTGACAGGCATAAAACAATATAAACCCAATTTTTTTTTTTTATTTCACTACCATAAAGCATTTCATAACACCATTTATATTAATACGGAAAACCTCGAATATTAGAAATTTTAAAGAACAAATTTTAATGTATATTTTTTTATTTTATGTGATTTATACATTTTATACACCTATTATACTTAAGTTAATCATGATTTATAGGGTCGAACTTCAATTAAATAATAAAGTTTTAATAATTACCTACATTAAAAAAATAAAAATAATGTTGTTAAATTAATATAAAGTTATTTATAAATTTTGTACCTGTATCATATTTTATGGCCGTTACAATTGCTTGTTGGAAAATAAATATTTATATAAAAATAAACTTGTTTAATTTCCTACTTGCTTTTATAAAATAGCGGATTAGCAGACTCAATAGTTGAGTATACCTTCATCAGTGTTCAAACTTTTTAGTCACTTTTATCAATGGTTAGAAATTTTGTTAGTGTTCAGAATATCCAAGCTCCTTTGTTAATGAAGCTTGAAGAATTTATAATTTGTCATGTTTTGGTTATTTTTTCCTGTCAATAAAGTTCGCACTTACTGAAAATATTAATTTTCACCTAGATGTTTGTTTATGATTCATATCAATCTTGGGAGAGGGAGCGGCGCAATGGGAAAGAGTGCCGTGGGCGTAACGCGTCGCGCCGTCCCTCATAACTTCGTGATACGGTGACTGCCTCCAACTAAAAAAAAAAAATCTTGGGGGAACTATAGGATGGAAGAATTAATTAATGGGAGAAGACAACTTGTCAACAAAAGATATTTTAATAAATACAATCTATTGAAAATTCAAATGTACAACCACATCGATATTTTATTGGTTAGATTATAAAAATTGGACCCCGTGTGAGAAGTCCACATAGTAATGTAACAATATTACAAACAAAAATCTCTACATAACAGAACTTACAGATATTAGTCAACTTTATTTTATACAAACTATTGTACATTATTAACTAACGTAAATTATACCTTATATTTTATACATTCTATGTATAGAAGATTTAATATTTATAATTTTTAATAAGTTAATAAAACTATTAAAATATTCTCTTCAGTTAAAACATTAGGCAATTAATAAGGCTAATGGGGGGAATCGGAAAGGATTTTTGGCTGTTCATAAATCTAACTATACTTCAAATCAGAAACTTGTGAATGTGATTTATAAAACATTTATATACAAAGCACTTTGTACTCGCTTTATATTAATTAAACTAATACATATGTGCTGCTGAGGTCGTATTTAAATTTAAAAGCGAATCAGTGGTTGCTGAACACTGAGAAACTTAATGAAAAACTATAATACTTAGAAAAAATATACTAAAGAATTTGAAGTACTATAGGAATAATACTAAAAATTATGCCAGTTTGCCTTATAGTTTACTTTTGAATTGCAACGTAGTTTTTCAGTAGTATTATCTTAACGTTTCTTCTAAAATGAATAAGTTATTGTGATGTCTAGGAATGAGGACACTACCGAATCATAAGCTGCTACTTTATAAACGATTTCATTGCATATCTGTTACAATATCACTTACAATAGTATTAATGTATTTTTCTTAAATATAAAAATTAAAGTGCAAAATCATATAGAAATTCATAAACATGATTGTTAAAACAATTGTCACTTTCAGAGATCAAATCATCTGAATGAATAAACGCATACAAAGTGTACAAAATAGCGATAGTAAATAAATGACTCAGATCAACATTCTCACTCTTTGAAAAAAATAAGAGCTGCCAAAAAATATATAAGTATTTCTTTACGAAGCAGGGTTAATTCATTTTACTGTCATTAATAAAATTAAACTATGAACATTATTACAATATAAAATAAATTGCACCTACTGATATACTTTAAAATTTTATGCAAAAGGTTTGTTAGATTCAACTTACTATAATTAAAATTATAGAAACTCCAAATTATTAATTCGACATTCGAAATGTGTTCGACATATACAGGTTGTTCCGATAAAATGATAACAAATAATACTGATGTTAAATTAATTATTAAAATTACACGTAAAATATTTTCAAATTAATATTATGCAAAGTTATCTTGTTGATTGGCTTGTTATACTCTTTTCGGAACATACTGTATATAAGTTCACATGTCCGTGCATCGTTCTATGGCAATATAGTAAAATGTACTTTTATTGTTACATAAATATTACATCAAACTATGAAATTGACAAATAAGGCTTGTTGTGCAAATGAAATTAATATCTCCCCACTTTTATACTATGCATAAATTATTATTTATTATACATCATTTGAGCCTATTCTAATAAAATATTTTCAACAATATAATATCCATTCACACATCAACAATTTTTATAATATCTAAATTTGCAGCATTACATTTAGAAATTTAAAACCATAAACAGTGATGTTACAAGAAACAAAGGAATGTTTATTGCCGTTTTGTAAATGTCACAAGTATGTTGACTATAATATTCAACAAATATTAAATTATAACTAACCAATATTATTAACAAATGACAATACATACAGAAATAAATATAACTATTTTGGCCTCAGTGAAACAGATTTTGGCATTCAAACAAAGACTCTTCAAAACTTAACTCGCACAACAGATATATTCTATCTACGTCGATGGTTCAATATTCCTAAATTTTATTATTGATTTTACTTTTCAAAGCCTGCAAAACATACTGCATTTACTAGCTTTCTTAATCTTATTATCTAACTACATCATTTTATTTACAAACTATAAAATATAATTGTTCAATCAATTGTAATTTATATCACCCTAGTGTTCGCTTTAAAATTTCTAGACGTTTTTGAAAAACAGGTTCAACTGAATATTATTCGAGAAACCAAACTGCACTTTGAATTAAGATCAATCGACACGTGAAGTTTCTGTAAAGCCGTCATCCAAGAAGGTCGGCAGCGTGTGCGTCTGATGTCCTATGTGATGTGAATTTAACGATTCAAAATTAACATTTTGTTCAACAAAGTTATTGTGCACGGTGTGCGGAGGTTCAACACGGAACTGTCCAACACTCCACGGATCACTGATATCGTTAAGTCTTCGAACACTAGTTTCAAAAGAAGGCAACTCGGTCCAGGCTTGCGGCGGCGGCGTGGTGAGCGAGGGCGCGGCGGGCGGCGCGGCGTGGGAGCCCAGCGACTCCGCGCTCAGCGACCCCGCGCCCCACACTAGCGACTCGATCGTCGACGTGGGAGTCAGCGATGCCTGGTTAAACTTATCTAAGCTCCACGTATTTTCCGGAAGCGGAATATTATGCAATAAATCGGGAACTTTTGATACGTTCCGTGCGTACAGTTCAGCGTTCCTTGCCGTCATTGAAGTGCGGGAGTTTGGCCCTCTGTCGGGGCTGGGGAGATGATAGTCCGGTCGCATCATTGGACTGTAGTTCCCGACGCCGGGACTCTTTTTATTGCTGTAAACGACACTATCTATACTCGGTCTCGGTGAATACGGGCTGTGATGCATTCGATCTTGTCTTGACATGGGACTGTACTGTCCGGGAGTTCTGTTTGGGTTATTCCTTATATCGGGTTTCATGCCTAAGCCGGGGTCGGGGCTGGGGTGCGTGGAGGGGTGAGGGGAGTAGGGCGCGTGATGTTTGGGCATCGGGCTGTAGTTACCGGTGTTCCAAGCTCCCGACTTGGGCAGATCTGGTTTGACTATTTGACTAGTGTCGGGGCTGGGTTGTGCGGAGTAGGGACTAGGTTGTGATGAATAAGGACTGGGTTGGGTGGAATACGGGCTTGGTTGAGTTGAATATGGACTAGGTTGGGCAGGACTGGGTTGAGCAGAATAAGGGCTTCTTTGTGAGGAGAACTGATTGTCCTGCCTCGGCATAGGGCTATAATTTCCATAGTTCCAAGTGTTAGGGTTCTTAATGTCTTGTTTTACACCCTGCATCTCAGGACTACGTTTGTTCTCGAGCGAAGTTGTCGGGCTGCATTGTTCTATAATTTTGTTGTGCTTTATTTTACTACTACTATCTATTCTATTAAGGGGACTCGCTTCTGATTTATTGTATGTGGGAGTAGATTTGAATGTGCCCAGATGCCATGAACTACTCTTTATTGACTCGACCTGTATATCGGGACTACTTTGAACCTGACTGTCAGGCTTCGCTACAGGACTAAAGTGAGGGCTACCAAAATCTGATTTTGGTTCTGACCGGGGCGTGGATGAAGAATCAGGTCGGGACTGCGGCATGGGACTCAGCAATTTCGGTGTGACATCTCTGTTAATTTTCTTTTCGTCTAGGACGGAACTCCCAATATCTATGTTATCTTTGATTGGATATAAATCAGAACTTTTATTATTTACAGATTTCTCATCTATCGGAGATTTGGTAATTAGGTCGAGAGATGATTGAAGCTTGTCGTTTAGGCCGAGATCAGAAATACTTTTAGGTTCTTGGAAGTGGAAGGTGGAACTATTGTCTGAAGATTTTGTATCGACTTTAGTATCGGATGCTGGTGTGAGATCAACCTCATCCTTTATATCAGCATCAGATTTAGAATCAGCTCGAGACTTTTTAATCCCTTTTTTCGTTTTGACATTTTCTTCATCTTTTTCCTCTTTCGCTTTAATTTTGACGGGATCGAAGCTATCTTTCAAATCTTGCAATTCTTTTCCCGCAAATAATCGTTTCATACCTCTAGGTAACGCTCTACAGGAACTGAGGTTCAATGATTCTAGGTGTGGACATTTCAGAAGCACCTTCTTGACTGGTTCCAATGAGACAGAAGAACCGCATAAATTAAGTATCCTATAACAAATATCTGATTAGTATCTGTTATAATTTTTGATTTGTATAATAAGAATTTACAGAATAACGAGAGATAAAACGTTTATTTATTTAACAAAGTACTACTAATTGCTTTATTTGACTTTTGAGCTACCCCAATTTTGACAGCACAATAATATTACGTTACCTCAATTTGCTGGACGTAGAGTCAGCGAGCGCGCACACGGCGTCATCGAGCACCCTGGTGGCCGACGCCCACGACAGGTCCAGCTCCAGCAGACTGTGCGACCACTTCTCACAGATCAACTCCAGGCAGGCGTTGCTCTGTCTGGTCACGTTGCAACCTGCAGGATCACCAGTGATAATGATAAAATATTAAGCAAATGAAAAATTACAATGAGATTCTGAACTGATTCTGAGTTTCCGAAAAGAGTTGGATCTTTAGTATTACTTATTTACCAATGTTTTTCAGGGCGTTGGTGCGGCCCGCTGTGTGACACATACCTCCCAGGAACAGGTGCTGCAGGTCCCAGGCGGGCACGCGCACCAGGCCGGAGTCGGAGAGGCGCTGCAGGCCGCGCAGGTCGAGCAGCCGCAGCCGTGTGGCGCCGCGCACCAGCCGGCACAGCGCGTCGTCACCCAGCCGGTACTCGCCCACGGACACGGCCTCCTCGCCCGCCACCGACAGCTCCTCCAGCTGCGTCCATCCCTCCGTCTCCATCTGACAGCATCACACATACACTCTTCAACGTACACATTACACGTTGATAGCGATCACATTCTGTTGTACACACCAAAAGCGAACAGAACCAATGGACATCCAAAAGGTTGACAGATTTTAGATCAGAAAGGTTCTCATTTACTTATTTTTTTATTTTGTTTTCTTTATTGGAGTAAGGTAAGGTCATAGGATCATGCGAAAGTGTATCATAACGTACACGACAATCAGAAATGTAACAGGCGCCATCTATTGACGACATTTCTGCTCGTTTGTTACTGGTAAATTCTTAAATGACTGGATCAATTTTCACTGGACTTTCAATGGCAAATAGCTTATGTACCAGTGAAATATATTTCTTTTTTAATTTACTATACACGGTAGATCTGTAACTTTGGACAATGTGACGTGGGGTGAATGACCTTTTCAAATGAATTTTTTTGATCCACCCTGTATATTTCTTTTTACTAGAAACAAACTTTTTTTAAACAAACAAAATTGCTTGAGTTTTTTAGTTATTAATATAAATAGAATAAGTAGTAATAATAATAAGTACCTGTTGTAATGTAGTAGCTGAGGCGAGTACAAGTTGTGCATTAGCTGCCCTGAAGATCCTCATCTTGGGACAACCTTTCTGTAAAGCTTCAAGCGGCACAGCCGCCGGGTGCGTTGTTGCTTGAGCTCCTGATATATCAAGGACTTCAAGATTTTTGCAATGGCCCTGTAGTATAATAATTCGTTAATTTTCATATGTTTAATATAAAATCATTTGTTTAATATAAAAGTATATTATTATCATACGTACTGCGATAGAAGATAATATTTGAGTCAGAGCTGTAAACTTGTTATTTGCCAAAGTGAGATGTGTAAGTCGTTCCCCAAAGTTTTCACAGATGCGAGCCATTGACGCTGCTGAAAGGCATGAACCGGAACCGCCAATTTCAGACTGCAATCAATGCACTAATTAAATATATTGATAAAGGAAGTTAAGTTAGTTTAGTAGCTACAAAGAAATTTCGAGTAATTTATTATTCTCTCATTCATTGAAAATTGTAATATTTTTTTGCCATTTCATTTTCAAGTAATATTAAAATTGCTTACTGTTAAAGATAGATCCAATTTTTGCAAATTGGGCAATGTTCTTATCACTTCATATAGTTGTTCAGCTGTAATACGACCCCATCCTGCTATACTTAGTTCTGTAAGATTTGGGCAGCATTCTGCCACACTTGTCAGCACCCATGTAATGTTGCATACTTTCCATTGAGCTGTGTATAAAGCAAAAGTAGCTATTTAAAAAAAAAAGAATATTCAAGTTTTCATAAATTTAAAGCCAGTAATTTTTAGTTATCAAAATATATATTTTTTGAGATATTATTGATTACTTTAATGATATAATATTTTGATAATGTTCTAAATAATAATGTAATTCTCTTGCTACTAGTACATTAGCACAATATAAAATGTCATGTTGAATTTGGAAAAAAATGAAGTCTATGACACTAACTTTCAGAAGAAAATTTAACAAGCAAAGTAGCTGTGTTATTGAAGTATAAATCTATACTAATACTAGCTGCCCCACGCAACTTCGTCTGCGTCGCAAAAATTGTAAAAAAAATAGGGGTGGACTACCCCTAACATTTAGGGGGATGAAAAATAGATGTTGGCCGATTCTCATAGATACCGGATAAGTACAAAAAATTTCAACAAAATCGGTCGAGCCGTTTCGGAGGAGTTCAAGTTCGAACACCGTGACACGAGAATTTTATATATTAGATTATAAAACTGAAGAGTTTGTTTGTTTGTTGTATCATAGTTTAGTCACAATTACCACTTTTATGTTTATAAAAATAATAATTCGTCCCGAGATTGAATTTAACGTTAAATGAGTATCGTTATATTAACCCTTATCCAAATTAAGTATTTTTTTATCAAGACTATTAATGTAGAAGTAAATTACTTTTTGTTTTATTCCAATAGGACTTTTCGTTTAGAAGTTATCACGAGTATAAAACGCGAATGTGTGGGTGCACTTCGGGTCGCGCAAATAATAACGCGACGGCATTGCGAGTACTGTTTGAACCCCTTTGTAACGCAGACGAAGTTGCGCGGGTCAGCTAGTAATTTTATATAACACAAATCAAGGTTTATTTATGTCAGCTTAAATTACTTACCAATATTTAAGCTTTGACATTGAGACAAACGATTTTCGAGGAGCCAGACCAGTTTGTAATCTGTTTTACATTTCTCGATCGTGTATTGCGCAAGATCAACGCTTTTCCATAAGTCTGGCGTGCAACTAATACTGTGCCATAATTTACAAACTCTACCTAACCTGAAAGACAAAAGGTGCAGTTTTGTAGTGCTTTATAGAGGGGTTTCGCGACCCTTTAAGAGAGATTCCATGAGCTCCTAGGGGGTCGGGAATCACCTGTTGGGAAACACTGGTATAGACATTTTCAGTTTCTAACCATGTTTTTAAATCGTGGTATGCTATCACACCTCAAGGAAGTTTCATTACTTAGTAAATAATTATCTATGTGTATAAAATTCTCATTTTAAAAAAATATGTTCAGTGAATCGTATTTTATATGCATAATTAAAAAGTTTTTTATTTACCCACACATATGTAATATATATATCTGTATAATTATACTCATGATAGTGTATTATTCAATAATCCTTACCTGATAACAGACGGCAAAGTGCCTTTCGAACAGATTACATAATCAAATATCTTTAGAAGCACTTCAGGCGGCATTGAATGTCCCCATGGACTTTGTGGTCCTGTGTCTTTAGCATCCTGTCCAACCGCACTTATCCTATTTCTTTCAGTCTTTTCATTTTTTTCTAGAAAATAAAGAGTTCCATAGAGATATCACTCTATATTAAATTTAACTGGATAATCTCAATAATGATAACTTACTTTTATTGGTGTTAGATTTACGAGTTTTGGGAGTTTTGGTATGTGATTGCCGAGGTTTACGCGTAGCGACGGTTATGGTTGTCTTATCACTACATGAAGGGTCATATTCTTCACCAGAACTCTCACTAGGCACAGGAGAAGAGGACCTTTTCTTTTTAGATTTTCTTGGAGTTACTTCAGGAACTGGTACTGGAGCTGGTATAATTGTCTGAAAGTTAAAATATTGGTTTTCTCAAATCAAAATTATTTCTAAACAGCTTAGAATATGTCTGATATGAAGTTTTCAAGCAAGCTATGTGTAATGTACTATGTCTAATCCTCCTACTGATACAACTCAAACTGCTGATTTTGGACATGAGATCATACAGCTATAACTATATTCTTTAACAGGAGTAAGAATCTTGATAACAATACTAAAGAAGGGAAGTAATACATTATGTTAAGTCCCTTCATACTGGAATGAATAATAATATGAAGAGTTTATGAATAGCATTTTTCTATAACAAGATAACTTGTAGATCTTCGTTTGTGTCACAAAGAAATGGTTTACAGAATGTTTGCAATGTAATTGCAAAAACATGTATTTATTAAAGACCTAAAAGCTAAAACCTCTAAAATTATCATTGGTTCTCCACTATATTACGCATGTATTATACACATAAACATTTGTCTTGAATTATTCTGTCTATTAAAGAAATCACTTCAAAATCTTTATCATGATTGCAGCATATACAGGGTCAGAGAAGCAGCAACTTTGCTTTATACTATGTTGTCATTTTGTAATTTATTTCAGTTTATTTATAGTGTAAAAGGTATAAATTTTATTGTCAGTTGTTTACTGTAAACAGCTAAAATATTTGGACTTGGCCCACGAGGTGACCGACATGTGGCGTGTTGAATTGATCAGTTGTTTTATTATTATAGTAGGTGAAAGGAGTAAATTAACATGAAATTGATTACTTAATATAGTGTTTCTACAGGTCAAATCACAAGACAACAAATTAGTAATGATTTTAAAAGGTTGCTCTAAATATATAATAGTAAACCAATAATTATAGTAACTATTTAACCTAAATAATGATTAGGTATTTAAAAAACAATTACACATAAAATATGATGATCAAAATTAAATATATTTTTTGGTAATTTAAAGGGACCTTCCCAACAAAAAAATAAAGATAAAAGATAAAGTATAACACCTCAGTAAATTAACTTATCTATAGCCTTCAAGTATTACTGCAGAAATTTATTTTATTTTACAACATTTTATTAATAATTTGGACTAGCTATGGTAAAAACTGAATGTTCATAACATCCTGTAGGTACTACCTAAATTATTATAGCAATAATAACAAAACACAATATTCTGATACACTATGATATAATAATATGTTTGCAATTGGAAAAAATAATATACTTTTTGCTAAAATCATTAAGATTATCTTCACAAGTCTGTCTTGGTTTGAGACATACTTTCCAGTAAAATTATGTGTTTACTTCCTCTATATGCATAAACTATCAATTTAGTTATATAATGTTACAGGAAATGCAAGATCTTTTATAACTTTAGTTTTATTTTTTTAACAATTATTACTCCAATTTTTGTAAAAAAAAAGTAAAATAATAAAGAACAATTAAGTAAATTCAAATAATTTTTTGTTATATCATAAAATAAAGAAATTTGAACAGTGTAAAATCATAGATATAGTGATCCATTTTGGAGTGAAAGTGATACACAGCTGAGTAGGTCCACTTTCAAATTCATATTGCTTAACAAAAATACAAAATAGTATATTGATTTGGAAACATTTAATTAGTTTTAGTATACATTTTCTATGAACTGCTTCTATTAAAATCAAATTTAAGGGTTTAATTATAGGCAAAAAGATGTAATCAAAATAAGTTGCCATTGTTAGAGCAAGCCTAGATTTCTTAATAAGTTTCAATTTAATATACTCACAGCTTCATGTAGACTAGTTCTTCTTATTTTAATTTTGATGGTATTTGTGTCTACGATTTGGCTTTGATAAGTTGTAGTGTTTTCGTTCTTCTTTGATTTCTTTTTACTGTGTGAACAGATATTTAACATTGATCGTGGTTTGCCACTACAAGGTATGATTGCATGACTTTTTCTCATTTTAGATTCTTTCTTACTTTTCCTTGTAGATAATTGACTAAGTTCATGACTGTATGGTTTGCCACTTTGTCGCTGCAAACTTCTTGAAGGTAACTTAACACTGCACTTGAGTACTTCATCCTCAGAACTTTCATCTTGTTGCGGTGCTTCTTCTGCACCGTCCCCCTCTTCAAGGGGTTGCGCTTCCTCTGCCTCCTGCATCTCTTCATCATAACCCCGATACTTACTACTACTCACTAAGCTTAAGTTCTTTCCACTAATCACTTGCACTGTATTGTTCATTGAACGAGTTCGATGACGGTGTTTTTTACGCTTACGTTCTGTAGGCAAATAACCATTATGTTCAGTGTCTCGGCGGGAATGTTGCTTGTGTTTCTTACGTTTGGATCTGGTTGGTGGTAGCAGGGCTCCGTTTGCCTGAATCTTTTTGTTAGCAATTTCGTCAATGCTCTGCTCAAAATCAGTCTCAAGTTTAACACATGAAATTGATTCATCAGTTTCTGCAGTATCTGGACTGTCCTTGGCAGCAGCACCTTGTTTTGTGATCCTGATATCAGGGAACAGATCTTTACGGACGGTGAGTCTTGCGGACTCGTAACCGCCATTGACGGGACTTGACCGACCAGACATGCCGTCCGCCACCCGCCGCCCTCGCGTACCACTTCTACAATCTACTCACCTGTCCCGAGGTAAACAATCAATTTGACACATCACATTTTCACTTACGAGTAAGAACAAAACATAAACCTTCATTGAAGAAATGAATATGATGAATTCTACTTAAAATTAACTTGTGTAAACATTATTCGATCTTTAATTTACACTTTTTCTCTGTCCCAAACATCTTTTTCTTTTCACATATTCGCATTTTAGGTCATCCATGTTCATGTAACGTTGTGATTGCGAAAAACAAAGTACAGATCATTTTCGCGGACACGGGGTCTCGATTTGGTGATTTAGAAATGCAAAAGGCATAATTATGTGGAGCACAATCATATTACACAGGTATTTATAATTATTTTGTTCACGATCAGTTGATGAAAACTGTTGACCTTGTTTAGAAGCTTATTATGTTTCAAATTTTAATCAACAGATGCAGACATTGTCACAAAAAAACTTAATAAAGTTCGTGCGCACCAACGTTGTAGAAACGTCTTTTCTGCGGACTGTTATTTTTTATATATTGTATGAATTACTTCTTGACAAGTGCTCTTTATCATTAACTTGGAAGTTGAATTAAAAACAACTTTATTTTAAACGGTATTTTTTGAACGTGAAAGTGTGGAAAAATAAGTTAAATTGCCACTGTACTAAGTACAGTGTACTACACTACAAACATACTGTAACCCGAAGAAATGTCAAATATTTTGACGTCTTTGATGTGACCTACGCTCTGGTGCGATAGATGGCGTAAGTAGGTTCTAAAACTTCTAAATAAAAATTCAATACTATGACTGTACCAGTTTACGTTTGCTTTGTTTCTCTTTCTTTCTTTTGAATGGAATATTAGGTGATTTACTGTAAATCGGCAATAAATAAAAGAAAATGATCTCGTTTGTATGTTTTTTTTGTATGTAATTATTGTAAATGTAAAAAGTGTTTGAATTAAAATTAAATTACGTTCATTGTAAAGAGGTTGGCATGACGTTCATCAATATTGATAATGATAACCTACACGGACTATTCGGTCTCTGTAGCGGAGTACATACTTGGTGAGTCATATTTATATTTATTACTTGCTGTATTATATACTTATCGATGATCTCATACATAAAATTGTAATACGGTTTTACACTTCATTGCCATTCCTTCTACGCTACAGATTGTGAAACAAATTTATGACTTGTTTCATCTATCATTCTATTTATTCTATCGATTAGATGTACAATTGTTTTAATTTTATCTACTTTATTTAGTATTAAAAATAAAGTAGAAAGATTTGTATTTTTTAATTATTGTATCGAGACAGCTTGCCCGATATTTAAAATTTTACCCAGAAGTAACACAGACTATTTTCATAATAATATTTTTATGGAGTTTGAGTAGATAAGTGTGCGATCATAGATATACAGAGAGGTGCTTAGACCTCTGTCCGAGTCGGAAACCTATAAATACCTTGGAATGTTCGAAGCTTTGAGTATCGTCGATGCAGATATGAAACAATCAGTGAAGGATCGGTTCTTCAGCCGTCTGGTAAAGGGTTTGAAAAACCTGTTGTCTGACGGAAAGAAGATCCGAGCTTTCAATGGTTGGTTCATGCCTGTACTCAGAACTGGATGCCCTAGATAGAAAAGTTCGGCGACTACTGACGGCATACAGGATGCACCAACCACGTTCATCTGTCATGAGGTTGTATATCCCTCGGAAGTGTGGGGGTTGTGGCATGTTAAATGCCCAGGACCTACAAAACCGAGAGGTAAACAACCTTCGGGAATATTTCCATGAGGCGAGCGTGGGTATGTACCGTGAGTAGCAGCAGCTGATAAGGGACTCACTCCGCTGTCCTTAGCGAACGAGAATTGGGGTTCGCCAAAGGTAATGAGTGTGGCGGATCGCACGGACGTATGGAAGAGCAAGGAACTACACGGACGGTTCTACCAGGCCCTTACCGGTCCGTATATCCTGGCTACGATACAGTAACCTCTTCGGAGAGACTGAAGGTTTTGTCTTTGCAATTATGTTGATCGATTTCACCTTTCCACATGACGAGAACCTTGTGAAAGCGGAAAAAGAAAAACTACTTAAATATTTGGATCTGGCCTACGAGGTGACCGACATGTACGTGTTGAATCGACCATCATTGTTCTGATCGTTGTATCTGTGCACGGTTTAATAGCGAAAAGCTTCGACCGTCATATGGTGAAGCTTTCGCTCTCGGGCTGGGTAAAGGGCTCGATCCAGAAGGCAGTCGTTCTAAACACGGCGCGCATTCTGAGTAGGTTCCTCACTCGTGAGCCCTGAGCACTGATGACTTGGATCGTAGACCCCGTCTTCAGTGGCCCTCTGTTTTTATATTGTATTTTTAAAATTATTTTTTTGTAAATGTTTTTTAAAAAATAGAATGTAAAAGATAAGTAATTAAATGAATACGAATTTTTTTATTACAAAAATGAAAACGACGAACTTCCATTTCTCAAGCATAGCACAAAAACTACATGTCAGATCTTTATCAAATTTATTTGAGATAATGCTCAAAATATTTGCTTTCTAACAAAAAAGAAAGAATCATCAAAATCATTCATACAAAAAAGAAATACAAAAACGTAAAAAAAAACGTACAGACGCATTGATACCTCCTCTTTTTTGGAAGTCAGCTTCAAATCAGCTTCATGGTGCCATATTATTGCACTATCACGTGATATACATATGCGTACATAACTTCAGATCAATAGCCCAGTCAAATTAGGGTTTCACCTCGAAATGAAAGATAATAAGCTGCAAATTGGTATGAACCTTTGTTTTGTCATTCTAAATGTTGTCTCAAAAGTCACAATCGTTATCGTGTCCGCGTCTAAAGATATTCAAGGTCAAAGATCACAAAAATCGGTTTTTCGCGAATATCTGGCTTCCTATCGGTTAAATGAGATTTG
This sequence comes from Trilocha varians, assembly GCA_030269945.2. NCBI lineage: Eukaryota > Metazoa > Arthropoda > Insecta > Lepidoptera > Bombycidae > Trilocha > Trilocha varians. The sequence continues at coordinate 6,301,651 of AP028267.1, read as the reverse complement.
CATTTATTATAAAAGTTGTAGGCTATAAAATTCCCCACAACTTTTGTTCAAACTTTTTTTTCATACGACCAACCGTTTTGAAGGTAGAGCGCGAAGAGTGCACATCGTACAGTCATATACGGCCTAATGCAAGGTCAAGCGTGAGTTATGGTTATCAGTACGTTATAAAGTCAATTATTTACTTGGAAATTATAATTATTAAACAATGCCATTATTTATGTACTAACTATAAATTATTTATATTTAATTAAAGTAAGTTACTTGATTATTTATATATAATTATTCATATTTAACTATTTTAGTATAAAATATTATTAATTCTGGATTATATATTTTAGTTTTATTTTAAGTTAAAATGATAGAGTATATATTTTACACATATTTTTATTTATTATTAAATACGGCATAATATACATTTATCAAAATGTGAGTTCAAATATCAAAAGTATCTTTGTTGATTTTAATTGTAATTAAATTGGAAATGGAAGCTAATTATCTTCTTCTTCTTCGTCGTCTTCTTCTTCTTGTCGCTCAAAAATGTTCGATTCATTGTCATCATCCTCATTATCTGTCATGTACATCTCCAAACCTTCCAGAATATCGGGATCATATGTATTTTCTTCATCGGGATTACTTGGATACAGTGAAGCGTTGAGGCAAGCTTGTCCGTTGCACTGGCCGCAAGCTAAAGAACATTGTAGCCCTGATTTTCTGCATCCACAGCGGGAACCACAACCATTTTTGCAATTGCAAAATATTACGTTTAGTAGTTCGGCTGGTGCTGCAGGTAATAACGTTCGTATGGGCTCCAGGATTTCATTTTCAAGCATCCAGCCCCATTCTTGAGGTTCTAAGTCCTTCCCTAACCACGTTTGAATCTGGTAGTAGACACGTTTTATGTGTTGATGAGCTGCTGCACTTGTTGGTGGAAGTGTTGACAGTTGTACAGGTTTATTTAGTTTTGTAAATTTGATAAATTGCGTGTAGCGGAAATGATCAATGTTGTCCTCAGATTTTGGAGCATTATATAATGCCAACAAGATGCGCACTCCATTTTCTAATAATGTTTGTTTTGGGCAGTTTTCTTGTTGAAATAATTGCTATAACTCCGTAAATAATTACAATTTTTAAAATTCCTTTGGAGGAAATATTCTTGAAGGTATATTCTTTGAATATATACAAAAAATAAAATTGATTTTTTCAAAATTCTAGACTAGAATACCCCCTTAAATATTAATAATTAATAGCTGTTAGTACATAAATAATAGGCATTGTTTAATAATTATAATTTCCAAGTAAATAATTGACTTTATAACGTACTGATAACCATAACTCACGCTTGACCTTGCATTAGGCCGTATATGACTGTACGATGTGCACTCTTCGCGCTCTACCTTCAAAACGGTTGGTCGTATGAAAAAAAAGTTTGAACAAAAGTTGTGGGGAATTTTATAGCCTACAACTTTTATAATAAATGCAAATCTCATTTAACCGATAGGAAGCCAGATATTCGCGAAAAACCGATTTTTGTGATCTTTGACCTTGAATATCTTTAGACGCGGACACGATAACGATTGTGACTTTTGAGACAACATTTAGAATGACAAAACAAAGGTTCATACCAATTTGCAGCTTATTATCTTTCATTCCGAGGTTGACCCCTTTTTTACCTAATTTGACTGGGCTACAATCGAAAATCAAGAAGTTGATAAAATTTAGCTTGGAAGATTCCGCCCGAACTTACATATTATTATAATTACATCCAGTTAACACAAAGCTTGTAAAAAAGACCTCATCTCACTGGTTAAGATATATTATGCACTTGGTGTTTCGTCTGTCTCGATTACATGAATAATCTTTGTGTTGAAATTATCACAATCTGGCATCACCAGCACCCACACTAGCTCATGTAGCTAGCTCATGTTTATGCCCTAAACTTGTCGATTCTGCTGCTAAATTCCCTTAATTAAACTGTTCATAAGTAAGTGATACACCATTGTCATTCTCACGGTGAGCAGCGGCGGATTCTGATATTAGTCGTCGCTTGTCAATATCACAAATTTTTCAGTCCAAGACTTTTCTTATGACTTAGGCTATGGTTAAGACCTCCGCTACCGCTAGCTGAGGACTACTAATGAATGAAGAAATATAAGAGATAAAAACGATAGGATTCGTTTTCTCTGATACGTATTTCGTAAAACGATGAATTTAAAACCGATTTTCTTATAATTTCAGGTAATAAATAAACTGCGCTGCAAACCGATTCAGAAATTCAATACCTCAATCGTAATTGTATCAAGTGACAACCTTTAGTGGTTCCCAATCGAGTGTGTCCGTATTGCAGTTGTAAATATAGACAGTATAATATTATAGACATATGCGAGTGTGTCAGTGGAAGTGTAGTGTGTTGATGCAGTAAGCAGGCGAAGTGGCGCGACTCGCAAGTGATGCCCATCGCGGTGATGCAGAGGCATGGTAGACGCGGCAGCGGAGCGTCGGGCCGACGTCGCCGCCGCCCTCTGCAATGCTACTTCCAGCCTCACCAAGTAAGTAAACACTTCCATCATTTAATTTTGATAGTGGACTTGTATAAAACTGAAAGTTATCAAATTATTACTACATACTTGTTTTAATAAATCTTAGATACCAATTTTGAACAATCAGCATTGATCGTAATAATCCTTGAATACTTTTTGTATTATACATCAAATAATATCTACTGTCAATCTAATCTACGATAAAGCGATACTGTGCTTGTTGTGTTTTTATAACTATAAATCATATAAATTGTTAATATTTATTTTGAAAGAATGGAGACAATTGTTTTTACTTTTTTACTTGTTGTTGTTTGGCATCTATGTATACATGCTATAAGTATTCCAGAATAGACAATAAGAATATAGCTATAATTACGACTCAGTAATGTCCTACGCAAAATTTGAATATTGATACAAACAGGATACCCGTAAAGCGGCAATCAAATGAGTTTAATTGATTCATTGCTCTCCGGTGCGCATGTCAAGTCATCACTATTGACCATTGCCATTTCGCCGTTGACCCCATTGCCCAGACGATCATTCTATTAAATTATTATTGACAGATCGTCATTTATTAATGTCGTTTGTAGCGGTAGTGTAATCGGCGCTATATTTCCAGTGACTCCAAATATTGGAAACATGGTAACATTATTAATTTTTAAATGTAGTTTTACTTAGTTGAAACGGAAAATGTCATAAAGCGTAAACAATATTCTATAATATCGAGGACTCCATAATATGGATAACACATAGAATCATTACATCTGGAATCAACATCATGAACAACAGAATGAAGCCAATTGAAAGTACGCCAATCGCGCGTAACAACTCGGCTATCTGGCGTTAGAGGGTGCCGATAACACTCAATTTGTTTAGCACACTAATAAAATATTACACAGACATAAGTTTTTTTAAATTTCACTCTGTTATTCATGATGTTAATTCAGAATGTCCTGTAGTTACACACGATCGGTGTACTTTCAATTGACTTCATTGTGTTGTTCATGATGTTGATTCCAGATGTAATAATTCTATATGATAACATTACGTTACCAGAATTCAACTGTTTCGTGTGAACGTTATTGCCATGGACTTTGAAATAGGTTCTAAGGTTAGTTAGTTCCCTGTGTAGTAGTAGTGTAGTGTTATCTGATTTTGTTGTGTCTTTGGATGACAGAAAATTTATTTGTAGGCCTCCCGGAGTGTCTTACGCAATGATAACCGATAGGTACCCATATCAGGAGGGCCGTTTGCTCGTTAACCTAATTAAGCAAAAAAGATGTGAATATCGGTATCACATTTCTACGTAGTTAAATTATATACAGGGTGGAATTTTTAAACGCCCCCTCCAGGGGAAGTACTCGAAATAATGATTTTAGCGAATTTTGCTGAAAGGAAACATTCTTTTATTTTTGAAAAGAAACAAAACCAAAACTTGCAATCATAGATTTAAAAAAAATTCTTGGTTTACCCGGGAATCGAACCTGCTCCAATTCGAAAAAATGAAATTTAATGACTAAAACTTGGATTTCGTGGTGTTCTTTTCATTTAATCTTAGAGAGATTTGATCCTTTAGTCACTATCGATGTATGCAATAAAAATACAGGGTGTGATTTTTTCGCAGGTTCGATTCCCGGGTAAACCTAGAATTTTTTTAAAAATCTATAAATACAGTTTTGTTTCTTTTCAAAAATAAAAGATTGTTTCTTTTCAGCAAAATTCGCTAAAATCATTATTTCGAGTACTTCCCCTGTATAAGAAGAACAGGAGATACTTAAGTATAGTGTAATAACGGCTTAAGCATGTAATCCAAATTAATTGAAACACATAAATTTATTTATGTTTGTCATGTCATTAAAGTTTCTTTGTTTGCATAGTCATTGGTTTTCTTAGTAAATATAATAGTTAATAATGTTTTTCATATGTCTTAAAGTGATTTTTCTAAAATATATTTTCATGATTTGCGTTATCGCCGTTTGAAGAGTTTAATTTTTTGAAGACGTCAAAATTTCACTTCTTTGATACGTTTTATTGATGAGTATTTTTAAGACATCTTCACTGTAGCTTCATTTAAAGTTGTCTACAGTTTCTTGTTCAATTGTTTTATTGGGTGTAAGTTGAGCCGACTACGCAATACGAGTTGGTCGGTTAATGAGAGCACCGATACGTATCATATCGTCACGGCTTTGCGTTATCAGGGCCGTGGGCGATTGTATAGCACAACTGACACAGCCACACAACACTGACACGCAAACTCGTGCATGTATGTGTGCGTCTATAGTAGTAGCGCTTCCAGGAAACGCGAGTAGTTTTCTCAGAACTGATTGAATGTCGCATGCGTTTTCAGCACTGAATGGTTGAGTGAATCTCTGATTGTTTGCATTATTTTGCCAATTTTTATATTCAAATATTATTTGCATATTATTCAACAAAATTTTAAATGTTTGTCTAATAATTATGACGAATTCAACATCCTAAATTGATTTAATTGTGATTCTGAACTAGATGAAAATCGTACAGTACTAGATTATTTATTTAGTGATAGCATTAAGAAATCAACAACGAATTCAGCGAAATAATAACGATAATCTATGAAACTTTTCAGTTTTCCTAGTAAACAAAGAATATCACTATATCCGGAAAATTTTTGGCATTCGAGTATAGTAGGTAATAGGGAAGTATTTAAGAGTCGAAATGTTGGCTATCATTTAGGTGTATTGTCCTACTAACCATAGAAAGTTCTGAATGAGGTTGGCAACGATGTTTATAAAATACTTCAACAGATCGACCAGGACCGGTATTTATGGCACGGTTTGAGGGAGGCTTATGTCCAGCAGTGGACTCTACCGGCTATTGATATTGATGATGAATATAATCACGAATTTATCTAATTAACGAGAAATAATTTACTGAAATATAAAAGAACTTCACCTTAGCGAATGGAAATAGATTTCTCCGTGACACAAAATCTACAAAAAAAATCATAATAATAATAACGTCGCAGAAGTTGTTTCTCTGTTCATGTTTAATAAAATTATTTTCATTTGTATAACATTATCTACAAGGTTTTTTGTCATCGCGATAACGGTGTGCTTTCCCGTAGAAAACGTCACCGATTTCTTCGAATTAGTTTCAGTTATTGTTTTATATTTTAGGAAAATAATAAAATAATTAAGAATATGATGACATTGATTTGTTATACTGGTCGTAACTCATGATTTAATTTTCCGAGGAGATTGCCCATAACAGGATGGTTTTTATACTTTCTACCTTAACCTTGCTGCGGAAGTATTGTTGGATATGATTATGCCACCCTCACTACTAATTATGTACTTATATAAAAAATTTCGCACCTTGAAATTAAGTAAAATAAAAAAAGTGCTTATGTGTAAAAAATAGTCGTTGTAGCCGCCATGCAAACAGCAAAAAGTGTATAAATTATTTCTCTTGATTGCCCACTATGTTTAAAATCATTCGACCCTGACAAAATTTTTGCACGAACATAAATAACTAGTTTGCAGTTGACCATCTGGTTAGAGTGGTCGATGTTGGCTGCTAGGTGTCGCTGTCAGCTGCTTTGGCCGCTAATTCTGTCGGTGACGATGCAAGGGGCCGCGGACGGCGGCGAGGCGGGGCGGGGACTATTTTCGTCTGGCGGCCACGTTTGGAAAAGGCGCGGTGACGTCACGATTCTCTACGGCGATGATGCCATCGGTCGTCCGCGACACGCACCCGTTGACTTGCCAAAATATCGATGCACGTTCTCCGTGCTGGCCACGATTAAATTTATTCCGATCTTTGTTCCTCAACAATAATCATAAAATTATAATAATAATCTGCGCAATAGCAATTACGAGTTTAAGTATCACTCTTTTGGAATATTTCAGTAATAAGGTTAATAAATAAATTCTACTTGAAATAATAATATATAGCAATTTGTTTAGCTGGAATAAAGCCAAAATTATTTTGCGTTTCATTGTTTACTTGCTACCTGATGTAAAGTTTTTTTTTAATTTGACTTTAAAATATTTATATGTAGATAATGAAATATTATGCTCAAATATTGTTTGGTATGTCACTTGTAGTACACGTGGGATTCAATAGTGGTTCAAAAAATAATATGTTATTATAAATATTGTAATTAGTAAACTTATCAAATTGTAGTTTTTATCTAACGGAGCTTCACTGGCATCGTCACAAAACTTCATTACCGGATCGGATACATTTTCATAAATTTAGGGTAGAATTAAGTGTCGTTAGATTTTGTTTGTAGCTAAATACTGGTCGTGTCCAGCGATGAGATCCAATCCGAATTATTAAAATGGCATTTTTTTATCACTTTCATAAAGTATTTAGCTATCGTGTTATGTACTAAATTGTAACTAAATTTAGAGTCAGTGGTACTCAATATAATCATACATAAATTAGTAAGTATTAAACTTTTTGCGCATTTTTGTGATGAACTATTTACGATATTAACAATTATAACAAAAATAACACTCAGCAAAAGATACAACACTAGATATAGTTTAACTTAAATATAAAAGTAATTATAATTCATGAAATTGTTTATCTAAATTCTAAACTGAGTGATCTTAATAAAATATGTAAAACAATTATGCAATTTACTTACTCAGTTCAAGATTTGTAAGATTAAAATAAGAATTATTCTTCAGAGAATTGCCATTGTAATGCTTGGCGCATAGAGATACAATAAATAAGAAACATCAACAAGTCATGAATAGCTCACTGTAAATTAAAATTAAACCCGACTCAATGACCCTGTTATAACTTATCATAAAACTCATAACTGTAGTCACTAACCAAATGCATTAAAACCAGTAAACGAGTTGATTATTGTAGATGTGCAATAACTGTTATCACAGATGGATCCACAATGACCAATTATTGCCAGTTGCCAAGCTAATAAATCGAAAGTTGACGTTAATTTTATTAGTTGATCGGCTGAAAGAATTGTTGACGGTAACGTATTCTCGTTTATCGATAGCGATGAGTCGTCACCGAGCTCGCGGTAGAAGCCGAAGGGTCGAGCGCGCGCTATCGTTCGCCGGTCACCAGTGCTGTGCGATCAGCTTCGGCGCGTGGTACATGCGCTCACTATGTTTCCTCGCTATGTAACACTTGTTTATCGCTAATTGAACAAACATACAAGTTTATTTTCGGTGACGTTGTGTGAAATTGATTTATGGAAATAATGTATCGGTGGAAAATTGGTACTACTATCTTTTGTTCCTCACATGTTACACAGGTGAATTATGTAGAGGTATAGTACTCAAGTCCGTTCTAAAATGCTAATATCTATGTCGGTTCCTTGGAATTAAATACGTGAATTGTTTCAAATTCGACAATATTGTTTGAAATTCTATAGCATTAATAATAGTAATATATTAATATTGTATGAAACAATAAATTAAATAATACCTAATAATAATATGTAAATATGTATAATGTAAAAAATAAGAAAAATAAATAATATGTAATACGTTATTTGAGAACAATTTAAAATAAGAATAGATTATTTCAAAGATAACTCCGCAACAGCTGTAGGTAGCTTGGTAAAGGCTCTAACGGTACATAAAAACAAACCTATAGTTTAAAGTTATGATTAAAAATAAATAGGTATACATGTAATACTTAGTTTATTCAACCTATTTTAATATATTTGTTGTTTGGTTAAAAATCGACAAAGGAACTGAGTATAAAGTAAAATAGAACTTAAATTTCTAAAGTAGCATTGTAAATAATCTCTCTTCTTAAATTTCATGACAATATATGTAATTTAAACACTAAACCACAGTATTAAGAAATGTGTTTTAGTGATGACACTACAATTTATTTGTCTTTTTAAGCAATAATTCCACTAACATAATGGTTATTTGAATACTTTAGTATGCGGTTAAAATTCTAATCGGTTGCTACAAAATTTTGACACGTCCACATTATCTCATCGAAATACTTTAGTCGTGTACCCATATTTGTGCTATTATGTAGCACAAATGTTTCGTTCGAACAGAAGATGTGCTCCAGTGAACAACAGACGCTTTATGACACAAAATATGACTAAATTCGTTGACTGATTTCTCCTACAGGATGTGCTAGACTTTTCAATTTTTCATCTCTACAGTAGAGGACTTGTTCTCAGAAAAATCTAATATATAAAATTGTCGTGTCACGGTGTTCGAACTTGAACTCCTCCGAAACGGCTCGACCGATTTTGATGAAATTTTTTGTGCTTATCCGGTACCTATGAGAATCGGCCAACATCTATTTTTCATCCCCTAAATGTTAGGGGTAGTCCAACCCTAATTTTTTTTTCGGCGCAGACGAAGTTGCGCGAGTCAGCTAGTATACTATAATGAGATCAAAGATTGATAAGTTAAAAAATATTTTCCATCAAGAAAAGGTAGAAGAGAAAACTATAGTATTTCCTTTTTGTGACTTTAACCCTGGGAAACATAATAATAAAGAAATAGGTTACTTAGTACCTTAATCTTTGATACACGACCGGCGACGATACTGAATAAATTAGTAATTTTAGTTCCAAAGCTCTTATCCTTGTTGAAACGTAAAAGTGAATCAACTGTTCAACAGCATTTGATAAGATAAGGCACATTATGTGCATACATATAAGTAGTTTTTTAAGTCGGTATACCTAACCTAATACCTACGTAATGGAGAAGATATTATTTATTATTTAAACGCTATGTTTATGCTATGTACATTAAATTAATGCTCATTTTTTGAGCATGAAATCATCATGTTACATTGCTTCTTTCATAGGAGTCTGGATCTATGGCTCCCACACCATAATATATTATCTGACTTTGACTCGTATAAGTTTTTGGTGAAAAATCGACAGGAAATTAGTTAAGTTGTAGATGCGGTTTGGACGTTTGGAGTTGCTGTTTTACCGACGCTTCCAAAGAGTCCCAATACATGTTTTTTAAGAATATCTGCAATAGGTACGATTACGTTTTATACCCGTCATATTATATACTCGTTAGCCTAATTCATGTAGACTATTATAGCATCAAAAAACTTATGGGAGTTTGTTTATTTTCTGTTGCATTAGGTATGTACCTATACGAAAATGTACGGTATATACATATTTGAAACCATAGGTTCCTCCGCATACGTTAGCATTTGAATACACCTGGGTACATGTTGTACTTTAACATATTTATGAACTGAAGAAATAATTTAGAATATCAGCCTCCCGGATTTACTTAAACGTAGGTAACAATTAATTATCACAAAAACGTTGTTGAAATGTTCTATAAACCATCTAATATATAATTCAGTGATGTGCTAACAATTTGTCCATGTGGGTACTTTGAAGGGTGTAAGCTTATTAGATATCATTGGTTTTATTAGCTGACAATGGCAAGGAGTTATCATCTTGTTATTCTTCTGAATGAGAACACAATAGCAATATCATAAAGAGCCGACCTCGGTCCTCCTTTGTTAGTGATCAATGAATTTTGATGTCCTAATTCTTCAACAATCATTCTCCACATCCGCGATCGCATCACGAAATTCCGTTAAACCTGTTTAGGCTACAATCGTTGTTAACACCTAACGGTTTTGCAATTCTACATGATGTTTCAGAACGTAATGCATGAATAATAAGAACGATGGGAAATAATCTTGAGACATTAGTAAAAGTGTTACATGACAATTAATTATGGTATTAACGTAAACATAATATAGCTGTCAAGGAATACATTTGCGTTGTTTGATTAAATTGGCGGTGAGCACATCCCGCCGGTCGATTAACAATGCGTTATGAACTCAACGCCAGTACAACATACCGCCTACGTTCTGTAGCGGCCGCCGACACCGCGCCACATCCGTCCCGCAGTGATTGATAAACCAATTTGACATCATTGTCGTGGGAAATGTACGGTACATGCCTTTATGACCCAATAAAGCCTGCTTACATAGTCATGTAGGAAACATATTTTACACATTTTCATGCGTATGGTATCTGATTATTAAATACCATGACTAATTAACCTCTAAATCTCTACGACTAGGGTAATAAGGAGTGGGCAGTGAAGGTAGCTTTAACTGTGTTTTCTGAGTACACCTCCTGTTGAGATTGCTGAACGGCATAATACGAGTAGCATAGTAACTATAATTTACAAAATATGTTTGTTACGGAATCTATTCAATTTAGTTTTCTCTGATTTGAGTATTTTCGATTTTGTAACATTCGATTTATTAAGCGGAATAATAAGTAATAATAACTAGACAATTAAGGTCAAACGAAGACTAATATAATGCATTAGTTCAGCAACTAGTCAGAGGAGTAACTAAGTTCTTCATTTGATTCAACACAATTAATAGTAATTAAAGTTGTCAATGGTTTCACTATTTAGATATTAGAGCATTGGAGGAATGCGGATAGATATCGTCAAATATATATTTCCATTTTACCGTCGCACCTATGGCTGTTTAGTTTAATTTAGGGTTTTTCATAATTGTATTGGTCATATGATTTATAAGTAAAGATTAGTAAAGATTATTTTATTATAACCAAATATAACTGTGAAATAATATGTCTATCTAGATTCTACTTATACTATTTTGTTTAATCTCTAAGCAAAAATCCTTCTGAATATGTCAAGATGTTAAAAATTTAATCTGCACATGTCAAAAACTGTAAATGTTATAAAGTTCTCAAATTTTACACAAATAATATTATGTTACTACGGTTAGATTTTTGTATTAAATTTAAAATAGACAACACCTTGACTGCCTTGAAAATATAAATGTTTCACTTCAGGTAGCTTACTTAATCCAGCAACCACACGCATTAATATGTATTTTTATATAGATACATATAAATTCGATACATATGAGGACTTTACTACTTTAGGAAGAATATATAAAATACTGATGAGCTTTATATTTTACTTAATTATAAAAATAATCTTGTATCTAAACGACTCTCAACGCGAAGTATTAAAGACATATTCGCTATTGCGGAAAAGATTCGTAATTAAATAGAAAAAAAAAACAAAGTTATTCTTAGAAAAATAGTGAATCATGACAATCTGTTGATTATGTGTTAGTAGGATTAAAGTTAAAATCCTGACTTAATGACTCTAAGCATATAAAATATGATTTGTTGATACGTAAGAAATGAGTGTTAAGAGAGGGGAAATGTGATCGCGCTGGCAAGTACCCTTTTGGATGGAGGCTGGTGATGTAAGATCGGCTGGCTCTGGCGGTGATGTCAGCGCGCCCACGCTCCCCACCGCACCGCACCTCCTAGTACAGCCTTCCGCAAACCTGCGACGCGTATTATAAACAGATGACTATTACAAATTTGGAATCATTGTTTCTAATTGTACAATGTAACATTGATTACATATTTAAGAGTTTTATTGGGCTGTATCGTTTACAAAAAATTCGGGAATGATAAAATTTACAATAGCCGAACAATAATTAAACACGACATTTTTGCTGAGGAAAAATCCTGTATTATGTCGTACAATAATTCATGTTAACTAAATACGGAGAAGTATTACCCATAATAACATACAAATATTCTGATCTAGATCATAGTCTTATTATTGACATCATCTCGTTAAGGCATCCAGATTGAGGTCAAGTATTATAGGTAAATTCGAATAAATAACAATATGAGACTGATTCAATCCTTAACTGAAATAATCAAGTTTACTGAGAATAATCCAACCAAATGATACTGTAAATTTATTTAAATATAATTATTTTAATTTCAGTTCTTATCACGATTTATCATTAAAGTTAGCATATATGGGAAATTCCCATTACTAACATTTTTGATATGTATTTAATTGAGATTACAATAATAACGTAATTATTAGATAATAATGAGTACCTACGTATTAAAGGGTCGGTTGACATCTTTACATTAAATATTCACCTGTGTAACATTATATTGCACTTATCTATAGGAGTAAATGATGATGACAACTTGAGTAATAAATGTGTTAAGTCGGAACATGTGTGATGAAAACCAACGCTGTGAATACAACGGGAAACGGATAAAGTGTTCCAATTGTTCATAATAGTAAATATAGATTTCCTGACAAATGTGACGATGATGTTTTTGAGTTTCCTTTGTTAAGAATGTGAACAGTTTAGTGCTACCAAAAATGAAAACCAATATACTGTAAGTGATAACCACAAAAAGTGGAGATATGGAAGGTGCGGTCCTAAGTGTGTCGGGGAACAACAGCAGGTTCAGGACACATTTAAAAAATGCAGCAAGTGCTTTATGTGCAAGAACTTTGCCGAAACAAAGACGCATTGATGCCAACGCTACGAGCAGCTCCCGACATCACACGTATCCACGAATCACACCCCCGAAGCGAGCACCGATCACGTGCCGCATGGAACCCGTCGTGTGTCCCGCTCCACCATGTGCCACTGTCACATTTGAGCAAACAGACTCGTTTGTTCGTGATATTAACGGTACACACACGCCAATTAAGAAAAATGGAATGATCAAGCTGAAAGGAACTTTGGCAAGGTACGGTTTTATTATAATAGACAACGTATTTCATCTGCACGACGCACTTTGTTTTTTTTTAAAGAGCTACGAATTTGGCTTTCTGTGTCATAGATGATCGAACAATCTCAGCGAATCTCAGGTGGGCAATGACGTGAGTGCGCAATAAAAAACATTTTTTTTAATTATAAATATGCATTACAAAATTGATGTATTCCGTCACGTGTTTGGTCGTGAGTGGTAAATGCTAGTATAGCTCGTCGTTGGGTCAACAACATCAGCATGACATCATGGTGACTTGTTTACCAGGTCGCAGGCTAGAGGTGATGTAGCTAATTGCGCCGCTACACCAATTGTTGATTTACTATGGTTATTTAGCATCTTTAAAAAATATGCAATTAAATTATGTAATTTCCGAAATGTGATTTCTATAAATTTTAAATATTCTAAATACCTACTGTTGGCATTGAGCTAAATATTAGTGCTGTACAATTTGGCCGTTTAAACCGGCCATAAAGTTTAACCAGGTTAATTAGTTCAGCAGCCAGCTAATTTATTCAAATTAACCGGTTAAATTAAATTAACCGGTTAAATTAACTGACTGGTTAACCGGTTAATTTGAAAAAGATTCTTAACACGGAATAAATCATTTATTGTTATTTTTAGGTTTATTTTTATTAAATTTTAAATATTTTAATTTATTTTTAATATTTAAAATTTTATTAAAATAAAAATAAAATATTTTAAATATTTTTATTTTATTAAAATATTTAAAATTTAATTATAATTAAAATATTTAAAATTTAATTAAAATTAAAATATTTAAAATTTTATTATAATTAAAATATTTAAGATTTTATTAAATTAAAAATAAAATATTTAAAATTTAATTAAAATTAAAATATTTAAAATTTAATTAAAATTAAAATATTTAAAATTTAATAAAAATAATAAAAATAAAAATCAAAATAGATTTATTCCATGTTAAGAATCTTTTGCAAATTAACCGGTTAACCAGTCAGTTAATTTAACCGGTTAATTTGAATAAATTAGCTGGCTGCTGAACTAATTAACCTGGTTAAACTTTATGGCCGGTTTAAACGGCCAAATTGTACAGCACTACTAAATTTATTTCATAACTAATATTTTTATACTTTAGTATTTGTGTTTAAAATGTTAATTTATAATAGGCTAGCTGATCCTTACCACTTCGTCTGCATCAAAAAGGGGTTCAGACAGCACTGTTAGATCTTAATAAGACCTAAAAATCTGTGGTAAATCATTTTGTTCTATAAATAATCAAAGCATACGCATACGTAGGTTTTGTAAGAAAGTTTTTTGCTATTTTTTTCACACCTTGACTACATTATTGGAGTTTTAGTACGGATCTCTAACTTTTATAGGTCAAGTAGTTTCGGAGCCTATTCAAAACAAACAAAAAACGATGAAATCTTTCCTCTTTATAATATTAATATAGACAAGATTTCACTGTTTGGTGTAGGTTTGCGTGTATGTCTTCTGTACATGAACCGTTTTTTTTTTGTTAGAATGCTGATACTTTGAACATAATCTAAATTGAATTAATTTGACTTAGTTTTTATTAAGAATGTTCATTTATGTTATATTTGTTTACTCCATGATTAAGTACTTTTTTCAATTGGATAAACCTAAGTTAAACGAGTATAACTCGAAATTGATCTTAGCACTATAATAAGTACTTTTTTCAATTGGATAAACCTAAGTTAAACGAGTATAACTCGAAATTGATCTTAGCACTATAATTTTCGTTTGTTAACCTATTCGAGAGAAAATAAGTTTATTTTTTTCTGTAACGGATCTCTAAATACAAATATGTATTATTTCTCCATAAGTGACCCAAAAACCTAACGATATATATGATTGGATTGGACATACTAATAAAAATATTTCATCGCCACCTAAGATCGGTACCTACCGTAAGATACCCATAAAAATGTGCTTTTTATTTTATCATTTCAATCTGTAATTTAATTCCATCGTTTCCACATTATAAAAGTACTTCTATAAACTCTGGACATTCCGAATCTAAGTGTTCCGGTTAGTTTGGATTATGATCAATTCATTACACTTATTACGCTAAACATATTCTTACGACTTCAGTTCTATTTTCGTATTTACATTCATACAATATTATTAGTATTTTGTTAGTATTTAGGTTCATATGAAATAATCCCAGAGCTATTGAACTTGGTTGAAATGTCGTACTTTGAACTGGGTGATGTAAGCTATGGAGCAAAGTATTCGAGATTGGACGAATGTGAAATTATTATAGGAAAACATGATGTTGGTTCAAAACAATAATATATTTTGCAGCCCCGCGAATATTTTATCTTTAGTTTTAGTTTTTTTTTATTTATTATTAATTATGTTGGGAAGTACGGAAGGGATTTAGTTTATGTTTTTATATTGTATTACTATTTGATAAGTTTTTCCTTACTCTTGTTACGTCACTGCCAGCTGGGACTGAAAACCAGTGCTGGATGTTGGCAACTGTCCTATTGGTCTGTGTCAGTATTCAGCATCATGCTGAGTCACGGCTGGTTTGTGAAAAAAGAAATTAGTTTTAGGTAATTGCTTGTTATTTTCCTTTTTTGAATTGTATGTTTCTTTTTTTGCAAATAAAGTATGTCTATGTCTAAAGTACGTCTATGTCTAATATTTAAGTATTAACTAGAATTAGTGAGTTGAATTGGTTGTAAATTCAATAAGTACACACGAGTAATTCTATACGTCACGAATGCAGAATTCACCTGTAACCTGTCAAAGCTTGGATAGCTAGAATGGTTTCACTTGTTTTAGTTAGACAAATACAGTAAGTGGTGAAAAATAAGGTTCTTAAAATCTTGGATCACGATTTTCAACTTGTTCCTTTTGTTTAACACTATGTTTGTTAGAAAAATTTATTCGTAAATAAATGTTCTTTCGATTGGCATTATAAAAATACAGGGTGTTCATTTTTGCCGATTTTGTTGCCTCGATTTTCAGACAAACCAAGCAATTTACGAAAAATCTGTGAATGTAGTTTTATTAAACATAAAAAATAAAATGATGTTTCCTTTCAGCAAAACATCCTATCTCTAATATTTAAGGTACGTCCCCTTCATGTCGCATAGTTTTGGGACACCCTGTATACTATATCATCCATATATTATCCATACCCATAAACCATCCTCTTGAATCACACTATTTAAAAAAACTAAAATAATTATATAATTGTATTGAACTACATTGTTTTCAATTAATAAAATTCAATAATAAAAAAAAAAAATACAATACAAAAAACAGAGGGTTACTGAAGATGGGGTCTACGACCTAAGCCACCAGTTGTCAGGGCTCAAGACTTAGGAACCTCCTTATGAAGCGCGTTGTGTCAAAAAGGATCGCCTTCTGATTCAGGCCCTTTTTACCCGTCGAGGAACGAAAGCTTCTCAAGGTGAGGGTCGAAGCTTTTCCTGTACAGATAAAACGATTGGAACAGTGACAGTCGATTCAACACGCCACATGTCGGTTACCTAGTGGACCAGGTTCAAATATTTTAGTAGTTTTTTTTTTCTGCCTTCACAGGGTTTTCGTCATATGTGTAATGGTGATATCAAGTAATATCGACCAGCATCGTCCGTTGCGCATCTAGATCTATTATCTAAGTTCTTACTTGGCTGTATTCATTTATTTACTTATATTTTTAATTATATTAAAAAAAAAAATACATAATAAGTTCTTACTTATTATTGTAAATTGATAATAGTGTTTTTTTTTTTTCATATTGTATCCGAAATTGAGAGTGCGGCAGTTCTTTTTATGATACGATATAAGGAATTAATAATACACAACCACCAGGCGATCATTATAATATCTAATTTAGCTATTATGACCTCACTTTTCGTATACGCCCGAAATAACAGAATCGTAAAAACTGTTATTCAAGCGGAAATAAAACTCGATTACTCTTAAATAAGAAATGAAGATACTAGACGAGTTTGCTTCATTGTAATTCTGTTGTCAACGATTTCAATCTGAATTTATCGTAACTTCATATTCGAATCAGAATGAAGTAAATGCATTCGTAAGTATACTATAATCATGTAGTGTGCGAGTGAACGTGTGTGTGTGTGTCTCTTTCTCACACCATGATGTCATGGTATATTTTTGTGAGCACTCGACTGTTCGAGTCGCACGCGCTTTTCGTTTGTATTTTTACTATCATTAACATATTGATAATTCAACTGTCACGAAAATCATATAAAATCTTTTGTTATGAAACTTGCGCACCGTCCTCGTCGCCACGCAAGGGTATTGAATATTTCCGGTCATGTTTTTCCTTTTAAGGTGACACTTTTGACTTTATTAGCTACAAAACAAATCATACTGTTTATTTAACATCAAAATATATTTAATTAAATTACAAATATCTTATGTGGACTTTGATATCGTGAAGGACTTCGACGGAGTTTGGCTTAGAACACTTCTTTTAACAGTTATCAATTATCATCTAACGGGAACTCGGGGAGTTCTGCAAATTGGTCGCCAGCTTATGTTTTCCTACTCCTTCTATCATCTTCTGATTAAATTCGTTGCGGGGCACAAGACAAGTTAGCTTTTCTTCGGGTTCCTAGGCTTCAATGCTCAGAGTCATTACGATGGTCGCCGCTGTGGATCCTGGCTACACAGGAGTTACAGTGGTGGGACTGAGAGGTGGGCAAATACCCGTATTCACTAGGAATGATACGAATGTTGATTTTTGGAGAAGTTCAAGGTTTTTTTACTGCAAGTCAACTGCATCGTCCAAAAGTCTGTATAATTTCTAGATATAAGGTAAATAGGTACCTATATCTTCCCTATACTGGAATTTTTATTTATTTATTTAATATTGTATATAAATTAAATATTATTTTGTTTAATATCGATGCTTAATCCGTTGCAATTTTGGAGCATTTGAGTTCAGTCAATTGTATTATGATTTAGATCGTGGTTGAGAACCCTATTTATCGGAGCATGCGCAATAGCTCAAAAAAACACATCCGGCTGGCATTTCGCATCCTTGTCTAACAAGTAGCGTCGTACGCTCGCTCTCTGTCACTTTATGTTTAATACCTAGCATCTTTTAGGGTAGGAAACTGTGATTTGCGGGTTTTTTTGAAAAGGCAACTTTATATGGTTGAAAAGAAAAAAAAATTAGCTTTAATTTGGTATAAATAAAATGAGTGTACATTATAAACGAAAAGATTGAACAAAAATATACCTGTTTACACCTGGCTACTTGGAGGTTGCGGCTAAGCGATCAGCAGCAACTATAACTTTACAGATCCCTTGAATACACTATTGTGAAGTGGTGTAGGTTTTATTTCCATACGATGTAAACGAAATGCCTTCCTTAAAGTAAAATAATAATAATTTAATTAATAATACTGGCGGGTATTTTCTAATTGGCACCTGATGAAAATTAACTTCTCCTAGCTGTGAAAATACTTAAAAATTAAATCTTATCAATCTACATTATTAATGAACTAATTTCGCAGCCGGATCTTAGACCAGTAGATCCATCGCCTATGGACTCATTCAAAAGAGTAGGTCTATCCGCTACTCTGTCGGAGTCATAGGGTTGCTGTTAAATTTCGCGTCTTTTAATGGCATCAATACTAGGCGGTTGATTTCTCTAGTTTGTTCTCTGGAGTGGTCTTTGAAGGAGGCGAGTTAAACTTAGTTTAGTTGTATCTAGTGACTCTAGTTTGCACGTTCACTACAAGGAAGGACGCATCTGTCATAGCGAATCTAAAGAGAATCATCTAATCATTCTAAAGATCTCTACTGAATAAATAACATCATTATCTAATTGATATTGTTAGAAATTATTGAATTAGTCACTAATCATTTCTTTTAAAAGTACCGACAACGACATTTTCAAATGAGTAATCGTTGCCTATACAGGAACGGATACAACGCCCATGTAATTCTTGGAACTCTGTATAAAACATAACAATTGGGTACTGTCTCTTTTTAGCCTACATTAAAACATTTCACACGGCGCCGCGGCGGTTGAATTAAAAAATGATATTAACTAACACTAATTCGTAGATAGATACATTGTGTAGAAATTTATATTTTGAAGAATAGAAAGTATTTTTTTTTTTCAGTTGGAGGAAATCACCGGATCCCCGCCCGGGGTATGTGGGAGTTGAACCGCACTAAAACCTCGAACCGCTCACACTCAGCGTCCGAACCCCAGCTGAGTCCAGAACCAAGCACGGGGTTTGGAGAGACGGCGCGACGCGTTACGCGCTCGACACTCTTTCCCGTCGCGCTGCTCCCGCATAGAAAGTACTAGAAGAACTTTAATCTAATTTAACAGAACTTAGTTATAATTAAATTCTATTAATAATTATATACAAATTAAGAATGGCTATTACGATATTTTCTGGCCAGTAAGCGAGGATTACCTATATTGTGCATTGTACATTGCGTACCGAACATCTAAAAGGAATAGTCCATCTGCAGATAATAATATTTACAACGATCAAAATTAAATATACCAATGTAATAGTAGATTGATGAATATTTATTAGTGTACTTATATACATATAAATAAATAATACATATTGAAGTTCCAGTTTTATTTCAGTTTCTGTTTGTAATATAAAAATAAGGTCGATGAGGGACGGTAACTATAGTTTGGGGCAAGAATAAATGAACTTCGACTTTTAGGAAATTATGCAAAATTATTTAGATTTTTAACAATTATTTATTATATTAGATGTTTTAAAATTAAATTAGAACAACAACTGACAATGCATGTCACAAAGCTGTGTGCGACAGAGAAAGCGCAAGCTAAGAACTGCTCTCATTCTAAAAATCGAAGTGGATTTATTCTTGCCCCAAACTATACCTACTTAATTTAATATCTTCGGAAGACCCGATAGCTCGTCTCGCTACACGGCTACAAAAAAGGACATTTTAAGGGATTTGTAGTTCAAACTATAAACTCTTATAGTTTTCCCGTGTTAGTTTTCTTAATCCGTCAGAGCTTTTTCTAGAAAACTATGAATACAGTGGTTAGAGCAGAAACTTTATATGTATAATTTACCACAAAAAAATGGTGGTGGTCATGTAAAATATTTTCTTCGCGTACCTTACCGAGTGGAGTAATAGGTCGAAGTGAGACTTTAAAGTTGCAATATTTTCCTCGAATAGGGCGTTCCTCGTAAATAGTTCTAGTTAATGATGTGTACGAATTAGTTGCAATACAGTTGTTTCTAGTACGGTTAGTAATTGCATATTGTAACAATGATTATATTATCATTACTGTACCTGGAAAATATGTATCTAATCATTGTAAGGTCAAGATAAAAAGTGCCTTGTCTAGGTCAATAGTTGTTAGGTAGGTTCACTACATACTACAGCAACGCGTCATACGCGTGTCTCATCCAATTACATTTAACTGCACTGCGTGTGGTAGTTGTTTCATTCTTCGTATAAATTCGCCTTGCTTTACACACACAGGGCGTTTATTTGATTTATACGTTTTAAAATTAACGAAAAATATGAGTA
This sequence comes from Trilocha varians, assembly GCA_030269945.2. Taxonomy (NCBI): domain Eukaryota; kingdom Metazoa; phylum Arthropoda; class Insecta; order Lepidoptera; family Bombycidae; genus Trilocha; species Trilocha varians. The sequence goes on along the minus strand of AP028267.1, from coordinate 6,281,008 downwards.
TAATTATAACTAGTTATCTTATTATCATATTTTGTAATCTTTTGAGAGCGACTAGTGGAATAACGATGATAAATAAATGTGATTGTGTTGATTATTCGTCCGAACGTGAATATTTTTTGTAAGTACGTACAATCCTAATGTTTTGAATAAAAAACTAACTTCTAATAAATAACTACTGACCTGTTCAGCATTTAGATAACAATTTTGTCGATGTCATCCTATCGTGGGAACAGTATTCGTATGTGTATAACATAATCTATCCATTGCAATTCTCACGTCGCCGCGTCGTGTGTAATTTGATACAAAGTATGTATTTAGTCTACCTGTACGTAAATATGCAGATCACTTTACATCTGTAAATTTTGCTGTCTGTTGCTGTTTGTAGTTTGATTTAGTTCAACCTCGGAAGTTGAACGTTATATCATCAAGATCAATTAGTTCTACTATGTAGGCATGGAGCAACGTACGTGAAATGAAACGACACTCAACCTTTTAATAAACGCATTACATAGAAATATAATTCTTCTATCTCATATTATTATTAAAACTGTCATCGTTATTATTTATATTACTCGGCTATTCAATTTTAAAGGTGCAAACACGCCCCAAAATAGTCGTTTCTACGTTATTTCCACATGATTTACGCATTTTCCTCGCTTGTGACTAAATTATTCATTTGCATTAGTAAACAATGTCACGGGTTAGGTTCAAAAACTATTTATATTTATTGAAATTTCTAGACAGCAGTTCTGTTACTGATTTTGGGGTTAAGGCTACTAAACTAAGTCTACTAAAATTTCATGTCCGACTGAAACTGGTCTTTCAGCCGAAACTCGAAACCGTAATTAATCGGTTTTTCTTACGGTTAGTTTAGTGATATATATTCAGTAAAATATGAACGAAAATCTCTCGAGAGTTAGTAAGCGTGAAGATAATATAATCGATAGGTCCGAGAGCAATCCACGAAAACTTGAGTTTCGTTGTGGATATATTTGGCAGAAACTGGAAATTTCTACGGGTCTAAAGTGGATTTTGCAACTTAATCAATAAAGATGATTAAGTGCTAATAAAGAGGTGTTTACGATTATTATACAGCTTAGTATTTATTTTCATAATCTGTTTTAAGAGCGACGGCTTTGCAAAATTATGAATATTATCAGAGTTCAGTAACATTTTAGTTTTAAAATAAAAAATTACACAATATTAAATACTTTGTATGGTTTTGTAGTTTTATTTAAGAACCGTTATATTTTCGTAATGTCTGTCTAAGAATAAAATGTTGATTATAATAATAAAAGTCTTTTCATAACATCTTAGTGACTATCAATTCAGGAATTTAAAAATTAGCCTGACGAAACCTTTTACGTAATAAAAAACAAAATTGCGTCTTATTGTATTTATTGTTATTTATTTATTAACATTTAGGCTAACGATTGCTGTGTTTATTTTTAACCAGTGCTTTATTTAATTATTAGTCATGTTTCCGTATTTTTTTTGATTATCAAACTGAACGATTTTTATCTAAAATTTTATAATTTAATGTATTTTTGTTACTCAACTCAACAACGCCTCGACCAATTTGGCCAAATCTTTTTTTAATCTTCGAAGCAGTTGGTATATAAAAATCTAAAAGTTAAATTTTTCTCCGTTTGTGTAGCAGACCGAATGCCATGAAATTCAGCTAGTTTACAACAATAATACAATTTAAAGAAATGTTATGAAAGTACTAGTAACTGCTAAATTTTGAAAGTCATAAAACTAATATATTTACACTAGTACTTGTGCGCTATATTTTTATTTCAAGGAACGCAAACTCATTTTAATACCAGAAACAGTATTTTGCTTTATTAAACATCGAGTCGGATATGGTGATGAAAATAATTATGATTTTAGTCATATAAATATTATTATTGCAATTTGATCTGCCTCAACACGCGTCACGTCAGTCACGACTCACGTGTCGCGTGATATATCAAAAGTATGTAACCGCCCTAACTGGCATCACGCCCTAATAATCACTGACCACAACTTTATTTTAATAGATGTACTCAAATATTATAACGTAGATTATAGTCGAACAAAGTAGGTATTGTATAAAAATAAATAAAAAATATTATGGAAATGACTTTCAGTATAAACCTTCAGTTTTTTAAATATACTTTAATATAGTTAGCCAATATCTTCTTCTTACGTATGAATAAAATAAAAGCAAAGAATATTGACAATTATTATTTACTGTTCTGTTTATTATTTACTGTTATACACTGGCACTGCACTTAACTGCTGTAACCTCATGATTATTCCTCCCTAGTCCCTCATCTGAGCCTAAACTTTCCTAATAACTGTTATTGAAACAAATAATGTGTCGCAATAACCCGAATCGTATGAGTGGACAACATTTGATTACATGCTACGTATCTAACAAACAAAATATTTAAAGTGCTCGTCATTATCTTTGTTGTTTATTAACTGACTAAACTTCTTGTAATATGTCTGTTTATTCGTTTTGTCTCATTAATTCTGCGTTTTGTATATTTAACAATAATTCCCGTTATAAACGATGTACGTTTTGGCACTATTTACTTTTCTCCGTATTTTTGTTTTTAATGTTCCTAGTATTTTTCCTAGGAAATTCCTAAACGTAGGTACATAAGAGTTAATGTAGCAAGTACTATTATATTTATGCTCCGTTTCGTTTGTTTCAGGGAGGTTGCGAACGCTTGGGAGTGCCGTGTGGGGCCTCCCGACCATCCAGCGTCGGCCGACCGCATCCAAAGCCTCTTCAACGACATCGAACTGTACCCCACTAAGACCCAGGGTAAGGTAACTTCACTTTTTCTATTGTTATTGTTCTTTACCAGTTACGGCATAGCGAGTACTATTTGAACCGCTTTGTAACGCAGACGAAGTTGCGCGGGTCAGCTAGTTTACAATAAGTAGGTATAGAACGCATAATATGACCGTGCTCTGATTCAGGTAAAGTTTATAATTAAATTAATTAATTATTACAATATTGATTAAATTCAGAATGCCATTATCTTCCGAAATACTCGTAAATTGAATATAAAAAAAAAAATATTTTCATATTATGAAAATATTTTAGTTTTGGTTAGTTTGTATGCATTTCTGTCTTACATAATAACTGATTAATCGAAGAATTACGAATCGTGATATCAGTTATCCTTAAAATTAACTACTATCAATAAATAGCCTTGTGTAATTATCCTATCAATAATGATATAGGATACGTTGACTATCGGATAAAGGACAAACGAGCACTGCACATAGCAAGCGATGAATGAAATTCAAAATTGTTAAGTTATTGTCATGAAGCGGATCGATGCGATCTGAGAATTTACGATATCATGATATTATGGCGGGGATGACGGCTCATCGATTAAATTGAACTATAACGCGCTTACGTCATCGGTTTATAGGCTGAATCAACACAAAATGTCATTGCGTTATTTAAAATTACACATAACATTCTCGTAGTTCCGCATATTGCAGTAGTTTACCAATACCACATGTATGGTTTGTTGTTATAGCCGTGTTATTGAAATAAGTTCTTCGTTTTTTGTAGTGGAAATAATCGTGCACCGTTAATTGATTTTATGGAAACTATGTTATTAGTGTTACGTTTAATATTAGCTATTGTACTATACTGCAATACTGCACACTGCTGGCTTCAGATCTCCTTGTTCCGTAGGTTCCTATTTTGAATTATAAACAATTGCAATATATCAATGTTATAACTCTGTTAAACTACCTAGTTTTAAATTTTTTAATTAAAAAGTCCAGGCTCCTGTAAAAAATAATTTTGAAATATTTTAACAAATAAATAAGCAAATGATTCGAGAGACAAACAAATCGTTTAAAACGTTGAGCAGTTAAACAACAATACCTTATTCATACTTGTCGGCGATTATATCTCAAAGTAACGAGTCTATTGTACAATTAATAAGTATCTGTCACGCTAAAGAATTTACGGGCAGACGTTGTTAAGCTTCGCCCTGTTTTGTTGATTTATTATCAGAAAATCTCGGGATTCCAATCAGACATTATTAAACGTAAATCGCAACGCTGACAAATGTTAAGGAAATCAGGACTAACTTCTCAACGCAACTGGCTCCTGATTCAAGGATGGCTAATCGATTTTTTTGAAAGATGATGCATTAACGAAAGGTATTGAACATGTATTTTTTTGTTTTCATTCTCAAGTATATTTAAAAAAAAACACTCACTTTACATATTTCATAAATTACCTTTATAAATAATCGAAGTACTTATAGTATGATTTATCCACAAACATTCAAATATCTCAATTTTGAAATTCAAAATGTTTTTACATTTTAGTTGAGACAACCCTGATACAGTTTACGCACGTTTACAACTATGCTCCATTCAAAATAAAATTTTCAACAAGCGGTCATTGACCCTATGTAGGGCTGTGACGGATTAATACAAAATAAAAAAAATCAATTTACACTTTAATTTTACTGTATAATGCAGTATAATAGTGATAAATATGGCTCAAATAATCTAATATAATATTATTATGTACAAAATAAATAATATGACTCTTAATAAATGTAACTCTTCCTGATTTTGCTAACGCGGAAAAATTGGCAAGAGTAAGTTTTGAACTTGTGTAGGAGTAGATGCCAAAGGACAACCGTCTGTCTGTCTCTCGTTTACGGTGAATAATGACAATAAATTGTATTGCCTTGTAATGGATATAAAATGCAAACAATAATTTGGTACGTACTATATTTGCAGTTTAATGGCTTGAAGGGGGTTATAATTAAAATGTAAGACGTTTATTCCATATTATAATTACACTTTATTTTGTTAATCAAAAGGACATCAACTCAGAAGATACCTACGTCTCTAATGAACCAACCGCGGTCGCCCAGGGAACTGCACCTCGGTCATTCCCCAGGTGGGCATTGAAGCTCCTGGACAAGGAGCGCTTGATGGAAGCCTCCACTGTGGCGGCGTGGACGCCCATGCGTCCACACCCTGTGGATGTGGAGGTCGAGGCGTTATGGCTCCGGGACACGATGCATCGCATTAGTGATGCTTCGATGCCTCGGGTCGGCCCTCGGCCTCCGAGCAAGTCGGCGTACTGGTGGTCGCCTGAGATAGCGCAGCTTCGTGCTGTATGCGTCCGGGCGAGGCGCCGGTGCGCCCGACATCGCCGCCGCATCCTCGCGCGTCGCGACGATCCCGTCGCGTTCGCGGAGGGGGAGGCCCGGCTGTATGGCGAATACGCGGAAGCGAGACTCAGCCGCCGGTTACCGTCCCATCGTGCTGCTGGACGAGGTGGGTAAATTGCTGGAACGCGTTCTGGCCGCCCGCATCGTTCAGCACCTGGTCGGGGTTGGACCCGATCTGTCGGCGGAGCAGTACGGCTTCCGGGAGGGTCGTTCGACCGTAGACGCAATTCTACGTGTCCGGGCCCTCTCGGAGGAGGCCGTCTCCCGGGGTGGGGTGGCCTTGGCGGTGTCGCTCGACATCGCCAATGCCTTTAACACCCTGCCCTGGTCCGTGATTGGGGGGGCACTGGAGAGGCATGGAGTGCCCCTCTATCTCCGCCGGCTGATCGGCTCCTACCTGGAGGCCAGGTCGGTCATGTGTACCGGGTACGGTGGGACCTTGCACCGGTTCCAGGTCGTGCGCGGTGTTCCACAGGGGTCCGTTCTTGGACCTCTATTGTGGAATATCGGGTACGACTGGGTGCTGAGGGGCGCCCTCCTCCCGGGCCTTAGCGTTATTTGCTACGCAGACGACACTTTGGTCGTGGCCCGGGGGGATGACTTCCGAGAGTCTGCCCGTCTTGCCACAGCGGGGGTGGCCCTCGTCGTCGGCAAAATAAGGAGGCTGGGCCTTGACGTGGCGCTGCACAAATCCCAGGCCCTGTGGTTTCACGGGGCTGGGGCTGTGCCGCCGGTCGACGCCCAGATAATGGTTGGAGGCGTCCAGATTGAGGTCGGGGTGCAGCTGAAGTACCTCGGCCTCGTGTTGGATAGCCGTTGGACCTTCCAGGCACATTTCGCGAACCTGGTCCCCCGATTGATGAGGACGGCCGGCCAACTCGGTCGGTTGCTCCCGAATGTCGGGGGGCCCAGCAACGCAGTGCGCCGCCTCTATGCGGGGGTGGTGCGATCGATGGCCCTATACGGTGCGCCCGTCTGGGCCGACGCACAGGTGCGATTAACTATCGCCCGATTCCTGCGTCGGCCACAGCGCATCGTAGCTATTAGGGCCATCCGCGGTTACCGCACCGTCGCTTTCGAGGCGGCGTGCGTGCTGGCGGGGACGCCGCCCTGGGAGTTGGAGGCGGAGGCGCTCGCTGGCGATTATCGCTGGCGATGTGACCTCCGCGCCCGGGGCGTGGTGCGTCCCCTGCGGGAAGCTGTTCGCGATAGGAAGGTCCAATCTCGGCGGTCCGTGACGGAAGCGTGGAAGAGACGTCTCGCTAACCCCACATGGGGTCTACGGACCGTCGAGGCGATCCGCCCGATCCTAGATGATTGGGTGGGTCGTGGCGCAGGACGCCTCACCTTCTGGATGGTGCAGATGCTGACCGGGCACGGGTGCTTCGGTCGGTATCTGCACCGGATCAAGGCCGAGCCGACGGCGAGGTGCCACCATTGCGTGGGATGTGACCAGGACACGCCGGAGCATACGCTCGCGCGCTGCCCCGCATGGGAGAGGCAGCGCTGTGTCCTGGTCCAACAAATAGGCCCGGACTTGTCGCTCCCGGGCGTCGCGGCGTCGATGCTCGAGAGCGACGAGTCCTGGAAGGCGATGCTCGACTTCTGCGAGTCCACCATCTCGCAGAAGCAGATGGCGGGGGCTGCGAGAGAGAGGCTTTACGCCGCTCTCAACTTGCCAACCCGCCGCCGTCGAGCAGGGGGCCGGGACCGGGATCTCGCCCGGATTCTGGCCCCCTAAGAGTTTCGGGTCCCCAACGCATGCGAGTGCGAGCGGGGACCCAAGAAGGTGCCGTGTCTCGCTCAACACGCCCTTAGCGCTAGAGCATCCGGGGGATGGTAGACCGCGCTCCCCGACCCACGCTGGTTCTGACCCAGCGGGGTATTCCGCGGGAGGGTGACACGCGGTCCCATCTTGGCGGGCTTCGGAAAGCCCGCCGACCGAGAGAGCCGGTGGCCGTATTCGCCGGCGGCTACCGGTTCGGCGTCCGGGGACGGAGCGACGGGAAAGCATGCCGATGGCGTAACGCGTCGCCCCGTCCCTCCAAACCCCGTGCTGGGTTCTGGCCTCAGCCGGGGTTCGGACGCTGAGTGTGAGCGGTTGGAGGTTTTAGTGAGGTTCAACTCCCACATACCCCGCCCGCGGGGCGGGCGGGGATCCGGTAATTTCCTCCAACTGAAAAAAAAAAAAAAAAAACGTCTCTAATGAAAAAAAAAACGATTTTATTGTTTCTTATTTCGTACCCTATATTTTCAAGAGGGTTTGACACGTAACGTTGTATAATTGATAGTAATATTTGGTTTATAAGACTATTTTTACTATTAGGGAAGTTTTATCAGACATGACCTTGTTTATATAGTGATGTGCCAGATAATTCGAAGGTTGAGCAACCCGGTAAATTAAAAATACATTCAAATGCGTAGAATATTTTAAATTATCCATGTTTATTTTATATCAAAACTAGCGGGCGCGCGCAACTTCGTCTGCCTCACTTTCAATTAAAAGGTTATAAGCATATATTCTTTCCCAGGGTCTAAAGATTGTCTGTACCAAATTTCAACAAAATCGGTTGAGAGGTTTCAGCGGGAAAGTGTAACAAATAGACAGACAGAGTTACTTTCGTATTTAGAATATTAGTGAGGATTACCTATTTCCCTTAAAATTGTTTTCTTGTCTATAGCCAAGTCAAGTGAGGATTGCAAAGTGTCTGATAGTCTTTTACAGCTCCACCTAGCTTTTGAAAAGTTGATATGCAGAGTGAAAGATATCGTCTTGATAAAATATTAGACTTGTTATAAGTGTGAGACGTTTTTCATTGAAGTCACTTTCGAATCCGTTCGACTAACGCTACCTCCGAAAGAGTTTTTTTGGCCCACACAAAATGTGGATTGACCGAATTCGTAATACGTATACCTAGACAAGCAATGTAATATAAATCTCAGGGCAAAAAAAGTAAAAGTCATTAAGAACAGAGGCAACTTGGACTTCTTAATTGTTTTATTCGGTCCTTTTAATTAACTTAACAAATACATGCACATTAATTCAAGGAATATTTATAAAAATGATAACTTCAATGCCTTTGTCTTTATCATATTAGATCACGACATCGACACACAATACGATTGTACTCCGTTTATTTTTCTCATTTAAAATAAACGTGTTTAATTACATGTAGATAGAGTTTTTAGTTTGTCGAGTCTGTGTGAGGCCGCTCGTGTGATCTCACCGTTATTGCTCACTGATGACCAATTACCTCCCAATGAGTTCATGTCTCTTGTTTATTGCCCACTGTTCACAACTTTATACTCCATTCACGGACTTCCGGCTCGACGCAATTACGACTTAATACGTTTCTGCGCAGAATATCCTGTACCAATTTAAACTATATTTACAAAATTGATATATTTCCAGGTAATAAATTGTACTTAAGTATATTGATCAATTGAACTTTCTTGTACGTAAAATATTTCAGGTATTAGTTACTTCTTATTAGTTCCTTGTTTTTTGAATTAACGAATGAATATGTAATTTATATTTTTACATAAACTGGATTTAGTTTTTTTTTATTTAAATGTTGCTTTCACTGATTGGTATAGGTTTCATATTCTGTCTGATTTAGCCACGATCTTTATTACGTAAGTCTTTTCTTCATAATATGACTCTGTTTTGTATCTATGAGTAACATACAAAGTAGACATTAACAATTCTCTGATCTCTCCAACCCTTTACGGCACCAGACATATTATTATTTATTTTTATATTTTCAGGATTAATTGAATTTATAGTTGACATGCGACCATTTATTTTAAAATCGGTTAATTGAAACATTGACCGTACAGGCTGCCTTGTCGGGAATGCGGCTGTGTTTATTAACTTCATTGCTTACGTTACGTTGTTGTTATAGTATTCGAGATGCTGGTATGCGCGCGACAATGTGCACGCCGCAAGTCGCTCACTCTCACATTCGGAGAATTCTGCGTGTTTGCATCGGAGCTACGCCGGTGCTCAAGGCAAGCAAGACAGTGAGTATCTACATAAAATTACCACTACTACTTTTTAGCGTTTGTAAATCTTACCTACTAGCTAAATCATTTTACGGAATCTATGAATTAAGAACGATGATACTCTCCTTTTTGAAATCACATTTTGAATTAAAAGTTAGTCACACTCACGTAAAACCTACTTAATACATCCTCCTTCAAGAAATAGAAGATTTAGGTCAAAACATAGATTAGTCATTATGTATTGTGTAAATTTCATTATGTGCCCTGTGTTAAAATTAAATATGAATCACTTTTTTTCCGGTGACGTTAATCGTCGTTTACCCTGTCTTGAACCGACGACTTGTAAGCTCAGGCTGAGCCATTGACCCTTGAATGCCAAACAATAAGACATATTGTCACGCCCTGAATATTGTAAGTCGTTATTTTATCAGCAAAATCGTATGTTAATTAAAAAATATTGCATTTTTGTAAAAGTTGATTATTTTTCACAGGGTCTCGAGTAAACCGGAATCGCCTCAGTGGAATATTGAAAAGGAACTGTTGGAACTAAGGGACAAAGACGTGTTCTGCAAACACGTGAACGGTAAGATTCTTCACATAATATACGTATTGAGATCTTCCGATTAGTAGACTCGGTTCAACTAAGTCCATAATACCAATTTATAGGTACTAACATCCTAGAGTTGTAGTAGTAAATTGATCATGCTTGTAGCACATTTCATCAACTTTATATTGCGGAAGGTCGATTCAAGATGAAACAAATGGTGACTAAACGTTCCGCACGGTACCAATCCAGAAATACACAGTAGTCCCCGTGTCTGTCAGTCTTAAGGATGTATTTTACTCGCTTATTTTTATATGTTTCTTGACTTTAAAGCTTCCCACGCCACTGATTTAGACTTAATCGTGAACAGGGTGATTGTGCAATTTCAATCTTTGTTACCGAAATAGGTTTTAGTTGTTCATTACGTCATCTGTAATTAATAAGAGGCCTCGATTAATTCCATTATCCCACGCGTATCGGATAGACATTTAAAAAGGCATATTTATCCGTATTTGACCAGTTGACACTGTTTTGCTGCCATGGAAAACACGGACGTTGTAGAGCGTTTAATAAAACTTATGTAAAAATACGTATTCGAGTTTGTATAAAGAAGCATTTAAATCTATGAACACAGAAGAATTTATTTATTTAAATTATTGTAAGGAAACTGACTGATTTTACTTTTAGTTACAATAATTATAATTTATGTAAATCATAATGTTGAGGCACGTGTATCTACGTCCATGTGTGGTCCGAGTACTACCCGTATTATAAATTGAAACAATCTGTGCATTCACGAACGATAGTATCACCACATATGCTTGTGATATATTACGAGACTCATACTGAAAAATATTTTTTTATTAAGTTTAGGAAACTTAAGCTTAAAACTAGGCTTGTAGCTTTTCATGCTGCGTAGTAGTTATAGAACACACAGAGTAAAATACGTTAAGATAATCGTGATGTTTGAAAGAAATTCCTATAACATATTAGTTAATTTTTATGAATTTGATGAAGTCAATATTAAGGCATAATATTTATTTTACTTTAGATAAAAACAACAAAAATTAACAACATCAGGCTGAACTTAGATGTTTATTAGTTTGCAAAATGATGAATGAAATGATGATGTTTAAAAAAACATACAACAAATAGAATTCATTTCATTGACAAAAGACAACGTCGAAGTTATACGCGTAAAAACTTCCTTACAAACATGTATGTATTACGAACATCATAATTTAATATTATGTTCTCCGTAACAAAGGATATAAGATCATCGTTTAATACGTTCATCTTTAATTGTTCTAAAACTTATATAAGACATGATGTTAGTTTGTGATTTGCACTTGCGACTGTGATGCGTCTGATATACGTCAATCTCATATGGCATCATGATCGTGACTAATATCTGGTCACAATTTGTTGTTTTTATATTGTAATTAAAATGAGAAAAGTCTTTAAGTCTCTTATTTCCTTAATCCGTCATTAATCGATAAATGCAAATGAAATTTACGCATTTTTAAAGAATTTCATGAGAAACTGATCAAATGAAATGGGTTATGAAATGATTTGTTGTGTTTAGGAACGTCATGGATCACGTGCGTTTTAACGTGTGGATATTGACGTTTAAAGTACATTGATAATCGAATGCTAACTTGTTCTCTGTTTTGGATTCCCCGCCATGTTACAATTTTTAACAAACCTGTGACCAAAATTTTGGATACGTAAGTTTATGGTGTATAACGTGGGTGATTCACTTTCACGTCCAAAGCTAAAGATTGATGATGAAACGTTAAAAGTGATTAGTTCTTAATAATGGTTTTCCTTCTTTGCTGATTTCTTTGAAGTACAACAAAATCATGACTAAGTGAATATTGTATGTGGCCTTCCAGGCTCTTCCGCTTGTACTAAAAACGGACTACGGAAACGTCGCTTCATCTGAGTTTTGCCCCTTGAACGAATAACAAGGCGCCCACGATTTGTGTTCGGATAACGCAAATAAATACACAACGCACAATACTAAAGTACGACATATAATGTAAACAAACGACGAAGAAGCGCATAGACTTCCTTATCTCTCGGAAGATTTGTTTTGCGAGGTAACCACATCATTTAGTATTGCACTTTGCTACAACCTAGTGCATCTACAATCTACATACTAATTACATTGTTTTATCCATAAGCTCTTCTAGTGATAATGACAATTGATCACGAGCATCTACCATGGCAATACATTTATTTTATTATTTATTATCCAGTCGAGTCGAATTTAGGACAAATCTGATTTTACGGAAACGAGACACGGCAATCAATAAGATTATTTATTCTAAACACTGACGTGTGTTTTTCAATGCATTATTCAATGCAATGCATTATGCAATATACAATTATTCTCATAAATAATATTATTATGATTATGTATGTATATTTTATATTGCTTGAGAAACCAAAATTTGAACGTTTCCAAGCAGCACTTGAGGTATAATGATATAGTTTAGACACATTAATACTCAATTAGCTTTCCCCAACTTTCTAATCGAATATGCTTTAACTGATACACTCTCTCAATACCTTTGAAATTTGGTCTTAATTGTGTTTGTAATAGTTTCAACAACGTATCTGATCACGATATACGAAAAGCTCAACGCTTCTTCGTATTCAATTCAAAAGGCCTATCCAATGTTAAGATGACTTTTAAGAAGTGTCAAAGTTTACAATCATGTATTTCTAATGCTATAGACATAACGGAAAACATAATATTTTAAAACACGGCATCGTCTAGTAGTTGGACTGGACGAATAATTGTGTGGCACGAACGGCAGTCAGTTGGCCGTCGGCCGTCCGCGGGTGGACAACGTGCTTCGCAGCCACACGGCTGCACGATACATCTGCAGACATGCCGCCAACCACCATGATAGTGCCCTGTGCGTTTGTTATTATTTCATTCCTGCATAATGTGCATTTATTTTATAACTACCTTACATTTATACGGTAATATTAATTTAGATTAATTAGTTAATAACGTTTAAGTGTCGGTGTTTTATAATGTTCAATAATGTGATGTGAAATTGTGCTGAATGGATTTGGCTAAATAGTATGGCAAGTTTACTTCTGGGTTATTACAATAAATACAATAAGAATAATGCCGTATCTCACATACGGTGTGCGTGGACCGCCACAGGGATGTTCACAGCGTTTGTTGATCTGTCCGCCGCTGTGTTTACGTTTTCATTTTGGCATTGAACGAGGTTCCCGAATTGGATTGATGTGTTGGCTGGCCACGTATTCTATACTGCACTGTAAACATGAATGAATTCTATTCAATTCTAATAAGATTTCTATAAATGTTAATCAGTAGTAACAGTGAAACGTGGGTCACCAATAGTAGGTACTACGACCACATTGATAACAAATTAGAATGTTTGATAACAAGAGTTGTCATATAATATTTCATTTATAATTTCAAATTGTACTGTATGATAATTGTAGCACTTTAGTAGTAATGACCGAATTGATTTCCATTTATGGGAATCATTAATTTATAAGTGGGTGTGTTAAGTATAGTACGTGAACGGCCTACATGTCGCAACCTACGCAGTCGATAGTCATCAATCATTAACGATGAGCACAGCTGGTTGAACGAACGAACGCTGTTGTTACCTCTCTGACTTCCCGTACAGGTTGCCGTAATTAATTATTTTTTTATTAAATTACTCTTCAACAACTGTCAAACTGATCGCACTCTTAGTCTGTACTAAGGTGGAAATCGATGAAGTTGTCTTCAAAATTTCTTAACATTTTTACTCGTCAGTCGTCTTCACAAAAATTATGTCATTTATATTTAATAGTCAGCCACTCAGCGTTGGTCGAAATAACATATTTTTACACGCATTGCTATCTAAGTGCCTCCCACACCGATAAAACTTGAATTTCATTGCGTGTTAAATCTTACCGCAATTGTTATCAATTAAACGTGTTTCTTTTGCGTGCTTTAGCCCATCAGCGAATAGGGACAGTCAATCCTTTACTGGACGTAAACGATTCGATTCATAGCAATTAACCAACCTTGTCATAATGTTTGTCATGACAACTCATTTATTAGTGGTACTTTGATATTAATTATTAACATACATCCGTATAAAGTAGGGATAGAAGAATACCCGTAATTCTTCTACGTACGTATTTACTCTTCTTAGATTAGTTACAAACATAGAGATAAAATGACCTCGGACAATGTGTATTAATTTGTCAATGTGTTTTGAACATAGACCGGTACTACAGGTCTGCGCTTAATCTACGTCCGTACTTTGCTTATGCTTATTAGAACGCTGGAAAAGCTCGTTTATAAAATACAAGTTTAAAAAATAGAAAAACTTTTAAATATTTTTAGTTGTTTTGAAGATTATGGTATCCGCCCTTGTTAGTTTAGGGTTTCTGCATAATACCATTTTGCATAATTGTTAGCTAAAATTTGTCTGTGTGTGAAAGTGATGCTGAATCGTAAGAATGGGGATGGTCGCAACAGATCCGAGATTTTATTGCTTGCTTCATTAACGATCGTTGACCCGTAGACATTGACATCCATGGCAGTAAAACTTTGTCATAAACACAGATGAGAAAGTATAGTAATAATGAAAAGGATAGGTAGCAAGTAGGCGTTTGTTATGAAATTAATCAAAAATAATACCTATTGACATAAGAAATGTATTTGTTTGCGATGTTTGCTGACGATAATGTTGCACAGGTAGCGAGCCCGCGCCTCCGCCCTGCGAGGTATTCCTCGGTGGCTCCTGTAATCCCACTACATGGAGATCAGACATTGCTATACCTATGTTGAAGAAAATGGGAATTACGTATTTCAATCCGGTGAGTTTTCTTTTACGATATACCTACATTTTAATGCATATATATATACGTAAGTTCGTCCGTATGACGAAATCAGCTAGATTTATAATTCCTTTTGAATAACAATAATATTTACTCTTAGAACTTGATCGATGATTATCGATATCACAATTCCGTCAATGAATGCGATTCAAAAGGCCTTGAAGGCTAGTTCTGAGTGATAGCCAGTATCGTGATACAAAAATATTACTTATTATGTAAACAGGACCTCCGTCTCGCATAGATCGAAGGTAACACCAAATTGAATATAAATACTTACAATTAGATTATTTTTATTGTTAGTTCTTCAAGGAATAAAATACTTTTAATTTTATTAAATGTACTTAAAGCAATAACACAACAATAATAACTTATTTGTCAGGATTGGAAATGACCATTACCTATTTGCAATACTACTATTAGTAGGTTGTTAAGACATCACGATTTATGCAAAACAAATTACTATTGTTCAGGAAAAATATACTTAGGAACAGAACAATTGTCAATCAAATCTTGAATAGAAAAATGATAGTTTTATAAATACCAGTGCATGTAGATGTGTTCCACGCTGTATTTGACGAAACATATTCAAACATTGTTTGCATTTAGTGAATAACGTTTGAAGTTTACTTGAATGTTAATAATAAATTACTACTAAAGAGTTAAGCCATTGTTTTTATATGATTTGATTGCAGTAGTAATAAAAATTATGTACCTAAAAACAAACATCTATTTCAAATGTGATCGTCATAACATGTTATTAAATTTAAAAAGTCAGCATTTAAATTTTCTTTGTTGAGTTAATACATACGAGTCACAAAATAAATAATTGTTTCAATTAAACAATGATTACATCTATTCTACATCTTTTGTGGACATTTTTGACTTCAAAATTAAACCAGTTCGATAACAAGTACGAGGTTAGAGATAATAACTAAATTGTTCCATTAATTACTTAAACGTGATGTCATCACTAAGGTACCCTTTAGTTGATCATTCCGGTTTTCGATGATTCGTTTTCGTGACGAATTCAAATTCGTGATAACCGATCGAATTTTATTGAATCACTGACAATGATTAGAAAGAAAATCTAATATTGGATAACACGTTTTTAATCTAACATTCTCAAAAATGATTTTTTTTCAAAAAAATCTATAGTTTATCTAAAATGTTGATAAGGATCTTTTGTTGATAACGCGTGTTCATTTATTGAAAAATTCGATAGGTACGTGTGTTTGGTAGATAAATATTATTTAAGAGAAACATAATATTATTATAACAAGTTTTAATCCTTATCGTAGTCATTGAAAACACGTCCTAATTAATGTCACGTTCGTGAACTTAAAGATGATAACTATAAAGTTATTTTGTACTAGCTGCTGTCCGCGACTTCATTTGCGTGAACCATAGCGCCAACAACTATGTAATCTTTTAAAAATTACATGCATTTACCAAGAACGAAAGTGTACTAATAAAGTCCTTGAAGTTCAACGAACATTAAGAAAAAAATTGGCCAAGATGGTCCGGGCGTTGTTAAGTTATACGCTAAGCAACACATTTTGCAATTCATTTTTAATTTTTATACTATTAGAGGCAGATAGATAGAACTCTTCAACTTATAGCCGAATCTCAATCCATAACATGTTATGTTAACGAGCTAAACACCCAAGATCTATGGCGCTCTTATTTTTATTTACGTTTGCATGTCGTCCGACAAACGACATAGATAAGATAAGAAAGAAAGCGCCATACGCTTCGACGACCTAATCACAGTTTTCATCTGGATGAGTTTATTTTTTATTTTTAAAACTTCTGAATTTCTCCCACCATTCATCCATCATCATCATGTGTAGTAATGCATGAGTTTGATTTTTTAACAGCAAGTTGAGGATTGGTCGACGGAGTTAATCGAGGTAGAACATCGAGCTAAAGCAGCGGCTCGAGCGCTTCTTTTCGTTTTGGACAGCGAGACTAGAGCCGTCGCCGCTAGTGTAGAAGCTGCACATCTCGCTGCCGCCCCGAGAGATCTACTACTCGTTCTGCGACCTTATAGTCGGCGGCAGAACATTGGCAACGAGACCATTTCGGACCAGTAAGTTTAATTTATTAAGCATGTGTATTTTTAAAGTGTTAATATTATTGATAAAGACTTGACGTTGCTTTTGCAGCGAATACATAGAGCTGTCACGAGCGCGAGCAACGTTACAAGAAGCGGTGGAACGGCGTGGTCTTCCAGCGTTCACCGACATTCCAGCTGCGTTGAAGTGCGCTCGGACGGTGCTACGCGGCGCTCGGACTCATCCGCGACAATCTCTCGGACACACCATTCTGCGCTTGAAACGAGCCTACGATGCAGCCGGTGGAAAGAGCGGAAGACTGACTCGCACTAGAGCAGTCGAAGCTCTGAAAGATGTGACCAGAACGTCGCGAGACACAGTGGAACGAAGCCTACCGGCTGCTGAATACGTGGATTTTGAAACATTTTGCGCAGCTGTAGCTGAACTCGCATCAGACGCAGGTGAGACAAAATCTTGTTTACACATTCTTAGTAGTCTGTTGTTGATCGAACGGAAAGTAAGTTGGCGGGGTGATGTCTGTTGAAGGTTCGCCACCTCCGAGCGCGGAGGTGTCGAGCGAGCCCTTGGGCACGCGCGTGCGTCGTGCGTTTCGTTCCCTCCGCGAGTTGTTCGCTCCGTCCGGCGCTGGTGCGTGTCGCTGCATACGGTTCCGTTGTTTTGGTTGCGATATCGCTTGCTGTATTTTATCTCGCTTGTTGTTAGGCATCATATTATAGCACGCATGTCACACTTCGAGTCGTCATCGTCAGAACTCATTATCTTATCTTGAGTTTTACCTTTGATTCAAAGAAATTCGCACTCACAAGGTGTTTCCTTGAATGTAATTTGTTGTGTTCAGTTTTATTATTTGATCATCATTATTAACAGCGTGTCGTTTGTTCATTGTAAATATTATTTAAAACGTCTGAAATGTACACATATTTGCACTTTTTACACATGTACCACATTGCTGTATATTTAATATTCTTTACATTTACATAGAATGGCAAAATCGCAATGGCACCGAGAATGCGGACAGTGGCGCAGAGGCGCGAGGCGACCGAGGGGAGGCTCCTCGGGACAACTCCGTGCGACACGTGTACAACGCGAGGCTCAGGGCATACGGGAGAAAGCTCGGCCTATTTATTCCCAAGGTGTGACTATGACTATTACTCTAACTAGACAAAGGTTTGTTTTAATGTATAAATTAAAATGATAAATTGTAATCCAAATTTATACAGAGTGGATATGTGATCTTTTTGAGGCCGAAATGGGGTTAATGTCCTATCGAAATACAAGTAAGAACAACTTTTGTATTTGGAATCGAGTCAACTTTTTTTCAAGTATCCCTCGGACTAACGTTCAAAAATCGACGTTTGCAGCTTTTCTTATTTTCTTATTAAATATTTATTGACCGTTGCCTATCGTTATTTCAGAACGGTGGAAACAGAACCAGCCGGGAGAGCGCAGCCGGCACGGGCACGGGCTCGCCCCTGGCCGAGAGTCCGGACTCAGTATTCACGCCGAGCACGGAGCGGCGTCTCGAGGGACTGCCCGCCATGCTCGGCGCGCCCACGCACGACGTCTACCTCTGCGGATCCTTCCCGGTAAATATTAATTACTTTTATATAGGGGCGCATAATTGAGACCTGACAAATTTTCAAAGCAACGTGATATTTTATATAACTGAAATAAAACGGTTTGTCATGAATATATTATTCGCTTTACTTATAAATTAATTTTTAAAAAAATCTGTATTTCAAGGTCATTTTTTGTTGCATTGCAGAGCGAGAGAACGCGACCCGAGGAGATACTCCGTCGTGCTGGCGTGTCGTACGTGGTGCCGCGCGCCAACGATTACACGCGCATGTTCTCGTCGGCCACGCGCCGCGCCGCGCCCTCGCCCGCGGAGTCCCCGCGCCGCGACAAGTACGCGCGCCCCGCCCCCTCGCCCGCCACCTCCCCGCTCGGTGACGTCACGCTGCGCGACCCGCCCGTCGCCGACAGGAGCGACCGCCTCAGCGCCTCTGACTACTACACCGTCTCCGATGACGTCACACCACAACCATTCAAAGGTATGCAGAAGTACTGTGTCGCAGAGCTATGGCGATAGGAACTGACCTTCACCAAAGCGTTACGCATTGATGATATCAAAATTGTTGATACCTACTTATCTGAAAAGAGTTGCTCTTCCACCATCAAATAATTAAAATTCTCCCATAAATTATCTTGAGATTTTTTTGAGACTGAGAGTGTTCTTTACATACCTGCTGTTATTGATACGTTTTATTTCCTGATTTGAAACACAACTCACTCTAGTTAGCTAGTATTGTCTGATCTTATATTTATGTACTACTTCTACCACTCCATTTTCTCAGTACATCTCTGCTAAGTCAGTAACATCTACACCTGTCGTGTTCCAGGAACGTACGACGAGGACCTACTGTTAGGTTCCCGCGTGCTGGTGTTCTGTATGAGCGCGGAGGCGCCGTGCTTCGCGGCGATGGTGCTGGCGGCGCACTACATGGGGCTGCGGCCCGCCAACACCGTGCTTATCGTGCAACCTATGGACAGAGACTCGGCGCCTAAAGTTAGTACAATACATTACTCTCACTCTAAATATTACAAAATGTCATTAAAAATTATGTTTTCTTTTTAATTTTTCCATTACTTAATATATTTTGGTAACAATCGGACACAAAATCCTAACAAGGATCTCACATTCTCAAATGCAATCATGTGCAATTCCAATATCGAGACATTGTTTCCATGTTCTATCTACCTACCGACTTACCTACTTGATAAAGGTACTCTGTATACCAATTACTGGCTTGAATAATTACGAAATTAGCTATTAATAATTTCATAACTAACATAGTTACAACACACATTTGCGCTGAACAATACTATTTATTATGTTATCATCAGATATAGTATTGCACATTCCAATTATGACATCAAAGATAAACCTATTTTTCATTCTTACACTATTTAAAAAGCAATTAGTAATTACGTTTTCTACTGCGCAGCTACTGTAATCAGCAAGTAGCAATTAATTACAGCTTCACAAACAAAACTATCTATCTACTATTGTAGAGATATTTCTCTAGTATACAATATCGAATTAATATCATACGAAATCTACCTAATAAATAATAATGTAGTATAATTTCGTAACAAAACAAGTATTTGATTGTATCAATGTATTGAAACTTACAGTACAGTGAAGCGGCATTGAAAGACTACAATCGAGGCAGACATTACCTGTCGGACCTCGCCCGCCGCGCCGGCGTGCCCGTGTTCGACAACGTTGAAGCGGCGATGGCGTGCGTGGTCGCCAGGCTGCGGGCCACGTAGCGAACATAATTATTACACAAGGAATACACCTGAAACAAGCTACGGAAACACAGCTTGCAACACTAGTAACGCCGCTTCGAATAAATAATATTACATTACGCTAAGTTGGAACTTTTAAGTTTCGATTTCTCCGAGCGAATCTCACTTGCCGTATTTTACCTTAAATTGAACTGAAACACAGATTCAGTTTTACTTGTTATAAGGTAGCCAGCCATCGTTCCAATAGACAATTTTAGATTTGTATATTTCTTTTATTTTATCGGTCTGTCCGAGTAATGTAACATTCCGACCTCAAGGAGCGGCCTAAGATCACAAATATTTGTATAAAGACATCACAATGTTACAAACATCATTTTTAAATTAAATTTATTTTATTCGCGTGGAAAAGAGTCTCATACGAGTGTACTTATTAATTTGAAGACGTTTAGTTTAGTACAAAATAATGTCTCTCTTTTATTTCATCACTCTCTATTGTATAAATGTAATTATTGTTTTTATAGACTATAAATGTATTATGTTCTAACGTGAAGTGTATGGGAGAGAATGTATGCTGAGGGCGCAAAGGTTGTCTCAATGAGGATGTAACAAATCTCTGTGATGAATTTGCTTAGTAAATTTTACTGTGTAGTTACAGTTTATTATTTTAGCTAATAGTAAATACATTGTGTACGGTACAAACGTGTACAATTATTGTTGTGCAGATCCAAGTAATCGTTCGTCCTGAACTGTTCAATTCATCATAATGAATGGTAGCGAGTCCGCAATGGTTCAGTGAGAACGACTTAGTGCATTAGTTAATTGTTTGTGGAATGTACTTACAGTGGGTCTTATCGCCATTTCTCTCTCTACATTTATGTTATTGGCAGTGATCAATAACGGAGACGAATATGGACGATACAGCCGTATTACTTCGAGAAAGTACAAATGTCTTGCTCACGTAGCAATTTTAAGATTTTAGAAATTTAACAAGGAATTTTATAGTAATTGCAACTTTTAATGTTATAAAGTTTAACAACTTATACTCATTTATTAGATTTATAACAAATATAATTTTATGATAAATATTAAAACGTAACTGGTTAAAATTAAATGCTTGCAATCAAAAATGATAATAGAATTAGTAATTATTATTAATATCAACTATTCCAAGCAAAACTTATTAGTAGAATTTATAGGATAATATAATACTTGACCCACTGTTACTAAAATATTTCATTTCTTTGTATCTATTAAAATCAGCAAATATTATTTGCTAGTCACACTCCCATTTAATTATTATCTATAAGTACTTTGTAATGTTGATTGATAGTACAAATAACTAATTTATAGGAAAAATATTTCAAATATTAATTGTAATTTTTATGCCATGTACGCTTATTTTAAAACTAAAACATCACACATGTAAATATAAAATGTATAATTATTTTTTTAGTTTTATTTATCTTTTTCCAAACTCCTTTTGTAAAACATTAAAAACATGATATGAAAATTATAGAAATACTGATTTTGAAAAAAAAAAAAATTAATCTTAAATATGTAATTTTGTAAATAAACCGCAAAAGAACTTTCGGAATCCCATTTATTTTGTTTTACTACAAACAAAAAATGTATAACTAATTATACAACTGTATATTTTGGAAATAAATAAAAACGTAAGGTTTACACAATAGTCAGTGTTATTATACTCCGTATTCATTTATTTACACTTATTTTTTACATTATATTTTTAAAAAAATTAACAAAGGAATAAAATTTAAAAATACAATATAAAAAACAGAGGCCAGAGGAAGACGAGGTCTACGACCCAAGCCATCAGTGGTCAGGGCTCAAAAGAGAGGAACCTCCTCACAATACGTGTCGTGTCAAGAACGACCGCCTTCTGAATCAAGCCCTTTACCCAGCTGGGGAGCGAAAGCTTCTCAAGATGACGGTCGAAGCTTTTCGCTATTAGACCGTGCACAGATACAACGATCGGAACAATGATGGTCGATTCAACACGCCACATGTCGGTCACCTCGTGGGCCAAGTCCAAATATTTTAGCTGTTTTTCTTTTTCTGCCTTCACAAGGTTCTCGTCATGCGGAATGGTGACATCGATCAGCACTGCCCGATGCGCGTCCCGATCTATTATCACTATGTCACTATTATACTTACTATTACTACTACCTAATACTCAAAATACTGTCATTTTTTCCTTTTCCTTTCTATGTCTTTGTTCTTTAGTGATGTCTTTTTCACGTCTTTGTAAGACCTGCAGCTCTTTATTTTTTTCTCTAATTTGTAGATTGATATTTGTATGACCGCCTGTACCTTCTGGATACTTAACTAAAGCGTTTTTCAACTTGACTATTTCGCGCTCAATTCGACTTAAATCTTCTTCTATTTTAAACTTTTCTACATTTAGATCTTTACTAGTCGACTGTTTAACGTCAATTTCGGTGCGATCACTTGCTTCAGTTTGCGGTTTGTCCCCTAATGTGTTGTTAATAAAATTGAAAACGTTTCTTCTCTCTTTCTCTTTTTCACGTTCGTAGGCTCTCTTGTTCCGTTCTTCTTCCTTCTTTTGTAACCTTTTTAATCTTTGTTCCACCTTGAAGATAAAGATTTTTTAATAAGTTATCAATAATTAGGATTAACTCTTAATTTCCCAGTAAGAAAATTCAGATTCACAGTTATTACGTGTTCATGTTTTTATATTTAACCTAATTATTATTTTTAAGTTTTGTCATAAATAAAAAGTAAATTTTATAATTTTAGAACCTGAGGCCACATTAGAGACATCATTAGAAGAAGCTCTTTCAGATCATTGCAAGGCTGTGGATGTTATGGGTTTCTGTCATCAGAAAGTAAAACATAATAACAAGCAGTATTACCTTGAGCGGGTCCTGCATCTGCGTGACGGTCATGCAGTGGTCGAGGCTCTTACCGAGCGGCAACACGCGCGCCTGCACCGGCTCCGTGCGCCCGTCACCCGCCGCGCCCAGCCCCGACCCCGCCACGTACCCCATGGCGAACATTAACTTGGAACCTATGCCCTGTTTACATACACAAATTCATTAAGAAATGTAAAATTTAATCAGTACAATGTTTATCAGGGTTTGTTTACGAAAAAAAAAACCAAAAAAATGTATGCACGCTACAATCGTTCTTTATGCATTACGCGTTATCGCGAACGACAACCGCGTAATGTAAATCGTAAGTGTCTATGAGCAACAATTAACACTTTCTAAGTTCAGCTGTAAAGAGGAGGGCGTGTCATGATTCTTGATAATCCAATTGTTTTTTTTGTTTTGTAGGCAGACAAGCGCACGGGCCACCTGATCGTAAGCGATTACCGTTGCTCATGGACCTCTGCAATGTCGGGGAACACTGCGGTTTCACTACCTACAGCCTACCATTAAGGACTTAAACTATAAATTCATAAAATATAATAGTAAAGAAATACATACTCACTCTAGTATGTCGCTCCCACTCTCCCATGGCTGGTGCATTATTCTGTAAACTCTTTTCAATAATGAGTGCAGTTCTGTCAACTTCAGTTCGTACTGTTTTGCGTTGTGAGTATTCAGAATCACTCAGATCTTCACTTGAATCAGAATCATCACTTTCCTCGGCTGTGGAATGAGTTTTTAACTAAAATTGTGGTAAATGCTCCATACATCAGAAATCACACCATGCAATAGATTGTAATCTATAAGGTTGTAAAAGGGTATTTAATTATTTTTGAAACATTTTCTATTTATCTATCTATTAGCTGTAGTCTGTTATGTGTATAAATGAACTAGGCAACTATTTTACATAGATTGGAGTACACTTACTATTGAGCGGAAAAATTTCTTCAATAGACACAGTAATTTCATCAGAGCCAATTTTTCTTTTTTCTCCGCTCTTCATGCCATGTTCTAATTTAGCAATGCACATCTGATTTTCATTGTCTATACTTTTAACTATGGCTCTGTGCCATAGATGATATTTTTCTGTGGACTTTTTTGTTATGCTTACATCCTGAAAAATATTGTAAATTCAAACAAATTGTTTTAAATTTTTATTTTAAAAGTAAAATTAAATTGTAAAGTTTATAAATGATTTTAATAATGGTGTTTTTAAGTGAAACTATGTATTTAGTATTTAACTCACTTCATCATCTGGTGGTTTCAGTTTCACTAAGATCCTA
The DNA here is from genome assembly GCA_030269945.2 of Trilocha varians. Taxonomy (NCBI): domain Eukaryota; kingdom Metazoa; phylum Arthropoda; class Insecta; order Lepidoptera; family Bombycidae; genus Trilocha; species Trilocha varians. The sequence goes on along the minus strand of AP028267.1, from coordinate 6,256,765 downwards.
CTACCAGTTTTTATTGAACTAAAATTGGGATCTATTGCTTCTTTTAAATCAGATAACTGGACTACATTGCCATGGGAATATCTGTAATATAATGAATAAAGAAAATTATGAAAGATCACATTTTACTTTGTTGACATTTTATTACATTATCTAGATTCAGATCATGTTGAAATTAAAGAATAAATTTAACAGTTCAGTGTTCATATTTCTACATTTTTTCTGAAGGAATTTTACTGTTCAAATTAAAGTAGAAAACCAATATGCTCACCTACATTGTTCATCACTAAACTTACACTCCCCATCCAGATAAAAAGGACATGGTAACATTTCTGAATGTGTTGGGTGTGTAAATAATATTTGTACCTAAAAAGAATGTTCATTTTCCATCACAAATATAAAACTATAAATTTAATTTATTATTACTAGTGTTTATGGCTCCTTCCCATTCTGAACATGTTGAAACAAGTATGCTGAGACTACCACTATTTCACAGACACAGAAAATAAAATTGAAATTGATTCTGTGAGTTGATTGAAGTTTGCGAAATGTGTTTCAACATGATTTTCTCTTTGTAATGAACACAAATTTTATAAATATCAAACAATGAATACATAGTAACGGCTGATTTGCAAAACTGTTTAACAGAAACACTCCAGTGCAATTATTCATTCATAGTTTTTCCCATCATTCAGTATTATCACTTTGTATAAAGCTTGAATAGATGTTTCATGATGGGTTTCGAATTTTATGTTCTTCTACATAATATAGTTAATTGGAGATCCAAAGAGAATTGACTCAACAATCAACCAAATCAAGCACACCATCATATTCCTGAACTGAAAGCCAATCAACCAATTAAACTTATTTAAAAATCTCAATTCTAAATTGTAACTTCTAATGACAACACTTGTGTAGCACACAATAGTTCGATTTTAGTGTTTTCTGAATAAAGTGTTTTTTTGAGTTGACTCCCTGACTAGATCTGGATGTGTGATATTTAATAAAAGATTGAACTACCTTAAGATCATTAAACTTGTCATCATTCATTCTGGGTACAATAGAGCTGACCATTGCATTATGTAGACTGGGTTGCCCACCCCATTTGTGAGTGTGGTACACGGCACATTTCATACCCAGTAAACTGGAGAGATCTTCCTGAAATTAAGTATGTCATATGACTCTACCTGGCATAAAACTAAGAGAAATTGGAGAAATTTAATTGAATAAGGTAGATTAAGTAGATCTATTTCATTGATAATTTCAAACTAGTGATGATTAAAATGCAGGGAGGAGGTTCAAAGATAGTCAGAAATAATGGGAATGTTTCCATTTACCTAAATTAAGTAAAAATTAAAATGCCAGTAATTCCACCCCTTAAAAGACAGTAATTAGGAGAATATACATTCATTCACAAAGCTAAAAATTAATTGTTTCAAATGGAAAAGGAATATATTACCTCTATATCACTATTACATGTGTCAGAAGTAGTTTTTTCTTTATCATCTTTTTCTGTGTCAAATTCATTCATTTCAGCCTGTTAAATAAGGTACAAAATAATAATGGTTAGCTTACTAATAGTGTTAGAACTTACAATATGTGAACTGAATAGTTTGCAGTTAAATTTCAAATACATTGTAAGACTAGGTGACAAGTTGAATTGTCTAATTGCCAAGCCATCTACTGGGCCCAAATGTGTTTTTCTAATTAATTTATGAATTTATTTCGTGAAAGAGAACCTACATACATCTTCACATCCATATATGCACAATAACTAATGTTCACATTTAACATTTTAAGGATTATTACCATGAATCGTGCATATTCATCGTCCAATTCGTTGTTTGTACTCTTCTGTGGGTTAGATTGAGTTTCACCATGTTTACCGTTTGCGGCCGCTAAGCTCTCTTGAGTGAGCCCAATGAGCTGATTTAAATCAGATTGCAGTGATAGCAAAGATTCCTTTTCGGTTGGATCATTTGTGGCTTCTAAAGATTGCCGCACAATTTTAATCTAAAATCAAAAATGTTTGTAGTTTTCTACCTTTTGAATTTATTAGTAAATGTATTTTTTATACCTACTTGTTCTTCATACTGCTTCAAAGAGGACTGAAGATCTTCCATTACAAATATTTTATCACTTTCACTGGATTGGACTTTTTCTTTTTCCCTTATTATTACAGTTAAAAGTCGATTTCACTCTCTTTTACTTGAAAATAGGAGAATTATTTGAGAATTAAAGAGATGATCACTGTTTTTCGAAATTCTCTTACATTAGGGCGGGGAAAGATTTGTTGTAATTTGTTAGATTCATTCAAAAAACATCGATGTATCGAGTATTCGTTACTTAAAAACAACATGAAAAATAAAATTAAAATTTTCTGTTATAATTACATATTATTAAGTGTGTTCGGAGCTGAAGGCAGGCAATAAAATTGATTGACTTCTGAATATTACTTGGGTATTAAGTGGGTTTAAGTTTATATATATATTTTTTTAATGAAAATAGTTTACAAATGATGTTGAATACAACAAATACGTTAAATAACAATATACATGCAACATCAACATTCAAGTTCAACTGAATGTAACACGATGCTTAAAGTACACCTAGTTTTGCACCCCCGTATCGTAAACTTAAATCGATATTTTCAAAACGTCATTGAATGATCGATTTTATTTTCTCATCACTTTTTGAAAGTGTCAAATAGTTTTTTTTTTATATATTTTATGGCCTATGGTAACAAAACATTTATGTTTATTCTTAGTTTCAAGATTCTCATATTTTTCATGGTTTTTTTAATATGCGATCTCTTTTTCATTTTATTGCATGTTTTGATAGCCATAATACATAAGGTATCGTAGGCGGGGCTAAATAAATAAGTTACCTTTGCGTTTTATCATAGTTTAGTTGTTTTGATGGATTAGAAATTGTGAAGATGTAATAAACAAAGGTAATCACTATTACATTACGACCTACAACATTAGACCTTAGTTCAATTCGATTCCTAAATACCATCGATGATAAATTACACCCAAACCACCCAAAAAAAGCATTAAAAATTGCTAGAATTCATCATAAATAAAAATAAATTAATATTATACAGTTTATTTATTTTTAGACTAGAAAGTATTTTTTGAGTTTAATTTTTTAATGTTTTAACTGTGATTTTTCTTATAACAGTACCTATAACTTTTTTGATCTCATCACCGGAGTACATTTTATCATTGCTGAAATTCTCCACAATTGTTTGATAAGTTTCATTCATAATGAGTTTCACTTTTTCTGTAATATCTGTTTCAGTTTTGTTTTCTGACAGTTGATCAATTGTTTTCATTGCATTGGTTAGTTCACTACTTTCCATTGTTAATGTACTTTCTAAATTATTAACTTGTTTTTGTAAGTTATCTTGATTCAAAATCATTTGTTGTTCTAATTGAGTTAAAGTTGCTTTCAGCTTAGATATTTCACAATCCTTCATAAGTATTGTATCTTCTTGAGTAGTTATTTTATTTTGCAATGATTGTATTTCTATTTCCTTGTTGTTTACTTCTTTTTCTCCTTCAACACTTTGTTTTACACTTTGAGCTGTAATGTCTTGGTTTTTATTTATTAGTAAATCTTCATATAATTTAATTTTACTTTCATATTCCTTAAGTAATTTATGTAATAATTCAATTTCTGTACTAGAACTAGATATTTTTTGTTGAAGAGATAAATCTGATATTTTATTTACAACAGTGTCTACTTTATCATTTATCCTATTTAAATTTATTCTTATTTCACTATTATTAATTCTTTGTTCAGTTAAAAACAAGTCAAGATTTCTATCATCTTTTGCTCCTTGATTTGCAATGAAGCTAGTACTTGTTACTGGTACTAATATGTCATTAACAAATGTATATAAACTTGAATTATCTGCTTTTTGTATGTTGGATACAACTGCTGCATGTCTATTACTATTTTCAGCTTGAATAACATCTACAGTTTTGTCTGGCAGAATTTTTTTCGGTATATTTTTTGGTGGTTTATATCTCACCAGTTTTGGTGGATCTTTACTGTCTTCAGTATCTGTTGAATCACTTGTTTTCTCAGTAATTTTGGAATGTGCTGGTAATACTGATTGGCCCATGCTAGCCATTCTGTTTAGAATTGACATTTTGGTCTTTCTATTTATTGAGGAGTCTGTGTCACTGTTTGGTTGAGTGACTGTTTGCTCTTCTGCAGTTTCATTTACAGATTTAGAAGTATTGTCAACTTTATCCAGGCTGGGTGGTTTGGAATTGTCACCACAATTTAATATTACATCAAATCCTTTAAGGATGTTGATTATGGCTTTTATTTCTTCTTCTGTTGAATACAGACACCAGAATTTCTGAAGGCTATCATAATATGAAAAGTGATTATTATTCACAACTATTTGAAGCTGTGTGGATATTAATGTGCTTGATAATGTGGTTTTGTTTGAATCATAGAGCACTATATTATGACTTGGCCCAATAGTTTGCTTTATTATAGCAAAGCCTATTTTTCCTTTAGAGACATAAGCATTCTGAGACCTGAAACAAAATAGTTAATTTTGTAAAGATTCCTCATATGTTGTTAACATTAAGTAGATAATACATTTGTGCATGTTATAATCATTACTTTCGTAAAGTATATTTCTGACAGTTGTTTAGTTTACATATTTTTTTGAGAATATTATGAGTCAGAGCATACGGTATGTTAGCACAAAACATACATCACAATAAGATAAACAACATGTTTATTGTTGAAAGAGAGACATTGTTACTTTCAGATAAAATTAAATTACTAAGTTTTTTTAAATTTTCTGCATGAATTATTCTAAGTAATTATTTTACATACCATTCATAGGCAGTTAAGGCACAAGCATGAATGCATTGAGTTTGTTTTGTGTCACTTGGTTTTTGAGCTATTTGTGGTTTAGGGGGTGTATATTTTAATGTTTTATCTTCACTGCCTTCTGTACTTGCTTCCTTATTTCCAAAAATATTTGCCAGTGTGGTGCTGAAATCGATAACAATTTTAATAAAAAGTAACATTGTTTCTATGATATTACACATAAAAGGAGAGTCGTGTAAGTGCTTTGAATACTATAATAATTTAAGAGTAGTTCAATGAAGTTATGACACTTTGATGTTTAAAAATGTTATATTTAAATTTTTGTTAACACTTCTTACCTCGCCATTGGAGTAAAGAAATCATCATCCACTTCATCTGTTTCCAACATGATTGTCAGAATTTATTGCAACTGACGATGACTAATTTAATGTAAAATGTTAAGTGAGTTTACATTGAAAAAAGACACCATTGAGCATAATGTAAAATTACATTGAACGTAAACTACTGTCGTATGTATTATTAAGATCAAGTTTTTCTTAATAATTGCCACATAACCACATTAAACATAAATAATTAACATTTTTACATAATAAAAATAAAAATGATAAACTTTGATAAACTTCCAGACAGGATTTTTTGACATTTGACAGAATTTGACAATGTCGCTTTTTTTTTCAAGTGTTTAAATAAATTGTACATAGTGCATTGATGTTTGGTGCAATTACAGGAAAGTACAGACATTGAAATAGCTAGAATTTATTAATAAGTTTTATAAATCTACTATCTGTGCTAGTTTGATTTTGGTTTAAAAGTTAATAACTGTCAAAAACAGCGATTGTCAAAAGTCATTTTCCAAATTCGTGCCAAATTCCAAACCAGAATCTGGAAACGCAAAATAGCCAATATATTTGAAGTCAAATTAAAATTTAGTTTCAAGACAATTGAATTTGCGTCGTACGTTTAATTTTTACGTAATTTTAGCGTATAACCAAACTTCTCAAGATTGATTTTTGATATCTTTTGTTAACCACTTTTAAGTAATATTTCACAATATGACGATGTTTTCCTGCATAACCTGTAAAGTGATGTTCAATTCATCTGAATTGCAACGAGAACATTACAAATTAGATTGGCACAGATACAACCTAAAAAGAAAAGTGGCTTCTATTGAACCTGTCTCACTGGAGGAGTTTGAGCAAAGGGCAAAAGAGCATCGTGAAAGTCAGAACGTGAAGCAAGATGAGTCGCAATACTGCCAATGTTGTTCAAAACTATTCAGTACTAAGAATGCCTACAACAATCACTTGAATAGTAAAAAACATAAATTGTTAGCTGAAAAACATGTGGAAAGTCATAAAGAAGATGAGAATAGTGGTCATTCGGATACAGACAGTTTTGTTAAAGTCGAACCTACTCCCAGTGCAACTAAAGAGCAAAGTAAATTTGTTGTCCTGAATGCTGCTGAATCAGGCGATGAAGATGTAGAAACAGATTCAGAAATAGAAGAGGTAGGTTAAATTTGGAATTTCCTCAAATTATCCACTAGCGGCTAAGTTTAAGTGTGAAAGATATCATTAACTATTTACTTCTTGTATTACAGCTTGATTCTGATGAGTGGGATGAGTGCCGCATACAAGACAGTGATTCATTGATCAAACCTAATGATTGTTTGTTCTGTACGCATCACAGTAAGAACATGGTGAAGAATTTGAAACATATGTCAGAGACACACTCATTTTTCATTCCTGATGTTGAATTTTGTGTGAACCTCAAAGGTCTACTTTTGTACTTAGGAGAAAAGGTAAAGTTAATCTTTAGAAAATAAATTTTAAAGTATAAAATAAAAGATCCAGCTTTTATTTATATGGCACTTGAAAATTCCTAATCCTAAATCAATAATTATTTTTCATTGTTAGTTTACTGGTTGATAATGTAGTAAATACTATAATTTGAAACCAATTACCTGGCTGCTTGAAATTTGCCGACATTTGAAATTATTGAAACAATAGATAAATAAAAATGTGGTGCAATCTGATCAGTATGTAATAACAATACAAAATGATCACAAATGAAAATAGCAACTTTTTAGCATTCATCTCTTTTTTCTAGATTTCCCAAGGATACATGTGTTTATGGTGTAATGACACTGGCAGAACATTTTATTCAATGGAGGCTGCACGAGCTCACATGATTGATAAAGGACATTGCAAAATGTTACATGAAGGGGTTGCCTTAGCTGAATATGCCGATTATTATGATTACAGGTAAACTTATAACTGTAGTAAAACAAGGAAAAAGTTGTATTTAATCTTGTTTTATCATAACTCCTTCAACTACTTTGCTATGTAATAAATGGCTATGAAATAAACTGATTAAACATTTGGATTAAAATAAAAATATAAAAAGCTGATAGCATGTAATATCATTTCCAGTGCCTCCTACCCTGATCATGAAGACGGCGAGGATATGAATGTGGATGAAGAAGTAGATGGTCCAACAACACTTGAGGGTGATGACTTCCAACTAGTGCTGCCGTCGGGAGTTACTGTGGGACACAGATCACTTATGAAGTAAAGCTTTTAATATTATATTCAAAGTGCCATATGCTCGTTTATCTACCTTGCAATAAAAAAAAAAATGTAATACTTGTGGCCCATAATGTATTGTCTTTGTTCCATATTATTACTTGAGCATTTAGTCAGTAAAGTTCAGTTCATATTTAAAAAAAAATGATTTAAAATAGTTGTTTTGAATATTATTGAACTAAATATTATAATAATGTAGCACAGCAAACACACACATACAACCAACACGCAGAACCCGGAGATGTAGAATCATCTCCGAAGACTAAAACGAGCAGGGGAGCAGATTACCCTTTTTCCCGTGGGTCGTGGGACGGGGTAGTCTGAAAAAAAAAACCCGACCCAAGAGGTCGAGAACGCTAGCCGTTACTATACTAATAATGTAGTACTACATGAAACCATTATTCTCTTTACAGATACTACAGACAGAATTTGACTCAAAGCAGTCATGCCCTAGTCAAAAAATCAGATAGGAAACTACACAGGCTCTTAGGTGTATACAAGGCTCTCGGATGGGCTCCCAAGGAACAAAAGTTGGCTGCCAAGTAAGTATCTTAATATTGAAATTTATTAATTTGTTTATTCAAATCTGTTTTAAAAACTACATATTCATTATGTGTTTTCTAAAATTAAGAAATACATTTTAAATAGGGGTGTGCGAATAATTCGAACTCACGAATTATTCGTTTCGAATCGAATACGAATATTCGATTCTATTCGATTCGAACGATATTCGCACACCCCTAATTTTAAGTTATAATCAAATCAAATAAAAAAAAATGAAAAGGTTAAGATTTTAACTATAAAATGATATTGCAGGATTATTCTTATGTCATTACTTTAGCATGAGAATTCTATAAAATAACATTTCTTACACAGGAAAGCACGAGACATTCACTTCATGAAACGAGTACAAGCGAAATGGGTAATGAAAATGTCAATGAAAACAAACAAGTTCCAGAAACATTACCGGCCGCAAGTCAATTTCTAGGTTTTATATCTATTTTCATTGTTACATTGCACTATTTATAACACTAGCATAATTGTACAACTTGTTCCAACTTCCATCAATACTATTGGATTTCATGAAATAAGAAATCAATTCCTGAAGTATAAAGATTAAAATTTTAATTTACCTAATACTGAAAAAAAAAAACATTCTATGCGATAGTCATATTTTTTGTTCAAACTCAGAAAGTATTGATAAGATCAAATTAAGAAAATTGAGAATAACTTGCAGTTGAAAAAACGATTATCTGTTTGCATAGCAGAAAATACAGTCTGCGAATTTTATTAAGTTTGTTGAAATTATGTTATATTTAAATATACACGCACATTTAGACAGACCATAGACTAGGCACCAGGTGCGCCGTAAGCTCGATTATCTGTCACGCAACTAAAAAAATCCATGGTTCATAAAATGTAATAAAGCGTGAAAACCGCCGCTAGTGTGATTGTCGATGATGACTTTCAGGAAGCAACACTTAAGTCTTATTTGTTAAATAAATTATGTTGTACAGTATAGCTGAAAAACATAAAAGGTATCATTTCTGTCAAGTATTCATCATTTTATCTATTTCTAAAAATTGCTAAAAAATCTTTAAAATAAATCAAGTTCAAAATAAAATAACTGTGTAACTGTCATGTAAATTATTAGACTGCTGATTTTATTCAAAATAAAAATAATGACCAGTGTTCAATTGTTTTAAAATAAGTTGAGGCTGTGATTATGAAGAAAGTTCATAAGAAATAGTTTCTTAAATTACATTACATTCTTAAGTAGACCATTACATAGCTATATACAAAAATGTCATAATTCAAGTTCCATGTTTTATTAAAACTTGAAAATAAAACTTGTTCAAATCATTCTGTCTTTATCATTTAAACACATCCCTGTATAAGAATAAGAATCAATTTATTGTCAAGGAGTCAGTAGTTAAAATTTTTTAACTATTGCTATGGTCCGAAAAAATAAAATAAAATAAAAATAAAAAGTGAAAATCAAAAACAATGTGAAAAAAAAAGATAGTGTCAAAAACAGTTAAATACTACACAATGACAATTAACAGCTGCATACTTATATAATTCTAAGGACACTTGAATTTTTTAAATTTCACTGCTATTAAATAATAATTGTGGAATTCGTGTGTCGATTTATCCTGGCTAGGGGGGTAAAAATATCAAAATTGAAAAGAAAATGGTAGCGATGTTATAAAATCACCATAGAAAAAGATATAGCTTATTATTTTGGTATAGGTATATTTCGTATTTCGGACGAAGAAAACAGTTCAACAAACAAATACACAGTAATAAATATCGTAAAAAAACGAAAAATTAGGTATTAATTTGTTTTTATTTCCATTTTATTCCCCTTCTCATATTTGTATGATTTAGTTTTCACAGTAATATTCCGAGGTTCGCCTATACTCCACGGTATTTTAACTGGATTCCGGTCGATTTTTAAATTTATCTTGAATAGCGGTAGAGGCTTTATTTTCTCTTTAAAATAATGTGAGATTGCTCTTGAGAGTCCTTGGTTTATTACATATTGAGAATCAATATCGGGTACGTCGTTGATATATTTTCCTACAATTTTTTTGATTTCATCGTCCGTTAAACTCGTCATCGGTTTCAACGCATTCACTACTGACAAATATACTAGAATCTGTAAAAGAACAAATCAGTTAGTAAATGAAAATCACTAAAAACTTCACGTTAAAATATTCAAAACTAACTTACTGAAAATATAATCATCTTGTAACTAAAATAAGCATGTATGTAAAAAAAATATCTATGAGTCATTGAAAAGTGAAATCGCTTGAATTTATTTGACGTCGGTTGATTAAAGTTACGCTTATTATGTTTCAATTATTAAAACCGTAATTCGTGACTAACATTGTGTTCGTAGATTGATAAAGTCTAGCTGTCAAGTGAGAAACGTACAACAATCTTAAAAAGATACAGACAATCTACGATACCAATCTTTATATTAAAATCACGTGATTGTATCCCAATGACTACCTAGGTAGTAAAGACACCAAACATTAGATTACAGTTTCGACCAAGTGAAAGGAACTTAAAACTCAATATCATTGATTTAAACTCAACAAATATGCTTATTAATATTAACTTCAAAACGAAATCTTACCTTAATTAACTTTGAGAAATCGTTTGTATCGGTAAATCGGTTATGCCTTTAGGGGCAGAACCTCGTCTTGAAAAACCTAACGCTGCCTTCAACACAGACAAACCGGCTTCTATAGTTTTCTTTCTGTCACTTTCATTGCCAATAGCCGGGTTTATCTCCACTAAATCGATGGCTCTCAGACGTCCTGTTGCGTGAACTATCTCCATCAGCTTAATTGCTTCTCGTAAAGTTAGACCACCTCTTACTATAATGACGAAAGGAAAACGAAAAAGTAAATAGTTGGCTATAACAGTTATACCAAATGTTCTGTGACGTGGTTTTTCCCAGACACTGGCTAGGTTCGGATACCAAATGGATATTGTTTTGAATATGGCTTTGTTTTTAACTAAAAGAGACATCGAATAAAAATAAATGTGATTTCTTAAAATTGATTTAACATAACTGTTATATGGATGTTGGTCTGTGTTCTTTAAGTACTAATCGTAGCAATAAATAAGAAACACTGAATAAGTAACCTGGTGTTCCTGTACTGGGCGCTTCCAAAGCGTCAAGGGAATCTATGTCGAAACTCACATGGATAGGTTTATTATTATCTGGGTCCAAAACCTTCAGTATCTGAATTATTGAAGTTTGTATACCGTACCTGAAATGTTCAATTACATCGTTTTATATTTGCATTTATACTAGTGATTACTTAGAGATTATAGATGAACTTACATGTCAACATCTTCCATTGCGAAAGTGGGGACATTGTATTTTTCAATGGCAAGCCGTTCAAATTTGTCTACAGATCGTAATCCGATGTAACCCAGGTTTTTGATGGAAAATCTGAAAAATAAATCATATTCATTTTCTGTAGGTATAAAATAAATTAATATTAATTAATCGAAAAATTTTAATGATACCAATGTCATATGACTGCAATTGCCCATAACCTAATTATAATCTGACCCAAAATTGATTTTGGAATCAGTGTTTAAATACATTAATTAATTATAAATATGTTGAATAAGTGTACCTGGGAACTTGCCAGTCCATAGAGGGGAGATAAGGCCAATAGTCAGATAATTCTTTGACTAGTAAAGCTACAGGCATGCCATGCACAGAACCAGATCCTGAAGTCTTGTTTGTATTGATATCAGCATGAGCATCAACCCATATCAGAATCATGTCTTCGTTAACATTATAATGACCGTCGACACTTCCTTAAATCATAAATTAAAAAACTATGAGATGAATATTGTATGATATTCCTTGGAGCTGAGACTTACCTTTTGTCGGCCGGCCCGTCCGCGATGCGAAGCTGTGGTCGCCGTCGTTGGTGAAGCCCTCACAAATTCCTTGGAATATATCACACAGTCCACAGGTCACTGGTGAAGTCTTGGATGTGTAGTTTATGCACTAACAGGAGTCGTGTGAACTTTCGCGTCGGATCTTATTGCAACGGTAGCAAAATCAGCTGTTGCTTGCGCGTTCAAACATGAAGTCTGTTCAATTGGTGTTCGCGGCAGCCAATGGGCGTGCGACGTATTCGGCCACGGGTTACCGGAACGAAAGGTTTGTCAACAGCTCATGGAAATCATACTCCAATAAAAGTATATCCTGTGTGTGTGTGCAGTATTGCAGCTCAGTATCACGACACAAGAAATAAAGCAAGAAAATTTAATTAAGAGTTAAAACTTGTGAAGACGATATCTGTTCCAGTACGGAACATACCGCTCACCTTAAAGATCCGTAGGTGTCTTTAACAATGAACTCAGACGAATTCCAATATCTACGAACCAAAATTTAAAAAAATAAAAAATACTAAAAATGTAAAGACGTACGCAGCCTTTCGCATACATCTAAGCATGCAGCAAAACAAAATTATAGAAAAAACGTATTTTAGACGAACAAAAAAAAAAATGAGGAACTTCGTTCCAATAAAAAACAAACATAAAAAAATGGAAATGAAAGAAAACTACACCCTAAATCACATGGTTAGGGCTAGGATAATATTTGAGAATGTGCGCGAGCTTCCACTGGAGTGGAGAAGGCACTCGACACGCACCGTAACAATGTTTGCCGTTCAAATGCGTGAATAGCGATCACGAGACCTTGAGATCCCAAAACGTTTTTTTGGAATAATTTATACATTACGAAATTGAAATATGAATTACAAAAAAAAATTAAAAATTAATTGACTAACGAACTTATTTCGAATTTTATTTTTATTAAGCAATGAAGTTGAAAGACGTTTGTAAAAAATGGTGCGTGAGAATAAAATGTGTGGTAAAAATAGTAGCAGCTTGTACCAGGTCCAACTTGGATCACGGTGTAAACCGAGGCTCGGTACACCAGTATTAGTCATATGAGTGACGAAAGGAACCACCGGCCGCTCACCATTAGAAACTGATGCTACCAAACCGGTTTGTGAAATACATTGATGATTATTAAATGAATAAGACACAACGTCGTGTCGCCCTGCATCAATTGCATTATGCGTCTTTCGGAGAAAGGAATCACATAATACGTCGTCGGGAACGTAATTCCGCTTAGCAGGGGACGACTCCGAGTTCTTAACATTTAAAAACAATATGTCGTTGTCAAACGAGCGAAACGAAAGTTGGATTGGATTTAAATAATGTGTACTTATTTTGTGAACTGCAATAATGACGTCATTTGATTCATCTAAAATTAATTTCATTGAGTTTGTCTCAACCTCCGTAGGAGAAACCGCAATATTGGCTAGTTTACTAGTAACAACACAAGCTTGTGTATTTAAATGCATTAAACTATAATGTTGTTTTTGACAAGTCCGGCAAACACAATTCGACTTACATTTATTTACGTTACGTCCCGATTGCAAACAATTATAACAAATTCCTTTATGTTTAATGAATGAATGTCTTTCATGAGGTGAAAGATTTAAAAATGTTACACACTTAGATAATGTGTGTTGTTCATCACAACACAAGCAATCATTGTTTTTACCGTTATTGACATAAGGTCGCGTTTGCTTTGTATTGACGACACTGGCCGAGAACGTGTTTCGCAAGTACTTCGGAACGGGCGTACGATTTTGTTCGAGCGAAGTCGTGTATCTTGATGTACCCGCATTTATTGAATGTTGGCTAACGGAATTTACATTATGATTATTTGAGAAGGATGACAAATTCGTAGTATTAACGTTCAAATTAAATGTTGATAATGCTGGTAAAATGTTTGACATATCATTATTTTGATTTTTGTAAAAGATATTTCGATGTTTGTCATTCCTATCCTTGATACTAATTATGTGGGACTGTATTGAATAAAACAATTCGTTAAAGTTGTTTCTAATTATGATTTGTTCGTCCTTGTTAAAGCATCTGTATTTGATTAATGTTTTTTCTATTTTCGATTGCAGTTTGTAAAATTTACGTTGATGACACGTTAGGTCTTTAGTTCGCGAACAAAACTGTGGTTCGTCAGTAGTTGCGAACTGTAGAATTCGTTTGAGTTCATCGATGATGAGATCTCGTTGGAATATATCGTATTCACAATATTGAAACGATGTTAAGTTTTCTTCCGACATTTTGCGAAACAAAGATGTCGGTCGAAATGACGCGAATGATTCGACAAAAATTAACTAGTACGTAATACTGAGCTAAGATTTTGCAATTACTACACAATACAAGATATAATCCGTCTCGAACGGACCAAAAAATTATGTATGATATTCCTTGGAGCTGAGACTTACCTTTTGTCGGCCGGCCCGTCCGCGATGCGAAGCTGTGGTCGCCGTCGTTGGTGAAGCCCTCACAAATTCCTTGGAATATATCACACAGTCCACAGGTCACTGGTGAAGTCTTGGATGTGTAGTTTATGCACTAACAGGAGTCGTGTGAACTTTCGCGTCGGATCTTATTGCAACGGTAGCAAAATCAGCTGTTGCTTGCGCGTTCAAACATGAAGTCTGTTCAATTGGTGTTCGCGGCAGCCAATGGGCGTGCGACGTATTCGGCCACGGGTTACCGGAACGAAAGGTTTGTCAACAGCTCATGGAAATCATACTCCAATAAAAGTATATCCTGTGTGTGTGTGCAGTATTGCAGCTCAGTATCACGACACAAGAAATAAAGCAAGAAAATTTAATTAAGAGTTAAAACTTGTGAAGACGATATCTGTTCCAGTACGGAACAAATATTATATAGGTAAATCTATTAAAAAAATTTCATGAACTCAACCACATATAAATCTTATTGGTTAAGTTCATTTAAATTAAAAACAGACTCACCGACTCCAATAGAATGATCTCCGCCTATGGTGACAGCTATTCTTCCATCCTTGAGAACTTGTGAAACTTGTTTTGATAAGTTCTTATTGCAAGCCGAAACTAGTGCTAAATGGTTCATGTTGTTGACATTTACATTTTCTTCACATGCTCCTATTTCGATATCCCCATAATCTTTTATATCTAAGCCATCTGGAAATTATTCCAAAGTCTCTTTGTTATTTTGTCACTCTTTAAGTATTTGTTTTTCTTTATTTTTAATCATTGTCTTACCGATTTCTTGTAGTTCGTTTATCAGTCCTGCTGCTCTCACAGCTGCTGGTGCGATGCTTACTCCATATTTTTTCTGCCCTTTCTCAAACGGCACCCCAATAATTCCGACTCTATTCAAAGGATTCCAACTTTTGCTTTGACTCATCTTACGGACACAAACTTTAACAAAATTCATTATTCAATATTACTATTTACTCACATGTGCAACAACCTCTCTCTAGATGATATATTACAAACTAAAATAATGTCTTGCCTTATCTCTTAACTCAAACTCAGGTCAAAGGTCCATATCGTTTCATTTTTGATAACGAAAATTAAAACATTGATTGTTTTTATTTGATAACATTGATAAATAGTCAGTGCTGAATGAAAATACTAACCCTGATTTATTGAAGTTTTTAATCAAATCTGCACAACACGATCAATAATATCAGGAAGTTTATTTCAGTAGGACAACGTTCAGTTCATCAGATGCAAATATTAAAACAGTCGATTAATAACACAAAAAACAAATCGCAACACAACTACTTATTCTAGAGTAGTTGTATTCTGATAGAAATTCCGTAACCATACTGAGATTTATTGTCTATCAAATATAAAGAGATGTAAATTCATATCTGATAATTTCATACTAATTTGCACATCACATAAATGATAGTTAATGTGTTAATGAAGAATGTCAAACAAACTTTTGACTGTATCCTTATTTGCTCTTTATGTTCATTATAAGAATTGACATTACTTATTCTCCACAAGAAATTCTTTTAATGAGGAATTCTTGTTTATCTTATCAGCATCCTAAATGAGATGAGCAATATGGAAGGCCAATATGACAAAATTTTAAACGTATATTTTACAGCTGTATTACTTCGAAATCTAAGGGATAAGTTAGCATCTCTTATAGTCTTTTCAATCCATGGCATGTAGGGTCCAATCACTGTAAAAATATTGTACTTCACTTTCGAACTTTTCAGAATTAAGGTTCGACATGGCGAAGCCGTAATCGCTACTACTTCATTTCCAAATAATACAGGACCTCCATTACCAAACTCTTCTCCGAATATGCGTCTATAGGTTTTTTCCAAACCACAAACACAGTAATACCATTTTGGATTTTCACAAGGAGTTTGTTCGTAACTTTGCTTTTGAAGAACAAAAACATTTGCTTTGATATTCCCAAATCCAAAAGCTACCAAATTCTTCTCTTTTAGTTCAGGTGCATATGTATTTCCAATGTCTGCGGGTACTATAAACACATTGAGCACTGGTCGAACAGTAAAAACAAGACCAATATTGCTATGCATTTTTGTGATATTTAGAGTTGTACCTCTAGTCTCGAAAATGTAATCATTATGTATTGCTGTTGATGATATTTCAAAAAGGTTTTTTTGTTTTCTTGACGTATTTAATACAGCTACTCCAACAGCAACGAATGAAGGTCCTAGAACTACACAACTTCCGGATGTTATGATCGTATCTTTTTTTATTATACATCCAGTACAAATGTGATTATTTCTTGCATCCAACAGAGCGACTACGTATGGATATTTTTCTGCTAGATATTCAACTGATTTTAGAAGTTTGGACGCTGTGTTAACGTTTGAAATTATTATCAAGTTCACTACACATAAATGTAAAAGAGGAATCATAGAATATTTGGAAATTCAAGTATAAAGTATTTAGACATACATGCAGGTAAATGTATCTTAAACATCTAAACAGCTTTAGGTTTAGATATTATTGAAATTCATAAAGTTTTTTCAAAACAGACTTCGTAGGTACTTGATGTGATTCATGTTTATTTTTTACAGAGTTTGTCATCACTTTGTCATGTGGTTTGTCATATCATCACTGTCAGTTTTTCTACGGTTTTTCTATAGATTATAGATTTTGTGGACTATCTAGTTTTTAATCAAAGAGTTTTTCTTACAAATCATTTTTTACAATTTAAGAGTAGAATTATTACTCCTACTTAATAATATAGCTAATATTTAACTCCAACCCAGCGTCAATTATAAAATGATATAAATTTTAGGTACCCATATAATGACAACATTTGAATCTGCATAGGTAGTTTTTGTAATATTTGAATGTTGATAAAATTATTTATGAAGCAAAGAGAAGGGTGCTTGTTTTTCCAGGTCACAACGTTATGGAGGCGGTGTGTCTTATCTAGTCGATCTCGAATTGAAAACATCATACCCTGAGGTTTGTTTACCAAGAAAATGTAAAAGACGTCCCTGAATTTATTACGTGCATTCTTAAATCAATGAGCTCTATATTTTAAGCCTATTCATTGAATTGAATATAGAATTTTATGTATTGCTTAGATAAATCGTATAGTACTCAACCCATTAGGTACGTGATATATGGTCACTGATCATCATTGCTTAGGAACCAAGAGCTTCTAGGTGAATGTATAATCATAATTACAAATTATAAATAGTTTTGAATGTTGTGATTGACAAGTACTTCACATGACTTATTAGGGACGTACCTACATTCTAATATAATTAGTTTAATCACCTAAATCGTCCAATTAATACGTAAATAAAATTCAGTAGGCAGGTGTACCTACTTAACCCCTTTGATGTAGCTACACACGACCTAATATGTGCCCATATTAACAAAATATTACAATACTTAATAAAACATCAAAAAGTTGATTAATAACTTACGAAACCAAGTTGCCGTTTTTCAATTTAGTCGCAAATATTTTTTATTACAAAATTGAGTTTTCCTTTTGGCTTGTGTTCAATCTATTGGAAATTCCAGTGGTAATGAGAACGTCGGAGCTAAATGTTCTGCCGGCTTTGATGTCACGCGCTACGAAAAAAATCGACGCTAATAAAAAAGTTAATGAAGAAGTTATTTATTACAATAACAGTATTACCAATATAGTAGATAGTTTTAGGCATTGAAGTAGATTAAATTATAACACTAGGTATTGTTTTGAAACACATACGTATATGAATGACATTTTGAACTACCTATTTTAAAGTGAGGATTTAACTATTAAAATAGACTGTAGAAATCAAAGTCAATGTTTTTGTACGCAAGCAATATTATAAGGTCGAAATAAAAAGGTTTTTCTCGAAAAATGTAGCACAATAGAGCCCAAATCACATGTGCCTATCTACAGAGGGACAGGCGACAGCTATTCTCCCCTGAGCCGTGGACCGAATGCAAGATATTCAACGTTCTTTTATATGATGATATGAAATTTATAAGTATTATACTTTAAGTTCTATAGAAAATTTGTCGCTTTCAAAACTGTGTTTTTAACTTTTATCGGGAATATTTTTTAATGAAGGATAACATTAAATATTAAATGATTCTGAATCTATCACGATAGGTACCTACTTATATGGGATTACGTCATGAATTACAATAGTTAATTTTAATTCAAAATACTTTTAAATCACGAAATATCTATTTATTTTCCGCATCTCTTATTAGTAAGTTCGTACACACTGCACAAAAAGTTCAGTAAATTAAAATAATTAAAATAATAATTTACGTGTTCTCCAACGGAATTCAAACGCTTTCAAAAGTTTTCAAGATCTTCTAAAATGCCAAAGCTCGACTATATTCTGCAATGAACCTAAGACGGAGGTTTTCAAATGTATCTTTATGTATATTTTTCCAAGTTTCGCAGCGCGGCTTCGCGTCCCCAAGGCGATGCTTTCATTTCAATGGGTCGCCAGATTATAATAAGTTGCGGATGCGAACTCTCTGGCGTGATAAAAACGGAGAAATAACTTTATCACTAACCTATATTCGCTGCCTTTTCCATTTCTGTTGTTATAAATAAAAGTAGACTTAAGGGGTAATGAAAGATGTAGGTACAAAAAAATCAAGCAAATATTTTTAACGTGTACAGTGACGTTAACTAGCTGTATTCTGGTTCTTACCGCGATCAAGTATTCTTTATTGACTGGTAGGTAAAAATTTAGATACTGGGTGGAATGATGGCATATTGTACTTGACATATTAAAATAATTAATCTTTGTGACAAACATTCACCTAAGACTACATTTCTAACATATACCTACTATAATCAAAACAAATGCTTTATGTATCCACATCAAGAGAAGAGATTTCATAAAGAAATGTGATAATATTAATTTAAATTAGAGATTGTTAAAATACTACAGAATTTTGCACATGCAATAAAACACCAACGGAAAATTCAATCTCTATTCTAAGGAAAAGTTAAAGAGCAATTTAAAGGAAAGTACTTTGTATTCTAAGTGGATGTCGTAAAAGTCACGATTTGAGTTTTATTGAGTCGGTACCTAAGTCTGGGTCAGACGGATGTAAATTAGGAACATCAATTTAAAAATGTACCGATGCTTTCCCATTTGTTTTAATGCTCTCAGTACTTCTGTAACAAATTAGATTTTTGCTGTTTATAATACCTATTATGTTATAAACAACAACAATTACAATATTTATGAATAAAAAAAGCAAAAAAATCGTGATATCAATATAAAATCATGTTTCAAATTTTATACGCGTAGATCGAATTCGAAAACGAATAATATCTTGTGTCAAAGATATTGATTCCACCTGGGAATTAAACACCGGCTCCGAAGCACAGCGGGCATGGCCACTGAACCCTAAACCAATAAAGTTATCAAATTATGTACTTACTAGCTGCCCCGCGCAACTTCGTCTGCGTTACAAAGGGGTTCGAACAGTACTCGCAATGACGTCGCGTTATTATTTGCGCGGCGCGAAGTGCACATATTCATTGCGTTTTATACTCGTCATAACTTCTAAACGAAAAGTCCGATTGGAATAAAACAAAAGGTAATTTACTTCTACATTAATACTCTTGATAACAATATACTTAATTTAGATAAGGGTTAATATAACGATACTCATTTAACGTTTGAATTTAACGTCGGGACGGAATACTATTTTTATAAACATAAAAGCGGTTATTGTGACTAAACTATGATAGTTAGATATATGCTGTCGCGGACTTTTTTGTTTGTTTTCAAAAGACCTAAAAACCCGTAGTACATCATTTTGTTCTATTGTCAATAGTTTTTGCAGCGTACGCATAAATAGGTTTACGATTTTTCACCTTTTGTTACATATTCGATATTTTCATGCGGATCCCTAATTTTCCGAAAATAAAATATAGCCTATAACCTTCCTCGATTAATGGACTTTCCAACAGTGAAATAATTTTTGAAATCGGACCAGTAGATCCTGAGATTAGCGCGCTCAAACAAACAAACAAACAAACAAACAAACAAACTCTTCAGCTTTATAATATTAGTATAGATTGACGCTAGATTTTGATTTAGGTACTCCTTACCTAACGAAGGACCTAAGTACCTTCTAGTAATCAATATATATCTAATAGGGCTGTACAATTTGGCCGGCCAAGCCGGCTAAAAAAGTTAGCCGAATTAGCTGATTAGCTAGCTAATCGGCTTAGCTGGTTTAACCGGGTAAATGAATTAGCAGACGGCTAAATAGCGAATTTTTTTTCACCCCATCATGTTCAGACTCTAATGAAACGTCTTGATGAGTTTTTTGCGTAGAGGATGAATTTAAAGGTCTGATGATGGAGCTGGAAGGTGGCTACAGGAACTCCGTCAATAAGCAAGATAACCTCATCGTGTTTGGGCTCTAATAAAGCGTCCTGATGAGTACTTTGCGTAGAGGATGAATGTGAAGGTCTGATGATGGAGCTGGAAGGTGGCTACAGGAACTCAGTCAATATGCAAGATAACCTCATCGTGTTTGGGCTCTTATGAAGCGTCCTGATGAGTACTTTACGTAGAAGATGAATGTGAAGGTCTGATGATGGAGCTGGAAGGTGGCTACAGGAACTCAGTCAATATGCAAGATAACCTCATCGTGTTTGGGCTCTAATGAAGCGTCCTGATGAGTACTTTGCGTAGAGGATGAATGTGAAGGTCTGATGATGGAGCTGGAAGATGGCTACAGGAACTCAGCCAATATGCAAGATAACCTCATCGTGTTTGGGCTCTAATGAAGCGTCCTGATGAGTTCTTTGCGTAGAGGATGAGGTTATCTGAGGAGTTCCTGTCGCCACCTTCCAGCTCCATCATCAGACCTTTAAATTCATCCTCTACGCAAAGAACTCATCAGGACGCTTCATTAGAGCCCAAACACGATGAGGTTATCTTGCATATTGACTGAGTTCCTGTAGCCACCTTCCAGCTCCATCATCAGATCTTCACATTCATCTTCTACGTAAAGTACTCATCAGGACGCTTCATAAGAGCCCAAACACGATGAGGTTATCTTGCATATTGACTGAGTTCCTGTAGCCACCTTCCAGCTCCATCATCAGACCTTCACATTCATCCTCTACGCAAAGTACTCATCAGGACGCTTTATTAGAGCCCAAACACGATGAGGTTATCTTGCTTATTGACGGAGTTCCTGTAGCCACCTTCCAGCTCCATCATCAGACCTTCACATTCATCCTCTACGCAAAGAACTCATCAGGACGCTTCATTAGAGCCCAAACACGATGAGATTATCTTGCTTATTGACGGAGTTCCTGTGGCCACCTTCCAGCTCCATCATCAGACCTTTAAATTCATTCTCTATGCAAAGAACTCATCAGGACGCTTTATTAGAGCCCAAACACGATGAGGTTGTCTTACTTATTGACGGAGTTCCTGTAGCCACCTTCCAGCTCCATCATCAGACCTTCACATTCATCTTCTACGTAAAGTACTCATCAGGACGCTTCATAAGAGCCCAAACACGATGAGGTTATCTTGCATATTGACTGAGTTCCTGTAGCCACCTTCCAGCTCCATCATCAGACCTTCACATTCATCCTCTACGCAAAGTACTCATCAGGACGCTTCATTAGAGCCCAAACACGATGACATTATCTTGCTCATTGACGGAGTTCCTATGGTCACCTTCCAGCTCCATCATCAGACCTTCACATTCATCCTCTACGCAAAGTACTCATCAGGACGCTTTATTAGAGCCCAAACACGATGAGGTTATCTTGCTTATTGACGGAGTTCCTGTAGCCACCTTCCAGCTCCATCATCAGACGTTCACATTCATCCTCTACGCAAAGAACTCATCAGGACGCTTCATTAGAGCCCAAACACGATGAGATTATCTTGCTTATTGACGGAGTTCCTGTGGCCACCTTCCAGCTCCATCATCAGACCTTTAAATTCATTCTCTATGCAAAGAACTCATCAGGACGCTTTATTAGAGCCCAAACACGATGAGGTTGTCTTACTTATTGACGGAGTTCCTGTAGCCACCTTCCAGCTCCATCATCAGACCTTCACATTCATCTTCTACGTAAAGTACTCATCAGGACGCTTCATAAGAGCCCAAACACGATGAGGTTATCTTGCATATTGACTGAGTTCCTGTAGCCACCTCCCAGCTCCATCATCAGACCTTCACATTCATCCTCTACGCAAAGTACTCATCAGGACGCTTCATTAGAGCCCAAACACGATGACATTATCTTGCTCATTGACGGAGTTCCTATGGTCACCTTCCAGCTCCATCATCAGACCTTTAAATTCATCCTCTACGCAAAGAACTCATCAAGACGTTTCATTAGAGTCTGAACATGATGGGGTGAAAAAAAATTCGCTATTTAGCCGTCTGCTAATTCATTTACCCGGTTAAACCAGCTAAGCCGATTAGCTAGCTAATCAGCTAATTCGGCTAACTTTTTTAGCCGGCTTGGCCGGCCAAATTGTACAGCCCTAATATCTAATAATTAATTAAAACATGTGTACCAAGCCATTTAGTATTAATATTGGTATTAAATGCATAAAATATATACCGAATTATGTATTATTTTACTATTTTTTCTGAACAAGTTTTCAAAGCAACATCCCATATATTCTACACATAAGTTTCGATCTAAATTTTTGGAGATATTAACCAAACATTTTCTTCGCATAACAATGGAAACGGGAAAATGTTATGAGAGCTGTTTCCTTCCACACACAGTACATCCAATACACCGACAAACTACGTCGTATATGAAAAAAGGCTGTTTGTGTTGTGGACTTATAAGTAAACAATGTGCAGGCTTCGAGGGTGTCAATAAAAGCGACTGAGCGTAAAAACGCAAATATTATCATTGGGGCAAATTAACTCCTTGCCGGGAGACTTACCGACGAGTTTATTAGACGGCCTCGCTCGCAGAATGAGCTTCTTACATAGGCACTTGTAGTATAACGATACTCTTCAATTTAGGCGTGTTGTGCTAACTCTGCAAAAATATTTGTGTTTATATGACAATAAACGAAGTTTCCCCCTTAGTTGATTTACAGTATACAAATTAAACATAACCTTTAAAGCCTTTGTAGGCACGAATTTTCAGATAGATATTTTCATAAAATCAGTAGGTACCTTTTTATATTTCACTTTCTATTTAATTCCTACATAGGCAATTAAATGAACTTAAAATAAATGAACATTAAACGTTACCCATAACGTTATCAAAAAGTTTTTAAAACGGAATGTGATACACGATAGTTTTTAATAGAAGCGGATTCAGCGAGCAAATGTATTCAGTACCCGGTAGACGTACTTCATTTGCGTTGTTCATTAGTGCACTCAGTCCGCAGTGGAAATAGCAATTGGTAGCTGGAGTGCTTAACGTACGTGCGGCCTCCCAACTCATTCGCTAGTGATTTAATTAAGCAGCAAGCGTTCTTATTAGCCTTATGGCCTGGATTCTGGACTCATTTCCTTAAGGCTTTCTCTATTTTCGTTTTTCATGCGAACGACTCTGACATTTTTTCTTTTTTCTTCAGTAGGTACCTACTAGGTAATTGTTGGTCGACAACTAAGTAAAGTGTAGTTCCACAAATGACATTTGTCGAAACAATCTAAAATAAGCTTAATGAAACACAAGTTGATTTTTTTTATTTCTACTACGTTTGCTCTACAAAATCGTTCAGTTGTGAAAATATATTTAGTTTTTAGCAAACTTCTAATATCCCCAAGTATCTTTTACTTTCCTTTCGTATGACCTACTTATATTGTCGTAATTCCGGTTTATGTAAGGACAGCTTACATTTTCGGTCGCAACATAAATCATGAGCGTTGGAGGTACGAAAAATGATAGGAAATTTAACTTCACAATGTATTTTCTAATTTTTTACGAAGCTCTTTTCTTTTTGTTGTCACACTTTCTTTGTAATTATATTTTAAGGTAAAAAGGGTAAAATGTAACCGGTATTGTTAACCAGTAAATCGTAATCGCTGCTTTAAACCGTTACAAGATACAGAAGAAATAGTAAACAGAACGTCATAAATTGCATTAGAACACAATCACAAAGTCTTTAATAGAATCACAATAACAGAGTACCTACTTAAATAGCGAAAGAAGAGAAAGAATCTCTGCAAATTGAAATAAAAAAATAATAATATCTCTATATCCTTCCTATTCTACACACATATATTTATTCATCTAAAATATAGAGATTTATATCTAAAACTATTTCGTCTATCCTTCTCCATTACACTTGACGACGGGGCATTGTTTTCCGGAAGCGAGGTTTCGTCTTGTGTTGTCGTGTAAAGAGCTGACGATATTCTTACAAATGCGTGTCACGTACCCTCATAAATAAAGCCACGAGTTTACAAACAATCAACTTTTGTGAGAATATAAAGCTAAATTTTCATAAATACATCACTTGTTATATTGTCCAAGGATGATAATTTAGACAAAACTCATAGAATTACATCCTTTTTTCATTCTGATAGTCTTTGATGACGATCATGTTACAGTGAGCTAAGTAGTGAAATGAGAATCGAAATTAAAAGAAACAAAATGTGATGACATCGTTACCCTTACAAAATATAAATATAAAAATAGAAAGAACATAATAATAACATTGTTTTTCTAGCGTAATTGGGTTCAGCTGAGAGATGGGATAAATTCAAGTGTAGACGTTGTCGCCTGTTCGTGACTGGATATTATGAACGCGACGTTTGTTGACCGTTGTATTATTCTGTTGCTGCATCATCCAGGGTTGTGCTATCGTTACTATCAACTAATAAAATTATGTAATAATAGCGAGCTATTGTTTACTCTGTTAAATAGTAATGAAGGTAAAAACAGATTAAAATCTATCACTTTAAAAATCCAACAATAGGTACCTAACAATCGGTAACTGGAAGCCCGAGATGATTGACACCAAAGAGATTAAAGTAGAAAGAGAGGATATTAACAACTAATTTTTATACATTAAAATTCTGTTCAAATCATTAATTTATCATAACGTCATTTAGCATAAATACTGAAATAGACTTCTTATGGCTTCCGAAAAAATACCTTTGTGGTACAAGTTTGTATTTTGTTTAATAATAGATAGTTTTCAAATCAATTTTTGTCGCATGACTTCATTTTGACTCGCATGCGTTTGACAGATGGTAGGTAGTCCCTAACTTTCATACAAAAAAATTGGGTCCAATGTCCGGTCTCTTGGTTATAATATACATGATGATGAACGTCTTTGGTTGAGATACAGACGACAGATAGTCGATCCGCGGTTCAATCGTCATTGTTTTTTTTGAAAAAAGCCAATCGGTTTATTACTGAATTAAAAGCATTAGTCGTCATAGTCGAAACCGACATGGAGATTTCGGCTTTCTTTGATTCGTTTTTGTGTTTTTCTCATAAGTATTGATGATCACTTTTATTATGGCGTACTGCAAAAAAGTGCTTATAATTTAAATGATCGACGTTACAAGTAATTATTTTTAGATTTATTTATTTATAAAGGGCACCAACATGTTATACACCCGAACATGCAATACTGCTATTTTTCGAGCATTTCATTTTATACAGTTTTATTTTTATTTTATTTTATTTTATTTACAGTTCGTGAACATTTGTTAGTTTATCAATCGCAACCCTATTTTCAGATCATTAAGATTTTATTATCTTTGCATCTCTTAATCTTCAAAGTGATATAGTGTTCTAACTGTTAATATTTTTGGAAATGAGCCAATTAGTAATCCCGAATATCCAGACATCTATAATAAATAATTTGGTTTGATATATATTATAATAGTAAGTTATTATCTAAATTATCGGTAAGTAATATATCGTAATAAAAGTAATATAATTGTAATGCGATCTGAATTCTAAAGAAATACAATGTTATCAGTAAACATATATGAAATATTCAAAAGCAAATACAGATACAAATTAAAATGTAAGGAAAGGTATCGTATCTGAGAAAGCGTATAAGCTGCACAGAATCCTTACATTTCCTTTAACTCCACTCAAAGCTTTATAACGTTTCCAAGCTTATGAGTTTGTGATTCTATGAATTTATGATAAAAGGAATTGTATTTGTGATTGTTCTCTTTAAGGATTCATTTTGGTTTGTTTTCGTAGTATTTTATCAAAAGAGAAGCCTCTTTGTGCGGTATATGTTTCATTGTAGATACATACATTAAGTACGTTGGTATATATAACAATTTATGTTTTGTATTTTTGTTGCCTACTGGCATCATTACATGTACCTTAAGAATGGCACCTACACTCAAATGGTAATTATCACTTAATCATTACCTATGAATCGACAAAGAAATATAATTGCTCCTTAGAACTTTCGCAGAAATATTATCAACGAAATAAAATCAGCTGAAGCCAAAACATAAAGCATAACATTTGCACAATGACACAAAAAAAATATTGAAAACCCTAATTCTGCTCTGCGTTACATTCGTCGTCAAAAATTCCAGCAAATTGAAGACATGTCATAGGAGTATCCAGCAGCAGTTTACTTCCCGCGCCTGCCCCTAATCCCATAAAGCTGCAAAGCCTTCTAAACGCGGGAACAGAATAATCTCGGGACAGGTGAGGCTCTTACTGCATCAAGCCAGGGATTTGTGGCAGATAGTTTGTTTACGTCAACATTTATGCTTTTTAAAACGAGTCATAAATATTCGTTTTTTCCTTTTTTTTGAGTAGAATATGTTTTTGAGTAATTAACTTTCAACCCGTTAACATTAATTCCTAAAGATTAAGTATTAATTTGCGTTTATCCTTTTTCTGAGCTCTGGAAAAGTCGTTGTCTACTATATTGTGCGCTGTTTACTATATTGTGCGCTGTTTACTATATTGTGCACTGTTTAACAGCTCCACGGTTTCTAAAAATTCTAGAAATCAGTTACCAACACTCCTCTTAACTGAGAATAAACACAGAGCTTGCAAATCATTGAGGTCTTGCCCAGATCGGAAATTGTATTCTGATGTACCTAATACGAGTTTAATGAATTTAAACGGCATCGTCAGCGTCGTAATGGCCCCCAGTCGAACTGCTTTTTTAATATAATATTTGTTTTATTATGTGTGAACAAAAGTTGACTCCGTAACTCTGTATAGCCTGTGGACTTTTTGTGTCAAATGTTCTAAGTATGTTGAATTTCACGACGGAATTATTCAAATGTTATAAATTTACAAAACACACGTTTTAATTATGTAGATGTTTACACTGGCTCGTTATCTCAGAATTTACAATCAACTTAAAATTAGTCGAGCAAAATCAGTAAAGCAACAAATATTTATGTAGATTCTCAAAAATAATGATGAATCAAAGACGTCAGTGTGGTACAAAATATTTACTTAAAAAATAAAGGATGAACGTGGAATAGAGAGGAATTCATATAAAATTTAATATTATCCACAACAATGTTTTTCGAAGTAATCCAAATAAGTTTGACGCAAGAACTTTATTCGACAAATATAATTCGTCAAAGCCGTAGGCGGGATTTATATGAAAAAAGTTTTAATGAATACGTACTCCTATTCTTAAGACGTACATTATTTATGAAAGTTCGTAACCCATTATGTGCTTTATGAAAAACTTTTTTCATACTGAATATTTTAGCAGTCGATGTTATTCTTAAACTGAGAAATTATGAATATACAGCTCCAGTATAAAGTCGAAGTTCTTTACTATGTTATTAGATTCTACAGAAAACCTTTTAAGAGCTAACATGGACAGTATTATATCTGAAACGGCCGGAAATTTGTCTGATGAAGACAAAAGAATAGCGAGTAAGGAGATTAGAGAAACATTAAAATTATGTAACATCTGCATTCGTAGAGTTGGGTTGTCCTTTATTGATGGTGAACCTAAAACCTTCTTCGCTAAATTAAGGAGGAATTTCGCTTTTATCTTTTCTTCATCGATGTTAGTTCTGATGTTAGCCGGAGAAGTGGCGTACGTCGCTGGACAAATGATAAATTCCGCTTCGATTGAAGAATTCTTGGGAAGTTATCTGCATATTGCAGGATACGATACGATGAGTGAGTTCTTAAAAAATACTTTACACTTTAGAACAAATTTATTCAAATACCAGCGAATAAAAATATGATATTTCCGATAAATAAGTTCATGAAGTATGAAATAAAATACCTATCTACGATTTTCTAGGTTTTGGAAAGTTAATAACTATTTGGTACAAGAGAAACACTTTCAAGCAATTAGTCGAAGAACTAGCAATCATCTGGCCTGTTTCAATCAAAGATCAAAAAGCAGCTCAAATAAAACGAGACAGCCTGTCCGCTTTGAAGCTAAGACAATTCTGTGAGTAATTTAGTATTCCCCTTTGCATCGTCATTTGAAATGTCTGTGATATCAGACATTACAAAGTGAATGGTAACGCTCACCTCAAAACGTGAAGTAGAAGCATTCAAAACTTCATAATGATGAAGGTTGATGTTTTCAGCAAACAAATGAAGATTTATAGCTACAACTGAGTACAGAGAGAAATATTAATTTGAAATTTAAGTGAAATTCTCGTTATATTATATAACAAAGGACATTGCAGACACCTCAAATATGAAGGTGACTCGATGACTTTCTAGAGGTCTCTGCAGTAAAATATGTAACAAATAAATAAAATTGTAGTTACAATAAGAATACCTACATATTGTAAAGTATAATGAAAATTGTTTTTTTCGAAATCAAATACGTATTAAAATAACAGCTTATTTATTCTAGCATACGCATTCTGGAATGTTCTCGGAGTCTGGTTATACAATTTAACGCCCATTGCCATTCTTTTGTACCGCAAAATGCGTGGGAATCCTGCAGAACTTGGCTTCGTATGGCAACTCCTTTATCCTTTTGATAAAACGAAACCAATCTTCCATGAAATAGTATACATTTTTGAAACATTCTCAGGTACATTTCCATCGCATACTTTTATTAAAAAAATCTTTTAGGAATTTTACTTTCGAGTCAAAGTTAGTCAAAAATATTATTCTAGCTTAATAGTCCATCAAATTATTTTTACAGATTAGTTGTGTCCCAAAAATTTGCGTGTATGAAGACAGTCTAACTTATATCCTAGTTTAGCTAGCATGGACCATTTCATGTTCAACTATTCACGTATAACTGCAGTTCGTAAATTCAGTTAAACAGTTTTGATATATTTTCAGGAGTGATATCAGTATGCTGCATGCTCGGCTCGGACTTGTTATTCATGACCATGTCGAGCCACATTAGCATGCTGTTACGTCTATTGCAAGTGCAGATACGTCGGTTAGCCACAGAGGGGAACTATCACGGACAAAACGACTGTTACGATGAGATCATTTCTGTTGTTAAAATACACCAGAGGCTAATTTTGTGAGACTCTTGAGTTTTGAAATTCATTTTAAATTATTATTCCTCGTCTAGCGTTGGTAATTAGTATTTGAGTTCAAGAGTTACGACAGATCTATGAATCTTATTCAAACACTCGCGGTTTTCTATGATACTTTCATGACAACTACCTATATAACTATACCTATCTAACTATCTATACAAGTAACGAACTATATAATATCGAGACAACTCAATTAATTAAATATCGTGGTAAGAATCCGTTTAAAATACATGAAAGATCTATTAAACGTAAAAAGTTTTGGGTCTGCGTAAAATATTTTCTATTTCGCTGGCGTCGTTCTGTTCAACATAATTGTAACCGTTGAATCAATGGTCTACTACAAGGTGCTGTCTTCGAGATTACATATATTAAATTCTCGTGTTACAGTTTTGGTTGCCATACTCCTCCGAAACGGCTTGACCGATTTTGATAAAAAAAATTGTGCTTATCCGGTATCTATGAGAATCGGCCAACATCTATTTTTCATCCCCCTAAATGTTAGGGGTAGTCTACGCCTAAATTTTTTTTACGAAGTTGCGCGGGGCAGCTTGTATAATATAGGTATCTATCTATTTAGGCATATCGTCCACATCCATAACTTATTAACAGTATATAATAAAATAATGTACAATTTAATTATTCATTAAATATTACTGAAGCAGACAGAAAATATTTTTCTAGAAAGATTAAAGGAAAACCAATTAATTAGGTTCACAAAGGATCCTACGCGGTACGTAGTGCCGGAGCATAAATTAGAGTTCCTTTTTGCGTGTTGCTATTATTTTATTAATATCATATTAAGGATAAATTTCTTTTGTGAATTTCAGCTATATTAATAATCTTGAAGAAGCTTTCTCGGTCGTTAACCTCATAAATGTTCTTCTCAGTTCTGTTAACATTTGCTGCGTTGTTTTCGCTATAATAGTAAGTATTTTAACTAATTAAGCCTTTCATATGAAAACACTGAAAAATCAGCCTTCGTGTGTCATTTCCATTGATAAATATATTATCACGAACGTTAACGACAGAGTGCACTCTTCTTGTAATCAATTTCCATTTATTTTTTCATTTAAAATTGTACGCATTTTTGTGTTATTTTACTTTTATTGTTATACTTTGTATTTGAAAATGAATGAATAGAAATTATTGATTCACCTTAGCAGGCCTACTTAGTTTTGAAAGTTTTGATTTTTAAGTGAGTGTAAAAATTTTTAGGCAGCACACTACTTATTATAATATATGTATGTATATGTAGATATAAGTTTAGAAATTCAGTTTAATTTTATTAACAAATTATTCACATATTTTTGTTATTTATTGGATCCCACTCACACAAAGTAAAAATATCTGGCATTCCTTTCTGTAGGTATTGCCATCGCAAAACATATTTGATCTATAAAATAGAACTTATGTTTATAACAAATGGTTTTCGCTCTAAATAATCACATTCAATTTCAAAAGTCGTTACGATTAAAATTATAAATTGTACGATCGTAACGGTCTCTAATAGGGAGTTTAGAAATTTATCTTAATTTGAAAAGATTATAAATTATGGAATGCAATTGCGTTTTGTAGATATGATTTTTATAACATCCAACTAAAAATTGAAGACTATTCTAAAATAGAATTATTTATTCAAAATCTTTAGTGATTCCAATGCATTACCGACATGTTAATGCTTGGTTAAACTAACTATAGTACCTATAAAATCAGGGTAATTAACAGTCTATAGTCAAAGTGCGAAAGTGCTTTAATGTCTCCTTGCGTAGTAAGTCCATAAACGATGGAGAGTTAACATCACAGACTACACATTAATATATTCTAATACTGTCTTCGAGTGCTGGCAACTACATTCATAAATATGTTTAAAAAGGATTTTTTGTCCTCTGAAGCTTCTTATACAAAAATTTCACATAAAAATCCTAAATAGCCTTTTTTAAAGTTATTTATCACGTCAAACGTAGATAATGTCGAACTTTCGCCAAGTAATGCGATTGGAAATAAAATTTTATTTCAGTTTCTACAGCCTTGGATGGAAATGAGTGATAAATTTTTCCTGGGAGCAGCTCTGACTCAGATGGGAATCGTTTGCTGGTACGCCGACGACATCTATAGAGCGGTAACTATCTTCGTTTTCAATGTGCTTTATCAGATAATACGAGTAGCATGCAGTTTATTATTTTATTTCTTTTTTAAACTCGTAACGAGTTAAGTGTTTTTCAGAATATGTTGACTTTTGACTTAACCGTATGAAGAATGTGGTTATCTCAACGTTTTTGGCAACACAATTGTATTTAGTTATTGATCATTTACGTAAACAATTGATTGTAATTTCTTCATGCAAACGTGACATGGCCAACCTCTATTATTTCTAAAATAGAATTCGTACGACTTAATTAATGAATTAACTACTTTTGTTCTCGTCGCTAAACAAAAGGTGTGTCTCACGTGTCCCTACTCGTTTTATGAAACCTTAGTTATTACTACAAATAGGTATTTCGTTACGTGAAAGTCACGTGGAGGTAGTTTTCCACTATAGAGAGATAGCCACGTGTTTTCAGCTGAAACATTGAGTTTATATAATGTAGCCTATACTAGGGGTGGTGTGCCCCTAATGCTTAGGCTAAGCGAGCACATTGTAAAAGTCATTGTGTTTACGTGTTAACATTAAATTTAGTGATGAAGAGTAATAATTGCACTGTTAATAAATACACAGTTCCCTTGCGACATCAAAGACGCATCCTTAATATTAAAAAGAAATAAAAACTCGGATTTTCAAAGCAAAAAAAGGAGAGGCGAGTAAAAGATGAAAACGTTCGTACTTAATAAATCTCTCGCAAAAATCTAAATCTCGGTATGAAGTTAAAATGAAAAGGCAATAAATAAAACTGGTATATGAAGGGTGTGTTTTTCAGAGCGTGGGTGTATCGGACGCTGTGTATGAAAGTGGATGGTACAGAGCCAACACTCGTTGCCGACGGGCGTTGTTAGTCGTACTTCAAAGGTAATGGATTACATATTGGACTAGTCATTTTTATAAAAGCAATCGTTTCTTGGTATTATTTTAATAAAAGTGATGAAGAAGATTATCAAATGTGTAAATATTTTGATATTTTTTAACGTAGTCTCTTCAATCTTTCTTCGATCTTTTAAACTGATGAAATAGGTATTGGTATCAGAAATAGAAACATGGAAAATCTCAATGTCTTTACAGATCGCAAAAACCTTTGTATTTTACGGCTTTGAAATTTCGTGCGATCACTATGACTACTTATAGTTCGGTAAGTAGACCAAATATTTTTAGCTTCATTATATCAAATATATTTAATGGCATTTTAATTACCTATAGGTAACTTAATCAAATTTCATGCATTGTACCTAAACGATATTTCAATAGATACTACTTGTATCCAGTATTACTAAAGTCCGGAGGTTACTATTAGGTATTACAAGGTATGACGGGGCAAATAGTGTGTTGAGGTGTAATGACGTTGTAATTAGTCGATCTTCGTTTGGTTTTGTCAGGAATGACGTCACAATGTTCACTTAACACTTGATGATCCATACTTTTGAATAAAAACTTCAAAAGAACGAGTTTTAACAGTTTATTACTTTTACATCAAGAGGTCCGTTCGCCTCGACAATTCAAACACGAATGAATAATAACAGCGGCCAACGCCTGTATTTATAGCGAGTCTCCGCTTCCAACTACCCGCACGGTGAATAGGTTGGTTTCCCTTGTTATCACCCCGTTAGATATTTATCATTATTAGTAATCTATATCTTACGTTATTATGTCAAACATTATAAAAGTTAATATTATAAGTAATAACTATGCTTAGGAATAATAACACCACTTGAAAATGTGTATAGTTTCCTGTATTGGAGTAAATTATAGTGATTCTCCATTTGCAGATCCTGACAACAGCATATTCATACTTTACACTTCTCTACACGTCATATCGTCGCGCTTGAAGAAATAAACGGGAAGAATAACCAAATATCATTGTATAACTTTACATTAACTTCACGATTCTTGAGAAAAGTGTCTGCGTTTGTAGATTGTACTAGAGAAATTGATATGATTGTAGGTATTGAGAAATAAATCAATTTGTAGACTTATAAGTTGCTTTTCTCAATAAATATGTTTATGCATTTAAATAAATGTTTTAATTGCTTTTGATAGGTATATACTTACTCTTAAAGTTCATTTCAGTTCGTTGCCGTAATCAGTAACTTTAAACCGTTACTGATTACGGCAACAACGAACAAACCGGCAAAGTCTAAGACAATTACGCCCAATATTTCTTAGATATTCAATGCTATCACTCGTAAAATTATTCCTGGAAATATTATTCGAAATCACAGGTTTTCCCGCATTCGAAGGTGAGTTGCGAGTTCGCGTTATATTTTAATTTCGATGATCATAAATTACGAACTGGTGCCATTTTACTGGAATGGGTATCCATAAAGTGCTGCCTTAATTCAGGCGTAATCCCTGTCATTACGGGAGCGTCAGTCGGCGGGAATAGCTAATAACATTATTATTACGCATCACAGGTACAATCTCAGATTGGCTTATAACAATTCAGCTGTAATGTTATTGATTTCAAATTGAAGTGAAATTATCTTTAAACTCTGGCAGTAGTGTGTAGGTTTTGGGGAATTGAAAGGACCATTTACTTTGTTAATATTCACAATTTTTTGTTGTATTTTCACCATTAAAAACAAAATCTTTTACTTTTAAAGCTTAACACAGCTAGTTGATACGTACATCTCAGCTTAGACGCCATATTTACCTGTACTGTACTGTAACAACCCATTACTGCCCACTGCTGAGCTCAGGTCTCCTCCGAAGAGGGGTTAGGCATTGTCCACCACGCTTGCCCAGTGCGGATTGGGGACTTCACATATCTTCAAAGGATTTTTAGAACCCTTTTCCGATATGCAGGTTTCCTCACGATGTTTTCCTTCACCGTTTTTAGCCAGTGGTGTTGTGAAAAATTGCACATAAATCTTTTTCATATTAAGATTTAGAGGTACAAGCCGGCCGGTTTTGAACCCGCGACCTCCCGTACGGAAGGCAAGCGCTTCAACCACTCGGCCACCATGACTATATATTTACCTACCTACAAAATATTTTAAATTCATTTAGATATAGGTAGATGATACGCAATTTTGTAACGACTAAATTGCGTATCATCTAGCTATATCTAAATGACAGTAGTAACAATAGATAATGTTAAGTAAAGAAATTATGTAACAGATGGAGTCAGGTTTTCCTCAAAATGTGGCTTCTTATTTGATATCCGATGCCGACTTGATTATAGTTAACTCTCTGGAGCCTGGCAACCCTAGAACGAAGTTGATATACGAGTATATGTCAAGGGGTATCAGAGCTGTCTCCTGCCAAAATGTCGTATCGAGTAGACACGCTGTGCACCAGTATAAGCGTTCCTGATCACAGGATTACTCAGACTGTTTGAGACAAACAAGCATGCGAGCGATACTCTGCATACTGACTACAAAATAGCAGGACAGCGGTGGTTTTGATTAGTTTACTTTATATTGCAAAAGTCATTTTGTTTCGTTTCTAAAATATTTACTTCATTAAATAGGTATATAATATACATTAACATATCTGCTAAAATATTTTGCATGTTTGTGTTGTGGGACAGTTTTCAAGCCCTGGAAAATTATAGTTTTATTTAAAATAATGTACCTACAATTTATATTGTACATGTTAACGTATGAAATATAATGTTTTGATTTTCATAGCGGTTCTGCCAAGGTAACATTATTATCAAAACAAACCCTCAAAATTAATTTTCAGTGAATGACTACCCTGTTTAGCGTACGCAACACGTTGTCATTTGGCGTGCTAATAGTATGTCTTGATACGAGAGGTCGCGACATATAGGTCACAGTGCGGTTTTTGATAGATTGTAAATTAACGTGGGTGTTAGAAGTAGGGTTGTTTCCGGGCGTCCGGTGTCGGCAGGCGGTGACGCGAGCCTATCACTCGCCACTAATGTCCGACCTCCAAAGTTAACTTCTGCTCATAAATCAGCTCCGTCCCTCATTTCTATACCCCGCGTGATAAAATAATCCCTCATTCGCGCAAAATACGCCAGGATGCACGGAGTTTTCTATCTTATGGCCTTGGATGCCCGTACATTCACATATTATCGTCAATTTTGGCAAAAACTCACTAGTTCTTAATATGCGAGTATTGGAATACTATAACTAGTAGTAGTACCTATAGGCCTTCATGCCTATATATCTAGTGCTAAAATTTATTGTCTATTTATGAATATTTAAAAATATATATTATATTTTAATATATTATAGCTGATTCAGACAATAAACTGCAAACTCATATTGAAGTTATCAATATAATATAACAATATGCACTCGCGGGTATCCTTTACAATAATTAGTTTTAAGGTTTAGTTTCGATCTCAACTTAAGACTTAACCTCCTTCCACATTTCTATGAATGCTTTATAGCACAAATACCACCATACTATACTAGAGAACACGGACTAACAGCACATTTTTCGTGTTAAACGTGTCGTTGCACAAACGAATTACTAATTTAATTAAAATTTTAGTCGTTAAACTTTCGGTGGGAACATTAAAAAGCAATTTCGTGAATGTATTTAACAAGAGAAGTCGTTTTTTTAAAATATGTGTACGGGTTATTCTTTAAAGTCTTGTTCAATTTATACGTTCACTATATTAATTAAATTATGTTCAGCACAATGTGAGTGCCGATTTATTTGGTTACACTGATTTAATTTTTACATATAATTTTACAAATTCGTTATAAAGTATAAAAATACCCAAATACGGTGATCCTAAATTGATAATACCTAATGTTATGAGTTGAAATATTATCTTAAATTAGTTATTATGGTAGTCACATGACACATTTATTTGTTTAAAACTGTGCAGTGTTTCAGGATGTGTTTGTTAAAGATGATTCATGCGATGATATTCAATGTTCCAATGTGTTCGACTATGTGTGTGGGGTCGCTGAGACACCCGACGGAACTCAAACCATTTTGAGATTTCAGAACATTTGCCATCTCGAAAAATATAGATGTCAATACGGATCGGTACTTGGTGTGTATTCAATATCTATTTATAGAAAGCTTCTACAATTAAAACATGGATCGTGCACGGTGTAACATAAAAGTGCTTCATATTCTACCCTGATCCAATTCACTAACGGTTTAGTCACGTTATGTGAAACAAGCTAATATGGGTAAACTTAATAATATACATACTACATATAGCACAAAATATAGTAACTCTTTTTATTATAGTAATATTTTAACTATAGAAATACGCCAAGTACGTCAAAGCCGATGTAACCTGGAAGAAAGTCCGAGTGAGGCAAGTGGTCGTCGAGTTACCGACTTCAGTATTGTAGGGGCGTATCAAGCCTGTAACCACTCTTGTCCAACATACTGCACTGATATATACAAACCAGCTTGCGCTCAAATATGGAACAAACGCATGACCAGTTATAAATATAAATCTATGATAAATCATTGTCATATTGATTTGTTTTCGTGTGCTCTGGGACTCAGTAAGTGTTAACTTTTTAAACATACTTAATTAAGTTTTTGTTTAATGCAAAAGCAGGCCTATACAATTGTTTACTTGAGTGCAAGTGGTTATCCTCGCCGGGATTATGTGAGGTTGGTACTACCCAGGGCTAAAACAGGGTAGTTATTCGCGGTACAAAAAACCAACTGAGCTCTTGTAGGTATTGATTATAACCACTTTTTTTATTTTACAAAGCGATGCAGAATCTCAGCACTAAAAACTTAAACTCACTTAACTTTGATATTGGTTTCGTAATAAAATAATGTATTTAAACTTAAATTGTATACCAAAAAACTTATTTTCAGATGTAACAATTCATTCCATGGCCAGTTGTTACGTCGATCAATCTCGAACTATTTTCATGAAGCAGGTCGCTGGTTTGAAAACTTTGAAGATTATAGACGTTCCGCCATCTCCACATCAAGTATCGAAATTTGCGGCGATTAAAGGAATGAGTAAAGGATAGTTTTTGATTTATTTATTACATGTTATAACATTAAGATAATAAATCTAATCTACTTTTTTATAAAGGCAGAAACTGTGGTACTTATAAGAACATGATTCTTACAAGAGTAAGGAAAATAAAACTTAAATTTAGAAATGAACTCAAAGTTAATCGGTCTTAATTAGTCCACTGATGATTTTGCCTTGGATCTCTCAATCTACTTCCTAAATCATTTGAGAGCGTATCATCTTAAGAAAAAGTATAACGCACGTATTACACATCGAAGAACCAATATGTAGAAGACCCAAAACTAACGTCTGCTCATAAATCAGCTCCGTCCCTCATTTCTATACCCCGCGTGATAAAATAATCCCTCATTCGCGCAAAATACGCCAGGATGCACGGAGTTTTCTATCTTATGGCCTTGGATGCCCGTACATTCACATATTATCGTCAATTTTGGCAAAAACTCACTAGTTCTTAATATGCGAGTATTGGAATACTATAACTAGTAGTAGTACCTATAGGCCTTCATGCCTATATATCTAGTGCTAAAATTTATTGTCTATTTATGAATATTTAAAAATATATATTATATTTTAATATATTATAGCTGATTCAGACAATAAACTGCAAACTCATATTGAAGTTATCAATATAATATAACAATATGCACTCGCGGGCATCCTTTACAATAATTAGTTTTAAGGTTTAGTTTCGATCTCAACTTAAGACTTAACCTCCTTCCACATTTCTATGAATGCTTTATAGCACAAATACCACCATACTATACTAGAGAACACGGACTAACAGCACATTTTTCGTGTTAAACGTGTCGTTGCACAAACGAATTACTAATTTAATTAAAATTTTAGTCGTTAAACTTTCGGTGGGAACATTAAAAAGCAATTTCGTGAATGTATTTAACAAGAGAAGTCGTTTTTTTAAAATATGTGTACGGGTTATTCTTTAAAGTCTTGTTCAATTTATACGTTCACTATATTAATTAAATTATGTTCAGCACAATGTGAGTGCCGATTTATTTGGTTACACTGATTTAATTTTTACATATAATTTTACAAATTCGTTATAAAGTATAAAAATACCCAAATACGGTGATCCTAAATTGATAATACCTAATGTTATGAGTTGAAATATTATCTTAAATTAGTTATTATGGTAGTCACATGACACATTTATTTGTTTAAAACTGTGCAGTGTTTCAGGATGTGTTTGTTAAAGATGATTCATGCGATGATATTCAATGTTCCAATGTGTTCGACTATGTGTGTGGGGTCGCTGAGACACCCGACGGAACTCAAACCATTTTGAGATTTCAGAACATTTGCCATCTCGAAAAATATAGATGTCAATACGGATCGGTACTTGGTGTGTATTCAATATCTATTTATAGAAAGCTTCTACAATTAAAACATGGATCGTGCACGGTGTAACATAAAAGTGCTTCATATTCTACCCTGATCCAATTCACTAACGGTTTAGTCACGTTATGTGAAACAAGCTAATATGGGTAAACTTAATAATATACATACTACATATAGCACAAAATATAGTAACTCTTTTTATTATAGTAATATTTTAACTATAGAAATACGCCAAGTACGTCAAAGCCGATGTAACCTGGAAGAAAGTCCGAGTGAGGCAAGTGGTCGTCGAGTTACCGACTTCAGTATTGTAGGGGCGTATCAAGCCTGTAACCACTCTTGTCCAACATACTGCACTGATATATACAAACCAGCTTGCGCTCAAATATGGAACAAACGCATGACCAGTTATAAATATAAATCTATGATAAATCATTGTCATATTGATTTGTTTTCGTGTGCTCTGGGACTCAGTAAGTGTTAACTTTTTAAACATACTTAATTAAGTTTTTGTTTAATGCAAAAGCAGGCCTATACAATTGTTTACTTGAGTGCAAGTGGTTATCCTCGCCGGGATTATGTGAGGTTGGTACTACCCAGGGCTAAAACAGGGTAGTTATTCGCGGTACAAAAAACCAACTGAGCTCTTGTAGGTATTGATTATAACCACTTTTTTTTATTTTACAAAGCGATGCAGAATCTCAGCACTAAAAACTTAAACTCACTTAACTTTGATATTGGTTTCGTAATAAAATAATGTATTTAAACTTAAATTGTATACCAAAAAACTTATTTTCAGATGTAACAATTCATTCCATGGCCAGTTGTTACGTCGATCAATCTCGAACTATTTTCATGAAGCAGGTCGCTGGTTTGAAAACTTTGAAGATTATAGACGTTCCGCCATCTCCACATCAAGTATCGAAATTTGCGGCGATTAAAGGAATGAGTAAAGGATAGTTTTTGATTTATTTATTACATGTTATAACATTAAGATAATAAATCTAATCTACTTTTTTATAAAGGCAGAAACTGTGGTACTTATAAGAACATGATTCTTACAAGAGTAAGGAAAATAAAACTTAAATTTAGAAATGAACTCAAAGTTAATCGGTCTTAATTAGTCCACTGATGATTTTGCCTTGGATCTCTCAATCTACTTCCTAAATCATTTGAGAGCGTATCATCTTAAGAAAAAGTATAACGCACGTATTACACATCGAAGAACCAATATGTAGAAGACCCAAAACTAACGTCTGCTCATAAATCAGCTCCGTCCCTCATTTCTATACCCCGCGTGATAAAATAATCCCTCATTCGCGCAAAATACGCCAGGATGCACGGAGTTTTCTATCTTATGGCCTTGGATGCCCGTACATTCACATATTATCGTCAATTTTGGCAAAAACTCACTAGTTCTTAATATGCGAGTATTGGAATACTATAACTAGTAGTAGTACCTATAGGCCTTCATGCCTATATATCTAGTGCTAAAATTTATTGTCTATTTATGAATATTTAAAAATATATATTATATTTTAATATATTATAGCTGATTCAGACAATAAACTGCAAACTCATATTGAAGTTATCAATATAATATAACAATATGCACTCGCGGGCATCCTTTACAATAATTAGTTTTAAGGTTTAGTTTCGATCTCAACTTAAGACTTAACCTCCTTCCACATTTCTATGAATGCTTTATAGCACAAATACCACCATACTATACTAGAGAACACGGACTAACAGCACATTTTTCGTGTTAAACGTGTCGTTGCACAAACGAATTACTAATTTAATTAATTTTTAATGCAAAAGCAGGCCTATACAATTGTTTACTTGAGTGCAAGTGGTTATCCTCGCCGGGATTATGTGAGGTTGGTACTACCCAGGGCTAAAACAGGGTAGTTATTCGCGGTACAAAAAACCAACTGAGCTCTTGTAGGTATTGATTATAACCACTTTTTTTATTTTACAAAGCGATGCAGAATCTCAGCACTAAAAACTTAAACTCACTTAACTTTGATATTGGTTTCGTAATAAAATAATGTATTTAAACTTAAATTGTATACCAAAAAACTTATTTTCAGATGTAACAATTCATTCCATGGCCAGTTGTTACGTCGATCAATCTCGAACTATTTTCATGAAGCAGGTCGCTGGTTTGAAAACTTTGAAGATTATAGACGTTCCGCCATCTCCACATCAAGTATCGAAATTTGCGGCGATTAAAGGAATGAGTAAAGGATAGTTTTTGATTTATTTATTACATGTTATAACATTAAGATAATAAATCTAATCTACTTTTTTATAAAGGCAGAAACTGTGGTACTTATAAGAACATGATTCTTACAAGAGTAAGGAAAATAAAACTTAAATTTAGAAATGAACTCAAAGTTAATCGGTCTTAATTAGTCCACTGATGATTTTGCCTTGGATCTCTCAATCTACTTCCTAAATCATTTGAGAGCGTATCATCTTAAGAAAAAGTATAACGCACGTATTACACATCGAAGAACCAATATGTAGAAGACCCAACGTAATACGCCTCTGCAATTAACGAAGGTGTTTCACGTGAACGTTAAATGGTGGCGATTGGTTTTTAATTAGTTTGGACATTGGTATTCGAGATGGCCGGCGTTTAAGCGGGCGGGGCTTAAATCCAGCCTCATGTGATTAATGTTTCTGCTCGTTTCGATTTACAGCCCGCGGTTTTCAGGGCCAAATTAGCCGTCGTGAAGCCATAAATTTGCCAAAGGTATCTCGTATATATTTGTGAAGTATAGCTCTGAATGTTCGTGCCAGTTCAATATTTATCAGAGCTCTCGAACGAGACGATTAATGTAAATTTAGTAGCTTTTCTGACTCTTGATTCGTTGCGAATGGGTTTAATTATTTTGTACAATTGACACATTCGACATTTTCGTGTAAAGTTTTTGGAGGTTTGAACATTTGAAGTAAACCAGTTATTATTAGCTGACGATAACCGTCACTCATTTTTAGTCGATCAAGGCACAGAATCTGTTATTCTTAGTAGAATTAGGTGTAGGTACTATACAACTATGGATGATTTACAATCCACAATATTTAAAATCGAAATAATAAAAGAAATGTATCTAATATATAAAATTCTCGTGTCACAGTTTTCGTTGCTATACTCCTCCGAAACGGCAAAACAGATGTTGATGAAACTTTTTGTGCTTATCCGGTATCTATGAGAATCGACCAACATCTATTTTTCATCCCCCTAAATGTTAGGGGTATGTTAGGGTCCACCACTAATTTTTATATTATATTTTTTGACGCAGACGAAGTTGCGCGGGGCAGCTAGTGTTATATAATAATGTAATATTATATTCTAAAAGCTTTCATCCTTCGTTGTTACCTTACTCCTTACATCAACTGTGGCAAAAGTAAAGTAAAACTTTGTTTTATAAAACTTAATAAAACTCAAACAGTCATAACTCGTTACGTAGAAAAAGTTAATGATAATTGGGCACTTGAAGCCGGATGGGCGCACTTCCCTTTACTTAAGCAGGTAAGT
Source organism: Trilocha varians (assembly GCA_030269945.2). Classification (NCBI taxonomy): domain Eukaryota; kingdom Metazoa; phylum Arthropoda; class Insecta; order Lepidoptera; family Bombycidae; genus Trilocha; species Trilocha varians. The sequence goes on along the minus strand of AP028267.1, from coordinate 6,213,981 downwards.
TAAGAGCTTTAATTAAGGGTTCTACGTGTTGAGGGTTGGGCATCTAAAAAGAACAGATTTCTGACTCGTTTGCGTTCAATGGAAGGCTTAAAAGGTGAAATGCCAAACATTAGCAAAGAGAAGACTCTCAAAGTTTTCCCCTAAAATATTTATTTTAAAAGTTGCAAACATTTCACGGACCCAGCCTTTCCGAAGGTAAGGTATTTTTATGTAAAGGAAGGAATGTTCGATCTTGGTGAAATTTCGGGCAACGTTATATTCGAATACTTTTCGGAAACAATTTCCACCTTGCCGATCGAAAAAAGAGGGATGAAAAACTTTGTTTTGGAAAATGTGAATAATCTGGGACACTTTCAATATTAGTAGATTTCGTTTATTCTATTATTTTCATCTTTTAGGGACTACTTATGATATTATTTTTTTAATAACAGATGAAAAATTTACTTAATAAGATGAAGATTCTGTTTATTAATATGTAATCACCATTGCAATTTAATTGTAATGTTAATAATTGTAATAATTTCGTAAATATTTTACAATTTTTTATAAAAACCTTTCGTTCGTAAGAAAGCTTACCTAATAGACTTGAAAGAAAAGACTAGAATATAATTCATTTAACTTTTTTGAGTTAAAAAAACATAATATTACTTACTCAACCATAAACAATGGACCAACAAATTTGGGTCACAACTTGCTGGTTATAATGTTTGCGCTATCCCGTATTGCTGATATTCTAACAACGTTAGAGTTTGCATTGCAAGTTGGCGTGAAACTTGGTCTCTTGTTAGATTTACCAACTAAAACATTTTCAGCAAACCAGCTCGCCCAACACAAAGGCTTTCCACTACGCTGTATTTTAATTAATAAATGCAGTTATTGTTTATGCAATGAAATGATTGAGAATGTCTGTTATTGGTAAATTTATGAACTTGTTTTGTAGAATAGAATACTGTCTGGAAGAATGGACTGTCATATCTCCTTAATCTGAACTTTGTTTATTTCGAAGTTAGATAATCACATAACACACATTTAATTTTTTACTAGACATAGCTTCAATAGTCAAAAATAATAAAATGTATTGTAAATTTTCTACTATTCATATTAAGTACATTTTTGTAAACGAACAAAAAAAATGTACAACTAGATTTATTATTTTTAAAGTATTATTTCAATCTACGTAATTATAATCACTAATATAATGAAGTGGTACGTTCCTTCACAACTTGAAAAGTTTTCTTTAAATCTCTTTTTTGAGTTCGAGTTAAAGCTTAGCATTCTTATGAAGAGGCTTGAGAGCTGAGTTGGATTGCAGTTTCAATGGACCCACTTCGGTAAGCTAACGAGCGTACATTTAGCAAGTATTATTCCTTATACACTGACCCGAGAAACTTCACCCTCGACACAATATTAAAAAGGAATAGTTTTTCTCTGATTCCATTAAAAATGGTTGTTCTTTTATTGATACTGCTCTTCAATTTATTGCATTTACTGACAGTAGGAGTCGTCAACAATAATTGTGGCATTAACACTTTAAAGGAAAAGTACACGAAACATAATCTCACATTTTATAATTTCTACGTTGCATATTATGTTTTTGGGAAGCTCGTTGGAGTTCATTTCACGCTACGGTGCTAATGAACGTGGTAGCAGGAATTATGTTGTATTAGTACAATAATGAAATGGTTGAGAAGAAGAATTCGAAGGAAATATTTCATCAAGGTATAAACTTATTTTCACTGGAATATAAATTACATACCTATGGACACCCAACTTTGACTATTCATAGAAAATCATAGACTATATTTTTTTTGACACAAATTACTTTACACTTTTTAAAATTCTACCACAGATTTCGCAACTTCAATTTCCATGACTGTGTAAATTTACAGAATAACACTGTTAGTATTAGTCGAGAATTCACCTAGTGCTCATATTTCAGGGGCCAGCTCGTGCTCCGTATTAATTATACTCATTGACGGTGCCGAGGGAGGTTCTGCAACATCGGTCGGTAATAAATTTACATTTTAAGAGGCAGTTAGCGTGCAGCCAAGCGGAATAGGCTTTTGAGATATAACACGGATAGTTCCCGACATGCATTTAAAGTACCTTGTAACGGTCCTACAGCGATTGTTTCAGCCGTTTCACAAATTATCGTTGAACTGGTGATCTTTTGAAATTATTGTGGCAAAATATTATGACGTCGGTTAGAGGTTTCTCGATGTTATCGTTTAACATTTGCATTTAGAACGTTTAGTCTGACTACCCATACAATAAATCGATGTAGGTAAAATATGGCATGGTAGATTTTACTATTGCTGCACCAAAAAAATTTAACTTTTATATATGTATTACTTTTGATAACGTCGGGTAAAATTTAAACCAAGATAATCCTCTCTAGAATTTTTCTAATTAACAAATAAAATATATAGTGAATCACGACGAAACATAACAGTTCTGTATTCGAAATAAACTTTTTAAAATTTTTCTACAGCGCTCACAAATAGGAAATGGTCTGGCAACATTCAGAAGCACGTTTATTATGCATTTTTTCTGTTCTCAACGTTGACGTCAGCACTCGAGAAACTTCTTCAAGAAAGAAAATAGTCTAGAACACTTTTAAACTTTTTTAATCGCTTTCGAAACTCGTCGCCGACCAGAGGCGCTTCAATTTCCACTGAATTGTTTAAAGGATTCTTTGACATTAAAAAGGAATTAAATATATTCAAAAACTTTAAATTTTTGAGCTATCTATTATTATATTGTGTAAGTGATAAAAGAACTTCAGTGCAAACAGGAGAATAGAAAAATGTCCAGAAAAGCTATTTTCTTCCTTTCCTTTGCAAAAAATAGATAAAGGAGGTTTAGACCAAAGTGTAGTTTACACACACTACCTTAAGTTAAAATTATAAATAATTTTGTTATTGAATAATAGTTAATAGAAATACATACCTACAGATTTAGTTGTGCTCTTTGTGAGCTCCAGATCTCAATTAACGGATCATTCACACTTTGAATGTTGGTGTTTTCCAATTTAACTTAAATACATGGCATAATTTCAGATTTCAGGCTAAATACCAAACACTATGCGGATGAACGTATTATATTCGCTTAATTTGCGGGTTGCCTGCTGCTGACGTTTCCGCTAAAACTAATTAACATTTTCTTAATTAAATATGGTAAACAATTTTAAAATATAAAAATATGTTGTGGAAATAAGAAAAGGTTTTAATGGACTTTGAATTTGTTTTTCATGATAAGGAAGCAAAATTGTGAGAATGAAACTTGTTGTGAAAATTTTAATTTGCCTTTATGTTTATACAAAACTATATGGCCCCCACAACTTCGTCTGCGTCACATAAGGAAATTTTCTCACCGTTTAAAACTTCCCTGAACTTCTACGAATATTTCAAGATTAAAATAAGCCAAATCGGTTCAGTCGTTCTCGAGTTTTAGCGAGACTAACGAACAGCAATTCATTTTTATATATAAGAATAATTTTAAGTTTAACCGTGGAAAGTATTATAATATTTAGTAGGTTTAATTTATAATTATAAATTCAAATGAAGTTTGAATACATTAATTATACCCTGCGTACACAAGCCTTCAATCATGAAAATGTGATTATAAAATCATACGAAGCACCCGATCTATAATTGACCAAATTGTTTGTTCAGGCAAACTATCGTTCAAAGTTAGTTATTGTTGTCTAGAAGCTCGCAGGCTAATTAAAATGTCCCGAGGCGAGGTGTGTCGCGGTCCACCGCAGTCTGTCACACTGGCTGCAACTTCTACGTTATAATAACGCCCTAGACGTACAAATTCGAGTTTCTCGACTGCGCGGCCATGATATCACATAATGAAGTGCCCTCACACAACCAAGTGGGAGTGCTTTCATAACTGCAATTCATAGTCTATTCCCTTAGTAGCTTGAACGTCTAAACTTGAAAAGTATTCAGTATTTCATTGCAGGGAGAATTTAAAAGAAAATTTAAGAAAAGGTCGAATATATTTCGTAAAATGTGGTGAAATAAAAATAAAGCAACGAAAGTGTAGGTACAATCGGAATTAAACTTGGGAGAAAAATATAATGAATCCAACTAGGTATTTCGGAGAATTTTGGTACAAAATAAAGTTTTTTTTCTATCTTTAGGTAGTTATAATTTTAAACTATAAAGACGCAACAGCAGCGCCACGACGTGTTACATTTTATACGACTTCCACTCATTCTTTATTGTATGTAATTTACTAATGGTTTTTCCGAGTATATTGGGACGGTATTTTCCAGAATCGAGAAAGTCACGGTCCAAGGTGGCGAGTATTAATCATTACAAGCGGCAAAACCGTCGGCCGGTAAATAATTTACTGCTAATACCGAACCGTATCCATAAATCTTTGTCGAGAAATCGTAACTGAATTGACAGTCACTCGGTTATGATTACTGCAGATACGAACAATTTTCCTCTTAAGCTTTATACTAATAGAGGGATTATCGCGAGACCTGTTTTCTGTTGATCAAACAGAGTGCTCTAATCTTTTGTTCTAGATTACTGACGTTTTATTTTATTATTATTATTATTTTATTGCCATGTAGGCAGACGAGCTAACGGCCCACCTGATATCGAAAGGTTTTGTGTTTTCTTCAATACTTTTGTGCTCAATCGAACTCGAAAAGCATATTTTTGAAACGAAAATCTACTGATGTTGATAAAAACCACCCAACAAAACTACCTACTTTCTCATCTGTGAAGAAAACCGATGCTTGGAACAAAATCTAGTAGGTATTTGATTATTTCGGACATACCAACCACAGCGCACTACCATAAAGCCACCACTTAAAACTTTTGAAATTACCCGCATACGAAAAGTGTTTTGTTAAGCGCGGTTGTCAGAAGTTATAACAAATCAAATTGTTTGCTAATTAAACAAAACAACAAATGGCGAGTAAAAATGTGATGTTTAACATAAATAAACGTTGGAGTGATTGTGAAGTGTTCAATGTGTAGGTACATACTTTAAAAGAATTTAAAATGTATATTCTTTGATGTGTGGTAATGGTCGTTGCCAAACAGTTTGGATTCAGGTATGTCATTATTTTTAATCAAATGGTTCTATTCTGATTAAATTCAAACTACCAGAAATATGATTAAAAATGTTTGACTAAATCAGCTCGTATTTCTACTAGTTCCAACAGTCATATAAATATTTTCTACATTTTTAGTTTTTGAATTATATTTATTAGTGTTTCTCGATATAACTCAGTATTCTAGATAATTACGCTTCAGACTCAGAACGACTGTAAAATCTAGGAATTAAAAAGTTACGGTAAAACAAGTCCTACGAAATTAACTACATGTTTTTTAAAATAATGTCCATATGATGTAAATGTTTCACCAATGGTTAAAAATACAATTTTGTAATAATGAGGTTTCTTTGCCCTTTGCGGTTATTATTAATTTGGAAAGCTTTGATTTCAATTTGTTTGTCTAAATAAAGACGGAGCGAAATTTTCGTAAATCGCTAATAGAGAGGTTTGGCTAATTAAGATTCTGTTTTTGGTAAGAAAGCCCCTTAATTTTAAACGATTAATTATCTCTCATTCATTCAGCCACTCCTAAATGTTTACTTTTATAATAATTAAAAAGTGTTTTAGGTAAGAAATTGCCAGTTTATCTAGCTTTACTCGTTCTAAAGAAAAAATCTTTTGGGACTATATTTCAACCCTTTGAAATGGTTTGGAGATAACAGAAAATTATTCTTATTATTATAGCCTGTTGCGACTTTTTGTTTAAATATTCATATAATTATATAAGATATAATTGAGATGACCTAGTATTTTCCGTTTCAATATATTAGCCAAAGATCTTTTTTGTTATTTTCGTTTCGCAAAATATTTGTAAATTGGTTGGATATCTCTTTTAATGAGTTCCAAGCGCCTCATCAATGTAGGGCATTAAACTGCAATCATAATATACCTACTGATATTATATACGATAAACACGAGTACCTAAACTAATGCAGCTCCCAACTTTGTATCGAAAGTTCGAGTTTAAGATCTCTTGAGATTTACAGGGTTGATTAACTTGTGATAAATAAGTCATTGAAAAGTGCATATAGCTGCATCAAGGTTTTATAAGTACATACTAATAATATTATTTTTTTGTACAATTTCATAATACCTATTATTTCACTTTTACACTAAATTTCAAAACTCATTTCACAGGACTCTGAAGACATAATTTTCTTTATGGCGTATAAACAGATAACGTAAAAAAATATTTATGAATTTTTTTTTAATAAAAATGAGACACAATATGTCAATATTTATTTATTGATTACGTGACAACCCTAGGACGATTCACGTAGGTTGATGACCGTCGTGTCTAGAGATGGAGTAGTTAAGACGTGCGTAAATCATAACAGGGTTGACTGAACACATATTATGTTCAAGAGCTTCATTCTATCAAATCCGAAACTATTCAAGATATTTTCTACTATAGCTCCTGTTATGTGATACTCGTACTGTTGAATACAGGATGTCTTACAAACATACAAAAGTTTTACTTTTAGTAAAATAGTTTTCTTTAAGGAGAATTTGATATTTTGTGTCGTTATAATTTATTTATTATATTTTAAGTTTCTTTGCTATAAAATCACTCATTTTAGCACTATGGAATTGTCGATTTGTTCATCTCTGATTTATAAAATGAAACTTAATGAAACAATTAATTGTAATGGCTTTCACGCTGTCCACGGTTAAATTATAAAGAATATGTAAAAGCTCACCCTGTAAAATGGTCTATGTTCGTTATTGACGACGCTTTTCACTATCGCTTGCTTCTTCACGGTTCACTGATTATCAACAATGGACCCGTTCGAATGCATTGTCAAGTGACAGCCAAACACTTCGCTTTCATGATCACATTTCCCAAATTTCTGTGAAATATTGAACAGCAATTTGACAACGCTTGGCATTAAATTTATGAACATAAAACAGTCTTATTGCCTTCAGTGGTTACGTCGCTGATTTTTTAAAATAGGACACTACTAGATACTGATAAAGAAGTGTATTTTAATTAATTATAATATATTCTTCTTAATTTACCGTGACACAAAAGATTCGTCTTAGCACTAGTTATTGTAACAGATGCACCATATCTGTTCGTTATTTTTAGATCGTATTTAATCAATCATCAACCACTCAAAAAGTCAATTTCCATTAATAGTAATAAAACAAGTTCCCTAACGAGATTGCTTTTGATTCTATTTTCTCTCGTAAGCAAACAATCGGAATGCGAAACAACATTGCTTCGAAATCAATCAGGGTGCAAGCTAACAAAACGATTCGATGTTTACTTTGTTTATTGGTTGTTGCCGAAGAAATATTGGTATAGTTAAGTGGAATAGACTAATTGCGGCGGGTCGCGCCACCCTGCCACAGCTAACTATAGTACAGAAGTTTCCTGACAAAACGTTTTTATACCAGTGTCATACGTGTAAAAGCGAAAAAGTACATCGATTCAAGCTGGCATACTTTTTCGCCCTTGTGGCAGGATAAGTCTGCGAGCTTGTACAAAGAAGGCTTGTCGAGTCTTAAAGGTAGGTCGTAGGTAGCGGCCCTTCAGTGTCCCCTGACATTGTAGAGGTTTATGTGTGACGGTAACCACTTACGATCAGGTGGCCGTTGGCATGTCTGCCTACATAGCAATAAAATGACACGCGGTATTTATTGGTTTTATAGATCCATTATATCAGAAAATGAAAAACACAAAACCATCGCAAGTCAGTAGTGTAATTTTTATAAACAGGAAGTGTGCCAACGTAGGTGCAGTATTAAAACTAAATTTATACATGCTTGACTTCTGAGTGGTATTGTTATCGAGTGACCCTGCGCTTCGAATCAATCGTACAGGATTACATTAGATTTTGGACGCACATCGCTGACTTACGATACCCGAGTTATTCCGATCGACCGGAACCAATATAATTTATGTTTAGTTTATACAATAAGGATTGCGAATAAACATAAAAACGTTTCCTGCAACGGCAACATTTGCGAGAGTAATGTTTTGTTATTCTTGTAACAGGATAAATAAATTTATGTAGATTAACTGTATGTTTATTTTTATTATTTTCTTTTCTTATGGTTGTTTTTGAAATTCAAGGTTGTGTTTCCTGGTATTATTGTTTTGATGTATGATAGTCAAAATCGAGAGGACTAATGGAACTTTGTCCAACAAATAGGGATATTTATTTATTTATTTAATGTTACACCAACAGAATATACACTTTAAAATATAAATTTTAACATTTACAATATCATGCAGAGTGTTATTCCACTTACTGGTATAAACTGCATGCTAGTTAAAAAATCACGAAAAATACCATAATAATCAGTTAAATAGAAAGAAAGATAAATTAAATTAAATTAAAAAGGAATATTACAAATAACAATTATAAAATTATACACTTACAAATTAATCAATTCAAATAAATTAAATTAACTTTTCAACCCACAGTGACTAAAATAATATATTAACAAAAAAAATGATAAATAATTTGCTTGCTTAAAAGTGAAACAAATTCAAATTTTAAAAAAATATAACAATAAATATTCCACGAGTAGGTACTCGATACTTTTGATTCGATACCAAGTAATTTTAGCATCGAATCAGTCCTGCGATATACACTCGGTATCGAAACAAAAGTACTTGGTGTCAAATCGAATTAGCAAAACAGAATGAGAGTGCAAAAGTCTTAAAACTAAGCCGTTTGCAGAATGGAGTGACATGAAGTTTGTATTTCCTTGTCTGCACACCAATATTTAATTGTACCTAATTATTGTTGCAACAATGTCTCAAACAAGGAACAGATTATTTCCAAAATTTCTCAAACAGTTTCTGTTTTTGGACAATTTTGATGTTAATTTTTTTTTAGTTATAGTGGGTTCTTCAATGTTCCTTGTTATTAGTTAGTATCCTTAAAATAAAAAAAATCAATAAAAAAGTGCAAAAAGTATCGATATCAGTAAGTATTGATACTTTGAGAGTATTCATGTGAGTAGAATCGAAAAAAGATTTGAGTACTATCGAAATGAGCAGGTATCGATACTTTGATGGTATCGGAACATCCCTACTAACAAATAAAGTACTTTATCAGTGCATCTATACAAACTTATACATTATTTAACTGTTTATTGAACATTAGAAACATAAATTCATCATTAACATTCGTTTTAAAACCTATACCTACAACTGCTAAGGATGTTACTGTAATGTACAAACCCTGAATTTTGACATCTCATTCGAAACGACTGTACCTGTAGCAACCCATTACTGCCCACTGCTGAGCTCAGGTCTCCTCCGAAGAGGGGTTAGGCATAGTCCACCACGCTTGCCTAATGCGGATTGGGGACTTCACATATCTTCAAAGGATTTTTAGAACCCTTTTCCGATATGCAGGTTTCCTCACGATGTTTTCCTTCACCGTTTTTAGCCAGTGTTGTGAAAAATTGCACATAAATCTTTTTCAAATTAAGATTTAGAGGTACAAGCCGGCCGGATTTGAACCCGCGACCTCCCGTACGGAAGGCAAGCGCTTCAACCACTCGGCCACCACGACTGCAAGATGCACGACGAAACGACTACAAGATTAATAAAAGATAAGGTCGAATGAGCTAACAAGCCGATATCTGTTATACCATCTGACTTAAAATTAGTTTCCATTGTGTTATTTCACAAGTTAATTAACGTTTAAGATAATCTTCAACGTGAAGTTTGATCTGATAGCTCAGAGAGTGTCCATCGTAGTGCAAATTGCTACCCATTTGAAGATTCAAGATAGGTTATGTATATAATTTTTATAATTTAGATTCTGGATTACAGTTGAGGGTTGACTTTTTTACGGTTTTTTACAAGCTTTTTATGATCTTGCACTGTATGTAGCTATGTAACTATGTACTAATGTAGGTACCTATGTAAGTTCGGGTGGAATCTTGCGAGTTAAATTTGACAAACTTCCCGGTTTCCGATTGAGCTGATATTTTGCACGCAGATGTATATTGCGTGACTATGCAATAAAATGGCGCTGATCTAATGATGGATTCGGAAGGTGGTCATAGGAACTCCTGTACTAAATAAAATAGACCTGTCGTGTTTGGGCTGATTTTACTTATCTTGGCGAACACTCTACTGCTACATGATATCCAGGAACTTAAAAGCTTGTATTTAAAGTTTTCTTTAAAAAAAAATATTAACATTTAGGTGTAATTCAATAAATGTAGGTATTTCTTCAAATGGGGTTCGAAAAAAGAGTTTTACACGATAGGTGGTAGTTCGACACAGCAGAGTTTTCTGCCAGAAGCTCATGAACAATGGGTAGCTGCTACCCATCAGATGAGCCGTAAACTCGGTTACTAACGAAGCAATAAATATAAATAAAAAGTACTGCATAATGCTATACAGCCATATAAATAACCTGGGCGCTAAAAAAACAAATTTACACAAAAAATCGCAGAGCCACATGGTCATCGAATAATTAATCAACGCTGACGTCGATTGATTGATTCAATTCGTGTTTTTGCGGGATCAATTTTCAACATCTGTTTTTGACTATCTTTCATGGATACATTCAGTATTGACAACCGAATGCATATTTTTTTGATAAATATGTGTGTTTTGGATGTTTCGAAGTGCAGTAAGAGATGATGCTTCCCCTAGATAATTGAAAGAAACAAAATTTGCCTGTTAGGATATTAAGCAATTTTAATACTTGCACTCCAATAAGTATGGTTATGACTTCGTGAAATATTGTCCCAAGTAGGTATTTATTAATTTATAATAATATTAGTAGCGACTTGTCCTTTCTAAAATATCGTGTCCTTAAATCAAACGTTTCCAATATTTCATCATACTTTAAAATACAAATATAGATACGATTGAAACGTAATCACCGAAACGAGAAAATTTATAAAAATGATTTAGGAGAATCATAAAAAAAATCCATTTAACTTGTACGTAGGGAATACGTTCCTAAATCCATTCGAGCATTAAGTGGAAACCGGCATTATTGTTCGCTTCGCCAAACCTCTTGACGGGATCACTTTGATATGATCGTCAAATATTGAATAAAGACATGCGGCCGTGACGTCACTGGCGCGCTCTCATCTCCAGGAAGTTGGAAACTTCTGTTACGTCACAAGATTACCAGCACAAGTTACTGTTCAGTTTAAACAATGTCCTTTGTTTTAATTAAGTTTGGTTTTATAATAATGTTAGAGAGTTTGTTTAAGACTAAAGTATTAGTATTGTCAGTGACCATTTGGTGTTAAGTGTGATCTGTTCTACTATTTTCTCTGAAATTAAATAATAGAACATAGGTTTAGTTCGTCTCGTTATATCAGTTGTCAGCTAGGAAGACCCGGCCAAAATCGATTAAGCTGTTTCTGAGAATGCTCACAACGAGTTTGTGTGACATATTTAGGTACTGGAACAAAGTGTTTCTTCATGTGTGTTTTAGATCAGTTATGTGTATAAGCGCGAATAAAGCAAAACATAGAAGATAGATAATTTTGATATTGTTTCAAAAAGGAAAAAAATCATGAAACGTTGCTTAAATAAAGCTGTATCCGAAAATATACAAAATTTTCAACTCGTTCCGATCAGTATCTGACAGTTCAATCGGAAACAATTACGCGGAGATTGGCGCCTGCCCCGCAGAGGTGTCGGGAATGTCAAATAAAAGAAATGGCTTGGCATTTGTTAAACGCCAAGCGAAAACCTTCATGTATCATGTGTGCAAATTGAATGGAAACACTGCCAGATAACTCCGATAAAAATAGGTAAAGATAAAACGGTTCGTTTTTGTGATATTTTTACTGTCAAAGTGAAAAAGGACCTGTACTTGGTTACCCTTTTACACATATTACAACTTACAGGGTAAGTAACAGTAAAATAAAAATCAATAATTTAAGGTAAAGATGAATAAGATTACAAACAATCAATGAGCAAACTTTACTAACGCCTTCATTATTACAAGTCAATATTGCACTCTACTTTCAATCTAAGCAATATCTACCTATATCAAGTAGGTAAGTCCAAAGTCTATCGAAGCAGGGAAAATAATGTAAGACTATTATATTCCAATCTCTTGCGTAATTCAGTTACATTGTACAGCGAAGGAGCAATCTCTATAGTGCGGTATAATTATATCTATTCAGCGACTTACGAAGATGGAGTTTCCCCGTGCGACTATTAAATTAAGGAAATCGTATCTAAATCCAAATATATTCATACATGAATACGTTGGTACCTGTAACAGAATTATTTCAATTCATTTTAGTGAATAGAATACAATCGGTACCTGTTCATTTTCAAAGTAAAATTTGAACCTTTCATTTGCAGAATAATATATTTTGACGATCTTTTATAACACACCTGGTAGTTCAATTAAATGGCGGAGATTCATGAATTTCGTGAATTCATCACAAATCATGGTTTCTTTACTATTTCATATTCCTAGAAATTTTGTGTGGATTCCTAGAAATGGAGATGGTTAGGCCATACTCTCAGAGGCAAAACAGAAAAGTGGAGTAAAGTAGTCACAAACTGGTACCCGAGAGATGGCAAACGCTCCCAAGGTAGACAACATAAGAGATGGGAAGACTGGTCTTTACTGGAGAAGAGCTTGTCTAGACCGCCAGGAGTGGAAGCGACTAGAGGCGGCCTTTGCCAAAAGGCACTCCGAAATAAGAGACATGATTTAAGTCACAGAGTAATATATAGGATTTAAATAGTTTAGAAATGTTGTAAATGTGTAATTTTCTCTTATTTTTGGAATAAAGGCTTATTTATTATTATTTATTTATTATTCCTACAAATTTTGTGTACTTCTTTATATCAAAAATAACGAAATTTAGATATTTTCGTTAGTCAATACTTTTAATGACACCCGCTTAAATTGCATGCATAGCTTCTTCTATCGCTAATTTTGCGGGACTGCATAGTGGAAAGGCTGCGTCCTACTGCGTTTTATGCGACATAAACAACAAGCATTTGGACGGAACATGGACAATGATTACAGAAATTCTATTTGGCCCGAAGCCAGAATTAACATCGACGCCCCTCGCTCCATGACCGTACACACAGATGCAACAACACGATTTTATCTCGTTTCCACAGTTGTGTCTGTTCCATGTTTTAATAGTTTGTTATCTTTTTCATTTCAATTTATAGATACAATTTATGCAGTGTGGTAAAATAGAGTTCGCTTACTTCTTATAGCAAGAGCGAACAGGGATCTCATAGAATGTCAGGACAAAACTTCATAACTTGAATGTACTAGGTCGTAAGAACGATCTATTGCACTAAGGTCTACTTTCCAGACCTACGTACGTCATAATTAAAAATAACATAGAAAAATGATTTTTTTTATTGCCACGCAGGCAGACGAGCTAACGGCCCACCTGATCGTAAGCGGTTACCGTCGCTCATGGACCTCTGCATTACCAGAAGACACTGCGGGGCCGCTGCCTACGGCCTACCCTTAAGGACTCTCTTCAAGCCTCGTTTGAAGAAGGACAAGTCATAGCGCATTTAAAAATGAGTTACAATATTGATTGTTAAAGTAAATGGTTATATTCAAGTTCACTGTGTATAATGCAGTAATAAGTTTGGTTGATAAATTAAAGATGATACTCGTATAATCAAAAGATAGCTTTAATTTCATTTTGAGATAAACACAATGACTCATATAAAGGATTCTGGGCAAATGATAAGTTCGCAACTAGAATATATGTTAATGAAATTGGTGCACATAGTTTCTGAACTGCGGTATATGATGTAGTTCTGTGTAATTTATTAGTTCAATCTCCGCCACTTTACGCGAAGCAGAGCGCTTACTCACAGTAATGGGGTAATAACTACTGTGGAACGCGCCAATTTGTATAACATGTTTTTATTTTTCCATTTTCGGTGACTGATCTGATAGTTAAGTGCATGAAAAGTTTTTGTGTAGTGACGTCTGAGGAGGATATTTTTTTCCAAAAATGTTTAGCTTTAGTTAGTTTTGCACATATTCTTATAAATTGGAAAGTTTCATGAGCGACAGTAACCGCTTACGTTCAGGTGGCCCGTTAGTTCGTCTGCCTATGAGGCAATAAAAAAAGTTTCTTTCTTTACTTTAATTCTTCGTTTCTTTTGCTTTGCATACAACTCCTGAGTTATGATGTAAAAAAACACCCTTCCCTCGATTCACTTGACACCAGATTTTGCGAAAAGTCTTTTTTTTTTTTTTTTTTTTTGGACGGGAGGAAATCGCCGGACTTCCACTCGCCCCGCGAGTGGGGTATGTGGGTGTCGAACCGCACCAAAACCTCCCGCCTCTCACGCTCGACATCCGATGTGGTAGGGGTGACAGGACGCGTTCGCGATTGTCGCTTACGTATCGCCCCGTCACCCCCGGACGTCGAACCGGCAGCCGTCGGTGAGAACGACCACCGGCTCACTCGGTGGACGGGTCCATTAGGGCCCGCCAAGATGGGGCCGTGTGGTGTAGGGTCTCCCTCGGCCCAGGCCGGCCCAAGGCCAGCCCGGGTTGGGGAGCACGGCTTGCCATCCCCCGTACAGATGGCACGGAGGGTGCGCGCTGAAGCCTAGCGCGGCACCCCTCGGGTCCGATGTTGGTGGACCCGGTAGTCTTAGGGGGCCAGGTCCCGGGACAACTCCCGAGGTCGGCCCCCCGCTCGACGTCGGCGGCGACGGGGTTGGTCGGGGAGGGAAGAGCTCTCCCTCTCCCGCCCCGCCGCCTCCTCTCCCGAAAAAAAGCGAAAAGTCTTAGTTTTTTGAGCATTAAGTCAATAAACCAGTCATTATTACAACCTACCATTGATATTTATTTAATTAAGACTTAAGTTCCCAATATTGTGTCGAGAACCACCTTAATACATTTCTTCAATGCATCAAAATTATATTCGATACTTCAAAAATTAAATTTGCTTTCCGATACGTAATGTTCGCATTGTAATTTTTTTCATACAGATTGATATAATCCCTGAGGGGTGATTCGATATGATCAATCAAAGTTAGTAGAGATTTACGCATTCATAACGCGCGTTCGTTTTGCATCAAATTTTGTTTCTTGTTTTATTTAGATCGTATTCATCCCGTTTCTATAGATTCAAATGAAAATTATTAACAGCTATGCATTTCCATTTCAAAAGGCTCAAGCTCAGTATTCATGTTTATTTATGTGCGACTTCGAATAGAGCCTAAATATTAGTGCTACTCTATGTTTCAATCTCATATGTTGTAAATAATAACTATGCTTTCAGGATTTGCATTAGGTATGTGATGTTTCGTGAAGATAATCCGGTATTTCTTAAATGTTTGTTCTAATTATTAAACTGATGTTTGACATGGTGGAAATTAAGAAAAGTGTTTTGGTGAACGTTTTTAGATACGCACAGCACATTGCTACAACCACTGTTAATTTCTAAACTATCATGGACTGTTTCTGTAATTGGATGATGATACTCTAATTTGTGATGTGTTTGTTTTACTCACCTGCCTACTTAATAAACCTTTGTTGCACACACTATGATGTAATACTTTTTTAAAATTTACTGATAATTATTTTAACTTTTTTTTTACTGTTATTATAATGTAGGTAATAAATTGATTAATTTTAGTATGTATATAGTTTTGTTACGTTTGTTAATTAGTAAGCCTAACATTTAATAGTTTTTAAGTTTCTCTTATAAGAGAACCATGTAATGTTCTTTTTGAGAAATAAATATTCTTTAAACCGAAATGTATTAAAATTGGAGATTGTGCTTATTATAATATAACACTGAGTTCTGTTCTGACAGCGCACCAGAACTTTGGACACCGCCTTCTCTTCAACGATTTTTTTGAAAACTACTTGAGATCTTTTGGTTTGAGTAAACTATTAAGGTTTGAGTAAAATGTTATCTAGATAATAAAATACTAGAAAAATAATTGCTAGCAAATGTTTGTAAAAAACCCGAAAAGTCTTGTACAGAACCTATATTAATAGGTACTCATAAATGTAAAAATGGAAATTAAGTTCAAAACAAATGACACGCGTTAAACTTCTCGTGATAATATTAAGAACTCCACCATCTATAAAGTTTGTGAAGCTATTTGTTTGTTTATAATATTTAGTCTTTTAATAAAGTCCTTTGAATTTAAGTACTCGTACTCGAATAAAATACTTTCACATCGTTGCGTAGAACACGTATTCAATGTGAGGGACCCTATATTAAAATAAGGGTTATTTGGGCGAGCTCACAGAGTAAGCCAGGTGCCAAAGTTAAAATTAAATTATTTCTCACAAACTAAAAGGGCCGGCTGTTTATGAACAAGCAAACTTTACTAAACTCTTTTCATGTTCATTTGGCTTTGGAACTTAATTATTAATATTATGAATTTAGTTTGGAAACAGTGTTATATCTGGCTTCTTTGTAATTTAACTCTTTTCGCTTTTAAGTCAGGCTTAATTAACGTAACAAATAAGAGGGCCATTTTATAGGCTTTCTCTTCAGTAGAATCGCTTTAGTAGGGATCTTTCCAACCTAAAATTACTACAGTAAAAGTAATTAAGTGCAGTAAATTTAAGGCTCAAAACTTTCTTCCATTACTTACCGCTACAGGCATAGATTAAACAAGGTATATGTTGGTATGAGTCTTTGGTTCTGCACCATTGTACAAAATCCATTTCCCAATAATATTGTACAACAATAAATACCGAACCTGATTACTCGGCAATGGTCACCAATAGCACCGCCTTCTAGATTGTCCAGATTAATGACGGTCCCCGAATTATGGTTCCGTCACTAAATTATACATGGCGAGGTCACCCTTTGCGCACCCAGAACCTTGCGAACGGAGATTTTTTCTGGATTTATGTACTATCGGGACCTTAACGCCGTATTTTAGGGTTCTTTAGAGATTAGAAGTTGTCGTGAGAAGTGCCTACGATAAAAATATTGCGTACATAACTGGAATAAAGAAATGTTACTTTTTATAGGGAAAGTATCATCATTTGATATAGAGATTTTTTCGTTTTTATTTTTGCTTTTAAGTATACAAAAATTTCAGTAGGTATTTCGTTTTCTTAGAGATTGGTTGTTTGAACTAGGTACAGTTTTAGAAGAACTTGTAGGAACCAACGTATAATTTCATCAACATCATCATGCTTGAATGAAAAAGTGAAATGTGATAGAACTCATTTTGAATATATTACCCGTCAAAATTCATTACCCAAATTGTGTGGACACGTTCCGTACTTATGAAGGTCCCGTATACGGTTTACATAAGTGCTATGTGAGAGAGGGTGACTACTTACGCAGGTGAGGTGATAGATCGAAGGCCTTTGACGAGGGTCAAGCCCTCGAGTCGCCACGTGACGGTCGATCCCGTTAACAAAAGCACGCCCGGATGGCAAGTTTGAAAGCCACTGCTTGGATTACCGTCCTCCCCATGAGGAACGTTTGGTATTCTATTGAGCGACGTAAAGGGTTCTTTTTGTAAAGATAATTTGTATAATCTCGAACCCTTCGTAGATGTATTTGTAATATTTGAACGAATCTAATCACAGTGTACAGTGTTTGCATATTTACTGATTTTTTATTTTATATTTATTGCTACTTACTTGATCCTAGTGTAGTGCTAAAATACCTAAAATGTGTTTTCAGTAGTTTTTGGATTATAGTGCTCAGCTAATAAGTTAATTATGGCTACTTCAATCCGCATAATAATCGTGCAATTAATTAAATTACCTAGATTAAAACAAAAGTCGTATACCAGAAATCTTCTACAAAAATTAACAGCAAACGATCTCAGACCATGGATTGTGGAAAATAATTCTTAGCCGCTCTTTGAAAATGATTCTCCAACAATATATTGCGACTCCCAAGAGCGTCGTTTGTCAATCACGATACCTTTTTGAAAATATTTCACAGGTAATTAAATTCTATTTTGTTTTATTCCTCGTGGAGTATACTGTGTACTTCATTACCGAGGGTTGAATCCCTATAGGTACACTATATCGGCGTCCACGTTATGCTGTCTGTGGAAATCTCTGGTGTAATTTGAGCTGGAAATTGCCGGAATTGCTGAATTCTGGTTGAGGCTGAGGATTGGATATTTATTTTTGTATGTACGATCATTAATTCATACATTTATATCCAAAAAATATGTTCTCAATCCTAAGTTTGTAATATTTACCCTACCCTAAACTTACCCTAAATTAAACCTAAAGTATTTTTGATTATATTATTAAAGTAGTTAAAGCTTGTGTCAATATTGGATGAAAAAATTATTGTAATATGTAATCGCCGTTTCGAATCATGATCGTCAATTACCATTGATAAGATGGATGCAGCAAGGAAACCAGCGATGTCTGCTCAAACTAACTCTTCATACTTTGAGTAAAGTGTGTGGTTAGTAGTAAGCATATAATTAGCCACTAGCTTTATATAATTAGGCACGTAACTAACTATAGATACCAGCTGTACCTACATAGCGGTCAGATTATTTAGCTTCAACCCGAACTCCACATTGTTCCAGCTCCACAGGAAATATAGAGCATTCATTTAAAAACATTATCGTGGTCATAATGTAGAAATTTTAATTAAACCTCTAGATTGGTCGTTTAGATAACGGAGGGCATCATCAACGGTCAACTCGGTCCGGATTATGAAATTGTCGGGTGCCTCTTGTTCCGACGACTATTAATTCGATACGTTTAAAATGTTAGGATAAAACCTCTTTTTGGATGTCGTCAGCTTTGTTTAACTTCACAAAGTAAGGCTAAAGGTATGCAGTGTTTTTGTTACTGTTGATTGGTTGAAGTGGTAGTTCTGATTAGCAAGTTAGTAGATGTGAGTATTAGGATCTTTAGAGTAGATGTTTAAAGAAGTTGTGGCAGGTTTGTATTGTAGGGACACAATCAGACAGTGATGAGACTGTGAATGCTTATAACATTTGCAATAGAAAGGTATGCTAAAAAGTTTAAACACAGAAATAAACATTGTTGGGCTGGTAATATAAAATCTTGTGCAAGACGTTTCCATAGGATGATTTCGTGCCTGTTCCATATTATAAAAACTTGAGAGGTGTCAAGGGACACCCGGATGGAACGAAGTTCCTTTCGATCAATTAGTGAGGGAATTGTATTAAAATTTTATTTTTTAAGTTATAATAATTAGTTAGTTTAAAACGTCTGTCTCTCTCTCTCTTTCTATAATAGACTTAAATAAAAGATTTTAATCACAGCGCCATCTAGCGATAATCATCTAAAACAAAAAAAGTGTCGTGACAACTTTTTCATAAGATTTTCCGTCTAGCCCCCTTCCGATAACGCGCGATAAGGAACTTCGTTCCAATATAGTATTATTATTTTGATCATTTTTATGATCACCAAGCAAACAGTCGTATCTTCCCATTAGTTATGCGAGTAGTTTATTATTTTACTTGTAGCTATAACAATTTGGTTGGCTTGTTAATTTGGCGTGGGAGCCCCCAGGCGTGGAGAGCGGTCGGATCTCCAAATGAGCCGTTCCATGTCGAGAGCCTGTCAGAAACAAACGGAACATTTCATAAATCCGTTTCCATCCCTTGACTCACTACAGTAACCGTTGCAACTAACAACCTAATTATAATACACAAACAGGGGCCGTATTACGAGCTTATCGAAACTTAACAACAGGCAGTTTGGTTTCGTTAATATAATACAATTTTATATTTTGTAACTTCATCTGAATCAGAAAAAAAAAATCTGATCGGTGATAATAGTTTTGTTAAAAATATTCGTATTTTTTTGCTATATAGAGTTATTGTTTAGAACTTAAGATTTTAATTACTTTGAAGCACAGTAGATGAACGAATACACATATTACTATATATATCAAACATCATCAATCTGGTGGTGCGACTCATAAATGAGGGGTCTTTAAAAAATAAAATGCGGTCACAAAATATGTCCTAAGATACATTATAAACCTCTTGCTTACCTACCGCTGACAAATGTAAGGCATTAGACAGGTATATTTAGTCGTTTTTGATGTGTAAATTTCCTGGCAATAAGAACTGGTAATAAAGCCCCAATTCTGCTTCCGAATTTTGTAGAGCGCCTGTTGAGTTGGCTCAAGCAAAGCAGCTTCTGAAATTATGATATTCGCCTTTGTTGTTGAACATAGACAAACGAACAGTTGAATTAATAACATTAAATCAGAAGAGAAACCTTTCACAAATGAAAATATCAAAGCAGTTGGTGAAGACAGGTTTGTTAATATTTAGAATACAATGAAGACGCGACATTGGTATAGGTAGATGTTATGCTACATTAAATACATTTATCTATTTGGTTCGTTAATTCTTAAAATTCAAAATTCAGTTACAATTTACCTATGCATTCAATTTTCGAATGTTTAGTATCAGACTGCTGCAAATGGAGACGGTGCACTTGTCGTCCGGCACACGAGACGGAAAAACGTGTTCCATAATTTACTATAATTATTTTATTTTAAAGAAAACTTTAAATACAAGGTAGAGTATCATTAGAGTGCTAGCCAAGACGAAAGAAACAAATGAACCTAAACACGATAGGTCTATTATTTAGTACCAGAGTTCCTTTGACCACTTTCCGAATCCATCATTAGATCAGCGCCATTTTGTCATATTATTTGCATTTGGTCAGATTTAGTCAGATTTAGCTTGCAAGATTCCACTCGAACATACATAGTTACATCCAGTGCAAGTTAATATAAAGCTTGTAAAAACAAAAGTTAATAAAAACAAAGACCAATAATGTTTCATGTTGTCTTCATTAATATTCAGAAATCGATTTTAACGATCAAAGTAATATCGACAGAGGATATGAGATATTTTCTGTTCGCACTCTTTACAATTTCGCTTCAACATTTACGTCTCTCCGTTACTTAGAATGAATTGGTTCATAATTTATACATATCTCAAGTGAACATTTACCTTTATTTTAATTTTAGTAGGAATCTTCTTTTCTACTAAAACATTAATTTACAATCACAGTGAAGGCTTATTTTAATTTCACAAAATCGGAATATGTATTAAAACAATCTCTTAAATATTTTTTGTTTACCATTATTCCACTATTTTATTATAGGTAATATGAACAAAAACTGCTACCAACCCTTTATTCTATTCTATACAAAATGTTCTTTACAAAATTGAAAATCAAGCCAACCGACCTTTGTATACGAGGGTCTCTTATTTTCTCACAAATCTCTCATAAATAAGAATGAGGCATGGCATTGTCGGTGAAGCAGCCTTCAAAGGCGATTTTAAAATCCTATCTAAGTCGAAGGCGTGATTGACAAAAGTCGGGTGGAATTCGATATGGAGGTGGTTGTTTGCCCAAGGCTTTATAGGGCGAGGTTGCAGCCGCTTTCCGCCACGGAAGCGTACAAAGAGATGTGGCTTCCCCCGATCGTAAAACCCATCGTTACTCCCGCATAATGGCAGCTGGGCCTCTGCTTCCGAACTCCGAAACTGTAGCCTCTATGTAAATAACCTGAAATTATTTTGTTTGTTTATGGTTTGATCTGAGCATTTTTACCGAAATGTTTTCGGGAAACTTTGTTATTTTTCATATTCAGTGCTAAGAAAGTTGATTTTCCGCTCGACAAATTCCTTCCGGATTATCTAGATTTCGGTCACTGAATTGTGTTTAAGAGTCGTTTTATCTTTTAGTGACTGAAATGGAGTGAAATGTTATGGAAAAAATATAGTCGCGCCATTAAACTTTTCAGGATTTTATCGTGTAGATAACGTCATCGAAAAAACTGTGGAGTGTGGTCATCAATCAGTCGGACGGCGGGAGAGCGCTCCAAGGCGGAGTGTGTTTTTGTTTGTCCTACAGCCGCTGTGCTCCTGAGTTACGGCTGTCCTCATATATCTCTCTATATGGAGTGATCAAACAAAAAGATTGTATGTTTGTGATTGCTCCCCCAACGTGCTCAGGAAAGAGGCAATTTTATTTTCTCTTATGTTGCTTGTTACACGTTATGTACATTAGGTTAATATTAAAAAAGCTGGAGGGTTGCATGTTATAATTTTATTTACCTCCAGACTTATCGTCAGTAAGACAGAATGCAAAATACGTAAATTATTTAAAATCACCGTCGTAATCTTAATCGAAATATTTCATTTACTTCTCTCGGCTTGAATTACGTGACCCGTTAAAAGCAAAAACGAAAACATTTTTAAGAAAACGGATATTTGAAAGAGCCGTACATGGCACGTGATGTGAGACGAGGCAACACAATGAGATGTTCACGGGCCAGCAATTTCCGTAAATCTCTCAGTAAGTGAGCTCATGTTGCGCTACACGAACAGGATTAGACTAAGCTCTGAGAACTGTTTTTCTCTCCTCGATTCATTCGGAAGAAGTGTGCCGGAAATAAATAAGGTGAATCCCGAATGCGAGACTCGAATATACTCAGTCTAATATTACCGAAAACGTGCGCTACTGGAAGAATAATTTTAAAATTACATTTGCACATTGCGTACTACATTCCTATCGATAAGATAACTTAAAATCGATTAATAGTAGAAAATACTAAATTTTGTTTTATTCATTATTGTTTTTAATCTCTAAATTCCACTGTTTACACAAATAAGTAATTTGGTCACCTAATTTTGTTTTGAACGATGTTTTGATATCACCTAATCTTCAGGACAGAAGTTTGGAGTAATTTGGTTTTCTCTGAATATTTCAGCAGTGAAATTCAAGATAAGTCATCAAATTATACGAACGCTATGTTGTTCACAAATTGTTACTGAAGCGAGTCACGTTTTCATTTTGATGTAGGAAAAAAAATGAACCAATTTAAATAATGTCCGCCACCTATCTTTATCTTAGCAGCATAATTTTGCTGCAAGACAAGCTGTTGACACATAAATTTATGTTGGAGACATTTTACTGTTTATTATTTTAAACAGGCTCGTAATTTTCCATTGAAGGAAGATAATATAATATCTAAACGTTTGTGAATGCTTATAACATTTTGTGAACATTTAATTTTGTAGATGGTTATGATGGTAAATAAATAAATAATATGTCTCTCATCAAAGCGGTTTATAAGAAGTTCTCTGGGATATTTGAGGTTCATCGGCGCCAGTAATCACTCAGATAGGTTAACATTAAGACAACCTCTTATTTTTTCCAAACATAAAATAGAACAAGTACCTAATTCAAAACAATGCCAACCCTACAATTTGCTCTCACACTAAAGTCTGTCTTTTAAGTCTTTTTTTTCCCTGGTGAATCGATTGCTCGTAAGGATGTTAAACATAGCAGTTGCTCAAATATAAAATGAAAGTACAAAGATAAATTCTACTTAATTAATTAAGTGAATTCAAGTCTAGTTGATTGCCACAGTCCACAAATCTTCTTCAACAGTTAAACTTCTTACAAACTTGGATAAAACTGACTTAAATTTAATTACAAGGAACACTTATAAGACTATATCTTCCCATCTTCTTTGTTTTATAGACAAAGAGCTACGAGCTGCTTTATGTTAAGCCCTACGCTTAAGTTTCCTGAGGCAAGTTCGTTTTAGATAATTAAAATGTTCTTTTTAGTCATGTAGTTCATCCGTTACGTGGGTAAGTAGCTACTTTTTTTGAATACTAAGATTTTCGGTATTTTTTTAGTTGATTTTTTACTTCCAAAGTTAGTTAAGTATTTTTCTTTAGTTATCTAATTTTTTCCTCTTCGTAACTCTCCTAAACTTTCTTAAATATTTCAATATCAAAATTATATAATTCTTGTATAGCTTCGACGTAGGCTATTCCTAGAAAGCTAAACTAAAACTAGAAAACTAAAACGTTGATGACTAAATAAGTATCTATGGACTTAGATGGTGCGGATGTATCTCACTTTACTCCGCTATTTGTATCGAGATACGTTAAATGACACGGTTTCATTGAAACATAAATTTCCGTGTTATCTTTAGGAAAATAGCTGTGAAACGTTCGTTCTGTGCATTTATCATACTGACCCACGCATGTGAGCCGAGAGGGTTGTCCATCATGAGGTCGCATCCGACACCGGACCCGAGTACATCCTATTTGGAGCCATAATCTATTTTTGATTATCATTTGTTTTATCTGGGTTTGTAAAGGCTGGATACTTGGATAATACAAACTTGAATTTATGATTGTTTTTTCTTGTTTTCGCTTTAACCTTACTTGCGACTTTCTTAGATTAGTCTACTTATATGTAACCTTAATAATTGATTGGAACCATATTAGTTGCGCTGTATAAATTTATTAGTCACTTTAATTTGTGGAAACTTTGTTGGTCTCTGTATTATTATTATTCATAAGACTATCTGTAACTTTATGACTGTTTGTTTCCCAAATAAATAAATTAAAAATCTATACTGTTATAATAAGCATTGTTTTTATTCCATTAAAGACGGTCTAAAAAAGCTAATAGGCATCAAATATTCTTGCATGTAGAACAGATAGCATTAAATACACGTAGGTAAATTATTTAAGAGTAGACTCTCTTTCTCATGTCGTTAAAAAAATCATAGTAAGAACCTTTTTAACAGATGTACTGTTAAAATCATAACAAAAACAGTAAGCGAACATGTCAACCTAGTGACAGTACAAGATTAAAACATATAAATAAAGATAGTTAGTGGCAACCCTGTAAGAGCTAGAGGCACTCAGTAACTACCCACTCAAGCCAGTCTAACGAACCATGTTTAAAGCCTCGTTAACATCACTTGTCTACGACTGATGATCTGCAGGTCTATGTACCAACTTGATAACATTACGGGAAAAATTTAACACGATTATGTCAAAATATATTGCATTATATGACTCTAAGGTTATTGAGGAAAGTGCTCGTAAGCTGACATTTTATGAGGGCAGAATTTTATGCCTTATATTTTTGAATCTAACTAACATAATCAAAGATCATTTCATTAAATGCTCTTTTAGACAGTAGTGATGAGATAAAAAGTTCAATTTTCTACATTTATGTTCTGCATTCCCAACGACAGCCGAAATATTTTTATAATGTTAAGCACTGTCAACAAACACAGTTTTTTCAGCCTAATAATCTTCTTATATATAAAAATGAATTGCTGTTCGTTAGTCTCGCTAAAACTCGAGAACGGCTGAACCGATTCGGCTAATTTTAGGCTTAAAATATTCGTGGAAGTTCAGGGAAGGTTTAAACGATGAGAAACTTTACTTATGTTACGCAGACGAAGTTGCGCGGGCCCACTAGTAAAATATAAAACTCTTCAAATACCCTTATTCACGATGGTGCCAAAGGATCGTATTTTGTGCATCAAACTTAATATATTTGAAGTTCAAAGAGTCCTTTAATGAGACATGAAGTTTATCCCAAGATAATGACAAAGTTCGTGAATAATCTTCCGATTTCTCCGTCCATTAGCAACAAAAACATTGGGCTCATCGACGGCCAACGCCACTCAAACCAACATTTTGATATTAATCAACTTCGAACGAAAACAACATAATTAACTTAAGTATTCAAGAGTTTATGACGTCTATTGGATTGCCACCCAGTTTATTGATTATTTGCCGAACGACTGCGTTTGACCAATGCTCATTGTTAAATGAAGCCTGACTGTAATTGGCAAGCAAATGAACAGTCGAGGTTGTGTAAACAAGTCTGATTTTAATTAGTACATACTAAGGCTTCATAGTTTATACGTAACTTGTTATTGTGGAATTAGAACTAAGAAAATACTAGCACTGTGTTCACTGAGTCAATAGGACATAATTGTGTGATTCAAAATGAGTTGTTTTAATGTGAATTACACATTTTATTAAAATTGTAGTGTTGTAGTTACTAAACAGGCAAAAGACAGTAGTTAAAAATAAAATTATTGTAAAAGGCAAGTAATGGAAAATTTATAATTTGTTTGAAAATAACCAAAAATGAGTAGGTATTAAAATCTCAATATTTACTTTATGTATGTAAAAAATCTCAGTATTCTACACCTTGGTATCATTTAAGAATAAGGAAATGAAAAAAGTGTGTATTAACATAACTTATAATATATATCATCATCATCATCATCAGCCTATAGACGTCCACTGCTGGACATAGACATTATAATATATATATACTTACCAAAATTACTAAGAAAGCAGAAGTAGCTAAAGCAAAGCTACTTAGTTCAAGAATTAATAGCTTAATGTAAATAAGATGTTTCGCTAATGCTGTCTCAGGTTTTATTACTTTTAGATACTTTTCTCTGTAAATTCGTGTTTCAACGGGATTTAATTCCCCGATCGTAGCAGCAGTCGTGACCGCAGTGTAATACACTCGAGTGCTCTCAGAGGAAATGCTTTTCCTCGGCAAGAATCCGTAATTTTTCGGCGCCCCCAATGATTTCCCCACTGCATTCATGGCCGAGAGGGTAACTACTGGTTACGCGTCCGAGGAAAACAACCTTTCAGTAAATTCTGTTTTGGGACTTAGTTCCATCTAAAGTTGTTTTGTATGCTTTCGTTTAAAATGTTAAACGAAAACTAGGGTGGACCTTTTTGTATTTTTCTACTATTTTATTCAATGGTAGATTAGGAAGATGGGGATGACCACGAATTTTAGAAAACTATATCACTTGGTCGATAATTATTATTTATTACTGCTTCAGTTAGATCATTTACTTCTGAAAATAAAAATAAAAATGTAAATACTTATGCATTCCAAGTATAAAATTTTGATATAAAGTTTATGATATTAATACTTTAAGAATAATAAAACTCCTACCTGCCTAACAAGCTGACTACTTAAAACGAAAGGGCTCAAAGGAAATTAGAAAAGTTTTAATTGTCATTATCATTGCTCAAGGAGGCTCGCAATTAAGGAGTTTGTTCACCTTCTTCGTAATTAATTGTTGAAATCATTAAAAAGTACGTGGACGAAGGGGTAGGCCGTGCCGGAAATAAATTTTAAAGATATAGAAAGGGCATTCTGTTTTGCAGAGTTATTTTATGATAACGGTGTCGTGAAACTAAATTGAATTTAATTGTGTATTGATTGAAATAATTATATTATTTAGCCTTGTATTTATGTACTTTAACTAAAAGTTCTTGTAGCTGTTGTTCTTGTTCTTCGAATACATTAGAACTAGGTAGATACATTATTATTTTACCAACTTATGAAACCATTAATCCAGGAAATTTTCTTCTTTAGGTATGGGGTTCAGGTATGACAATATTATTTACAAAACTGTGTCTATAATAAAAAAAACAATGTGAATAGCCTTTATCCATCAATAATATTAGTCCACAACAGTAAATATACCTAAACGTTATATTCGTCCAAAGCCTCAATTGATGGCATCGTAAAAACACTTCGATCAAGGAAGACAAATTTGTGTTCTCCCTACATTTTCGCAAACCTACAATTGAAAGATCTCCTATCAGGTCAAAGTAACATATTCCTTTGAAATCTTTTCAGGTTTGCGTAAGATCGGGATCGGCTCATTCAATGCGTTGACGTGTGTGTCGGCGTCTGATTAATGTTCGTTTCAATCTTTTTCTGATACTTCTAGTTTAAAAAGTGAACGTTCAGCAAGTTTAGTATTTTGTTAATGTTCTTTTTTATCTGTTTTTTTCATTAAAAACCGCTATATCATTATATTATGTTGTGTATTTCGAAGCTATATTGATTAAAATGAATATTAAGCACAAAATGATTTCTTTCTGTTTTTTTTTAAATCATTGCTGTTAATTAAATGCGGATTTATAAAAAACTCACTGGTCGTTCATAAAGCATTATTATGTGTTTTTTGAGAAATGCATTATAAAAAGAAAGAAAGAAAATCTTTATTGCTGTAGCAAAGTCAGTTACATCAGTAGGTATAATAATTTTAGTCTGAAAGTGCCCTTGCCACAGCAAACGGACCACTGGCTCAGCAAAATGCTGTCAAGTGAAACTCTTCACAGCGCTAATTTTCAGCCAGCTACGCGGAAAAATCGAACGGACGACATCACCACAACAGATATAAATAATAAATGAAACACTAAAAAAAAAGTATGTACCAGTCAAAACTGCTACACAATAATTACACACATACGTAGATAATAATATGGTATGATTCAATACACAGATATTAGATTTAATGTAAATTCGTATAAAAAGTCATTAATAAATACAAATACATTATAGGGCTTCTGTATAGACTTGCCAAAAATTAAAAACGATCCGAAACGTATACCTATACCAAATTTTAATCAACATTACCGTTCACAGTGTAGTAACTTATTCAGACACTCGCGGTTTTCTATAATATTTTCATGCATTTTTAACGGGTTCTTACCACGATATTTAATTAATTGAGTTGTCTCGATATTTCAACGTTGTTGCAAATGTCATGATCACGAGAAGACTGGATACTGCGGGTCGATTTAAGAGCAAACAAATCTGTCTACCCTCTCTCAAGTTCGCTTTTGGGCAGCACCACTGGAACTCGAACTCACGTCACGACACACCACACTCACTGTATCTACAAGACGTTGAAATATCGAGACAACTTAATTAATTAAATATCGTGGTAAGAACTCGTTGAAAATGCATGAAAGTAGTGTAGTAACTATTGTACTTTAGTTACTTGAAATTGGTTATTCGTATAACTGACATATTAACTTATATCAGAACGAAATGTTTATATTACTGTGAACAACTTAAATATGCACGTGTTAATGGAAACAAACCCTTTTCAAACTCACGCAAACTTTAAAGTAGGTATCAACTAATAAAGTACGAAGGTATAATATAAATACGTAACAACAGAAATTAAAACATCTTTATGGTCGTAATGAAAACCAAAGTATGACAGATAAGCTAACTTATGTTTTTAATAACTATAGTATGAATACCATTACCGTGTCTAATGAAAAAAAAAATTAGTGATCTCTGGAACTAAGGTATATCGAATTGTGTTTAAAAGACATATTTTAGCGTTAAATTGTTACTGCCACAGCTTTGGTTTGCATCATAGCTCCGAAATGTTAAATCAACTATTTGATTATTTATACAAATATTCGTATTTATTCATTAATATGTAACTTGTATACTATCAATCGATCGTTGTTACTAAGTATGCTCGATTTAAGCCACTCATAAGTAAATTAATATTCTAACCAACATTTTATCTTGTAATCCTCAGCACGCTGTGATTAATGACAAATCCTCCCTTAATCTCCCAAAATGCGTCACACGCGTTTTTATATGTTTTTAACTTTTCACGCAGAACGCGCTTTCCAAGCTTCGCATGGGAGCAGTGATTCATGTAGACATTTAACAGCTGTTCTCAGTGGTTTTGGGAAAGACGATGCGTATTGATTCCAACGATATAATAATATTATATTTTTGTATACTTATTGCTTTTTGTGTACTATAGGAAAACCTTCGTAAATGTTTTTAATACTAGTAATTGGTCAGTGCAAAGTAAAGTAAGTTGTTCCACAACCATGGTCGCCTACCCGTCTGCTAAAGAAGAAAAATGAAGAGAAGAGAAGAAATTAGATTGTATCGATATAGTATTGATATATACTGATGTATCTCTCTTTAATTAATAATATAAGAAATAATTGTTAATATAATAAACTTAATTTAATGAAATTTTGTTATTCCCTAATATGATCTACGATTGAAATAAATATACCTTATAAATAAAATATCGAATATTATAGACGATTATCATTAAGAAATCTGCATAATGCGAACCAAACGAAAATAAAACATATTAATAAAGCCAATTTAAAAAGTGCACTTAATTTTAAAAGTTTAATTCACCACTTGCAATTCTCAGCGCCGGGTGACGGGATGGGAATTTAAAAACAATACTCCATTAAGAAAGGCGTCCATTTGGCGGGCCAGGCGCGACCGGAAAAATCCGTCCACTCCGCGAAGCGTGACGCTGACGCCAGGACACGCTGAATTTATGTACAATATATACAGCCGTCGGGTGTTTCCGTTGCAATCCGACTCCAATACCAGCCTCGATATACGAGTATACAGTATGTCAAAGGTTGTTTCTTAGTTCTATTAAAACATAACTTAAGTTTGTTTCATAATTTTAAATTATGTGGGTGTATAGTGGTTACTGTTGTTTTTGGGATCTTCAGGCATACAGGGGACAATGCTTTACCGATGGCAATGATTCTTAAATCACGTTTAAATATAGATGTTCATTATAAAAAAAATGCGTAGACACCATTATTATGGACACATACTAATTCCAAAGATTAATGCTCTTCTTTGTGTGTGTGGAATAAAGTTGCTTTCTTTCTTCTTTCTTTCTTTCTTTCTCTTTAAAGTACGTCTGGAAAAGTATTCGCGAAAATTAAAAGCAGTCAAATATGCTTTATTTTAATAAAACTCCAGTTTTATCGTTTACATCTTTCATAGATCCATAATTTTAAAGAAGCTCTAGAACCACCTAGAACTATCATTTCTGCAAGTAGGTATAAGCTGTAAAAGTCAAGAATATCAAAAGAGACATAAAAGAATCATAACTTTGTTCGTTGGGATAGATGTTGATCCCTTTCATATTTTCTTTACGCAAATTATGTAAATTGACTTTCTTTAAGTACGGGGATGAAGGAACATCCATTAAATGCTTTGAGTAGACATCATTAACCATTTCATGGGTATCTTGTGTCGTAAAACATGAGATAAAGGATTGGGTTGTTCAGTAATTTGCCGTCGTTTATCTGTAATCAAAGAATGATGTTGCATATAAAACTCAAAGATAATGCAGGTTGTTTCTGAATTTCAAGTACTGAGAATCAGTAGTCGTCAGTCAGTCGTCCCGTCACTTGAAGCGTAGGATGCCTTTAAAACGAAATGAAATCGTGATAAGGTTTCATGTTATCCTTCCTAGTTTCTTCTTGGATACCTACATTATTCGCAAAATGAATTGGTGAAATTATCTAAGTAAGGATGACCTTTTTTGTATGATATGCTGATTGTGATCGGTGTATTGTAGTGTATAAGATTTATTTATACATACGACAACACTTGTATTTACTTCTTCGTATAAAAGACATTTAATGCTAATAAGATCTGGGTTTAGTCGCTTCTTTTGCCCTAGCAAAGTTGATTCTGAGTGCGAATGCGTGTTCTTATGAACGTCTATACGTCCAGTTAGCGGTATGGATAAGATAAGAGATTTAATGGCATCCTTAGCGACTGTGTCGCAGACGGACCGCCATTGTTGTGAAACAATTTCAGCGCTTTAATCGCTTTCCTGAACAATTTTCCGGCGGCTGTCGCGTGCACGCTGTTGCCTACTTATTGTTTTGTACTGAAAACAGGTTTTTTGTTCTCTTTGTATCACCGGGAGCTTTATGAGAGCGGTTCGAATACAATTGTGTTTCCTAGGTAATTGTGCAATTAGCTTGTTATAATAATTGTTTGAGGTTGTTTGCCTTTGAGGATCTGCTACAAGTGTCATCATGTAAAATTCTTTTTTATTTTATTGTGAATTGTGACAATTATTATAGTGATTGTTTTTTGTTGTGTTTTTTTTTTCTATATTTGGGAATTAATCTAACGAATGTTAAGTTATAGTACCATCATTTAATTTTGTCTGAATCACCACTGGTATATAGTGTTAGTACGGAAAATAGATTAAACTATACCAAAAATCACAATAAATACCCGCATGCTAACACACACACACACACACACTAACACATATTACACAGTCTTTGCAACATATTAGTCTTTAAAATATGTGCAAATATAACGTACTAAGTACAGCTAAAATGTTTTTTTACGAATATATACTGAGTAAAATGTGATGTTTTTAAACGAGTTTTTAACCGTTTCCAACAGATCGTTTAGAGCACAATTCGGCCCACGGGATCACTCTCCGACAGATCCCTTTGATGGAAAATGTATGTTGCGGTCGGACGCCCGTTAACACTACAATTAATTTCATCTAAAATCCTCGCTACTGAATTATTCATAGCTCTATTGAAAAACGAACATTAATGTATGTTTTACTTTAATCTTACAGAAGGGCGATTGAGCTTTTGTTCGTTACTTTTGTATATTATTATCTGAATATTTTCAAAACTAAACATTGACGTTTCAGAGTTTCATGAATATCAAGACCCGACCTTACCAGCAGTTTTATTGTGTTAGATTAAACTAAATGTGTAGAAAATTACGTTTTTAAAATCAGTTACGACTTACGAAATTTGTAGAAATACCTAATGGACTAAACAAATTCTATATCGAAGTATTAAGATAGCGAACTCAGATAATAAAATATTCGCAAATGTGATCAGAACGTCACTGCTGCATGTTTTATTTCTTTCAATATACTTTTTGGCAGGCCCGAGCGTCTGTGTTTCGTCTTCCACTTTTTGGATGTGAGCAAAGTGCCAAAGCGGGCGATCTACTCCAATCTATATTCCTTGAAATTTTACAAAGTAAGAAAAAATCTGGAATTGGTTTCCACATACGATTGCAAAATTAAACGTTTTTGTTTTTTATCGATCCCTTCTTCTATTTCAGGTTAACATATATAGACGTAGCTTAGATACTACTTACTATTAAATATACCCATCGAATTTACTGTAATTTAGTATACCTTACTTAGCTCACATTGAATTAAATCTGATACAATTTGAATATATACATATCTAAGTATTATTATCGGAGAACTAGCAATCTTCTAGGAAAAGCCAATAATAATAGTTATCAGACACGTTACGCCTTTTGGAAATTGTAAAGATTCACTTTAATATTAGTTTCTTGATCAATATCAGGTTCTTCATCGAATAATTCGAAGGGCTTACTAAAAAAAAAACAATTTAAAAGTTGGCACTTTCTAGTGCTTTAGGTTGAAAATTATATTAAAACTTTTCTTTTTAGTACTTAGTAGTTCTTTTTTAACTTCTTCATATTCTAACACGATAATATAACTGGTGCAAACACCCCTTCTAAAACGCGTAAATTCAATAACGTCTTTAACAAGTCTAAGATTTATTGCATGGCTTCTATTACGGTAGGCTTCTCAGGCAACCCTTTATTAATGTACGTAGTCTAATGGAAACTGCTGTGGCGTGGCCTTTTAATATCCCGACTCTTATTATTCTACATTATTCTTAAGGTATCCAACGTGTTCAACGTAATTATTTTAGACTGTAAAATGTTTGTAAAGATCCGTGAAATTGTATGTCTTTTGCAGGTCTGTTGTTGATTGATGAAGTGTGTGAAAAATGTTGTTCGCTCGAAAATATTTTTGCATTCGATGAACAAAGTTGAAAACGTTGCCGTCAGCTAAATCTCTTTTAGGGCGAAAAATGTTACGGGGAAGAAAAAAATACTGCGCTAAATATACACTCCAAAGCTTGTTTATTAAAACTTTATTTGTGATCCGGGTTTAAAAAATACTTTATTTAATTCTGTGTTTTTTAATTAAAATACTAGTTCCTAATTTCAATAGACCTCGTTTTACTTCCAAACTAGACCTCCCAGAGCCACAACTTGATTACGATTTGACGAGTACCTTGTCTGAAATCTGGTCTTTCATGGAACCCTAACTATGTTATGACCTTGGCTGAGAAATGAATTCAAAGATTGAAACGGAATCTTATTTAATTTTGGTATATAGTGTAAACCGTTATTAAGGGATAACAACCGGATATGGACCCTTTCCTATTCGCTTCCTATTATTAACAATGATTCGCACATCATGGTTGAGGCTGATTTATTAGGGTAAAAGATTAATGCTTTACCCGTATTTTTTATAGCATATTGTTTGGAATGGATCCTTTAAAATCGCATGT
This sequence comes from Trilocha varians, assembly GCA_030269945.2. Classification (NCBI taxonomy): domain Eukaryota; kingdom Metazoa; phylum Arthropoda; class Insecta; order Lepidoptera; family Bombycidae; genus Trilocha; species Trilocha varians. Next base: position 6,180,118 of record AP028267.1, on the reverse strand, counting down.
TGTTATTATAATAAAAAAAATATTTTTTTTTTCGCGATTTTTTGCTTTGTAGGTAGACAAATTAGCTACTATTTACTTTTACTACTGCAAAGAAATAAAGATACATTTTTATAGTAGTATATGTATGGTAGTTTCAAAAATAAAATACGCTGAGTGTAATCACTGTTGCACTGTTTTGCAAAAGGTTTAGGTTTTTGTTTATTTGTGAAACCTATTCCGATTTAAAGTATCTTTAAACTTTTGAATTTCAACGAAAGACACTAAATCACGCTACGTTACATTTAAAAAATCACCGCACTAAATTCAGTATTTATTACGGCTACATCTAAGGGTTGAAGCAATAAAAGAAAATGAACACCCAAGCAGAAATCGCCTTACATCTTTCCTTGGTAAACGTTACGGAAGGTTTTATTTCAATGGTAATGAGGACCAGACTATTCCGGGGTTGTACATGGGAGGTTAGCTATAGCGAATTGAACGGGAGGTTTGTTAATGCGTTCACTGCGGCTTGGGGTCCAAATAGACCCATGGTGCTTATCTAAATTCCTGGAAAGTAATGGGTGTGTAGGTAGCGATTTCTCTGTGCCTTGGTATTGTGTAGATTCATGGGGAATTGTAATTGATTCCCATCAGATGGGCCGTTTGATGTTAAGCTAGCAAAGTAAAAAAAAAAAAATAGGTACCCGTAAGACGTGTTACGACGTTATGCATTATGTTAAAGTTAAATTTTGTTAGTATTTCGCTAGAGATGAGTATATTACTGTTTCAATTAAAAATCATTAATCAGAAACTCAATAAGCTGGGACTGATAAATATCATCCGTTATTTTGCAAAATGAAATTCAACTACTACCTAAAAGTTTTAAAATCGAGCCCGCAACAATCGTGTTACCGGGAAGAGTTTGGAATGAAGCTTTCGTATGCGGTATCAGGTACAGGTTAACTTCCAAATGCGAGAGAGAAAAGTGTGTTCATTCTTTAAAAATTAGGTCAATGGTTCTAACGGGAAATTGCCGGAGTTTTGTGTCGGTGGTCTACTCGAATATTTATTTTTATTGTTTTAATGGATAGTGAGATGCGCATTTATAGACGGTTTGGGAAAGATTTTTTGGAAACGGTCTACAGTTATAAGTACTTGTGAACCCTTGAAAAACCTAGTTTGTTTGATAGCTACCTCAGAATTACTTTTCTCGCTCTACTTCAGCTCATTGATCATTCCTGATGTACACAACTTTTAATTTTTTTTTTATTTCTGTAATTTGCGTTTCCATTTCAAGTAATTTCAACCAAACAAACAAGCTAACCATCCAACTTCCATGTACTAATTGTAATTTATTTATCTATTCGCTTATCTCTCCTTTTACTTAAATAATAATAAATTATGCATGAAAAGGATAATGTTATTCAGGAATAAACAAATTATGAGCCTTAAAAATATTCTCAAATTTAGTACTCCATGTCCTGTAGGTCTTGTTAATATAAAGGGTCTTGGTTATTACTGAGCGTAACTTTTATATAGGGTGGGGTTATCACCCTCATCTTTTGTAAATGATTACGGTCTGGACCACGTGCACTTGAGCACTTACGTTTCTACTTATCTACATTAATATTCATGATTACTTTGTTAAATTATCAAGAAGTTTTTAGCAGCTTATGACTGAGGAATTTTTTGGCAGCATATTTTTCTTCGGGGTGCACTGAATTTTTTGCCTATAATGTTTTTAGTAGGTACATAATTCAATTAAAAATTGAATAAAAAATGTATTTGATTTAAATTTATCGTTATCGAAATTTTTATGGTCTTTTCATAATTAATTTTTGTCAGTTGTATTGTTGACAGCTCATCATTCAGGTTATTTTACTAGTATCTGTAGTTTTTAGCGTCAAATACTTTGAGGAAATATTAAAGTTTAGATTAATGAAAGAAAAGACGGTTTTTTATCATAATATTATCTATATTGGGGATCTTAATGTTATAATTTGTTACTAATTCAATAATTAAATTAAAAACTACATGTACAAAAATTGGTTTTTATATACACAAATTTTCATGCAACTAATCTTATTCTATATGGTAAATAGATATTATAATAATATTCGCAATATTCTCAGAATTTATAATACAATCGACATCCATGATGTTAATTATTTGACACAAACAAGAAGACATACAATTTATTAATATTAAAACTTTATATAAGTTAATGTTTATAACGCGTAATCTATTAAAATTAGACAAAGACTTTAAATAACTACATCCTCGTGAATTAATAAAAATTGACAATCATCAATATAAAATTTCGTAGTTTTAATTACGCTTGAACGAAATACTTCCTCGATACTAAAGATATTATAAATTCTTTTACGTGTCAGCAATGAGTTCTCTGTTACGATAGAGTCCCCAATATTTTGGCTGAATATCGTCCGTATATTAAAGGAACAGCATCTCCGTCGAAGGCGACGCAATATTGGCACCGTCCTAAGACAACATTAACACTATACCATATTAAAGTATTGTTTATATTTACACACACAGACGAACGAGCTTTTGGCACTTGGCGTTTCACGCTCACACCCAGGCCTCCACTTTTCACTACATTTTCTGAGCAAATATAGGTATGCATTAAAGAGTTATCTACAGAAATCCTCGTAGCCTCACCTACGATAACATTCGCTTACATTAAGGTGAGTTCTTATACTAAATATTTACATCTCACAATCAGTCGTAAATAGTCAATGTTTGGCAACCGAATTTTAATTAGTTTCTTTTAATTTAATTACATTATTAAGCTTTCATAAAACAGAATGTGTAAAACTGCAAAAAAATACTCGATTGGCACTGTACGCCTTGTATAGGCCGGACTAATACTATTAAAGACGTCAAAAAATTCTCGACTAAAATCGAAAAATGTTTTGATGACAATGAGAGTTTCACAACCTGTCTCTGATGTTGATATTAATGCAGAGTGAATCGAAACACGTAATCTACAGAATGTTTAAAGGGATATTGTCAAGTCTTAGTTAGCTAAGTTTCTAAATACATCTAGAAGTTGCTGTCGTATTCGGAGCGCCGCCGCGGGTAGTGCGCCCGAGGATACTCCCCCGTATAACCATATATCTGAGATCCGCCGCCTGTTTGTCCATAGATCTGGGAAGCGCTGAATCTGAAATTGGAAAGGTATTTTGGAAGTCAGCCAAATTGACCAGTTTTTTCGACTAAAATCTACTTTATTTGAAGTAAAATATTGCTATAACAGATGGCCGTTTATGTGATATAATGAAGAGATAGGCTTACCCATAGCCATTGTTCGTTTGGCCATAAATTTGTGATCCCCGACCCGAATCAGGCGTGTAATGTTGCATGTATTTTTGCAACTGCGGCGTCCACTCCGATCGCCAAGAGTCACCAGGATTGGGGTATGCTAATTGCTCAATAAAAGCAGTTGACATACGCTGTGAATCAAATGAAGTAATATAGGAATCTATAGATTTAATTTTAATTTTCTTTGTAAATTTCGTCAGTGTAGTATTGAGTTAAAAAATAATGCCCAGTGGTTTCCTCAAATACGTTCCGAAAAGTAATCATTCAGTCAGCTTTTTTCAGACTTTGCAGATTATAATGATTTATCAAACAATAATTTAGTTTGTACCTACTATCAAAAAATACAACCACCTCAAATAAAACACGCAGTTGTTATCCAACTGATGACAAATACCGAACTCTGAACTTTGATCCAACCGGTTATTTAGTTATACGGAGACGATTCGCATCTTTTGTAAAATATTATCATTTACTTAACAAATAAAGATGTGTGTCTTAGTTTATTAAATAGAGAAATGTGCAATCTTAAGTGAAATCTTTGTGGTTGTTAAAGCGTTTGCAAGAAAACTTTTTAAGATATTGTGAAAGTTTCTACTTTTATTACCTTTCCTGATGGAAGATAAGGCAAGTCCCGTTCTTTTAACTGATGCATGTCATCAAAGCCACCCATATGACTTTTGTCTAAATCTCGAAGCATCTCTTCACTCAACGGTATAGGTGCTTTCGCCTTGGCACTTTTTTGACGATTCACCAACTGTGAGATAAAAGGAAAATTAAAAATGTCAGAAATGAAAAAAAAACACTATTCTATAAATAGACAGAATCGATTATCAATCGATATTCATGTAGCTCAATTAAATTAAGTCAATGAAACTGATGAAGAAATTCGTAAAAATTATTATGTTTGTACTTACGACTGTAACGCCAAAAATAATGACGAATAGCAAAGAGGCTAATGCTATAACAATAACAGCAATACCCCATTGAGGTAGAAGCGATTCTTCATCCGGTATCACCATAGTGGGCTCTTCTCGTTTTGGCAAAACTATAAAAGGAATTCAAGAATTATGACGTATTCGTACGAAGTACTAGTTTACATTTTAAAAGTACGTTAAACATTAATTATGTGCTTTTTAGATAAATATAATACGAGGTTAAGATCTAATTTATAATTTACTCACCAATGAATTCCGTGTATGCAGGATCCATAACAAATTTTCCGATTTCTAATTTTCCTGCCGACTTGTCTATGGTTTTTGTCATTTTTTCATTACTTTTTCTCATTCTTTCCTCATCTGGTTGATCTCCGAGCATAACGTCTGGATCAAAAACATCATCAGCAGGCGGTGTCGTTACACTTTCAACTACTGAACCAGGTTTGGCTTCGTGGAGAGATTTATGGAATATTTTCTTTAAGTCCATTGTATCTATTCTTTCTTCCACATTATTCAATTCGATAAAATAATCCACCAAAACAGAGCCTTCGCTGAAGCCGTCAATTCTAATATTTTTATACCATTTTCTTAAATAATCCGATTTCGAGTATACAGAATTGAGCTGAAATCATAATAAAAGTTAGCGACAAAAATAACAGCGTTTAGTGATGATGATAGACAACATACCTCTTCTTTAACATCTTCGGCAAGTTTTTGCCATTCATCAGTGTTATGGTCTAGCAATTCGGGTACCCATTTGACTCCTGTAAACAAATAAAAAATAAAGAAACTAGAAAAAAATGTTGATTGTAATTCATCAAAGTTAGAATGCTGTAGCATACCTGAAACAATTTTGATAGTAGCAGCTATGTCACATTCTTTCCGGCAAACGCCAGGAGTGGTAGAAGGTGGCGGTGCTGGTGTCGTGGTTGTCGTTGTCGTAGTTCGTCGTGTTGTCGCTTCAGTATTAAGCTCAGGTAGTGGACTAGTGGCAGTGGCGTTTCTTTGAGCTTCTAAAAGTTTTTCAATCGAAAATGGAGTGGTGGAGGGCGATGGCCAGCCCGTAAATTCAGTTGAAGCCCTAAAACGAATCAAAAATTAGGTAATTTATTTTTCGTAATATGATCGATGTTGACAATTCGAATACTTTATTTAGTGGTATGTAACAATAATAATGATAAAATACCTTGTAGGCCATCCCTTTTGTATTTTTGGTGTAACTGGAGCTGGTCCCAAAGATTTAGGCGTGGTAGTTTTCCTATTGACTTTTCCACCTGGTCTTGAAGGGAAAACTAATTTAATAGAACCCGGAGCTTTCGTTGTAGAGCTAGTAGATACAGTATCTTCATCAGTTTCATTTAATTTAAAACCTGGTGGCAATAAGCTGGAAACATCTGCGACTGTTAATTTTACAGCTGGAGTTTCATTTGAAGTACTTTCCGAAGAATTTAATTTAAATCCTGGTGGCAAAAGTGCAGTTATATCGATAGGAGCTGCAACAGGCTTAAAAGCTTCTTTTGAGTTTTCTGTAGAAGCGTTTAAGTTAAATCCTTTAGGTAAAAAGGCGGAAATATCTAAAGTTTCTATCTTACTCAAAACACTGGCTTTCGTTGTGTGGTTCATTTCTGGTGATTCTGTAGGTTCACTATAACCCGGTGGTAACAAATGACCTAAATCATCTTTGACTGTCTTTTTTACTTCTTCCTGTACCCTATGCTCTTTGGGCTTATATTCTTTAGGAAGGAGTGATTTATCATCAAGTATGATAACTTTATTTTTACTGTTTATTCCAGATGATCTTCCTTGCGTGCTGTTTATAATTTGAGCTCCATTAAAACGAGGTTTAGGCGTAGTAGTTGTTGTCGTTGTAGTACTAGTACGTTTGTCTTTGAAAGATGATCTAGGCTTGTATCCAGCAGGTAGGAAGGCTACTGGCAATTCGTCCATAACAGTTACTAACTTTTTCTTTGGTTTTGGAGTTGTTGACGACGTTACTCTTGGCGCAAATTTTTTGACCATTACTGGTAATGGTTCTGGTGCTGACCTAACTGTAGTTGAGGGTGGAAGAGTGCTCTTCAGAGTAAATATGTTTGGAATTGCAGTCGTAGTGGTCGTCGTTGTTGTAGTTGTAGTGGTGGTTGTTGTTGTAGTAGTAGGTGGTGTTGTTGTTTTTTCAGTTGTTGATTCAGTGATAAGTTCAATATTTTTGTTTTCGTTGTCTAGAGTTCCCGATAAAACAGCACTAGAAAGTTCTGACTGTATACTATCTAATTTGTCATTAATGTTTTCAGTTGAAGAGATGCCAGCACTAACAGAATCTTGTTTAGGATCCTTAGTAACATTTTCTTCGTCATCTTCATCGGCTAAAACTTGTTTCTTCTCTTCTTGCTCGACTGTTGGGAATGGCAAAAACCGAGCACCCGAAACACTTCGACTAGTCTGCACTGAGGCTACAACTATAAAGCTCTCTGTCGTGACTGGTATGGATGTGTCATTATATTGATCTCTATTTTCATCCATTTCAGTATTTATTTTGGCAGTGCTAGGAGCATAGGTAACATCTGGAATGGATATAGTACCATTCACAACACTTTTTGTTGTTACAACAGATACTACTTCTTGTCCTAAAATAGACGGAGGTTCAATAGAGGTAATTTCTTCTGATACAGGTATGTAGGTATTGGGACTAGTCAATTCTTTCTTGCCATCTAATTGATCTATGACTGTCGTATCAACGAAATGTTGGAAGTTGTCATCTTTTACCATTGTATTGTTAGGATTCATAACAAGTACATCAAAAGCCTTTGTTACGTTTGTATGAACAAATTCCGTAGAGGTTTCAGTATCTTCCGTTGAGTCATAATCATCATAAATATCCGTTACATGTTCAGAAGGATATTGTGGTGCATGTGTGGTTGTTTTAACTTCCGAGCTTTCAGAATCTTCATAGTATTCAACATATTCTTCGTCATTTAAAATATCATCGTTGTCTTCATCCACATGAGTGCTCCTCACTGTGGTAGTAGTTGTCGATGTTGTTGTTGAGGGTGCTGTTGTTGTTTTAACAAATTGTTCTTTGTTTGATTTGGGTAAATTGTCAGCGTTCATAGAGCTGGCATCGGGCTTGCTATCATAAAATGTTTCGGTATCGTCTGTTGTGTTAGCTTTTATAACTTGAACGTCATGTGAACCCTGTGTATTTTTCATCAATTCTCTAAACGTAGTAATATCGCTAATTTCTTCCTCTAGAAGTGGTTCCAAGTCTAATAAAGCTTTGTATTCAGTTGAACTTTGATATATATTTGCGTTTGTTTTTACTGGTGTTATATTATTTCTTGGGTTGTAGGGTGTATTTTGTGGATTTGGCTTATTATTAACGGACGATTGGTCAAAGTGTGAAAATCTAGACGGTTTAGCTGTCAATCTAGGCTTGCTCACTAGTCTTGTTGGGTTGTATGTTGTGACTCTGTGATGATCAAATAGATCTTGATTATCATTATCTATATCTATCTCATCTCGAATTAAATGTCCATTTTGACTATGAGCTTTTAAACTATTACTGCCGTCGAATGGTAAATTTTTAAATCGACTATTTTGTAAATAGTCAATGTCCGGATTATTTAATGTTATTTGACCCAAAAATGTTTCTGGTTTTGATGGGTCATTTTGATACGCTACTGAGTGGATTTGTGACACATCTGGCCGTTTTGTTGAAGCAGGATGCAGTTGAAAATTATAAGGCAAAGCAGGCCTAAATCTTTGCCTCTGTGGTGTAAATTCGGGTTGATTGATGTAATATTGAGCTCCGGATTGACTCCTTCCTGTAGGTAATTGGAACGGTGCTGGGTTTTGGTTGTAGTTTGGACTAGGAAATCTAACGTTTCCTTGAGTAAACAGTGGTTGTTGCGAAGGCTGTGGGATCCTGAAACTATCCCCATGTTCGAAAAATGTCGTTGGTCGACTATTTGAAAATAAAGGTGGTTGTACTTGAGCAAAACTTCGTTCCACCAGAGGATAGTCAAAGTCGTTTTCATCTGAAACAATAAAATAAACTTACTATAATATAATTTAATTTATTTAGTATTTAAATATTTACGTTTACACCATAGTATAGTCTGTTTTTTAAAGAAAATACTTAACTTTAAATAACTTGTCCCTCTTTAAACGAGGTTTAAGAATAAGCTATAAGGTAAGTGTAGTAAGGCTGGAACAGTACGTTTAAATGGAACTTCTGATTTAGTTTGACAGAAGCTCATGCGCGATAACCACTTACCACCGGGTGGGCCATTGGCTCATTAATCTGTCATGAAAAAATAATGATAAAAAATTATAAACTTATTCAGACACTCGCGGTTTTCTATAATACTTTCATGCATTTTCAACGGGTTCTTACCACGATATTTAATTAATTGAGTTGTCTCGATATTTCAATTATTTTTATTAAAAAAATTCATGTTCCGTTACCCCCGCGTAACTTCGTATTCTCGAAAAAATTGCGTTACTTATAAAATAAACAGAAGTAATGTAAATGGCTCATAATATATTCGAGTTAGAACATACGGAATTCGCTTAGCGAATAAGTCAAGATTTAGCAGCGACGACGCGTCGCAAAAATATTCCTCGAAAAAGTGTAGATACGCCGTATCCTAATCACATTTTATGGCACCGCCACCAAATTATTATGCCCTCGGTTTCGGCGTCCACATCGTTGAGAGAGATAATCTCGGGGAAATTACTTTCTTGCGGATCATATCCCTAATTAAGAATGGCGGGGGTTCTCATCAGGGCTCGACTTGAAGCATCGTCGAGCGTAATAGGAAATCGATAAATTGGCTCGTTCATAAACTACACGAGTTTCAGGGGCCAAGTTTTTAATAATGTATCCGATCATTAAGGATATCTCGTCGTCAGATTGAGCTTTACCATCGAGCTTACTTACGTTAAAAGTTTTAACGAGATGGATCATGAATAGCTTAAAACATACAGCATTAACTTTTACTTTAATTAAATTTGTTTACGTATAGTGTGTTTTTTCTCGTAATTTTTTGTAAAACAAAAATTGTTTTAAGCCTGAATTAAAATTACACATGAGGGAATGGACATGAGTATAGTTAAGCATCTACAGAACTAAATTACCAGTTAAGGTACGTATAAGGTTTCATATCTCACAACAATACACGTATTACCACAATTTGGCTGTCCAAGTTATCCCATTAGAGTTTTCGATGTTATAACTTAAATCCTAACTAGAAATAAAGTTAGGATTTCGTTTCTCGTGATAGAATAGTATATAATTAATTCTCGATACGAGTCCTAACTACGTATTAAGTTTAATAAATTAACTGTCGATACCAGGTCGCAGAATCGGTGCCAATATGGCCTCGAAGAATTCGATACATTTTTCTGATGAAGTTAGTTGGCTCGAAAAGTGAAATTTCCCGTGGGACGTGGCATGTTCTGAGGTTATCGCGCCGTGCCGAACCGATGTTTGTTTTAGCTTTCGACATAGTGTTAATGTGTGGTTTACTTAGTCCCTTTTAGTGACCGGAGTTTATTCGTTTTATGTCTTGTTTTTGTTATATGTTTAGGATCTGTTGTAGAACAACACCTTTATGATGTTAGGAAAATGGGTTAAGTAAATATGGATTTGTTGAACGGTGTGAAACTGTTACAGGAAAATATAACAAAACAACCTAACAGGAAAGATATAATTATATTTTTTTTAGGTTGTGGTTTTATCTAAGAATAAATAAATAAATAACGACAAAGGTATAATTTAAGACAATTCATTTGCTTACAGAATAAAAGAAATCAAAAACCTTCATGTTATTTCTTAATTAGTTTCAAATCACGCCCAAGAACTTCCAACTACCTTCAAGGAGTCTATTATTGCATAGTAAGGAGTTAATAATGTTTAACCACGCTTACGGCGTTAAAATAACCTTGGAAGCTATTAATCCCGCCCACCCTTTGCCAGAATCTGTTTGGACAGGATCTTGTCCTGTTGTTGCAAAACCTTTAAGACCTCCACAAATTGCGACAAAATTAACTGCTTATAATGTTTAAATAGTATATCGTTTAGTTTCATATTATTGTGTTACTATCTATACATTTTGTACAAAACTGAACAAGTTGTTTTATTGTTTATTTGAACACAATAATCTGTTGATCTGACTTGTTGGTAAAATTTATTTAATGTTGAATAGTCCATTTATCGAGGAAGACTATAGGCTTCATTATATCCCTTTGTGACGCAGACTGAGTTACGCGGATCACCTAGGTAATTATAAATCGTTAAAATAATGTAATTAATACGTTTTGTTTAGGAAGAGAATTTGAACCAATTTGTTTGTTATATTTTTAAATTTTGGATTAACGAGATTAATTCTCAAAAGTCTTCTAAGCCTACTCACTACCTACTTTTAATTAATGTATGTTTGTAATGGGAGAATGCGTGTGTCTAAAACAAATTGGTTCAATAGCTCATTAGTGAAATAGTCTATATGTTTAGGTCCCACAAATGGTTTGAATGGCTTGTGGTTGGCTCGGCTAATTAGAACACGTATATGAGTAGGTATCTGCAGCCGCTTGATCTCACTTCCCAATTTGAATTTAATAGTATAGTTAAACGTAACATAAAGTTCGAATTTAATTTGCTTTTTGCATAGTTTTAATCTATGAATCTATTGCCCACTTCATGGTAATTGGCCTCTGCAATGGTATGTTATAGACGCACACCTTCCAACAACACATGATAGAGAATTGGTCCTGAATTATGTGCGAAACTGTGTTACTAACCCTAGAGTAATGAGGGCATTATACCGAAACAAGTTAAACAATATCCATTAATTTCAACTTTAATGTCTCTTAGTCCACGCGTCCCGGAGTACCCGAAGTGTGTGCATACTAATGAGAGTTTTTAAAAATCGCCATTTTACCCTCCAACTGGGGATGTTATTGCCAACAAAAAGTCGTAACAGGTATAACGGTGGGCAAATAACATAAATTGTGGGCAATTAAGAGCACTTATTTGTACCGTAAGCGCACCTGCACCTGATGTGTATGTAAAGGGCTTACAAAATCTTTACGGTCATGTCCTGGGTGGTTAATGGAGAATTTTGACAGTTCTGAATCACCGGTTGGGTTGTTTAATCGTTTTATACAGGGTGGAATTATGAAATACCCCCTTCAAAGAAAGTCGTCTAGACAGTGATTTTAGTGAATACTGCTCTTTTAAGTATTTTTGAAAAGAAATAAAACTGCATTCGAAGATATTTCAAAACCAACAAATTTTGTGACTCAATAAAATTCAAAATTCAATTAATTAGCACTTCTGTTTTAGTATGTTAAAAACACATAAACGCCTGCTACGAACATCATTTATTTATGTTTTCGTTGAATTATTTTCAATACACCGGAAAAGGTTGATCAGTAAAAATGGTTTACATCCGGATTAGTCGTTAAAACGCTTTTATTGTGAGTCAAAAGGGTTTTAAAAACCTTCCGCCAGTATTATTTAAATATACCTACAGAATACGGTTGTATTAAAACTAGCGCGAATTGGTCTCCATCACATAAATAACTTTTTTAGACCTTTGGAAGCTGAAATTTGATAAATACCTATTTTAGTTTCTTGACTTACTAGTCCAATATTGTCGATTACACTTTATTGTCTGAAACAATTGTGTTTTCATATTTGCTACTCCCTAAAATACCATGCCATCTAGCATTAATCATATAAAACAAAATAAGGAATTGTTTTATAAAATATTTTGATCACAGCGCCATCTAGCATTAATCATATAAAACAAAATAAGGAATTGTTTTAAAAGGTTTTAATCACAGCGCCATCTAGCGATAATCATCTAAAACAAAAAAGTGTCGTGACAACTTTTTCATAAGAATTTCCGTCTAGCCCCCTTTCGATAACGCGCGATAAGGAACTTCGTTCCAAAATACAAAAAAGAATATTAGTTATTATACCTACTATAACCTACATGAATACTTAAACAGGGCTTATCCAAAACAAACAACACCCAACGAAATCAATTTTCTTATCGAGCTTTATAACTTTAATATTAAAATAATACCCGATGGGCTGTAACAGGATCGGTGTATCAATAACTCTGATCCTGAGTGAAAAGGGTTAAGGCAAGGTAGCTCTTGATAAAGGAATTTGTAATAAAATAACCCTTGGCAAAAGATCGATTAGGCTTACGTTTCGTTCCTCAAAAGTTTTAAATTAAGGAAGGTTTATAATTGTCACGTTTTTTCTTTGAAGATATTTAAGGTTAAAGATAAAAGTGTTTGATGTAGCGGATTTAAATTATTACATTTTGGAGTAAGGGTATTGTTACAAATTAAATTAATTACTGTGCAGCAAGGCGTAGGTACTTTTAGCTATGTTACTAAAGCATGCTATTAATGAGTATGCTTTTTCTCCTTGGAAAAGAATATTTGTGACAGTTCAATAGTAATATTTGGTAGCTTAAATTGTGATTAAGTATAAATCTGTTTGTTTATTATTATTTTTATACGAATAATTATTCAATTGCTAACTATTCTTTCCACGATTTAAGAGTAAATAAACTATACAATTTAATATACCAAATATTTATTAAAAGCAATACGAGACTAAATTACGTAATAGGACTGGTCTCGTGTGCACATACATCGTATATTCCATTTCTTATTGGTACCAGCACAGAGGAGTTCGGCTCGGGCGGGTGGAATCCGCCTAATAAATGCCACCTACCCATATATTTTGGAAAAGGATCACGTTTTATATGGCATTTATCTTGCCCCTATCCACTATGCGGTATTGGATATTGGCAAAATAGATTCTGCAAGAGCACCTTACGTAGTTCATTCACGTATTCCGTTGATATCTCTAAGTCAGGCCGATCCTTGAACGGACACTACGCTTTATGTGCATAACCCGAATTTTCTTTTGTGACATTTGGTTTATGACTTCTGGTGCTTCACAGCGGTCTTTAGGTTATATTATTTATATAGAGTGATATTATGTAGTATTTTGATTTATTTTTAGTAATAGTTTTGTAATGAAAACGTATCAGTTTGATGTTTTGATAATAATGTGTTTTTTTCTATATTTAACTATTCCATAAGATAAGATGATACCTATCTAAACTTATTTACAGTGTCTCTGGCTTCAGGTCTAAAAAGCTAAGAAGTTCAAAATGTTTAATAAGCATATTATTTTTTTTGAATAACTAGAATCTTTAATTTATTCAGTTTTACTTTATTTTTTGCATTAGTTGAATCCATCTTTTCGCTTTGATAGTTTTTTTTTGTAAAAAGTAAATTCAATTTAAAAGAAATGTAAAAATTTGCATAGGAGCGATAAGCAAAATTTAAAAGCTATTTTTTGCTGAAAAATAAAAACCGCATCTTAAACCCATTCGAATGTTGTAAAATGTAAATGGAATCTCTGCTAGGATAGGCGAGCGTTATCTCGGTTTACAGGCATTTCCATAAATCAGCCCACACATGACACCCAAGAATTCTACATTGTGCTAAAAGGTAAACTGCGGTTGGGACTACGCTAGAATAATAAATATATAGAGCGGTCGTTTGTCGGTGCGTGGGCTACAGGCGATGTTGCATTGTCCACCCACATCTCGCGACAGACATGGACTTTACGTTGTTTTGCCCATTTTGCTCCCGTTGATGCTAAATCGAGACATTGCAAGGTCAAAGATCTTAAGTTCACTGTGCACGTAAAAATATAATATTTAATCAAAAAAATTCATGCACAAGGTTTTACCGAAACGAGCTTTGTTCTAGCAAGTATTTGGGAGATGAAAATTTTCAAATGAAAATGTTTTGTTCATTTTAAAGTAAGCGATTTAATATATATTTTATAGATTTTATATACGTGATTGTAAAATGTAATGTTGAAATAAATTGCAGTTATTTGCGCTGTTTCATCGGTAACAATGTTAAAATAGAATTTTTGATGTAATTTAATTCCATCAGAACGAATTCACGTGAAGTAATTGAAAAATGTTTTGAAATTATTTAAGTAAAAGCTATTTTCACTTGAATGAAACAATCAAGATATTAAATTAAATTTCTTTGATGTATTTTCTCTCTTAAATCCATTCGTAGTTTGATGAAATATTGAATCTTGGATCTTTCAAATTTTTCAATATTTCCACGAATCCTAAAGGTTATATTCATAAGCAAACGATAAAAAGTATTTTAATATCTTTAGAATTTTATTAATATGTTCATGGAATTACAATGTTCGAATTAATCGTTTCCTTAAATTAGCTACCTCCTTACTATCTTTTTATTTTATTTGTGTTGAAGTTATTTCATAAAAAAGAAAGGTAATATTATGTTTTTTTTCAAATATTGTAAAATTGCGACTGATTATTTTAGTCATTTTCTCGCTAAAGTTTTTATTCAAATCTTGTACCTACGTTCAAGTTAAAATAGTAATTGTTCAGGTTGAGAAACGAAATATGTCTATAAACCATCTCTTACTAGTCTATGAAGGCAACAAAGGCTATGAAGCCTAAAAATCGACTCTTACCTTGGCATTGCGTATCTTTTATTATAAACAGTAAGAAGGCTGCGATCGTCACGAATCTCCAACGCCGCCGCCCCATCTTCCTTTTTGATCAATTTTCACCTTTTCATTTAAACGAATGTCTTAAATCGCTACAATAGCGAATATTAATGGGTAATTTCGAAGGTATCTCGAGGTTTCGCCATATTTGGCAAATAAATTGGCACATTCATTCAGTCCACGCCATGACAGCGCTGCCACATCTGAAACAATAATAAAGAACGTAAGAAAACCATTTCAATAAATACAACAATATTGAGTAAGTGTTTTTTGTAATTTAACTGAACATTAAGGTTTATTTTTAATACAAATTTTATTTTCGAGAAGATAATGTTGCAATTTATGAAGCTATTTACGAAATATGTTTTGTAGATAATCTAGTTTATTTTCACAAGTTTCTTTTAACAAAACCTTAAAAAACGTGGGTTCTTAGATATTCATTCAAATTATTTAAAATCTATTTTAAACACAGAAACCTACATATTATGTTCATATACAATGGCTATTTCTACCATATACTCATTATACCTATATAGTATAATAAGAAAAATATATTATTACTAGATGACCTAGATGACTCCCAACTTCGTCTGCGTCACAAAAGGGTTCAAACAGTACTCGCAATGTTGTTTTTTGCGCGGCTCGCGTTGGGTACCTATATTTTTTTGCGTTTTATACTCGTCATAACTTCTCAACGAAAAATCCGATTGGAATAAAACAAAAAGTAATTTACTTCTACATTAATACTCCTGATAATATAATACTTAATTTGGATAAGGATTAATATAACAATACTATTTTAACGTAATTTCAATCTTCGGACGATTTTTTTTTCTTGAACATAAAAGCGGTTATTGTGACTAAACTATGATAGTTAGATATATGCTCTCGCGGACTTTTTTTTAGATCTTCCTAATACCTAAAAACCCGTAGTACATCATTTTGTGCTATTGTCAATAGTTTTTGCAGCGTACGCATAAATAGGTTTTCGGTATTTCACCTCATCTTACAAATTCAATATTTTCATACGGATCCCTAATTTTTTCAAAATAAAATATAGCCTATAACCTTCCTCGATAAATGGACATTCCAACAGTGAAAGAGTTTTTGAAATCGGACTGGTAGTTTCTGAGATTAGCGCGTTCAAACAAACAAACAAACAAACAAACAAACAAACTCTGCAGCTTTATAATATTATTATAATTATATTATATTATATATTATTATTTTAACATACATTTTGACTCATCTGTATGTAATTAGTTATGAATATCGAGCAAGTACAAAGTATGAATTTGATATCTTGAACTGCAGAACCTTGACATTAACAGATGAGCTACTAAATTAAATAAGACTTCACAATTTAACAGTAAAATGAAGATGAATATTAAATGGCACTTAATATATTTGCATGAAAATGTATTACCACTTTTGCCTTTTACATAGATCTGCTGTAGATCGCCAAACAAAGTGATTAAGCCAGTTGTTTTCAAAACTATTTTTATATGCATACCTAATTTACCTACTTCAGTATGGTAGGTTTGTATCGTGCCGTAAAGTAACAAACTTTATAGGACTCTCTATGACTCTTATACGGGACTAGTACTGTAATTATTATTATTAATTCATTACTCTTAAAAAAAGGTTACTTTGCTTCAGTTTCCTATTTTGGATAATTAAGGTTATAATATTTAAAGATTCGGCAAGTAACATCAAATTCCCAATTATTATTAACAATGATATTACACAATTGATGAGAAGGTTCATACTTCTAGATAGCAAATATAGACTGAATGCTGTAACAGCAAACTTTTAAACCTAAAATAATATTAAACATCGATCTTCTACAAACATCAACACACAATCTAAATCTATTGTTATGGAACTTGGCGGTCCAAATCAATAAAGTCTAAATTGAGTGCGCTATCAACTCGGAAGCGGAGATGAGGTGTCAGGTAGAGGTAAAACTTTAGAAATTAGTTGCTGAAGAGCGCCATTCATCGATCCAATACTGTTAAGGTTTATTAGTCGGTATATTGTCCTTCGATAGCTTCGTCACCCTCAATATAAACTTTGGGCCTCTTGTCCTGAACTATTCTCGACTACCACAATCTTCGTTGCTTGTTTTAGAAACTTGAACAGTTATTGTATTGCTAATTAATAGATAACGCTCCCAATTTAGATCTATTTAATTGGATAGTACCGTGATAACAAATGCAAGAATGTGAAAACGAAATGTAAGAACTTGAAAACGAAATGAAAGCTTCAAATGAGAAGAGAAACAGTGATTTAAAACTCAGCAGTCATACATAATGATCATTAGACCAGCAAGAAATCAAAGTAAATTGACAGAATACGGCAAATTGTTATCTCTATTATTATTCTGAGAGAAAATTCGACAATATAAGGAAATCGCAAAGAGTATTTTCTGGAATGTTACACTGTTTAGTAGTTGTAACTTTAAATGTGATAATTAAAAGCAATAAGTTTTATTTTTATTTAGAAGCTACCGAAATAGAAGTGTACTTTACATAGTTAAACTTTAATTATTTTGTTAATTCACACTAGAATACTATAAAGTGTCAACTATAAACTACATCATCGTGTTACTCAGCAAAACTAGCAACTATATGTGCCCGAGACAACTAAATCCGAATACCTACCTAGATTCCAGTAACTCGAGTAAAACCTTTAAGGTAACATGCCTTAGATACTTCACACAAATATTTAGGACGACCAGCTGTCAGGTTACCACACGTTACGTGGTTTTTAACCACATACCATTTACAAATTCTGGTTGTGTTCAGAGAAAGTGGTTTTAGAACCTAATTTTGTAAATCGAATAAATATTTTTTTTAATTAGCATACATTTTAGACATTGTTATCCTTCCAAATAGGTTTGTAGAAAGCTATGATGTACGGCCGAATATTTTTTAAGTTCCGGTATAGAAATTAGGAAAGTATTAAGTTTCAAAGGAAAAATTCTTAACTTTCAAGAAACGATTTAAGTTTTTTGTTATCAATGGCCGGGGAGATAATCTTCTTTGATGATTATTAAAATTATGTAAAGTTGTTAATTATATGTCATAAATACCCATATTTTAATTTAATTGGAATGCATGTATTTTATAACTTCCACAAGAACATCTGTGATGCTCTTTAACAACTAGTTTAATAAAGCTCGTAAAAGACAATAACTTTAAGTTTGGAAACTTAAAGCCCTTTTTAGTTCAAACATGGCGTTGTAAAGTCTACGCGTTAAGTAGTAAGTTCAAACGGCTGTCATCATTATAACTGCAGTAGATGATGTAGAATTTGTAGTTATTGTAAAGAAAAAATATAACTAATGATATACTATCTCACATTTAACTACAATATCATAAAATCCATAATCAATTCTTAACGAGATATCAGCAATCAAACCCAAAAATGTTTATGTTTCAGTTTCAAGGAACGTTTAAACCTTAACGATTGATTGAGGAATAGCTACTAATGAGTGTTTGTAGAAAGCTGTACGCTAATCAAAACTTCCGGTGTTGCGTCTGTGTGACTGCCATTACACAGTGATTGTTCTTATTGTCCATGATGCTTCTCCGACTTTACGTAATGTGATTATGATATATTGAAAATGAAACCGTTTTGAGAAGTCATGTATCTAAGTGGATGAATAATGAGGATGATGAGTTAAACAAACCTTCAGAATGAGCTATGAACTTGTCAAATTATACTAAGGAATTTATATTAGTTGGTACTATATCCTAGATATCTTTCAGGACTGCTAGCATCCTTGAAATAACTTGAACGATATACTGAGTCACTATTAAAAAGTAAAAAAAATATTGATGTGTATTTTATACATACGTTGTAATAGGTATGGGCTAATCTCATCAACATATTAATTTTCACTGTTGTTTTTCAATAATCTGAAACATGTAGCAGCTGGTTACAAAAATATTTTAATACGCTCAACAACTTCTAAAACGAAACTTGATATCTCGATAGTTAAAAAATTCTGTCGTTTTCAATATTAATTTGCTGGTCGTGAATTACATCCCTAAAAATACTACTCATATTAAGGAAATCCGATAAGAAAAACATTCCATTGTGATTTAGTAATTGCGTTTTTGTTGTCTCCAGCATTCCACAATAATTGTGTCGACACCCACGCGAGCGAGTCCTCACAATCATAATATTGAAATTGAAGTTCCGACTGAGTAATTACATTTCGATCGTTCGTATTGAAAGCCTTTGAGTTTGAAAATAGCTTCGTGCCCTTTAAAAACAAATTTTACTCTTTGATCTTTCGTGGAGCAATTTTTCAAATTGACTGTGCTAAGCGATTTCGTCGAGCCTAAATTTGGATCTATCAAGTTCATGACGCAAAACTTTTTGTAAACTATTTACGAGTTTCTTTTTATAATATACTATTTTCATTTGTTAGACAAATTTTATGCCTACGGTTGACGATTTTCTGACAAAATCTTTATTTAGACTGTGTGTACTAAAGCCATCAAAAGGAGTATTCAACTAGGTTAACAAGCTTACCACGATCGTAAACATTAAGAAACACACTATTTTTGATGTAAGAAGTTTATCATTATGGTGTATAATTTCGAGAAGACCACACAAAATCAAGACGGTCTTTCCAAATATAAAAGAAAGTTCCCCAATCTGTCCATCATAACCGCTCTCCTATATCATCGATTGAACAAGTGTTTAAACTAGCAGACGGAGTAGTGAAACGTGTCGTGACGTCACGCGCTCGTCACGTAGCCGCCGGCGTGTTGGTGCCGTGAAAGCGCCTCGTTCTGCCTCGTCGGACAATTTCACGTGAGCACATCTATGCATTCGGATCCGTACCTCATCATTTTCTAATAATCAGTTCTTATTACTTTCAAGAGTTATAGATCAAGTATACTAATCGCTGTTTTCCGATTAGATACTGTATTTTTTTATTCTTGGAACGCTCTAAAATATTAAAAGTAGGTAATCGGTTTACTAAGTCTATAGTAATTGAGGAAGATATGGAAGCCGTATTGCTGACCTGCAAAACCCCGTACTAGGCTCTACTCCCAGTTGAAATTAAAATGCTGAGTGTGAGCATTGCGTTGTTAAGTGGAAGTTAAAATTCGGTTCGTCTAGCACAACAATGGCAATTGGATAAATTGCTCTTACTGAAAAAGTCCATATTAAGTCCTTAACAGTCCTGCAAGTTAAATATTCAATGTAATTTATAAATGGACACTTGACCTTTGAAACCTGAACGCATTGCTTTAATAATACAATGATTCCGTAAAATCTTTTTTTAGCCGGGAGAATATCGTTGATCGTTGAATACTACGCGTCCTTGAAAGTGTAGGTTGTAAGTGTAGGAGTTGAAACAAAATTGAATAACAACCAAATTGAAATGAATATTAAATAACTAAAGTTTAATAAAAATATATAGTTAGAGATATTGCAACTTTGTTAATTTTTTAATGCCTCATAGGGAGACGAGCTAATAATCAATTGTTTTTAATACATATTTAATAACCTTTATGACAAGAAGAAAAATTATTCACGTTTTAGATTATGCTCTAAGTAACAGTCTCGAATGACACAATAATTATTAAGATACGGATACAAATACGGATCAGAAAGTACCAAATAGGCCATGTTTGCAACCATGGTGTATCTTTAAGCCTGGAGATTATATTTAACTCCACCTACATCTAAACCGGGCAAATTGCGGACCCATTTGAAAATCTACCGCAACATTCTTTGTTAAGTTTAATTACTCAACCCACATTTTGTAATATATTCAAAAGCGAGCATATTAATACAGTAAAAGAAGAAAAAAATGAACAAGACCGCACTGATTCGCCATAATTATGTAAATGTTTTAATGAATGCTAACGAGTTGCTTTGTTTCTAGTACAAAGTTCGCTTAACTTATTTTTGTGGTTTACTGTTTATGTTTTGATGTGAGATTTTTTGTGTTAGTGGCCGGTTTGAGCGCATATTTGTACTAAACTTTTGTTATTGTTTTATCTTGTTTGTCTGTTCTGTTTTTAGATGCTTTTTGTTCTAGTTCAGTTTGTTTAGTAACCCAGTTTTTGCTTTTTCAGAATTATTATTCCAAATTGAAATACTATCGTAATGTAAAATGAATTAACGACAACAAAAGGAGTAACATGATGTGTGATTATTATAAGGAATGTTGTACGGTAAAAATCATCAAAAGTCAATGTAAATAATAAATACCCACTTACTAAATATTTTTAAACAATTTTAATTAGTAACTGTAATTAATCAAGCACACGAATGATTGTAATTGAACAGTTACAAAAACATATAAACAGCTAGGTTTGTGTGTTAATTGAAACAACAATCATGATTTTACATTTACATGTAACAACTAACAACAGCATGCAATGTTGCATGTTGTCAATGTAAATTGCTGGAAAATTTACTCGTACAAGTTATTAATAGAAAAATTTGGCAGCAATTAAATCTATTTTTATATTTCCAAATTTGAAGTGGTTAAGGCTCAAGGAGGAAAGAAAACCATTGAACTTCAATAGATATCACCTGCTTGCTTAATGTGCTTGTTTACGAAGTTTATAATTGAAATAGTAAATAAATAATATGAAATAATTGAAAATCGATTAATCATCGTTCTGAAACTGATTATATTCGGTGAATATAAATCCATTAATTGAATAATTAATTACCACACAGTCATGAACTGTTATTCAGAAATTCATCATAATTTTGATGTATCGATAAGCGTCTCTCATGTTTCAAATTCAAGAGGGTTTGAAGAGGGATAACTTGTTATTAATATTAAATATCAATAGTTATCCAAAACATTGTTGAAGTTTAATTAACTACTACATAGTTGATACAAAACTTAAGACCTCTTCTATTAGTTATTTTGATTTTATTATTAGATTAGCTTAAGCTAACTTGGGTAGTTTTGGCCTAGTAAACAATATCTACATAGGCACATACCTACATTTTAATATAAAATGATGTATTGTTTTTAGATTTATGAAAAAACGTTTCCAAGCCATCATTTTCACACAAATAAGATTATGAAGGTAAGAAAGGGTTAGCGTAACTGAGTAAAACTATGAAGGACGAAAAGTATTGACGTTTACTGGACGTAGACAAATGGCTATGATATCGATTTAAGTACACGATACTTTGTACAAATTGTACGTACCTAAACATTAAGTTTCGTCCTTATGTAGATCTATATTGAAAGAAATCAGAACAGATGGCGCCATCAGATAAATGGGGACATTGAATGGGCTCATGTCCAGTTTTGGCAGATCGCTTTTCTATGGGCATCGGACAAAAGCAATGTCCAGAATGCAAATGCGAGACCGAACTGTGTACGAGGGAGATTTAAATTGCCTCCATTGTAGACGTTACGACACGTTCTCACGGCCATAGAACTATTGTTGACTCGTGTGTTGAGCCCATATGCATTCCGGTCGTGTCTTAATGGATATTACAACGTCATTTTACTAACCGCTTCGCAACGAATTAGTTTTTATTTGAAAAAGGTTAAGTTTAAGTATTGCGGTTGGTTTGTTAGTAGCACGTTCCTTTTGTGTTCTGCAAGGGCATGAAATATGTTTCTCTCTATATTTCTTAATCGTAATTATGGTTTGATTGACTCCGCAATTTCTATTGTTGAATTTGTTGGGTGATTATTTTCGTTTCGCAACAGTTACTAATTGTTAATTATGCTTTTAATTTGTGTTTGTTTGAGTTGATTTCTTGAGACATTCGAAATTGCTATAAAGTTAGTTATAGACCTTAATTTAAGATACCTCCTTTTCTTACTTGTACGTAGTAATATAAATATTTAATTAAATTCGTAGGTACTATTTTTATTTTTAGATAGACCAGCTTAAAAGCCACCTGATGGTATGTCGTTATCGTCGGTCATGAACGCAGCATAATTAGGATATTATTCAATAACTTTTTGACGCTGCAATTATTTACCTAGAGAATATCAATATTCCGGTGGTAGTCTTTTCATTTTCAGGAGATAAATATATATGTTACACCCACTGAACGATGAACTGCACTCAAGAAATATACTAGCATAGATGGAAAACTCTATTTTTTATATGCGTTTGCTTCATTAAATCCAATAACCACTCAAACTTCAATTGATTAACACAAATCAATGATAAATCATAAGCTAGTTGCCTTGTTTTGTAATATATCAACGAGGTGACCTCTCATTTGTCCATTACATACTCGAACATGAAGGTCTATTAGACACTTCGAGTTAATACTCATATCGATTGTAAATGAATCACGACTTTACAATGACATCGAACTATAAATATTTAACGTATTATTGACCTTATGACTACGTGACGTAAGGTGATGTAGTGTCGGTCTTTACTGAATCATTTTGGGCAATAAATGACTTAAAATAGATGTGATTAGTACAATTTTAAAATTGACCTTTATTTTATTATTTTAAATTGAATCTAATGTTTATAAGAACTTTGTTATAAAAGCTAATGAATGGCTAAAGCCTGATCCCTCTTCCGAGAAGACCTACAGTAGATGGCTAAAGGTATGGCTAATAAATGTCTAAAGTTTTACCAAAAAAAATCGATTTTGCACAGATAATGAATTAATATTTTAATTTCCATATAAAGGAAGCAACATAGTTTTTAGAATTTAACACGTTAAATTAGTTCTGTAGTTGTTTTTTAGAATCATTAAAATATTGAAAACATAAAATCGCATTTAGACACACGTCTATGAACATTGAAGTCTAAATAGCTGTCGAAGGTTTTGCTGTATCACAAAAACTATGATTTAAAGTTGTTATCGCCTAAGTTTTTTAAGTTTGTAATTTGTAGTCATCTAAAATGTAGTAGGTATGTGCATTGTTCATTCAACGTTCGTTTAACATTAATTACTGCAAATAGATTATCAAATTAAATTTTATTGACACATCAAGGAAAAATAGCTAGTGGTGCAGACCACGAAAATGTATTTGAAAAAAAAATAAGAAATCAGAATGTTGATATCGTCTAGGTTTAACTTGAAAGTCTAGTCAACATTTACCACAGTTATAAAAAAAACATGTACAGAATTAATATTTTACTTTATTTAGTTTAGTATTCATTCTTCGCACGAACAAGACATCTCATTCCAGCTTGTATTAAACTTTTTAAACGATAGTCGTATTTCTCGCAGACTAATTTGCTATGTCTCTGCTGTAGCAACTAACAATAAAACTTCTGAACTGCAAGTAAGGGACAGCATACAAATTACGAGATTTGTAAATAATTTGCTATTACTACAAATAATGTAGGCGCCAGACGATGTTATCTTACTCCTACTTGAATGGGATGATTTTATTAGATATTTTTGGATAAAATTAAATAAAGCTTAAAGGTTTTCCAAACTAACCAACGGCTGTAGTTTGTAGTTTATTATTTAAATGGAAATATATTTCACTTGTAGAAAATGAAATAATGTTTTCAAAAGAGATTTAAAACAGCAACAAATTTTTTATCTTATAACTTTTAAGTTTACGAGTTGCTTGTTACATTTCCAAATACTTTGTTATATACTCTTATTTAATAATAATATCAAATTAGGAACTAGTTTTCAATTTTCTCAAACTTGATGCAAGAAGATTCACCAGCGTTTTAAGGCGATCGTAAAAAATACACTCGCAATTCTCATCGTGCCACTGCACACAGACATACGCAACTGGAGCGTAATAAATTCACTAATAGTTTTGAAGTAATGGCAATCATATTATTTCACAGTCGACAAGAACTGGCACAAGAACCTGATAATCTGTGTTACTCAATATGGATTACACTGATTGAATGGTCTTCATTTTTAGCCAATTTGAACCGTATTACTTTAACATTAAGTGCATAATACCATGAATAAAATCTGTATTGGCCAGTGATTGGGCTGGCTAGGTTTTTGAGCACTATTGATATGAACTCGGGCCAAGTTTGAAGTACCATTGCTTCCGAATAGCCACTTTTATTTAAAGAAAAACGCTCTCGGTAATTATCTTTTTTTATTGGTTACTCATAAAAGTGGTCATTAACATTAAGTTGACTAAATCGAAGACATGTTTATTAAGGATATCGAAAAGTTGTAAGCTATTAAGTTTTTAATAGATACATTGGCCCCGACAAAAACAAAGTTACGGCTTTTATGAAAAATAAATGTAGTAAATATGTTTGTTACGAACTACAATTATACAAACGAGAAAGTACGGTTTATAAATTACAATTTTTTCATCAGTTCGCCATTTGTATTCTCTGAAAGGATTAATTGAATAGAGAAAAAATAAGTTCGTTACTTTAATTGCCTACACAATGAGCAAAGACCTTTATTTCAATCAGTTCACAATTCGGTATTAATAGAACAATGTATAAATTGCTAGGTATTTTTTTGTAAACACCTATTCAGTAAAACTTATTTGTAGATCGACCTTTGTAAAGCAAGTTACTAACTTCAAAGGTTTAGTCAAAAGCTTTGCCTCATCAATAAATTTTATTCTATTAAGTAACAATGTTTTATTTGACCTAAAAATTCATGAAAACCAGTGAATTAGTTTCTCTCGAGTTAAGCCCTCCCATGGTTGCTACAATAGTCAGCAAACCAAGACATTGTTTCTCTATCTGAGCCATAACAAAAAATATACTTTTTACTCAGTGACAATTGACATACATTTGCGAAATAAACTTCGCAATTCGAAGTCAAGGCAATTAACCTTGTTACGTTTAGCCATCATGTGCGTTCGAACGACAATGTCTCCATACATCACAGAATCATTACTAACACTACCACAGAATAAGTTACATCAGAATTAAAATGAATGGACCTGCTGGTAGAACACTAAATCTACTGTCTACATACAGAAAATGACGAACATTGTGGCGAAAACTGCAAATAGAAATAAGCTTTAAAAACCCTTCGAAGACATTATGTGAAATGCTACTAGTGTGAAGAAGTTGTCCAATCCGCTTTGCCTGATCTCTCTTCTGACGAGACAGTACTAGTACAGTTTGAGACCGTCTAAAAGAAATTATTTGTTGTTTATTTAGTCTGAAAGAAACTTAAGTGTTCATGCATTAGGAACGATTTTTAAACATAGAGAAATGTATGTATGTATGTAATGTAATAGCGAACGTCCCATACCAAAGGCTCAAAGTACAAAGTGTTGCATTTTAAGCCTTTTGATGATGGGCATTGACGCGCTTTCTAAATATAATATACAAAATATGAACAACGACTAACTTACCTTCTGGTAAGTGTTCTGTGTCGTCAACGTCTCACAATAGCACCATACATCACTGAATTATTACTAACGCAACTGTTATTAGATGTTACTCAATAGTTTGGCACGACGCACACAGCCTGTGCAGCCGGTTCGCAACCTTGCCTCCCCACTTCCCCTCAAACGACTTCCCCCTACCAAAGAAACACTTTCTCCCGACGCGCGGCCTTCACAGTTCCTTAATAACTTTTTATGGTTGGATACATTATTGTACTAACAGCTAATTAAAACGTTAGTGTTTGTGTGTAATTAGCAAGATAATCTTTGTTATTAAAATTTGGTCGTTATTTAAAATGGAATGTTAAATGAATAAAATTTTATGTATGTTATTAATGCAGGTCGCGGCCTTGCGATCAATGTTGTTGGATACATTGTATTTGAGAAAAACTGAGTTGAATGCAAAGATTGTTTTATTTGCCCTTTTCCAATAAATCTTGATTGATACAAGATTCCATTTCGCATGATCGCCAAAAGTGTACTCTATAAATTTTAATTACATATATTATATTATACTTTAAAATTTCATTCCACTAACACGAAAACCTTGAACTATCCGAAAATTTGCAAAAAACCGGTATAATTGCATCGAAGAAGATGTTAATTACACACAAATATTTCATTCGAAATATCAAAAGGATGTTACAGAAATAAAAAATGGCCGCTATGAGCATGGACCGGTTTATGCTAATAAAACGAGATGCTAACAAAATATTATAACCCGCGGAAGAACTAGTGTTAAATGTCACTTGTTCACCTTCGTCAGTAAAATGTCTCTAACATATTCTCTACAACACTGTCTACAAAATTATTTGTTATAAATGCATCTGAGCTGCAGAATATTTTATAGATGCTCGGAGCTCTCGTATTCGCTAATTCAAATCAAATTTAGGAAAGTAGTACTTACTCTCAGGTAATGAATATTGGAACGTTCTATGAGAATGGCTAAGGTAATCAGCTACCATTAAATACATTCTCAGCGATCAAGCGACAACAGTCAAGCAATCCTCCAGGCATTAAGAAAGGTTCATAACAAATAAACATTTTCCAATAGGCTCAGTTATATGCAACCAGGCGTTAAGATATTACGCTAGATAATATATTGGGATTCCAGCGGTCTCTTGGAATGCATGTGGTAGCGTCTTGGTGGCTTTCAGGTAGCCCGCAAAGCGTCACTTACTTAGCCGACAACAGCTGACGTCTTCAGTAATGAGGTTATAAAATCAGAGAATACATAGATCATAACATCTTTGTGGTCGTCATAAATGTTTCGCATTTTTAAAGGTCTCATCAAATAAAAATCATATTAAATTTACTGAGTAAAAATATAAAGTATTTCATAATTCTGTCGGTAAGAAAAACTAACAACTACTTACTAGGTACTTATATTTTTTCAAGGGAACTTTTTATTTAAGTATAAATTAAGTGAGACTTCGTCCAATACTTCGTTTGATATCAAGCCAATTTACCCTCAACCTTTTTTACAACGTATCCAGCTGGTTCTCATTCCGAAGTAGATTATTGTCGACAATTCACGGAAGTGAGGAAAAATATTGAAAAAAACTGCCAACAGTCTAATATTTCAATATAATTGTGCTGTTAACTATTATTGGTTTCCAATTATTTAATTAACAAACCTTGAATGTTTTGTAGGAATTAAAATTTTATGTTGATGAGTCTTCGATTTTCGAGTTTAATTGGATTAATAAATGCGTTGTAACTTTTAGAATGAATTTTAGTATCAGGGTGTGGTCCTTTTTTGCTTGTCTTCAAATTATTTCTGTTGCATTTCGAATACGAAATTTAATTACTATTTAGAAATACTGAAACAGTTCGCCTAATAAGGTATTGCTTATCGTCGCTTATGGACCTCAACAGAGTCACGAAAGTAGAGATTGACAGCCTGGATATTCCAATGAGATACAAACATGATAATCATATCTGAAAATGCTTTCCATTTCCTTTTTAATATTTTCTGCTAACGTCTTCCATTTATATTCATAAAAATGTGTTGAAAAGGCCTACAAACAAACCTTTATCCAACGATTACATAACAAAAGAAAGTTCCAGAAATTCATTCTCTGGTTTCGCGGTCCCAAAATTCTCAATACATTCAATCATGAATAACGTTTGATAAATGATTGTCGAGGATGAATAATTAAAATAGCATTCAAAATATTCCAGTTGTTTGCCAAAAACGTTTCGGCGCCAAAAATCAACTCCCATTTCCCTATATCTTTACCACAAATTATGTAAATATTAACGCTAGTGGCAGTTATCAAATTAACATTTTGCGACTGGCTTCAATTAGAGTAATACCAAAATAAAGGATTGAAATAGTATAAAATTATAATGCTTAATTTGGTTTACTTAAAATTGATCAGTGATACCTTGTTTTCGTGCTGTAAATCGAAATTAAACCATAGATAAATTTCTGTAAACACTCGCGGTTATCTCTTGAAACAATGCCGAAATATCGGGATCGCTCAATTGAAAATAATCGTGGAAAGAACCCGTTTAGTAATAGTGTAAACCATAGATTTTCGAAATTATCCTAGCGTCTGTGACTACACCACTTCGAATTTGTCCCATGCTGTACGTGTCCTGTGGCAGAACTCATATTGATCATGAACTCTTCTATAAAAGAATTACAATTTACGCTACGAAGCGACAAATCGTGAACTACTGTATAATTTTTCTGTATACTGTCAACTAGCTACAAAAAATCTAAAACACTTGAAACCGTGAAAATACTATATTCTATTCAAGAATCAAACTTTAACATAAAAAAAGTTTCTTTGTTCGCAGGTTAGAATGTCGAAACTAAAATATTTGCACAAAAAGTGTTTCTCAAAGAAAACAATGTACGTTATTTGTACACACCAGCACACAAACTCACCACAATCGGTATATGTCAACAGTACATAAACGATATAGCTAGGGTTCTCATCTACTGTAAACATAAAACGTAAAGCACCTCACCGTATTTTGATTAATTGCTCTGTTTACCTATGTATGTATAAAGTACTACATTACCTTTTTTTTTAATTATCGTCCTAAGTCATTCTGAGTCAGTAAAGTAAAAATTAGATTTTTTTAGAGAGGAATGATTCTTGCTTATTTAACATCAACATCTAAATACTTTCATATTTATCCACTTCCTAAAAAACTAGTTACTTTTAGAACTCTATAAAGTTTAGTTTTAAAGAGATAATGCTATTTAATTTATAAATGATAGTGGCAACCCTAGCTACGGCATTCGACAACGGGGAAATGAAAGGGCGCCGAGAGAACTCCACGGAAAATCTTTTTGTATTCCACATTTGAGAGTAATAAAGGTTTTGTAATTTACTTGTTGTTTTAAGGACGTGTTATAATAACGGTAATGAGATACGTATGTGGAAAGAGCGTTTTTAACCGTGTTTAATTTGGTTCTTGTATTTTCAAAAATGATATTTGTAATTTTCTTGTCCTGTATTCATTTATTTACACTTATTTTTTACATTATATTTTTAAAAAAAATTAACAAAGGAATAAAATTTAAAAATACAATATAAAAAACAGAGGCCCACTGAAGACGAGGTCTACGACCCAAGCCATCAGTGGTCAGGGCTCAAAAGAGAGGAACCTCCTCACAATACGCGTCGTGTCAAGAACGACCGCCTTCTGAATCAAGCCCTTTACCCAGCTGGGGAGCGAAAGCTTCTCAAGATGACGGTCGAATGTAATAATAATAATAATAATTGATTAATAATAACCATAATATTGTGGAACCATAATAATTTGTAATTTAATTATTATGGTTAAATATTATTTCTATATTGAATAATATCAAGTAAGGTGAAGTTGTGGTGATTATAAAGTCTTAGTCTCTGAATTTATATTCAGCTTTGCTAAAGGCTAGCTGTTATTAATAAGTTTACGTCCACCCGAATAATAAAATCTGATGCATTAGGAAATACACATTACATTTCTACGTGGCATAACGATAAATAGCACTACATATTTGCTCGTATTACCTTTTGCGAAGTTCGTCTATATCTGCTTACTTACATAAAGAAAGGCTTGAGAAATCGAATTTATCAAAAGTATTTGTTTAATTTTCATGACCAAACAAATCTTCAAAGCGCATTATTCGGACAATTTATTAAAAACTTGAATATTAGCTAAGTTTTAGAGTTATAGCTGAGCATAAGAAACTTTTATATCCGCCTCAGCAAGTTGCTGTCGACGGCCGAAATCGTTATAAATCTTTTGCCATTCCTCTAACAACGAGAAAATATTTTCAAGTCAACTTCCTTGGGAGTTGCTCGTGCAAAACCGTTTTGCTTGCTAACTTTTAAATATAAATTAACTTTTTAAATGTTTGTTTCCGATATATAAATTAACCGAGCTACCTTAAGCCAGAAATCTTTATAAACTTAATACCAATTTGGTACTAACATGGTATTCGCGTGATATAAGATGTCAAACGGTTACGGAAGATACGTTATACCGTGAATACCATCGATTACCTTTGTAATTACCATAGATGTTCGATACTGACCATGAAGTCAAAGAATTTGGCTGTCATGGACACGTGGCATGTTAGAAGACAAGAAATAGCTAAGTAAATTTTCAATTCAATCCTGTTCAGAACGAATTGTTTTTTCATGCATTACCTTTCTTCTTCATGTTGGTCTATTTATGTCACAGACACTAAGATAAAATTTGTTATTTACTTAAAGCTCTTTTTAAAGTTCGTTTGTAATACTTACACTAAAAAATCATGTTTACTGTCTTAAATAAAATATCTTTGCCATAAATCGATTTGAAATCTAAAACTAGCGCGTGATCTCATAGTGCAGCACTCCTAACAAGCTTATTAATGCAGGAATTCCATCGTATAGACAAAGA
This sequence comes from Trilocha varians, assembly GCA_030269945.2. Lineage (NCBI taxonomy): Eukaryota > Metazoa > Arthropoda > Insecta > Lepidoptera > Bombycidae > Trilocha > Trilocha varians. Next base: position 6,149,037 of record AP028267.1, on the reverse strand, counting down.
ACTCTGCGAAATGCTTTGTGTTCAGAGGCTGCGGTTTTGCCCAACCAACTGCCGGATGCAATCCAGTCTCAAAACACGATCTTCCAGTGTCGGAAAACATTCTGGTTATCTTTCATTGTGTGCACAATTTCTTGTTTATGTAGTCAATTTATTTATTTTTTTAAGGATGTTTGTCTCTAATTAATTAAGTAGTATTTGCGTGTGCTTTAAGTTCATAGCTTAGAATTTCGGATTTGAGTCTCTGAATGAAGTATTTACAGTCAATCCAAGATTTACAATAATATAGCGGAGTACGTAGTTCACTCTTAGTGTTGATCATCTATCATAGTAACATTTTCTCCTGGTACCCTTAACCCTAAGAAAACGTTTCGTAAGAACAAAAACAGTTCAAAAAAGATTTTATTATTTGTTTAACTTACTGTGCAAAATATTAAATATCATATTTATTTTCCAACGATATAATTTGTGCATACCAATCTGGTTAACTTTCAATTGAGTGGACCAGGCGACCTCGGTACTACCACGCCTAGTCACTAAGCCTCTCGCATGCCTCACTTAGTACAGATAAACTTGTTTACCAACTCTAAATGTTTCGAATAACTACGCACTGAATGAACTAGATTGTATATTCAAGATATCAATGAATGAAAATTTGGAACTTAAAGTAACGTATTACCTAGTACTGAAAGCGACACTGATATTTTTATATTTGATTTTTTACTTTATAAGGATGTTTTCGATTAGTTGTCTATAAAACAATTACATTTTACTTAGGCATTATTAGTTACGTACATACTTACCAGTCAATAAAGTTTATTTGAAGTAAGTATTTTAAAATTAAGAATCAGTCATCTGAGATCTTAAAGTTTGAAATCAAAATTTCAGTTATCAAACTTCATAAAACAAAACCACTCGACAAATCTTCGAAAAACTCGAACCGCTTATAACAAAGGAAAACGCCAAACCCGAACCGTTTCATCCCATTACATTTTAACAATGAATAGACATTATTTAAACTGGAAACACTCGTACATTTCGATGGCTCAGTAAACAAATGAGGCGACATTAATTCCCTGGAAGAGGTAAAGGATCTACTTATAGATTCAGCGTGGGTGAGCTTCATGTTAACCAGACGTTTACACGGGATTGTATCGTAAACAAAAAGGGAAATAATCTAACATTTCTAAGTAAACATCACTCAGGGAGACCTCGCTATCTCGCGGCCACTCTGCGTTATTTCTGTTTTGTGATTCGTCTTCCTCCTTGCGTAACGATAGGCCATTCTGAATGCCCATTACATAAGACGTGAAGTATGTGACGCTGAGTAAACAAGGAAAATGTTTGGGAGCCGAATGTTTCTGACAAGCAAGCACAATTAAGTTAAGACGATGTGGTCAGATTGACAGAAATTCAATCTAAAGCCTTCCAATATAACCAATATAAATCTCCATGTCCAATTGGCAAATACATCATTGTTATCTATATGTTTTAGTGCTTTGATAATAAATTGATTAAATTAGTTCTTTTGTGCATGTATGTATAGAGAAGAATATAGAGAAAAATAAAGAAAATGAATAAAACTTTAGAAATAAATATGAAACTTATCTGAATATGATAATAGAATTTAAGTAATTCATAAATCTCGCGGAGTGTGGAACACAAATGCGAGGCGGAACGAAGGTCGTAAAGTTCGTGATCTACTTTCAGATTGATCTAAATAAACAAATAGGACGTCATATTCTTATATCAAATTAAACTCTTCCGAATTTCGAGCCACAGATATGATATGAATAAAATATACGTTATAAACAAAACAGATGGTAATTGGTTGTAAAAACAACTTATTAAAATAATCAATAAATAAGTAAACCGACAAAAACAAACGTAACTCTTAGTCATTTGTAGCTATTAATACCTAAGTAGGGCGAAACTTGAAGAACAATTATATCGATAAATAAATAAACTTGTATTCAAATTCGTAACATTCAAAAAATATAGCCAATCACCCTGAAAAATAACTGTCAAACCGTGGTTCCTGATGGATGAACATAAAATAATCGAATTTCTATAGGCCAAGATATTTTTGCGCAAAATTGCAATCTCACGGGGTCAATTTCCAATGTCATTAACAATCTTGAAGAGCGTCTCAACCCAAGCGGATGGTTGCGGGCCACAGGGCAGAACTCTTTGTGAATTTCTTGATTCGTCACGCTAAGGCGCCGTCTGTAATGGGAAACGGCTGACAATGAAAGAGGAAGTTCCGCTGTGCACCTGCCTTCTGCCCAATTATTTTCACGAGAACGGTCAACTGTTGCTGCCGATTGCGTTTGTATTCGCGGCCCGAGATGGAATTATAACAATTTACATTTCGAATTAAATTTCATTATTGTTTGATTGCCTGTAGAAATTCTCGATTTGGTTTTCTTTTTTTTTTAATTTGGTATGAGCTTACAAAAGTGTAATAGTGTAAGTTTTGTTATATTTATTTTACTTACAGACAAAATATTAAGCTTAAGGAAAAATCAGAGACAGAAAATTTAGTTTAAGGAAAAAATCAACATCTTTTTTGGTAAGTTATTGGGCGTTGTGTATCTTTTCACTCTAGCTGGTGTCTTTGAGTAAGGTATCTTTGTATCTTAATCTTAAAGATGTTTACTGATCACATAAAAGAACTGATTTTAGAAACTTTTGCCGTATACGCCTCTGAGAAGAGGAAAAAATAAAATTTACATTATTTTATGTATGAGAGTCACACAATGTTTTGTAACATTTTAAACCTATTACCAAAACAGTTTAGTTTCAAAATTAATAACAACTTAACTATTGATTAACAATTATTTCATATGTACATTATGCATATTTGGTGATGTTACTCATAAAATTGCCACATGATGATGCAAAATAGAATGCAAGCTGTCTTTACATTCAATAACGCCTCTTCGTGTTGTAATGTTTGAGAAATCAAACCGTGAAACAGAATGAATAAGTGAGAATGCATTTTGCGCACTGCGGTAATCTTTATCTGTGTTCAAGTGTCTTTCAAAGTCTGAACGAAGCGGGTTTGTCATCTTTTCAAGTGCTTCTAACTTATTTTATGTTTCAATCTCTTTTAGACATCACAAGCTTTTTATAGTATAAAATAGCATGGGTGTATTTCCAATGACTTGTCATTTTAGAATCAGATTTAAGTTAGTTATAAGTTACTTGTTATGTATGTAGGTATTCAAGTCCTTTTTGTACAGTCCAGCATAATATTTTCTTAATAATTATGTACAAAACGCTCAATAATTAGATTTATTACCCTGTATCTAAATATGGATTAAGTTAATTTAACTTCCAATTCTTGTAGAATATCAATAAAGGAGAAGCCCCAACTCATACTACATTCTAGCAACAGTGGATTAAAATTTTCGCAAGAGTACATTCCTGAAAGGGTTCACTATAAAGTTAACTGTCATGGCAATAACGAAGTATGATCTCTATAAAACCCAATTTATCACAAAGATTACCTACAAAAGAATTTGCAGTGTTTTTTCCGTTATTTACACGAGAAAAAGGAAAAAAAACCGTTGTATCCATACATGCGTGAATGATTCATGCGTCCCGGCGTCCCGTAGTGGCGAGCAGTGAGTCGGCAAGTGTAGGCCGTATAGCGTTTCGTAGCCCGCGTCACTCACACCATAAAATATTTACTAAACAGAAATAAAGCTTGGGTATCATCCTTGACGAAGTACGATGGTAAAGAATGCCGTGGTGCGTAATGCATGGTACCGCCCCGCATAACTCCGGTTTAGGACTCAGCCAGGGGTTGGACGAGTGTGAGCAGTAGGAGGTTTTAGTGCGGTTCGATTCCCACAAACTACACATAATTTCCTTCTAACGAAAAAAGAACCACTCTTTCGATAGGCAATCTGACTATTGACTCCTGCACTCATTTGAAACCATTTACGTATTGGCAATAGGCGAGTGTGAGTTGGTTTGACCAATTGCGATTTGTATTAAGAGTTCTTTCTGTATAGTTCGGTTTTTCCACTGTCACTCCTTCGGGGTCTACAAATCACTAACAGTCGGTTCTTTGCTTGTAGCATTTAACTGGGATGGGTACATTTTTGTGGCAAATTACTTCTTAGTTTCTTCATGAATTTGTTTTCTTTATATGTGTCACAAATAAATATTTTTCTTTGTTTCTTGCCATAGTTATTCTGCGCTCACATGTTGGGTCTTTCCGGCGCTCTGTGACTGCGTGGCATTCCGTCGCGGTCACATTCCTCGCGACCCAGCAACGACGGTCGCCATTCGGTTAAAAATGAACGCTGCCTACGTTACCTTCCGTCATTCCGTTAAAAATTCACAGCTTTAATAGCCCCTTTTCTGTAATTTGCATAAATGCTGTAACGTGGATTTGAAGTAATTAGTGAATTGGTGTTTTTGGGTTGTGCAACCAAAGGCCACGAAACAACGCGTAATTAATTTAAGCATACGTAACTTACTACTGGTTACAAACGAAGATTTAGTAACGATTCAACATCAACTGCAGGTTCTAGTATAAAATATATTTTACGCCTTCAAGAGAAAAAAATACTATTCTAAATAAGTACGTGTATAGCTACTCTACAATTTTCCAATTTTGTATTGAAGCTTTGTGTTATTTTGAACTTTCACGATTATTTTGTGAACCATATTATATCATACCATTTACATAAAACAGACAACGTTAAACCAGTATAATGTAAGCCACAAGAAAAATCTTTAGCCTCTAGCCAAAACAGAGAAATTCCTTTAATGTTTAACCTTACAGAAGTTCCTGCCGTTTTGGGGAGCGGTCCCGATTTCCGTTTTCCTTGTGCTCGGTATCCACAATACTCCACATGTACACTGGAGGCTTTTTTAATATCCAACCTTGCAGAAATTAGGTCAAATCTTACGTAACCAAATTTAAATTAACGTAACAATATATAACTGATGGGTAGGGCTTCCGTGTTCATCAATTGACAGTGAAAGTCAACACACCGGTTAGAAAGTATTTTGTTCACCAACTATTGATATTTGCATTAGAAATCTGTGAAACATCAGTGATACTTTCCCACGCCGAGATTGGACGCGCTTCATCAATGAGAAGATTATAAAAGGTTCTACAAAGTTTAATTGACATCGACCTTTGGACAATTAATGTCACCATAGAAAAGTTTCACCCGAAAATTAATGGCAAACCATACAGTTATATATGGTATAAGTAACAAATAGATAAGTATCTGACTATCTTATGTAATTAAGAGAAAGTAACTGTGTGTTTATAAAAATAACTGCATCCCTTTCTTTTAATACCTAAAGCACTGAACAAATTGTTTGAGATGAGCTATTGAGCTATTCTCTACTTAAGAATGATTTCTGGAAAAGTGTTGAATTCGCTTTAACTTACTAAAAGTGCAACCCAGAATGTTTCCTACTATCTACATCTGAAACGACAAATCATCGCTTATTAATTACTATATACATAGTTAACTTACAAAAATAACTTCACCAGAAAGTGCATGTAGACATTTTTATTTACAAAATAAATACAATCTATATAAAGATTGTGCCAAGTGTACGCCCAAGGCGACGAATTGCTGTCCCCGGGGTAGCGGCGACACAAACAAAAGATTTAACAGACTTTATAAAGAAGGAAGTGCCCTTTCAGAACTGCTATTGAATTTTTCTTATTCAGTTTATCTCACGGATTTGCATGATTATTCATTGCGGTAGTTGTATCTGTAATGGAAACTCAACATTTCATTTAGAAGCGCATTTATTTATATTATTTTTCTAAAGCCTTTGCGTTTTTCGATCCCTATTTTTGGTATATTCGGTATCATTTTGGACTAGGAATAGATATAATGATGATGTATTGTTAATACTTTAATTTATATTAGATCATAGTACAAGTAGATATGAGTCAAGTTAACGTATCAAGTTCTGGTAAAACCCAAAATGACGGAGGAGATTTTTTCGGAGCTTAATTCGCATTTTGAATAAGCGTGTGAATATAAAAATTCCAAACAGGTTACGTGACTAAATGCGAATAAATTAGGGATTTTTTTAAATCAAAATGTGAATCATTAGAAGTTCAATGTCTACCAATAAACTTTATAACCAGAATAATTCAAAATGGTGGAAAACCTGTCTTTGTTATTAGTAATATGAACTTTGAATATGTTGAAATCCCTATATTATGTTACGATACGAGTTGACATAAAACTTATGCACTACACGTTTAAGATAATTATTTCGAAAAATATTTGCTTTTCATCTCAATAAACTCAAGTATACCCCAATAAAAATATAATAAAAAGTACATGCTCCAAAGCCATAGTAAATAACAGTAACCGCTTATCTCATTCTAGTTTATTCGAAACAGACTAAAAAAATTACTGGCATAAAATGGAACAGAACACGCTACGAGTGTTAATAAAATGCAAGAAAATCCAGATCGAGAGAATTAAAACAGCCCCAATGCAGATTCTCCCGCAAATAAATGAACTTCCATTGCTTTTTTTGTTTTATCTCAAGAAGAATGATAGCATTAAAACCGAACGAAAAACTTATCCATGTCTTTGAACCTTGGCATAATGTTTTGGATTCCAGCCAATGTCATTCCAAGCCCGGAGGCTTTCCGAAGAGGTTAAATGTAAACTTTAGGATTAATAAATTTACGATGCTTGACAAAAATGGTTTTGAACTCAATTAGTATTTTAAAAAGCTAATGTTATTTGTTTGTACGTAAATGAAATTGTTGTAAACTACAAATTGCAAGTGCTTTGAAATATTTGAGGTAGAAAAAACAAACTTTACTTTAATTTACAGACAATTTTAGATTTTATTACAACATTAATTATCAATATAGTACTATAAAATAATTAAGGTATAAACAATACTACCAATTAAATTAGTAATAACAAAATATGTACCTATCATGAACCATTTAGGTAAACGAAAGTCATGAAAATGGCTGCAAGTTTCGTACAAAGCCTCAATTTTTATCCACTTCTCAAAAAGCACAGTATATTTACATAGTAAATTAACAACATGTACGCAGTAATTTTGTAGAAATAAATTCTGTATATGCATACATTAACGATACATTAAACCGACAAGGTAAGTGCCTATTACTTCTACTTGGTATGTAATTGTTGTTTAAAATTTCGTAGTCTACTAACTATCCAGGTAAGTGTCGGGTTTTGTAATAACCGCGTGAATATAATTCGGTGCGTTTGATATTATAATTCATACACTTTACGGCACTTTATGTATTTCATGTTTGCAAGTGTAACATAGTTTGTTTCCATTAATTTATAATATTTTTAATGTAAGAAATCTTCATACGACATGTTTTTTAATTATAAATAATTATTCTTTTTTGTACTTAGTGTAACTTTAAATTCCGATGTTATTATCTATTAGCATGCTGTTTGTACCTATTATTTAAGTGACATTTACTCATGTGTACTTTGATTGCTTCTTTATTTGTATGTGTTTTGGTGTTACTTTGTTGGTACAACTTAATAAATAAATAAACATAGAACAAGGTTGTTCTGTTTATTATTGTTGATGTTCATTAAAATTATTGTAGTAGTTTTTGCATTACAGAGAGAACATACGAGAAAATCGTCACTAATCGTCACATATTTGCATAACACTCTTCGAGTACTCAAAGCCATATACCTCAGGACACGTAGGCACTGTCATTCTTAACCAACCAACATGAATGAGGTAACACTGCACCGCCGTAATGAGCCGATGCTAACACACTACCTCCCCATATAAATGACCGACGTTGAGAAATAGACTGCAATTACGGAGCAACCTCTAACGATAAGTAGGTCGTATCCGTGCGTGTTATTTTATATTCTAAGCTCATTACAATGGATTTGCCACGCTGAATTCACAGTGTGATCAGTTTTTTATTGTTTTTTTTTTTTTCGGTTGAAATCTAGCATTAAATATCTAGAGTAGTTTTATACCGAAGTTTTCGTGTCAATGAAGAATAAATAGTTCTTAAAAACATAGCTTGGTACTTTGAAATTCCTGTTTGTCGATTTTCTTTGCATTTCTTTCCTTTTGAATACAGAAGAAATATACGCAGAATTAACAAAAATGACAAAACCTGCTGACCGCTTATCATGATATTCGAGAACATTCCATGATATATTCACGTTTCTACGCCATTTCAAGCGCACATGACCACAAAAGTAGCCTAGGCCTTTAACGAATCGTTTGTAAGCAAACCGCAACACCGCGATATTATTGTCCGCCGTGAGAGCGTCGCATAGCCCTAATATTTATGCGTATGAAATAATTAATCACATTCAACTCACAACTCATTCCATTGGTTCCATTCACTGAAAGTGGCTCACGTAACAAAGGAACGGTAACCTGATACGTGACAAGAAATATGATGCATCAGACGTCCCGTATTCTATAGCCAGGGACCCATTTACTGACTAATTGCTGGTGGACACTGAGGTTCCATGAAGCAATGCTGCCATGTTAGATGGGAACAAATATTATTGCAAAGTGGCTCAGAATGTTCTCAGAAGAATTTTAAATATTATAATGTTTATTATCGGTGCACCATATAAAGTAAGAGATTAATAGTATTTGTTATTAGGGAGTCTAGCAACTGATGATCCCATTTCATGAAATGCTGCAATTCTCATTCATGATTGTACAACAACAGCGGGTATGTACATCTATATTATTACGACCGTGTGAAACAGGATCGATAACATGCAATTAGGTAGGAAATTAATTCACATTCTGTTCCCGGAATTAGGTAATGAACTAAAATTGAGAACAGCCTAAATATGTGAAAATAATAGTTAGTTAAACTAGTTACTTCAAAAACTATATTGTAACTAATTAACTAATTTAACTCATACAATGTGGTATTTATTATCTAAAAAAGATACAGTAGATTAATTCATCTTTCTTTCATCAATATCATTCACCATTAGTGTTTATAAATTCATTTAATAATTAAAAAGTGTTTGAAATAAACTTTCATTTATCATTCCGTTTCGTATTTTAATCAGGATCCAAACAATGATTTTCGTATTTCGTTAGTCTACGTCGAAATTTTATTGTTATCTAGTTACGTGGACCGTTTTAATTTAACAAAGTCGAATAATCCCTAATTGTATCGAGTCTCTAATTCGGATGGACGACGCGAACGGCTGTTTCGACTCTGCGCTCGACTCGTTCCATTCTTCGACCCATCAATCATTCCAAATTAATTAATCCTTAAAAATATCAAGTGAATTCACGCGATCTGTACTGTACCAACCCATTACTGCCCACTGTTGGGCTTAGGTCTCCTCAGAAGAGGGATTAGGCATAGTCCACCACGCTTGCCCAGTGCGGATTGGGGACTTCACATATCTTCAAAGGATTTTTAGAATCCTTTTCCGACATGCAGGTTTCCTCACGATGTTTTCCTTCACCGTTTTTAGCCAGTGGTGTTGTGAAAAATTGCACATAAATCTTTTTCACATTTAGATTTAGAGGTACAAGCCGGCCGGTTTTGAACCTGCTACCTCCCGTTCGGAAGGAAGCGCTTCGACCACTCGGCCACCACGACTTCCCGCGATCAACAGTTAAATATTTTGCAAAACAACGAACTAGTATGTCAAAAATAAGTAACTATTTTCCTTTTTTCTCTTCTCTCTCACGTGTTTAAAATATTGTTTAACTGATTTCAATCTTAATTATTTTATTATAATTGCGAATTACAGATAAAGAAGAAAAGTAATCATCAGGCACATAACACACAGTGTTAAAATATACACAAAAAGTATAACTAAAAATATTGAGTTTGCTAGTATTTGGATAAAGGCCCAAGTCGGGTACTAAATAAGATGAAAACACATCAAAACGTTATCAAGGAATGTATCAGTAAAAATACATTTAAGCTCACTCAGAAACAGTGTCCCAGGAGGCGAACAATCAGAAGAATTGACTACAAATAGAATTGGAAAAGGCTGATGATTGACGAATACTTGATACGAAAGGAACAACATTGGGATTCAATTCTCGGAGTATATTTACGTGACTAGATGACCCTCGCAACTTCGTCTGCGTCATAAAGGGGTTCAAACAGTACTCGCAATGCCGTCGAGTTATTATTTTCGCGGCTCGCTGAGTCCCACATATTCGTTGCGTTTTATACTCGTGATAACTTCTAAACGAAAAGTCCGATTGGAATAAAACAAAAAGTAATTTAATTCTATATTAATACTCTTGATAACAAAATACTTAATTTGGATAAGGGTTAATATAGCGATACTCATTTAACGTTAAATTCAATCTCGGAACGAAATATTAAATTTTAAAAACATAAAAGTGGTTATTGTGACTAAACTATGATAGTTAGATATATGCTGTCGCGGACTTTTTTGTTTGTCTCTAAAAGACCTAAAAACCCGTAGTACATCATTTTGTTCTATTGTCAATAGTTTTTGCAGCGTACGCATAAATAGGTTTTTGATTTTTCACCTTTTGTTACATATTCGATATTTTCATGCGGATCCCTAATTTTTTTGAAAATAAAATATAGCCTATAACCTTCCTCGATAAATGGACTTTCCAACAGTGGAAGAATTTTTGAAATCGGACCAGTAGATCCTGAGATTAGCGCGTTCAAACAAACAAACAAACTCTTCAGCTTTATAATATTAGTATAGATTACCGGTAAATGTATGTTTTTTTTTTTTTTTTTTTAGTTGGAGGAAATCACCGTATGTGGGAGTTGAACCGCACTAAAACCTCCAACCGCTCACACTCAGCGTCCGAACCCCGGCTGAGGCCAGAACCCAGCACGGGGTTATGAGGGACGGCGCGACGCGTTACGCCCAAGGCACTCTTTCCCGTCGCGCCGCCCCCTCCGGACGCCGAACCGGTAGCCGCCGGCGATACGGCCACCGGCTCTCTCGGTCGGCGGGCTCTCCGAAGCCCGCCAAGATGGGACCGCGTGTAACCCTCCCACGGAATACCCCGCTGGGTCAGAACCAGCGTGGGTCGGGGAGCGCGGTCCGCCATCCCCCGGATGCTCTAACGCTAAGGGCGTGCTGAGCGAGACACGACACCTTCTTGGGTCCCCGCTCGCACTCGCATGCGTTGGGGACCCGAACCTTTTAATGGGCCAGAGTCCGGGCGAGATCCCGGTTCTGACCCCTTGCTCGACGGCGGCGTCGGGCAATCGCTGGGCGGAGGGAGGAATATACCCTCTCCCTCGCCCACGACGCCGCCTGCTTCTGCGAGATGGTGGACTCGCAGAAGTCGAGCATCGCCTTCCAGGACTCGTCGCTCTCGAGCATCGACGCCACGATGCCCGGGAGCGACAAGTCCGGTCCTATTTGTCGGACCAGGACACACCGCTGCTGCTCCCATGCGGGGCAGAGCGCGAGCGTGTGCTCTGGTGTGTCCCGGTCGCATCTCGTACAGTGATGGCACCTCGTCGTCGGCTCTGCCTGTATCAGGTGCAGATACCTTCCGAAGCACCCGTGCCCGGTCAGCATCTGCACCATCCAGAAGGTGAGGCGTCCACGTTTGCCACGACCCACCCAATCCTTGAGGACGGGGCGGATCGCCTCGACGGTCCGCAGACCCCAAGTGGGGTTAGCGAGTCGCCGTTCCCACGACTCCATTACGGACCGCCGAGATTGGACCCTCCGGTCCCGGACCGCTTCCGGCAGGATACGCACCACGCCCCGGGCGCGAAGGTCGCATCGCCAACGATAATCGTCAGCGAGCGCCTCCGCCTCCAACTCCCAGGGCGGCGTCCCCGCCAGCACGCACGCCGCCTCAAACGCGACGGTGCGGTACCCGCGGATGACCCTGATGGCTACGATGCGCTGTGGCCGACGCAGGCACCGGGCAACAGTTGCCCGAGTGCGAGGCTCGGCCCAAACGGGCGCACCGTACAGGGCCATCGAGCGCACTACCCCCGCGTAGAGGCGGCGCACGGCGTGGCTAGGTCCCCCGATGTTCGGAAGCAGCCGACCGAGATGGCCGGCCGTCCTCACAAGACGGGGAACCAGTGCCTCGAAATGGGTCCGGAAGGTCCAACGGCTGTCCAGCACGAGGCCGAGGTACCTGAGATGCACCCCGACCTCGATTCGGACGCCTCCAACTATGACGTGGGCGTCGACGGGCGGTACCGCCCTTGCCCTGTGAAACCACAGGGCCTGGGACTTATGCAGCGCCACGTCGAGGCCCAGCCTTCTGATTCTGCCGACGACGAGGGCCACCCCCGCTGTGGCAAGACGGGCAGACTCTCTGTGGTCGTCCCCCCGGGCCACGACCAACGTGTCGTCTGCGTAACAAACGATGCTAAGGCCCGGGAGGAGGGCGCCCCTCAGCACCCAGTCGTACCCGATATTCCACAGGAGGGGTCCAAGAACGGACCCCTGTGGAACACCGCGCACGACCTGGAACCGGTGCAAGGTCCCACCGTACCCGGTACATTCGACCGACCTGGCCTCCAGGTAGGAGCCGATCAGCCGGCGGAGATAGAGGGGCACTCCGTGCCTCTCCAGTGCCCCCCCGATCACGGACCAGGGCAGGGTGTTAAAGGCGTTGGCGATGTCGAGCGACACCGCCAAAGCCATCCCACCCTGGGAGACGGCCTCCTCCGAGAGGGCCCGGACGCGTAGAATAGCATCTACGGTCGAACGACCCTCCCGGAAGCCGTACTGCTCCGCCGACAGATCGGGTCCAACCCCGGGTAAATGTATGTAAACCCGCATCGTACTCAACGTAATATCGAACATTGCTGCTAATTATTTCGCTTTGAAGAGCTGATATTATACCTCAAATAGACAGATCACATCTTAAGTTCGTTAGATAAGGCTTATATGGTGAGGAATTACAATGTCTTTTAAATACTAAAACTTTATAGTACATGCTAAGGAAAAATAATACAACGGGCTAAAACGATCTTTAGAAGACATGTAGAGGCCCGACTCACACTAAGCAAACATGATGGGTTAAACCTATCAAAACGGTATTCGATACCAATGCCATTATAGGTTTGGACCTATCTAATATATAAAATTCTCGTGTCACGGTGTTCGAACTTGAACTCCTCCGAAACGGCTTGACGGTTTTGTTGAAATTTTTTGTGCTTATCCGGTATCTATGAGAATCGGCCAACATCTATTTTTCATCCCCCTAAATGTTAGGGGTAGTCCACCCCTATTTTTTTTTAATTTTTTCGACGCAGACGAAGTTGCGTGGGGCAGCTAGTAGTAAAATATTTTCATGTGAATATGACGTCCATGTCGGTTGGGTCCGGTATTCGTGATTGTAGTGGCGTGTCGCAGGTGAAATCGCAGATCCGCTCGGCTTGCGATGGAAAATAGATGTTTTTATCAGACTACACCACAAATTGTAGGTGTACTATAATAGACGAAACTTACACTAATCATTAAATTTTGTATCATAATCAAAAAGTATGCGATCTTTATGTTTTAGGTAAATTTTACCTAATATTTCACATTTTATCATCAATCGGTTTCAATTTAGAATTGATATTTCAAAAGTTATTATTACAAAAGAAACGCTAACTAAAGTTACAGCAGTTCAATATCCAACACTAACAGTGAACTGCATTTAAACGAATACAACATATTTTAACAATTTCCACGTCTTTTAACTAAAACGGTACACAAAAATCCGTACGATTGTCCGCTAGAAATCTAATAAAATTCACAGCACGTAACCACATTCTTATACTATATTTCACAGAACATGATTAAATATACCTATAAGAGGAAAAAATAGATATACTGGTTGTAAACATGTGTAACAATAAAAGATCTGCACGTCTTCTTAGCAAAAAATTGCAGAATGTGACATATATAAAAAGCTTTATTTTCCCTTACAGTCTAACAAACAAACGTACTTAAAAAAAAAAAAACTATACTTACCTGGCGTAGGGGACACCGTGATCAACTCAGAATGTGACATACTATTTTAAAAATAGAACTCATTTAATGTAAAAAAAATCCGCTGTCACCTTTACTCACCCGCTCTGTATAGGTCATCTAATATTATAAAGTTTTTAATTTGATAAAATAAAAATATATTTTTATCGAAGTTAAAACTAGAACAGCTATAGCCCTAAGCTTTTGATATCCATAATAAATTCAGATAATGGGACCAACTCGACCAGAACTAAGCACTAACTATAAGCTATTAGAGACATACTCGTAAAATAGTACATTGATTTATAGAAATAGGTGGGCGGATAAATTGTAGTTTGCGAACTAATTTGCAATATTTACTCGGACTGGCCAGCCGAAGGTAATCGTTCTCGTTTGGAATATAAATTGCCTACTAATAACTTGATACATTATTATAATCCGTATTATGAGTGTCTTCATAATATTTAAACTACTGTATAATCCACTTACACAATAATTATCAACTTAGAAAATGTAGCTAGTGCGAGAAAACTAAGTAGGTACCTAAAACTAGATGAGGCACTACATAGTAATATGGTAAGGCTAGCTTAGCCTATTATTAATGTAATATGGTAAGGTATAGTAGCTTATATAATATATTTTTTTTTAATATAATTTATAAACATAATAATAGATATTCACATCCACAAGAAGGACAAGATTGTTACTCACGTCAGGCTCGCTCACGCAGGCTTTTATTGGTTCTTGACTCCACTAACCACTTACCAACACAATTTAACAGTAAACAAATGAAAGGTAAATGCTTGATAATTACATACAAAATAAATTGATGCTAACTGTCGATTATCAAATAAATTGCATATTAAATCTGTGCAATACTCGAAAGACTTATTATTCAAATAACGATTAATTTCTTTTGCACAATTGACAAACTTAATAGTTGTATTGCGCACTGCACAAGCTAAACTGAAACTGCATTAAGAACACAGTAATGATGTAACCGCTATTACACATCATGTTACGTTTTGTTATTGTCCATTGATTGCTTTTTAAGACTTTTTGAAGCAGTTACGTGACAAAACCGTATCGGTGGCAAAGCAATGATTAATGTTGTTATGTTGGTACCACTGGCAGAAATACGGTTAAGGACAGGTAGAACTCTGTGACCAAAATTTAAGAAGTTCTCTCTTGTGTTGTGATGGTTAGGTTGTGCTTGTATCTATTTTCGTCTGACATGCGTACTTATTAGGTACACATAAGTAGAGTAAAATTGTGTACGTATAAGAGGTGTCTTTTAGTCAGGTTAGTTAGTTTATGTACTCGTCTATATTTGATTAATAGTTATTTATTTTATTGTTTATTTGGAAAACCAACAGTACAATATTTTATGTACCTACATAAGTAATAGAACACTAGAAGCACCTGTTCTATTATGCATTTCTGTGGTTTAAATAAAAAATATTCGATAGAAAAGAGAAAAAATGATAAAAAAACAACTTCGATTCACATTTCTGGAATTGAAGCAGGATTTTACTGGTCATAAACAGAGGCTAAGTGATTTTAAATTCGTACGATTCGCTTCGAAACCAACCTCTGTACGACGCAAACAACTTTTCCCTGTTTAAAACACTTTCTTGATTCAGTTCACGTTCTTTTACGTAATTCACAAAATCGAATTATCGGAGTGCAGTGTACGAAGGCGGATCCAGCTTGTGACCTCCGTTTAGTTTCGTAGATGAGTCACCCGATTATCGAGTTGTCCATAAAATTGCCTACACTAAAGATCACTTCAATGTCGTGTTGTGATGTATCCTTCACGCCTTTTACAAAACTACGAATACCACAACTATGCTAAGTGCATTTGTTTACAAAGTACCGTTTCGGTGTGTAACTGTAAGTGTTTTAATTCTATCAATTTACTCAGTTGTTTATCTTTTTGTTATGGCGGTGGCCCACCTGTTGTTAAGTGATTACTACAGTTGTATCGCTTGTGTAAAAAAGCAGGAAAGGTTCCAAAAGTTTCTAGACTTCATTATTCAGTTTACCACTGAATTAAAATAGATACTAGTTTTTGATTTTTCATTAATATCGATTGGATACGACTTTATGCATAAACTTCATTATTTATTCACAAATAAGATTAATTTGAATAATATGCTACCAATAAATATAAATGTGTCTATTATATCGATACCGGATCTGTTGTTGGAAACATTCGATATTTTTTGGTCATTAGAAAAAATATCATTAGAGGAAAAACGTCGTTAGAGTAACTCTCAAGTCAGGCGAAGCGTTTCCAACGATGCTATTAGATTTTTATGTGATTGCGCACCGGACGCGTACATTCCAAGATACTATCACTGCCGTACCTACTACGGAAAATCTTTACAAATGTAAAAGAAAGTGTTAAACATTGGAAGCATTAACTAGATTTATAGATACTTTTTATAGTTTAAAAAACTTGAGAGGTGTCATGGGACACCCGAATAGAACGAAGTTCCTTTCGATTAAAAGATATCTTATAATTTTTTTCCTAACGTAACTGGCGGTAAGGAACGTGTTTTAAAAGATTTTGATCACAGCGCCATCTAGCGATAATCATCTAAAACAAAAAAAGTGTCGTGACAACTTTTCGTAAGAATTTTTTCAGTCTAGCCCCCTTTCAATAATGCGCGATAAGGAACTTCGTTCCAAAATCTAACTATTAACTGAAATTTATCAAGCAAGCAACTAGAATCAGACTACAAACTAAAAAGCTTAGTATTTCAAAGCTCATTACGAAAAACAAAGTACTATAATCTGAGTCGCTATAAATCTACATTTTACTTATGAATCGTGCAGCTCTTCAGAAATCGTCACGTTTTTATGGCGTTACGAAATAGTTACAGAGCCTGATACTTTGATAGACGATTTATAAAAAGAGGTTAGACGAGTGAAAAAAAGGTTCACGCTTCGTTAAGCAATGAGTCTAGTTCTAATTCTAATCGGGTTTGTGATCTAATTAAATTCAGTCATAATGAAACTTCTAAAAACTTGTTCTTACTCTAAACTTGAAACGAGGTGCGGCTCATGATTCAGGTTTCGTTAAGCACTTGGTGTTAGGTATCGTATTTATCTCTTAAATATTTAAAACTGGCATAAACTAACAAAATTCGACAGTATTCAATGGGAGATCTAATCTAAACACATAAAATAAATGGCGATCTAACATATTTTTATGATTATTTGTTGAAGAATAAAATATGAGTGTTTACTTTCCAGCAATGGAAAATATTTATAGACAAGGTAAAAATCGTTGAAAATTAGTTAGCTAGTAATGTTACTAATCAAAAGTAGATCTAAGTTGTAAAGAAGATCTAATTTTTTACCCTTCAATATTGTAATAAAAAGAATGTCTTGGCTTGACATCAAAATCATTCAATCTCCATGATTGACCTAAAGATGTTGTACGCATGTTTGAAATCAATAAAAACAATGATTATTCTACTCTACCGGTGTGAATCATCACTACGCAAGTTTACGATCATTATAAAATCAATGGTTGGATTGTATCACTTCGAATTTATTAAATTTATTTACGCCCTTGGTGCTATTATTCAATGAAAACAGTTAAGGATCGTGATGTAATTTTCAATTGTTAGATCAAATCAAAACATAAACCAAACAATGCTTGTAACTATTACCTCATGATTCAATACAATATTGACATGTGTTTTCAAACATATTACACGTTGTTTATTGTTTAGACCTTCCTATCGAAAAATACTTGTTTATAATTAAACTATTAAACTTGGCTACCTATATAGAAATTTTTTCGAGTCAATATCCATTCTATATCGACATATATTTTTATATGTCGATATTATTTATTTAATCTAATACTTCAGTGAGTATTGAATTGCACAGATCCATGTGAGATGTGTATAGCTGTAAGCTGTTGCGTACGTGACATTTCAGATCTTGCTAAGCCGATGCAAGCCAAAGCATCAGTCAAGAAAAGCCTTACACAAACAATTCTCTATATATTTGAACTTAACGATATTAAAGAACCTCTATGTAGTATAACAATAGGTTTCTCCTTTATTTTCGGCTAACGTGAAAATACCATTACTGGATATAATTTTCTAAAGCATTTTCTCAGTAATTTCTACTACAGGTTCCCTTGAATTTATATCATAATAATATTATAAAGGCGAAAGTTTGTATGTATGGAAGTATGGATGTATGTTTGTTACTCTTTCACGTAAAAACTACTGAATGGATTTGAATGAAACTTTATCACAATATAGCTTATACATCAGAATAACACATAGGCTAGAATTTTTGAACCCCTTTGTAACGCAGACGAAATTGCGTGGGTCACCTAGTCTAATATATATTATAAAGGCGAAAGTTTGTAAGTATGGATGTATGGATGTTTGTTACTCTTTCACGTAAAAACTACTGAATGGATGTGAATGAAACTTTACCTACTACAATTTTTGAGGTTTCTAATGTGAGGTCGTAAAAAAACACATTTTTTGCGGTATAATAGTACTATATTATAGACGTCGCCAACTAGACGGGCTAGACGGGACGAACCTGACGTCCACGCGAACGAAGTCGCGGGCAAAAGCTAGTAATAAATAACGCAATAACAGTATTTAGAGTTGAACTTCAATCTTTAAGCCGATTGGAACGTTCTGACGTCACGTTTGTATCGAAGACGATGCCGTCAGTATTTTTTATTTTTCTTTTTTTTTTGCACAGCGTCAATTAGTATTAATGGCCGTCCCTTCCAATCGACAGTTACAAAATCCAATAAATAAAAACAGAAATATACTGTTCAAATTTCGATCTTCAATTCTATTTGCATTTAAATTGAAATTTATGTTGGTTACGTAAATATTGTTGTCAAAAACAACATGGTTTTCCATTTTCGATTTATTGTTGTGCATATTTGTGTTGACTTTCGACAACACGCTGCGTTGTTCACGTGAAATTGTTTTTTTATAATTTTACGTGAATATTGCTAGAATAAAAATAAATAAATGGGGTAGGTAATATTTTCATATTTATGTTACAATCATGAAACAAATTAAAGATTAATGATTTTCGATGTTTATTCAAAATAATTTTAAAAAGACCTGAACAATTGAACTATTACAATTATTGACTGACTCCGCAGTCTCTTTTATTACCAAGGAGTCAAAAGCATCATAACCTATGACATCATGCTGTATTATACCTTTGTTTAACTAACGGTTTACCTGGTCGTAAGCGGTTACCGTCGCTCATAGACCTCTACATGATATTGTCAGGTGACAATGCTGTTAATGTTATTAATCAGTTTTATTAATTTTCTTCCATAACTGAGCTTTTCAATGCTAAATTAACAATTTCCACATAACTTGCCTTTAATGAAACAAACACACCCGGGGTTCGTTTGTTTCGTCATATTAGTATACATAGAATTGATTGAATTGATGAATTTTTTATGTAGTGTAATGCAATAAAATTCGTACCGACGTATACCGTTATAAAAACAACCAAATACCCAAGTACCTCATGAGTTGTAAACCTGTTTTTAATTTGGCACCTTATCCTCACTCCTTAATGTTTTCGAGGCCCCGACCTTCGAATACGTACCTAAACCGTTTTCCAACTACCTCACGAGAGAGTTACGCCATGAAGGCTGTTTGTTACGAAGGTGTGACTAAAGTCTTGTCCAAATTGCACACGTGTTGTGTGATTTTACAGAAAAGAATTTTAGGTTTTGTGTTGAAGTTCATACGCAAAAGATTTTTAATTTTTTTTTGGCTCATTTATGATAATTGCATCTATGGTATACAGGGTGTGGTATCTTTAACAGATAATATTAAGAAAGCTTACTTCGAATATGCACACATTAAAATCTGCCTTGCTGTGTGCTGAGAAAATATTATTGGATACAGTTACCTCACCCCATATGACATACCTTGTACAAGTAAAACCCAAATCTGCAGTTAATACATTTTTTTATCCTGAGTAAAATATCCTTAATGTCTTTGGTAATCACGTTGGTTGGTCATTTAAATTTTAAATTTCATTGATTAAAAATCATATTTAATTACAAGATTAACATTTTTTATACATACAAAAAAAACAAGATGGGTCAACCCTGGTATGTAGATCTGTATGAGTGCTTAGCCATTGGATTTTCTATAAGATACTATAGAAAAGGTCAAAGGAAAAACATCACATTATAAGTTCAAATTCCCATTACCTGCTGTAAATTGTCAACGTTTACTACGAAACGGAATTAAATTAGAGGAATATTGGAAGGAAGGAATAATGAATTACTTACTAAATATACATAACTTATATATATTAATCATCATAAAATCACATTACAACACACATTCCGAGTATACCTCCTTTTAAAGTAATACCTTATTACTTTCATGCATTTTCAACGGGTTCTTAACTTATTACTACCTTATTCATACTTATTTAAAGGCAAACGAAAAAAATACATGTGTCACAATAAAAGCTACAACAAAATTAAAACGTGATGAAGGAAGGAAAATTAGAAATAAAAAGTGCGATGAAAAAGCACAACAAGAAAACCTTATAATTTACGATCGTGAAGATTAGACGTTAAATGACGATAAAATTCCGCTGCCTTTTTTACCTGTTACGTTTTCTAATGAACTTTATAAAGAGATCTTAATTCTAATTAAATTCTGGAATTAACACGCGTAGTTTTTACGAACATTAAGGGCTTAGGCTAAAGTTAGGCCTTGTATTTTTTGTAAGGAAAGCTGGACACAGTCATTTGTTACCTCACGTAATTGCGGCTTTCCTCACAAACACGCGGTAGGGTGTGATTATTTGTATATTAATTTTCTTTAGTTAATAAGACACACCAGAACAAATTAATTTAAGAATTTTCTAATCTTTGTCTTTGTATCTTTATTACATATTTTGTTGAATTAATTATGCTAATGTATACAGAAGCAAGGGTAAATAATAATGAATTTAATTTAGTTTTGAAATCAATGAAAATTACTTAGGTGCACTTAAAAAATGTATGATAAACTTTTCTAATCTCTGCGCAGAATTAAATGATTATGACATTAAAAATACACGAGCAAATAAAAACAAGAGACTATAGATTAAAATCTAATTTACTTTAAACTTACCGGACAAACAAGCGTGCGAAAATAAAAAGAAACTTACCAAAACAAACGTGACAATCCAATGAAATTACGAAATAAAATCACAACAGAAACACAGAGTAAATTAATGAGATACACCACAGGAGGAGAGGTTACAAAATCATATAATAAAACAAAATCACCAGGGTCAAATAGGATCTCACAATCCCTAACAAAACGAGTATTATACACACACTAGGACGTTATAACCAGGATTCTTGCAGGTCCATACAGCATCGAGTTTTACAGACGTTTCATAATCAATGCGTGACGGTTGTAATATTTACGTAATTTTTTTTCAGTCAGTGGTCGCGATGTTATGGCTCTACAGCGGAAAGTACCACTCCCGGTGAACGCACGGGCCGCACTGCTTGCCCATAACGGCAAAAGGTCGTTCGTTACCCACATTCTCTTTCCGCGCAAGCCTTCTCAAGTTAGAATGAAACAGAAGATGGAAAACTCTCGGTGTGAGCGAGACAGAAGCGACACAGCCTCAGGAACTCGCACTGGAGTCTTGATAGTTCTAAGTTAACCGCGTTTTGCCTTTGTAAATTATTTCAAAGGCATAGATCATTGCACAAGCATTTATATTTGTAAACGGAAATAACAAAAAAAAATATAACTATGCCAGTTGCCTTCGGGCGACACAATGTCAGTTTTGTGACCTATTAAAATATGGTAGACATACTTGTGCCTCGTTACTTTCCGCAAGTGCAATAGCTTTGCGTAGATACTAATGCGCTTTGGTTCAATGCGTTTTACAGAAACAATATTCACGGGCCTAATTAATTTGTCTAACTGATTTGGTTTATTTTTCTTTTTTGGTGAAACGAAACTGTTGGGTTGGTTTTTAGCTACTTTGTTTTGTTCAGTTTGTGACCCAATATAAGAGGTGTATTTAACAATGTCCCTTAATTAAGCACTTTTTTACAATTCTAAGAATTGTGGGAGTTGCGGCGTTATACTCAAAGTCGTATCATGGACAGACTTACCATTAAGTAGATATTATTATATTAAAACCACAGGAAGTCGCTGGATGCACACAGTGAGGTACCGATCGTTATGATGAAATTTGCGGGAGGCGAATTTCCAAAAGTACGCCTTTGAGTTGAAAATGTTGTTGCTAATTATTAAATACTAATTACTAAAGTTAATAATATTCTTTAAAGTCAAACATGATGAGTTATTTACAATACCTGTTTGTCATTAGTATACAGCAATTATCAGTTTATTGGGTAATGTATACATTTAATAGTAATGTCTCGTAATTATTCTTTGGTTAGAGAAAATATTGAGATGTTACAAATTTCATGAAATAAGTCTTCTTTGACCGGCTGACATAGGGAGCTACTAATTTCAAATTCCGCGGTCCTCGATATTCAGACGTTTAACTCCGATACTTAATCTGTAGCTTCAAGTGCATCAGTTGCATCATACATGCACAGTTTGGATTGAGTCGTTAAGACTAAAAAGAGAAAGAAAGAGTTAGTTCCATTGCTAGATTGGGCATATATTACCCGAATTCGTCGACCAAAAAACTAGGTAGATAAATATAATATTAAGTGAAAAAAAAAAATATAAAGGCAAACATTTAATCTTATCACTTACCTAATACATTTCACAGTAAATGACTTAATAAGAAACAATCAAGCATTAATGAAAATAAAGGCGCGTAGGATAATTAACTCACATATTCAATTTCCCGTTTCAATATTTTAAGTAAACAGAGGGGCGAAATTCATTAATTTTGTGTTGGATACACATCATGATACTCTCTAATCCTTTTACAATAAATACGAATACCCGATTCATACACATATGTGACCCGGGAGTTTGAATATTCATTTTAGCATTAAATGTAGATAAACGAATAGGTATTGTTTATTTACATATGTATAGTACTGGGTATTTAAGCGTAGTAGTATTTCAAACATAAATAATAAATACATACTTTATTGGAATAAAATGTAATTTAACCCAAAAAATATAAAACCACTGCCTGAAACTAGACGACTCGCGCAATTTCGTCATCATCACAGTTATAGTCTCATTTTACTATCACCTAAAGATAATATTACTTTTGCAGGTACCATCAGAATGCCTGCTGTTGTAGATTAAATTATATTATGTCAAAATTAAAATCTTCGTCAAAATAATATTTATACTGCAATGCAGTTGTGGTCGTAAATTTGTCTGTTTTCTCTCTTCTGTCTGGCATCTCCTTGTGTGTCCACAAGTCTTTAATAGTGTCTGCTTTCTATGACGTGTTAATCATTTATAATCTTTCTTCATTTGTCATACCTACATTTTGATAAACTAATTTTGATAAAACAAAAGCAAAAACGTTCCTTTTTCAAGTTTTTATTTTTTTATGTTGCATGTCTACATGAAGGTAAAATTAAATGCTGCATCGAAAGTTTGGGTTTAGTCACGTATAAAATGCGTTTGTTATCCGTTAGTTACGGATTTACTTTTGCGAAGTATAGAATTAATAGCGAAATGTATAGAGGAAGACTGTAAAAAATATGGAACAACTCGTTTCTCTCTATGAAAATAAAATGAGAGTCTAGTCTAGCAAATGTTGTTTGTTTCAGGTTATTATAAAAAGTCAATAACTGACGCAAACTATTTTTTCTTGCTAAAAATATTGCCCACTTATACTCTTTGTAAATCTAAATTATAGTTACTTTGCAAAGGTTAATTACAATGACAATTAAAAAAATGACTATTCTAAATAACAATTTTAAAAAACCTTTATTGTGTCCTTCAAACTAACGAAATAGCAAGTGTAAATAATACCATTGAAATGTACCTTAAAAAATTCACATGAATGAACTGGCAATAATTTTCGCAATATTTAAATCTTGTCGAAGGTTCTGCGATTGCGTAGTTTAACAATGACCGTTATTTATCGAGCATCGGTTACACGACAATAACTTTGGCTCTACCGCAATATTAAATTATGAATTTGCAATATCGTCTATAATTTATTGCTTTCCATTTATTGGTATATGGTATACACGTAGCCGTGTGGTGCCGGCCTAGAATAGCACCACCCCACCTTGTCCCGTGGGTGTCGTAGAAGGCGACTAATTCAACCAAGGGACACTCCGGAGAGTGGGCAGCAGCGCTCTCTGAGTATAATAACATCATACTGCGATCGCCAACCCGCATGCCAAGCGTGGCGATTATGGCAAAACCCCCCATGAATACGGCCGAAAAGAATTGGCCCCCAGTCCCCGGCGGCCCCACTGTGCTTGGTTATGGTAGCGACCAAGCCAACAGTGGGGCAGGGGGTGCTAAGAATCCCCGGGTGCGATCCGGCTACCATAAACAACGAAAACTGCACCTGGCAACACTGAACACGCGTACACTGCGAACAGACGAGAGAATTGCGGAATTAGAGGAAGAGTTGAGCCGGTTGCGCTGGGACATAGTAGGATTATCTGAAGTCCGAAGAGAGGGGGAGGACTCGATGATCCTGCGGTCCGGTAACCTGCTTTACTTCCGGGAGGGCGAACAACTGTCCCAAGGTGGTGTCGGGTTTATCGTCCACAAGTCCCTTGTGAACAACATTGTGAAGATCGAGAGTGTGTCGGCAAGGGTAGCATGCCTTATACTCAGAATAACAAAGCGTTATTCGTTGAAGGTCATACAGGTTTATGCTCCAACCTCGGCACACTCCGACGATGAGGTGGAGGCTATGTATGAGGACATATCCAGAGCCATGCATAGCTGCAAATCTCACTTCACCGTTGTCATGGGGGACTTCAACGCCAAGCTGGGCAAACGTTCTGAGGGAGAGCTGCGAGTGGGGCAATTTGGAGTCGGGTGTCGGAATCACAGAGGAAACTTACTGGCGGGTTTTCTGGAGAAGGAGGCTTTATACATGATGAACTCCTTCTTCAGAAAACGAGACCACAGGAAGTGGACCTGGATGAGACCCGACGGTGCGACCAAAAACGAGATAGACTTCATCATGTCGACAAAAAGGCAAATATTCAGCGATGTCTCTGTGATCAATGCCATTAAGTTTGGAAGCGATCACCGAATGGTAAGAGGCACGCTGAATCTCAAGATCAAGCTTGAGAGATCCCGGCTGATGAAGTCTACGCTCCGACCAGCACAAGCCCACATTCAAAACCCCGAGAGCTTTCAGCTCGAACTCCAGAACCGCTTTAATAGCCTGGCCGGCACAGTGGACGAGTACAATGACGGTTTTGTGGAAGCTGTCCAAGCGGTAGGGTCTAAGTTCTTCAAGGCCCACCGTACAAACAGAACCAGAAGACTGTCGGACTCTACCCTGAGGCTTATGGAACAACGCCGTGAAATGACTCTGCAATCCTCAGATGATGCCATTAAACATCGACACCTCAATAGACAAATCTCTAAATCTTTAAAACGAGACCTGCGCCGATTCAATACCAAGCGTATTGAAGAAGCCATAGAGCGAAACAAAGGCACCAAAGTATTCGCGAGAGATTTGTCTATTGGGCAGAGTCGTTTGGCAAAACTGAGGACCATTGATGGCAGAGTTGTTTCATCGGGTTCTGAGCTTCTGGGTGAGATCGAGAGGTTCTATGGACAGTTGTACACATCTACTCGACAACCCGTGACAAATCTGGCAAAAGACCCAAGAGCCAAACTTACCCGACACTACACCGAAGACATCCCGGACGTCAGCTTGTACGAGATTAGGATGGCCCTCAAACAGCTCAAAGACAACAAGGCGCCGGGTGATGACGGTATCACGGCTGAGCTTCTGAAAGCGGGAGGGAAACCTGTCCTCAAGGCTCTTCAGAGGCTTTTCGATACCGTCATACTCGAAGGAAAAACGCCACGGGCATGGACTAGGGGTTTGGTCGCACTGTTCTTTAAGAAGGGTGATAATACCCTTCTGAAGAATTATCGACCCATTACGCTCCTGAGCCATGTCTATAAGTTGTTTTCGAGGGTCATCACGAATCGTCTCTCACGCAGGCTAGACGACTTCCAGCCTCCCGAACAAGCCGGTTTCCGAAAAGGCTATAGTACCGTAGACCACATACATACGCTGCGACAAGTTATACAGAAAACCGAGGAGTATAACTTGCCTCTGTGCTTGGCGTTTGTGGACTACGAGAAAGCCTTTGATTCGGTCGAAACATGGGCTGTATTGCAGTCCCTTCAGCGGTGCCAGGTCGACTACCGGTATATCGAAGTGTTGAAGTTCCTGTATGAAAACGCCACTATGTCAGTCCAACTCCAAGGCCAGGCTTCGAAACCAATACCTCTAGAGCGCGGCGTGAGACAGGGTGATGTCATATCACCAAAACTGTTCTCCGCTGCCCTGGAGGATGTCTTCAAGGTTCTGGATTGGAAAGGGCTAGGCATCAACATAAATGGCGAGTACATAACTCACCTTCGATTCGCCGACGATGTAGTGATCATGGCTGAAACCGCGGAGGAACTCTCTGCAATGCTCAATGATCTCAGCAGAGTTTCCTTGGAAGTAGGTCTAAAAATGAACATGGACAAGACGAAACTTATGTCAAATGTCCATGTCGTACCTTCTCCAATAACTATCGGAGACTCTGTGCTTGAAGTTGTTGACGAGTACGTATACCTGGGACAAACTGTCCGATTAGGTAAGTCCAACTTCGATGCAGAGATCAAGCGACGAATCCAACTCGGTTGGGCAGCGTTCGGGAAGCTTCGGAAAGTTTTCTCGTCCACAATACCGCAGTGTCTCAAGACGAAAGTCTTTGACCAGTGTGTGTTGCCAGTGATGACCTACGGATCAGAGACTTGGCCGCTTACGATGGGTCTTATCAGACGACTCAGAGTCACTCAAAGAGCAATGGAAAGGGCTATGCTGGGTGTCTCTCTGCGTGATCAAATCAGAAATGAGGAGATCCGCAGAAGGACTAAAGTAACCGACATAGCCCAAAGAATTGCATCTTTGAAGTGGCAATGGGCAGAACACATTGTGCGAAGAACAGATGGCCGTTGGGGCCGAAAAGTTCTAGAGTGGCGGCCAAGAACCGGTAAGCGCAACGTTGGTAGACCCCCCACGAGATGGACCGACGATCTGGTCAAGATCGCGGGAGGTCACTGGATGCAGACGGCGCAGGACCGGTCGTTATGGCGAGGTTTGGGGGAGGCCTATGTCCAGCAGTGGACGTCTATAGGCTGATGATGATGATGATGATGATACACGTAGCCTATTACTGATGAAAATGAAAATAACTTTATTGACCACTTTTGTTGATACAATATTAATTTGAATTCCCTGTCCCTTAAAGTAGGCTTATCGCCTGTGTCTTAAGGGACAGTTCCTTCCCGATTCAAGTTGACACAATTTGGTACATACAAGAATGGTTACAAAAGTTACAAGTGAAACAAAAAAAAAAGATAACAACCAGAAAAAAAGGAGATTACAAAATCACAATTTAGGAGTATAAAAATAATAATAATATGTAAACGTCTGTATGGGTAAACTTGCGCGCGCGTGTGTGTGTGTGTGTTTGTGTGTGTGTATGTGTTTGTGAAAATCAGTACAAAATGTATAAAAAAATCTAACAATGAAATTGTATGAAATGAGAGTTATCCTTTGTTACGTTTACTTAAGGTCGGCAGAATGCCTTAGAAAAAGTAAGGAAACAGGTCTTTAGAACTTGTTGTGAATTATCGTAACCTACATTACGTCGAGTCAGTACTTGTTTAAGTAAGTAGCCAGTACAAAGTAAGAAATAATACACTAGAACCAGTCGCTTTTAAATAAGTAAAAGTGGTATACAAGTAGTAATGGTTAGTTAGACAAGCATGACAGGCTCATAGACTAACAGTATTCTGGTGTCAAGTAAGAAGAACTCATTTCTAACGAAATTATTATCCACTGACTCTCCGCTGGTCAACTCATGTAAGTTTTGACCTCCTATACTAGGTAGATTGGGAGATTGTAAATAGATCTGCCTAACCTACATAATAATATCAGCGAGACCTATAAGCTTTCGTTGGTCCCTTAATAAGGAAGAAAACTAACTGTAGAGTAACAAAAAAAAGTATAAATTCGACCTAGACCAATTATATGATAAATACCTTTTACACATAATTATATTATATCGAGCAATTACTACAAAAAATGGTACAATATTACAACATAATTACGTAAGAAGTTACAGCAACGTTAGGAATGTTTATCGTATACATCAAAATGCATTGATGTCGGCGCATTTAACTTGTTTTAATTTAACATAACCTCGGCTATTGTATGAAGTTTCACACAGTTTGGGTGGGCAACATCCTCAAATATATCTATTGTGAAATCTATTTCCTTTTTGTTTTTATACCTGTTATTATCAACTATTAAATTGTGAATATGAAATGCTAAGGTATTCCATAAAAAATGTTCAATTATATCGATTCCTTAAAAAATATTTTACTATTTTATTCGTACATGTCATGTCATGTGTGTAAATGTGTACTTTGTACGACAAAGCATCAAGAAGAAACTGATTAAATTAATTTAAATCTAACATAGTAATTTCAGAACCCACGCATGCTACATGCTACTTTTTTGGATAATATTTCCTTCAGGTACGGATTACGTAACCTAAAGCAGATATGATATTGTTTAGGATTGGATGTCTTGTTCGCTGTGATTAAGATGTAATCAAATGATAAAATAGAACGTTTTTCGTGTAACAATAACACAAAGTTCATTGTACGTGATAATCTTAGTCCATTCATATAAATAAAGATATATCTTTACTTCAATCGTTGAGTTATCTAATTTTAAAAGTAGTCAATGAACGTTGCAGTTTTAACACGAATCTGTGAATTTAGATCTCGAACTGTATTCGATCTCGAAGTTGTTTCAACGTCCAAATAGATCGCTGAGTTAAACATAGAAAATATTTCACAGAAATGAACTCTCTCGTTTTAGTTTGAGTTCGTTCAATAGTTGTAATAGACCAATTTTTTCATTGAAACCTTTTAATACACGACATAGGTTTTACATGCAGGTATTCCGTATTCAAGAATTATATATGATATAATATAAAATAGAGTTAATTACGAATTCTCTTGATCGTACAATGAATTAGCGAAAAAATGTGTTCACATACAGTAACATGTACTTATCATAAAAACTAGTTCAAAATACCACATACTCGTAGACCACGAGTGTTCACGGAACTGCCTGTGAATAACCTTGCAGGGCAGCCGTGCTACACGAAAAAATCCATTGTAAACTTAATGTGTGCACGTAACAAGAACTAGCAAGTAGATCAGAACACGTAACTGAATTGTACGGATTGAAACGATTTTCGGACGAAATATAGGAAATAGGTTTTTATTTACTGTTTTGAAACTCTTTGAAAAGTTCTTCCTATTTCTATTGGTTGGATTTCTTAGTTTGTTTTTCAAATCTGTATCTTATAGAAAATATTTAATTGTATTGTGTGCATGGAAACCATGTGGTTTTCAGAACGCTTTCATTTTTTGCATGAAAATAATTTAAAAACAAGTCAGGACAGTGGGTAAAAAACAAGTAATTTTGACTATAATGACCTTACGTATCATAGATGTTGATCAAAGTATGATCATACTATGTTTTACTCAAGTGGTTTAAAAATGTAGTAAGAATTAGTACCATTTTATTGGTTTGATAACATTTTCATATAAATAATAAACTGATGAATGTTGCTCTCAAGACAACAAAGTTGTTGTCAAAAATACGTGCAATGTTCCAAAAAAAATACAAAAGCCTCTCTTTGAGGTAGGTGATATATGCAAACATATGCATTGAGTGAGGGCTACGGTTCACACATTATTAATGGTTTTTTGTTTGCTTTCGCGGAAACCTTTATGTAAAGTGACGGGAGACGATGCCACCGGTGTTTTAGACGAAACATATTTAAAACATGCCATGTTTCAGAATGTTTTTTTCTCCTTTATTTTCATAGCTAATGAATTTAGCCACTGGAACAAAAATGAATAGCTACGGTAAAAAATAAAATAATTTTTTCAAAACTTTATTTATTACCTAGTATTTCATAGTATAATATTAAATATTGTCTAACATAATTCGAATAAAACCTATATAGTCGCTGAGAATTCAGTTTAATTCCAAAAACAACATGTAAACTAAAAATACTAGAACATAAATACCGGAGACATTCTGTGTTAAAAAGGTTCGATATATTTTTAATCTGTGCCGAATTATATCATTCACAGGTGGCGCGCGGCCGTGGCTCCGGCCGAACGAAAGTGAATCGAGGGCACGCCAAGGTTCCAAACAAACTTTTTGCGATGATCTAATAGTATACGAGTTCGGAAAAATATATATTTACTTAAAGTCACGTTCCCTAAGGGTTTCTACGTGATGAGAATCTAAAGTTTGAGAACGAACGCTGCTTCAGAAATATAAATATGAGGAAACTTAGCAGGTAAGCCCCTGAAATATTGTTATTTCTTTATTATCCAATTCCGGGGAGTGTAAACTTGGCGAATGACAGGAGAACAGCGTACTTTATTCGGGAATGTTGCTCCGAGGTAATTTTGGGGTCGACTCAATCGAATTACGCATAATACAAAAGAAATAAAGTTATTCATACCGAATTAGCTGTTACGAAAATGCTGATTGGTATGAGTTTTTATGCGTAAGAAAAAATATGTACCTACTAGAACGTTCATCATCAGAGTTCAATATGTAGGAACTAGTGCCCGACCGAAAGTTTCGGTTTCGGTTTCGGTTTCGGCCAGTTTCGGCCAAAATTCGAGTTTCGGCCTTAGTTTCGGTTTCGGCCAAAAAACGGCCGAAAGTTTCGGCTAAACCGAAACTTTTGATAACAGATTGATAACGGATAAATATGGTTCTGAAATGAAGATTTTAAGCATCTAATATTCTAAAATAAGAGTCATATACAATTTATTACTACAGAATTAAATGTTGCTCAGGGTTATTCACAAACTACGTCGACACATTTCATGATTATTGACCCCTTCTTCCTTGTCACAACTGGTCATATATTTTGGGCAGTCGTTGCAGACCGATACCATGAATATTAACACTGGCGTTCCATAAGGCACGGTGCTTCCCCTTACGCTTGAGCTTGCTTGATCAATGACAACCATTGCATGGTATGCATATTTATGAAAACAGCACTGGGGATGCGTCTTATACCGGCCACCACTCTTCGCAATTGGGTTCAGTATAGTCGATTAAAACTTATGTCCAAATTGGAAAAACTCTAGAGCAGGTATCCGTTTGGAAAGAATTTAGTTTGACTCTCAGGCTCAGGTCTGACGTGGAGTCCTGTTTCCACCTCTGGGAGAGTGATCTCGGTTACTTCCATTTGATTTCATACAATGGTGAGTTGCTTGGAAAGTCGATGAACCCAATCTCAAGAATTCAAGGTCTTGCTCGTGGGCTATGATTTGACCTTTTTCAAACGAGATTTAATAAAAATCTTTTAAATTATGGTATATAATAACTTCTGCTTTTTAAGTGCGAGTACAAGTCCACCATCTCGCTGAAGGAAGCGTGTAAGTAGGACATGTAAGCGAGAGCTCTTCTCTTCGCGCATGAACGTGCCGTCGTCGGGAGAGGGAACAGGTTCGGGATCTGCCCCGAGATCTGGTCCCCTAAGAATACCGGGGTGTACTAAGACGCGAGAGGGTGTTGTACCAGAGCTCAACGCACACTTCGTAAGAGCAACCGGGGAATGGTAAACCGCACTACCTTACCTAGGTTGGTTCTGACCCAGTGGGTATTCAGCGCGAGGGTGTCACGTCTCCGTCGCGACACCCTCACAATACTTCGGATAGCCCGCGAAACAAGCAGACTATCGTCGATTAGGTATCGTATTTTTCAGATACCACTCCCTCCCTTTGGTCATATTTTTAACACACCCTTTCCAAACCTTTGTCACACTAGGTTACATTTTCTCTCTCCCCCTCGTCATACTTGATCACATTTTTGAAAACCTCTTTCCTCGCTATTGTTACAACTTGTCATGTTTTGAAAAACTCAGATGGTGCTAAAAATATTCTACCCCTTGACAGACTTAGTCACATTTTGAAATACCCTCCCCCTCCCCCTTTCCCTTACGTGTGACATAATTTTTTGATGACCTCATTTTTTAATGAAGAATAAATTTTGGGAAGAAATGATAATATGCACTTAAGTCAAGGACATCTTCAAAATAAAACTTTTTCTTTGAAATTTGCGAGTTTCGGTTTCGGTTTCGGTTTCGGCCGAAACTAAGAGCCAAGCCGAAGGTTCGGTTTCGGTTTCGGTTTCGGCCAAAAAACCAGTTTCGGTCGGGCACTAGTAGGAACCTAAGGTTTATAATCCTTCTGCATAAATAAGACTTCCCAATTGTAATTAAAATCCACAGTCATGGTAAAACCGAAATATTACTCGTTTACTGTTTCTGGTAAAACCAGCAGAGAAGGTATTAAATGCGGCTAACATGCACACAGTCGATAGTATCGTACATAGCTGGATGGAGCGATTAAAATGTGATTGGCAGGTGTCAGCTCCTAGTAGTACCTACCTATTAAGGTTTCTCTTTGTTCATATTTAGTGGGTAAGTACAGTTTATTAATCAATGGGTGCATTCGAATAAATTCTCAATAACTCACTCACACTTATAACTAATAAAAGATCATGAAAAGCTTACACGTTACAATAACTGTTTTACTACATTTAAACTTAGTTAAAGAGAAGCACTGATGTTGTTTTAATCCTCTCTCTCCTTTAAATAAATAAATGTTTTCCTAACCTCTTGATAACAAACTAAAACTCGCACTCACATTAACAACCCAACCCCAAGCTCTATAAGATAGATCACAGTTTCGATTTTTATTTAATCTTTAAGGAATCTCATCGTAAAACGGTAAAACAGATAATAGACACAAATATCTCCTTTGTCTAGAATAGGGACTCCGTTGGTGACAGAAAACGGAAAACCAATGTAAAAATTTTTGGTCATTATTTCTTTTTAAATGTAGAATTGAAATAGTTTGAACACTTCACTTAGTGTTTAAGGTTATATAAAAAATCTTAATCATCAACAAGCATGATAATTGCATTAACGTTGAGAATAAATAATTTCATTTCATTTCATTTCATTAATAGGTTGGTAGGAGAGGGCTTCTAAGATCTAAACTACTAAGAAAATTATGTTAAGTATAGCCTTTCAGAAAACAACAATACTTTTGGAGTGATAAACATTTTTGTAATGAATGTCCAATGGAATAACTCTGTAGAAAAATACCTACACAAAATTCTTTGAAAAGAATTCTTAACATTGGTTGGAAAGGCAGTTTCTGAGCACATATTAACTGATATTTTAAATTAATCAAATACACCTTTGAAACTGCATAAAACATTTTTGCATATTTTACTGCAAAAAAAGTCATCGAGCACAGCTTTCATGTTACCGAGTTTCGGTTGAACAGAGCGCTGTTCGGAACACGTCGTGGAAACAGGCCGGCTTCCGCAAACCCGTAAAGTTTTTATTGTTTCCGGGTCACAGCGCCCGGACAATTCGGTTTTCCAATCAACATCTTTATGGTGATCGAGAGCGTGATACCAACTATAAAGCGTTTTCGATCGCCCCACGATGTGTGTCGTTACGAAACGATACTCTTTATTATTTACTATTATTTCTAGTTTTTCTTGGTAATTACTTAAGCAACTTTACAATATAAATCATATTTATATTTTTTATTGCTTTATAGGCTGACGAGCTAATGGACCACCTAATCATAAGCGGTTACCGTTGCTCATGGATCTCTGCGCTGTCAGGGCTGCTACTTATGGCCTACCTTTAAGGACCTTCTATTTTTATTAATGTAACGCTTTATGATTTAACTAGTGTAGAATTGTTTAAATAATGAATAAAGAATAAATAAATTATAACACAAACGGTGTGAGCGAAATAAAACCGTTTAAAAACGATAGTTCTTGAATAGGAGCTGTTTTAATTACGTCCGTAAGCCAATTTTGGAATCTTTTATTTTGTAAATTTTTGTCACCAGATTGTGGGTAACAACATGCATCCTGTGTCTCAAAAATTAAAATTTTGGTTCTCATTTTTAGCACCTACTTCACATCATATATTAATATTTTCTCTGTATTCTGTGCTATCTGAAATAAAAAACAATTTCAGTAAAACATTTTTCAAAATTAAAACGTTTAGAATTCAAGATTCACTTTAAAGCTGATTTAATATCAAAACATTATGATTTAACATTTTGAAATCTGCAAAATTGTTATGATAATAAATCTATTTTATTAGCTGCCTAAAAGTTAACTGCTTGTTAACAATGTAATTTAATATTTCATCATCTAGTATAGTTATTGTAGATGAAATTTAAATTGCGAGGTTAAAGTTTAATCAAAAACTATTTTGAAATGAAAATGTAAATATAGCAAATGAAATTTTATTAAAAACTTAAATTGCCACTTTTTACGCATAAATATAGCTGGATATAGGTTACTTGATATTTTAATAACATTTAGCAATTAAAAAAAAATAATGCTATTTGTATACATTTGGCACAGAAATGTACATTTTAACTTTATTTGAAGTGACTTGGCTTAGTACTTGTTTATTAAAATAATGTTTTAATTTTGAAACAAAAAAGCTGTATTAAATTTTCAAAAAACATATAGCAACAAGCACGGCCTACTAATAATGTATATTCTATACATCTACTCGCCTGTACTTCAATTTCCCAAATCCACTTCTGCGGAGAATTGTTTCGTTACTTAAAAAAAAAACAAAGCCACGAAAGCTCGTCCAAACACTGGTGACCGAAAAAAGGACGACCTAAATTTTGAAGGACGGGTGGAGTTAAGATCCCTCTCAAGAGAACCCTCTCATAAACCGTAGCGTTACCGAAGACAATGTCCAAGGTCGAGAGAAATCGAAGGATATACAAAAGGAAGGCGCCGCCTGGAGTCAACGATAGCGAGCGAATAACGATAATAACAAACAAACGAATGAATCTCTCAGCGAGGAACGGGCCTGAAAAAATATTTGTTAGCCATACAAAATGAACTTACTAATATTAATGGTAGTCCATATAAAAACGGCGATTCATTAACAAAACTATATTCTTTAAAATTAAATTATGTACAAAGCAATTTTAAACATTGATTGAACGTGACATAGATATCTATATCAATGCAGTAGGTATCTGATATTTACATTTCACACTCTTTGCTAAGTTTATGAAAAATGACTTCACGAATAATAAGTCAAACGAGGCTTGAAGAGAGTCCTTAAGGGTAGGCCGTAGGTAGCGGCCCCGCATGAGCGACGATAACCGCTTACGATCAGGTGGGCCGTTAGCTCGTCGGACTGCATGGCAATAAAAAAAAAGAAAAAAGTCAAGTCTTTACTTACTCTATCATAAAGTACCTACTTGTAATAAACACATTACCTGGCGAATTAATTTTTAAGGGTGAACCAGATTTCCAAGGCCTTTTGATGTTAAATCTGTACAAATGTTTCATTGATTTCTTGAATTGCATTTGGTGAAGATATTTATAGGTATAAGTATTAGGAAGTGAGTAATGAACTCTAATAACGTGAGTAATGAGTTTTAAAAAAAAATCTGCGGTAGATAAATGAATATCTTTAAAATAGAATTACAGTTGTATGCAAAGAAGCGATCCTAAATGTAACTATATCATCACTATTTTTGCGCTATCTCTAACGACAATCCACTTCAGTTAGTTTTGTTCGGCCTCAAATACCAGACAATATAGATTAAAAAACACAACTTTCAATGTGCCAACACAAATTAATTTACACGTTACATGCCGTTGGAAATACCGGCCCCGTTCCGCAGCTGGAATATTCACGCAACGATACACTAATTGCGCTATACAGACCTACGCGTGCGGTATCGATATTTAATAAGCTTATAATATAGAAATGATTTGTCATTTATGCTCGAGATATTCTGTTTAGAAAGTGAGGATTGAATGCTTCATTTTCAGTCTATAAATACTCGTTTTGGCTGTTTATTGTACATGTTCAGTGAAACTTTACTATTCATTTTAAGAAGTGTCATAATAGCGGTACTCCTGGTAACTGATATTATAATGTTTCTCGCTTTACTAAGGTGTGTCATTGTCACACTGCATTATTCAAAGTATAACATTTCAGAGGGTAGAACGCTAGTATCTGATTTCAAATAATAATCATCACCTCCATGCGTAAGTTATCTACAGAGATACAAATATACCTTTAAACGTAAGTACCAATGTAATGTATTCTTGTGAGTTTATGTTACAAATATGAATGAACTTCAAACTTACCCTTAAAATTTTTTTCCTTCAAATCCAACTACAAATTGTTACTCAGGCAATTATTGTTATTATCCAAATTATATTTTTACAAAACATATTGCTATCTATATCATGCATAAAATACTCCCCAGTATCCACGGATTTAAGGTAATGACAACAAATCCGGGACAGGTCCAATTGAATGCGAACCCAAACGTGACATCTTCTAAAATCTAATGGGTCCGAACAACAACACGTGTGTAATATAGTCCACATTGTATTAAGTCCACAACTTAATACAATGCTTGCTTACATCGCAGGGCAACTTAGGGCATATCTTGATGATGAGGTAGGCAAAAAGCCTTAACAATAAAACATGGCAGTGCGACGATAAAGAATGCCGCAGATACCTCGTAACGTACCTGTATAACGCGAGGGGGCGGCGCGACGGAAAAGAGTGCCGTGGGCGTAACGCGTCGCGCCGTCCCTCATAACCCCGTGCTGGGTTCTGGCCTCAGCCGGGGTTCGGATACTGAGTGTGAGCGGTTGGAGGTTTTAGTGCGGTTCAACTCCCACATACCCCGCCTGCATCCGGTGATTTCCTCCAACTAAAAAAACAAAAAACCTGTATAACGCATCTTACACCCTCGAACAACCCTGGATTTTCGGAAGATAAAGAGATCGATAGGTTTTAGTAGGTACGGTTCGACTCCCACATGTCTTAGCCAGGCAGGTTGAACTCCGGTGATTTCTTCCTACTCATAAAAAAGTAAAATATAACGGGTAACGTAAACAAACGTAAACATCTATAATTTTCAATTAATCGATGAATACAGTTCTACTATTCTGTTTTATAAAAAAAACATTCAGTTTACAGAGGACAAAGGGCGCCAGTGATATCCAAATAAACACACCGAAAAAGTTTATCTATCGGAACCAAAGAAAATAGATTGGAATTCAGGTTCGGGTAGTCGCCAAGCTCAATTCACTTTCTCTTTATTGTTAGTATTCTGTCTTCTCATTTTTAACGTTTAAAGAATTTTTGTTGAAGAGAATAAAGTTAAAAACGATGAAAGGGAAAAACTCAGTTTACAAGTGATAAAATGACTACTACATTTCTATTTAATGTAATAAGTAAGCATTGTCCTTTAAACCGAAAACAGTGAAACTTCATACAAGTACATGAACACGTGACTGCCAGGGGGCAAATATATAAAATAATTTTCGCAATCGGTTCAGTAATCTCAACATTACGCCTAATAACATCATAAACAACATGACACCTTTATTACTTAATTGTAGATTAAATAATTTTTAAAATATTCAATAATATAAATAATAAATTTGTTGTTGGAACGAAGTTCCTTATAGCGCGTTGTGAAAGGGAGCTAGACGGAAAAAATTCTTACGAAAAGTTGTCACGACACTTTTTTTGTTTTAGATGATTATCGCTAGATGCGCTGTGATCAAAATCTTTTAAAACACGTTCCTTATCGCGCGTTACGTTAGGAAAAAAAATACATCTTTTAATTGAAAGGAACTTCGTTCTATTCGGGTGTCCCATGACACCTCTCAAGTTTTTTCTATTTACCTAACTATAATGAATACTTGCCTATAATATAGAATATAAATGACATGCGTAATCGAAACTCCATAAATGATAATCGTCATGGTCAGAGTCAAAATCATAATAAGAACCTGTTTAATATGTATGATAGTGTGATATCGACTAACTCGATCGTCCAAAGAAATATAAAACTTACATTTTACTTTGTTCTCGAACAATGACAAGTTTGATGAAGTACGTAAGTGACACTGACCTTTATGTTCGAGTGGGTGTATTCTATCAAGTATTGACGAGGGCACGGAATACTTGGTGCTTTGAGAATAGCTCAACGTTAATACAAAGAAGGTAATTATTGCTTTGTTCCACCTACTCTTGCCAATTAACTTTTGATGTCATTGATTGCTCATTACTTGGGCAATAATTAATCTTTAGTAGGGTTGTCTTGTTTTTTTTACATTGATAAATGATTTAAAATCAATGTGTGATATGTCAGTTTACAAAGAAATTTACGAAAAATGTATTATAGTTAGTTAATTAAAAAAGTTATAAGCAGTTTATGGTATACGTTGATTTTGTGATCTGAATCTACTTTTATCATGACTGACATTCTTAACCAAGTACCTATAACCTGTATTTTGAGGATACCATCCATCTCGTTAGAATTATGAGTATTTCTATTCCAACTCAAAAACTATTCTACCCACAATAACCTTTTTAATTTTGAGTGAGCTTTTAGAACTAGGTGACTACATGCTAAATCATAAATATTACTTCCACAAAATTCCTATCCTATAGTTGTACATATTTAAATATCTGCACATTATGAATATTGAAACTATATCGAGCATCAAACACAGCCGCCCACCGTAGCAATCTCGCTAAGTAAACAGCCGCAACTCTAACACAAGGAGTTTAGGAAGTAGCAATCAATCAAAAGCAAAGTTGCTCCAAGTTTATGCAATCTGCCGATTGACGTTTATCTTGGGAACGAAAGAAAAGAAAAGATAAATACAGATTTATTGAAACTTTGTTTGAGAGTTTCATTTGGCTTGATATTGAGGATTTGACTTTGACTTTTAAATACCTTTGGAACAGGTACTGCTTATTTTCATTATTAGTAGCAGTTAGAATTATAATTGTATGAATATGTTTTATGATTTTTTTTAATTAATTATAATGTTGTTTTTTTTAAATCAAGCTTCTTCTCCATTTTCGACTCAAATACAGGATTCAATTCATGGTAGGTTACGATAATATAGTATGTATACAACATTTTAGCAGTTTTGGAAACTGGGTAGTTGGTATCATTTAACTTTCATGAACCATCCGCAAGTACATAAGTATTTAAATACATAGGTACAATGTTACACCTCGTGCAATTCAAATAAAAGCTTTAAAAGATATACCAGCACAACGTTTGACAAAGGTACGTTGTCACGTCTTGCGCACGATCGAGCAGGTAAATTATCGCGATACTAAAAGGAAACGAAAAATCTATGGCCCTGAATCACTGTTCTTCTATTGTAAAATATGGGCCTTACCTATACAACCAGAGAGACCAGAGACTTCCTAAATATATTTATATAAAAGGAAGACATTTTTTAGATATATTAATATTATATTATAAATAAAAAAAGTTCGCGGCTATATTTATAACATACAGATTTTAGCAACTGGATATCATACATGACACGTGGATTTGCTAGCGCTTCGTTGCACAAGAGAAGTGCCAATCATCTTGTTGAATAAAAGATTTCGCAGACTACAGGCGTATCGAGCTCCGTCTTAGCGTTCTCTAAAGTAAGAGTGAAAGACGAGTCAAGTATCTATGAACGCATTTCAGAAAATGCAACATATAACAATAAAATACCTATACGTACCTATATGTATGAATTTATTGTTCGATTCCTATAAATTTTCCTAGAAGTTACTGGAAAAAAGTATCACATTTTCGAAAATACGCTTTTAATGTAGAGAATATACTAATCTTAGAATATAACTAGACGATGACCATTGTATTTATCTAGAAAAAGTTGAAGTAGTAGTTAGTGAGAGACAGCTCTTCTCTGCATGAAGGAACCTATCACCGTCGAGCAGGGGGCCGAATTACTGATTTCGTCCGGGATCTGGCCCCCTAAGAGTTTCAAGTCCCCCGCGCTACCTTGCGAGGCAAGGACTTACTCTTCTCTTGCATCTCTCGCTCAGTACACATATTACATATTAGTCTCCGACCCACGCTGTTTCTGATCCAGCGGAGTATTCCTTGGAAGATTGACTCGCGATCCCATTTTGGCTGAAACCAAACAGCCAGTTGACCAAGATAGCCGGCCATGCAGTCGGTACTTATACATACCCCATCTCCGAGTATGGTTGAAATCCGAAAATTTCCTTCAACTACAAAACAAATCCTTAGACCTAAACCTTCACAGCCAATGCAAAGTATTTTCAAAACTCATAATATCGTATTTCTTAATTAAAGTAAGTTATAATATGTCCTTGTCCTCAAGTTGACTTTCATCTAAGCTTGAATGCTCTCTTGCCACGGTCACGGCCTCCAGAAATACCTCTTCATACCAGTGACGTCATACGTTGGCCATTAATATGCATAAACGACCCAGTTAGCCACTTGGAATCCTTTCTGACGCTCTTATTAAATTTATATTGAGTTCGTTCTCGTAAATTAAAGATTCCTCAAGTTATCTCTCAAAAGTGACCGACTTATTTGCATAAATTTCAAGATTTTCTACTTTATTAAACACGACGAATAAACTTTGAAATAACGTCCAAACTTATCATTTAATTAAAAATGTCGGAAATGTCGCCAAATTCGGAAGTTACTATTACAGATAAGTTCATTGAGAGAGAACGAAATCTGATACTGTCCTGATATCCTATTAAAATAAAGTAAGTTAGTCTGTTTTTTGGCAGTTCCCTATCTAAAAAATAAATCTAATTTACCAACTAACCAACACTTTAACAGTTAGTGCTTTAATTTCAATCTAATGTATTGAAATAAATACTTTTTGAAATGCGTAAAGCGCTGCCTGATAATATTGTGAAGTACCTATCTTATGGCTTCCGGTAATATTCATCCCACCTTCCAATATAATCCTTTTCATACCGCCGGGCGCCGCCCATATGATTGCTTCCGTTCGATATGATAAAAAACGAAAGGTAAATATTGAACCTCAATCAAGAATTTGTTTGCAGAGTTGATTCCGACATCAAAGATTTACTGGTTTTCGATTAGAAATATTTTTATTTAGGTATAAAATAGCACAAATTTCCACTTTGTTTACTTCTTCATGATTACGCCCCATTCGAAATTCAATCCTTAATTCACGTTATTTGTTTTTAAACACTTTAAAAAAATGCTTTTCTATTACGAGTAGATTCATGATTCCTTACATCGCTAGTAGACTACGCCGTACAAAAATCATGCGACAAGGGGAAAAAAGGATGGTTGTAATCCCCTGAATGCTCACCTGCACTCAGTTGGACAGCTTACAAGTGACGGCATAGTACTGAATCTTATTATTTTATGCTAGAATTTCGTTTTAGATAGGTCACCTGGTGGTTAAAATGACCCATAATTTTTCTTCATGGGCCTGTAGTCTATAGTGTCAAACCAAGCAAACGTCTTTGATTTGTCCACGAGAGTAGGTACGTAGTTACAAAATCACTGTGGCTAAAATAAATAAAGATTCCATTTAATTAAGACCTTGTAAAATATGAAACGTTTTTCATCAAAAACACAAAACGTTAAACAAAAGCCGTGAGCTACTACTTTTAAATCAACGTCTTCAAATTTCTTTCTCGTGACAAAAGAAAAATAGCACTAAAGAAATTTTGCGAGTATTAAGGAAACATTTTAATTTCCTTTGTCTACTGTGTAGGTTTCGTACTTATAAAAGAATAATTTATCAAAGAACACTCAAACGAAAGGCAACCAGATATTTATTTTAAAGGGAAAATATTATTGTTTCGAAAAATACTTTTATAAAGTAAAGATTTGTTTTATTATTCAATGGGTATAAAGAGAGGTCGAGTCTATTTGTAAATTAAGAACTCCGTTTTCGTTGTTTGTTTATTTTTATTGGAAAAATCTGAATTATGTTTCCAATAAAAGTAATAAAAGTGGATTTACATTGTTTCTTGGTATAAAACATTTGTAAATAAAAATTTCAAATCTATTAGTTTTCACAAATAACGCATTTGGTTATAATAACTTAATCGGTATAAATAGAACTTCCGTTTAAATCAAGTTTTAAATTAATTAATTAATAAAAATATCAACAACATAATTGAGTC
This sequence comes from Trilocha varians, assembly GCA_030269945.2. Taxonomy (NCBI): domain Eukaryota; kingdom Metazoa; phylum Arthropoda; class Insecta; order Lepidoptera; family Bombycidae; genus Trilocha; species Trilocha varians. Next base: position 6,106,725 of record AP028267.1, on the reverse strand, counting down.
ATACATAAAAATATCGAATCACAAGGACTACGAGTAGTTCTCAAGAATGATTGATCTGTTACAATATCAATAGCTTGGCCTTAACACAGAACCACTTTATAAAGCTCCGTAAGGTAAGAGAACAATGCGCTCGAGCCTCCACGAAGTCGTTCGCGAATAATATAGATTGATGATTGCACCAACAACAACATTCGTGCAGTTTGTGTGCTTTGTTCCACATATTATGAACGAGTGTATGAAGCCTTGATATATTACTGAATACCGAGTGTGTGTTGGTGAAAACAGGTCATGTTCACCTTGCTGGAGTGAAGTTCAGTAAGAACTATTGAATTACGCGGCTTACACTTGAATGATTTTGTCATATATTCAAATTTGAATAGTAATAATATAATTCTGCGATATGTTGTGGTTTCTAAAATCCTAGAGGGAAAAGAGAAATGACAGTCTGATAGTTAAAAAAAATGCACGGAGAGGACCATCCACGAAGTAGGTCAGCATCAAGATCCTAGATCAAAAATTTCTATACCTATAATGGTCATAAAACATTAACAAAACAGACACGAGGAAAAGGTACAGAAGAGTTCAGAGAACATCTCCGTTGAATTCTTTCTTTTTTTTGTACAAACGTACGTAATAATGGTAGCTTTCAAATTAAAAAGAAATGAGAAATTTTAACAAGAACAATTTTAATAACGAGGAATAAGAACACGAAAAAGAAAATATACAATTTGAAGACATTTTAAAAGCTCCGCTTGAACGTAGAAAACTACTTCATATCTTCGCTATTTGTGAAATGACGAACGTAATACTCGAATAGCTGACTAAAAAGAAAATGCATTTCAAGAATTCCCGCAAACGAGTGCATGTTTCAGAAGAAATTCTCGTTCAACCAATATTTCGTTTTGAACAGAATTTACGAGTTTTCTCCGGAAAATATGTCACTTTGACTTTGCGAAGCACAGCTATTACTTGTTAGTTCTTCTCTTCTTTATCATGATGAACAATAATTTTTAACTGTTCAAAAATATTATAATATTATAACTCTGTAGAGTTTGTTTGTTTGTTTGTTTGTTTGAACGCGCTAATCTCAGGAACCACTGGTCCTATTTGAAAAATTATTTCAGTATTGGATAATCCACTTATTGAGGAAGGCTACAGGCTACATTATATCCCTCTGTGACGCCGACGTAATTGCGCGAATCAACTAGTATAAAATGAAAGAAGAAATAAGTCGCTGTAAAAAGTAAATTTACGCGAAAATAATATTATTACGAAAATTTTATTACAATATAAGAATAATAAGTTGTACCTAATATCGTTCTTTGACTTTAATTAATGATCCTTTCGTCGTTGGAATACCAGTGTACCAGAATATCAATGTACGTGTCGCATAGTAGCTCTGCGATTCATGTCGTGGACCACAGTCGTAACTTTACTGCGTCGGACCTTCGAAAAGATATTAGAATTCGCCTTGAGTCTTGTGAAGTTCGGAGAAAAATATAAAATTCCTTGTCATCAAAGCTAATTTGTCGAAGTTTGCAGAAAATTCGTGATAGGGGTACAAAAGATTCGTGAAAAGTATCCCACAATAAATCTTCTGAGGACCGGCAATAAAATCACGATTGGAATTCGAAAGGTAATTGCTTAGTAAAGGGTAAATAGGCTAAATACCACGTTTATTTTTTCCTTTTCTACGTTTGAATCCAGGAGAAAGTTCTCGTGGAAGTTTACAAAATACCTCACAACGCACTTTTATGCTTTTAGCATAGGCACATAATATGTACCAAATATTTATAATCGCATAAGTTGAATTATTTGCAATAAATAAGAAATAAAATAAAAATACTTCTTACACAAGCGCAACCAATTAAAGTCAATAAAATATACTGTCGCCCATTAATCGTCTTCCATCTTAGAACTTTTAAAACTTCGTTTAGTAAGTTAGTTCCACAATTTATTGGGTAAGGGGCTCAAGCTTATGATCAATATTTCTTTAAGCTATTTTCTCTCCCTCTATTTACACTGGCACTACAAAAATAGACGCTACAGATTCGGAAATATGGATTTATTTTTACTCTTTCATAAGTAAAATAAACAAGATAAATAATAGATTTATAGAAAATACCAATTGAACAGCGTTATAAAGCGAATATTAGATTTGAAGGTGGATGAAATTTGAAAAGAGATGGTTGGATTGTGAAAGAAGATATTACAATTTGAGGCATGATAGAAAGCATATACCAGATTAGGAAAGAATGGGCAGATAAAACGAAGAATGGCCCGTTGGCTCGTCTGCCTACATGGCAATAAAAAAAAAAAGAAATATTGCGCTGACCACATGTGACTGGGAGAAGTTTGAGCTAAAGACAAATTAAAAAGCCCATATAAAATCAGTAACTGTAACAGCAGTAGCAGTTAAGTTCAGCAAACATTGAACAAATACGAGAATCCAGTCGAGTTTTTGTACCAGCCCGATGTAATTACAGGGCCCCGTACATTTTCAGCTAACAAACCGTAGTCAGTATAATGAGTGGAATTAATCAAAGGTGAACTGAACACGGCTTGCGATTGATTAATGATTTCATGCCGAGCCTGATTGAGCGCCAAAAGACACAAAACAGAACACAGAAGTCAAGGAATTTACAGAACCTATTTAACTTATGCATACACTAATATATTACAACGCGTTGACACGAACAGAAAAAGTTTCTTCGGATAGTACCAGTGACAAAGAATAGATTTACAAAAGAGCAAGTGTATACTTTTCTTTTATTCTAAAATTGAAGATATTCTCGCTGTTTTGGTGTATAATACTTAAATGTCAGAATTCAAAAGTCAGCCCTTATGCATCTGGTTATTGAAGACCTTCGCCACGGGAATATTCGTCAGTTTGACTCCTGTATAATATTTTGTGGTGTAGCGTTGAATTACGTCGCCTCGTATCGGATTTGAAGCACCAACAGCGATCATGTATGAAATAATTTAAAAACGGATGTAAATAAAACACGATGCTGTGTTTTCCATTTTTATTTTTTACACAGACAAGCTTTTTATTGAGATTGGATGGTAGTAGTTGATTGCACAAAGTCAAAGACGACAATGATACATAAAGGAAGTCATAGTTTTGCTCGAACGATTGCAGATTCTACCGCAGGGTTTCCTAGCTTTAGTTCGATTATTCCCGCTATCAATCGCTTTGCATTTTACTGGATAGTTTCATTCGACGTTTGCATTTAAAAAAAAAATATAATAGATATTTAAAATTAGCGTCACATAGAGACCACCAAATACTTTTAATTGTGAAACTGTGTTCGTTGTTAAATATAGCGTTTAAAACCACTGACGTATGATATTTCAAAACATGACGTCACATTCTCATGATACCCCCTTCCTTTTAGATCTAGATCCCCTCTCTTCCCACCAAAGTGTCACGTAATTTATGGATGAGTCCCAAGCGAAATGAATGTTCTAGTCAAATCAAAACTAATTCAGCTTAATTTCCACCGGCTTGCTTTATTAATCGCAGTAAAATAGCTTTTGAACGGTGTAGTGAGCTTCATCCACCTCACATCTGTCGCTACGACATGAAATATTCATAACATCAATTAAACACATGTGTTTCACTGTTAACCCTAGCGTGCTCCAACATTCTCGCAGAGCTCAAATTAATTCATGAATTTCACGAGCAAAAATATTCGGCAATAGCGCACCAAAAATTTCAGATATTGCAAATATTGTACAACGCCTGTTTGAATTAGTACACATTTGATATGCGGGGACATAATTGAGTTAATTAATGGTAATCTTGACGTTGTTGGCACGCGCGGATGGGAGCCATGCGTGAAGCCTTCCCTAATTGAATTGCTGTCTTTATCTCCGTTATTTACATAATGTCGGGGTTTGTATGACGGGCTTGTATTAAACAGCCCGCGAGCGAAACGAGAACGTCTGCCTTTTACCATTCCCGAACTCGTGCCTTTTTACGTATGTAAAATGTATCTAGAAGGATTATTAACGTTGATACACAAGTATGTCATAATTATTTCCATTATTCACAATATTCATTCAGTCCACCGAAAAGCAAACTATATTCATAACATATTTGATATCCTTCAATAGTCACTAATAATCAAAAGTACCAAGAGTTCGTTTACCTAACTAACAAATAGAATACATCTACAAACTACATTCACCCTGAACTTTCATCATTAAAGCTATTTCATTCTAAAATCAAATATTTCCAATTAAGTCACCACATAAATAATACAAGCCTGTAATAAATCTAATAACATTTGAGAATCACATTAATATCTGTCTTCAATAGAACGTGACTCTTGACATGCAAATGGCCTGAATAACCTTCACCGGTTACGACCTCTAGATCTTGAAAACTTTACAATTCTGTTGGCGTCGTAAATAAGCCGTCTGCTGTAAACACATCCATTTCTTTTTACCTCCTTAATAAATGTAAGTAGTTACGGGCTCCTGAGCCTCGAAGAAAACATTTTTATGATAATACACACGAGGAAGGTAATCAAGGAAGCAAAAGTAACAAAAACATAGGTATAAAAACAAACTCAAAATCCAAATTTTGATTACTTTGCGTAGTAATTTCCGTAAAAGCTTTTTATGCTGTTGTATTCTGCTTTTTAGTTGTATGAGGATAAATTGAAACACTTTTCGTATAGCGCAAATTTTCCGGTATTAAATAAATCTGTATTTTGTTTGAGATAATGAAAAATAAATCGAGAACAAATAATTAAAACACCGCTCGTATTCGTGTCCGATTCTCATTATGCCTACATGCTCAAACCCCTCCCAACCAAGCTTGATATAAATAAGCAAACCATTCAAATGGAACGCCAAAGTTAGAACAGATATTAAGAAGTAACGAAACATGCTTAAAGTTTGTGCTGAAAACTCGAGTTTCCAGCGAGACGGAGAAATATGAGCGTACCTCGGGCAAGTTACGCAGGTGTAGGTTCCAAACCGAAACTTAACCGCTCGAAGTGCACACAACTCGTAAAATCTTTTACGCGAGAGTGCTGTAAGTGGCGTTGCGTATTTACTAAGACCGTGAACTAGTTCCAACTCAAGAGATTTATTGCTCAAACTTTCGTCAATGTGTCTATTGAATTTAGCAAACAATAACTTATTTTTTACAAATTGAATGTTTTGCGGTTTCTATTAAATTACGTTGGACCTATTGTTTCTAGCCAAGAAATTATCATACCTCATCCAATTTTTGCAAAGTATTTTATAGCAAGTAAACGCGAGATAAGTTCATCACTTGGATAATATGGAATTTAGTTTTTGGGCTTCAGGAAGTTCAAATTGCATGCTACAGTAGGTTTTCTTCTGGCAAAGGACCTAAACCTAAATTTTCTTTCACGAAGTAATAATAGATCTCATAAATTTGTTAAATTCAACTACCTACACAAGTTACCTATCTATACCGCATTGTTCATGAAGTTATAATTGCAGTATAGATAGGATGTTTGATCTCACTTAGTCAATAAATCTGAGTTGGTATATGCACAGTGAAATTTGAAGCTACCGATCGCGATTGTTCCACATTAAAGTTTAATGATGTTCATTTAACTACGGTTTCATTAGTCCACAAGAGACGAGGTAAGTCAAACTATTTGGTGGAACACCCGAAACCGACTTCAGGTTTGTTCAACAAAGTACACAATGGAACACAAAGAGACTAGTGCCGACGTTTGTAATCGTATAATAGATAATCCAATTTGTAGCATCCCGGTTTGGTATTGACTGCCGAAACTAATTGACTATGTAGCGATAACGTCGATCGAAACTGTCTGAGAAGACATTGCGGACTACGATAATATCGTGATGTTAACAACTTTGATTTCAATATTTCACAATCATGTACATAATTGTTAGAATATTACAATGATACTTATTGATGAAAGTGAAGTTAATGAAGATTTTGATGTAGATGATGTGATGCTTCGTTTTAAAAATGATTAAATTTAATATTATTCCTATTGTTACCTACCTCGAATTTTATTTCTAATTGATTTTCCTTACCCTACTAGCCAAATCCGTTAATTTCTTCATTCTAACTCATTGTGATACTTCCTCTTCGTCTTCATTTTCTGTTATTTCACTTCTAACTCTGCTAATTACAAATATGAATGTGGATCTATCCTCACCTCAGAAACATTCCAGTTCCACCTTTGACAGCAAATTACTTTAAGGTAACTCATCAGTCCCCTTGGAGTTCTAGTCAAGAATATTGTGTCAAAGGCAATATCCCGACGCATTCATTCGTTAAAACCGTTCATGCATTCGATATGTACAACACTTCACGTCAGTCGTCAATTATTTTTTCATTCGCGTTCCAGCGATGGCCGAATGTACGGATGTGTCCGGAACAACGATTTTCAGATGCGAACCTCTCTTTGTAATTGGAGCGCGCCATCAATATTCGCTCGTGAACGATTTGCATTTTTCATGGGCTTAATATTCTGTGCTTTTGTTGTCATAAATCCGTTTGTTGCTGCGAATGTCTCGATGCCTCCCGATCTACTTGAATATTCTCTTTGAAAACATTTTCACTTAGCCGCTCATCCTCTTGATTGGGATTCAAACGAACTCTTACAGAATACATCTCAACTTAATCATTAAATATTAACTGCTAATTAATACACATTTTCTGCATTAAAGAGAATTTATGATAGAAAAATGTATGATGCTCCAATGATTGGTTTCTAGAAAAATAATTATTTGACAGATGAAATACAATTTATTTTCAATTTCCTGCGAAAAAGGTCGTCAAATTCGTTTCAGAATCAAAAGCAGTAAATCAATTTCCGGCGCAATGTGTATATAGAAAGTATCTTTCAGGAAGCACTGTGTATATTTGTATTTATTTAATGTTTACGTATCTTCAACACGCGAGGATGGTGCATGGCACTTTGCATTTGACACATATTACAACGTTAGCGTTTGTATACTACTATACATAGAGACATCAATGTTGAATTATGGTTATTCGTAGACGGATTTTTGAACTGTCCTTTGTGACATTACAAGAAGTACATTAATTTACTTATATTATATAAACCTATGAAAACATGTTACTGTGTATGCCTTTTTCTATGTTATTTATTAGTCACCGGTTCATTGTCTGTTGACCTGGCTTGCATTATATGAAGGACTCCTGCACCCGTGATACAGTTTTTATTAGAACGGGCTCAAACGTTCCTTCCCACTATAAGCTTACCATGTACCTAACATCGGTTTAATTTGGTTCACCTTTGTTTGTCTATGTGGAAAATTTATATGTAACACCTATTACTGATCAATAAATACTTTTTCATTTTCATTTTTCATTTTCATTTTCTATGTGAAATATCAACTGGCAAGACTTAGCAATGTTGATGTATTGTGTGACGAAACTAAATTGGCATGGTAAATCCTGACGACATGATATGGTTAACTCAGAACCTTAGTATAAAGTCAACCGCATTTTAAGTACAATCTTTTAATCCAATACCAAACTTATTTTTATTAAACTGTCTTTTTGCTACTGTAACAACCATCTCTCCATGACAAAAAGTAGTCTAGGGATACAAGCAAGTGTCGCGTAAAGGAAAATGTGAACTGTAAAGAATTTAACGCCCCCACACCTGAGGGAGCAGCCGTAGCACGAAGCTCACGTTATATTTCGACAAAGTATTTTTATAAAAATAGAATTCAATACATGGAACGATAAAATTTTCTTCGAATTAATTTTGAAAACCTTTTGTTTGTTTTGTGCGATATTTTACCGTTTATTTAGTGTTAGGTGACGAAATGAAATGAAATGAAATGAAATGAAATGAAATGAAATGAAATGAAATGAAATGAAATGAAATGAAATGAAATGAAATGAAATGAAATGAAATGAAATGAAATGAAATGAAATGAAATGAAATGAAATGAAATGAAATGAAATGAAATGAAATGAAATGAAATGAAATGAAATGAAATGAAATGAAATGAAATGAAATGAAATGAAATGAAATGAAATGAAATGAAATGAAATGAAATGAAATGAAATGAAATGAAATGAAATGAAATGAAATGAAATGAAATGAAATGAAATGAAATGAAATGAAATGAAATGAAATGAAATGAAATGAAATGAAATGAAATGAAATGAAATGAAATGAAATGAAATGAAATGAAATGAAATGAAATGAAATGAAATGAAATGAAATGAAATGAAATGAAATGAAATGAAATGAAATGAAATGAAATGAAATGAAATGAAATGAAATGAAATGAAATGAAATGAAATGAAATGAAATGAAATGAAATGAAATGAAATGAAATGAAATGAAATGAAATGAAATGAAATGAAATGAAATGAAATGAAATGAAATGAAATGAAATGAAATGAAATGAAATGAAATGAAATGAAATGAAATGAAATGAAATGAAATGAAATGAAATGAAATGAAATGAAATGAAATGAAATGAAATGAAATGAAATGAAATGAAATGAAATGAAATGAAATGAAATGAAATGAAATGAAATGAAATGAAATGAAATGAAATGAAATGAAATGAAATGAAATGAAATGAAATGAAATGAAATGAAATGAAATGAAATGAAATGAAATGAAATGAAATGAAATGAAATGAAATGAAATGAAATGAAATGAAATGAAATGAAATGAAATGAAATGAAATGAAATGAAATGAAATGAAATGAAATGAAATGAAATGAAATGAAATGAAATGAAATGAAATGAAATGAAATGAAATGAAATGAAATGAAATGAAATGAAATGAAATGAAATGAAATGAAATGAAATGAAATGAAATGAAATGAAATGAAATGAAATGAAATGAAATGAAATGAAATGAAATGAAATGAAATGAAATGAAATGAAATGAAATGAAATGAAATGAAATGAAATGAAATGAAATGAAATGAAATGAAATGAAATGAAATGAAATGAAATGAAATGAAATGAAATGAAATGAAATGAAATGAAATGAAATGAAATGAAATGAAATGAAATGAAATGAAATGAAATGAAATGAAATGAAATGAAATGAAATGAAATGAAATGAAATGAAATGAAATGAAATGAAATGAAATGAAATGAAATGAAATGAAATGAAATGAAATGAAATGAAATGAAATGAAATGAAATGAAATGAAATGAAATGAAATGAAATGAAATGAAATGAAATGAAATGAAATGAAATGAAATGAAATGAAATGAAATGAAATGAAATGAAATGAAATGAAATGAAATGAAATGAAATGAAATGAAATGAAATGAAATGAAATGAAATGAAATGAAATGAAATGAAATGAAATGAAATGAAATGAAATGAAATGAAATGAAATGAAATGAAATGAAATGAAATGAAATTGAAATGAAATTATTTATTCTCAACGTTAATGAAATTTTCATGCTTGTTGATGTCAAAAGGCTACCACCAGTTCGGAAAAAGAAATAGCCACTGTCCTGAGAAGAACTGGCAAGAAACTCAGCGGGCATGTCTTTTTTTTGTATTATTTTTCTGTTTTTTTTTTATCTTTTCAACTCAACATTACAATTTTTTATTACAATTTTTGTTACAATGTTGACCTAAAACGAAAGCTTCATTCCCACTTAGTGCAGTCATCTAGAAAATCACTAATTGTATAATAAGCTTTACTGCACAAACGATTTTTCACAACTTTTTTAAATGTATGCGTATTTAGGCTTTGAACGTTAAGTGGACTTTTCTCTAATTCCATTTAATTGTTTGTAGAAGCGGGTATTACGTCGATTTAAAGGAAGGACTTCCAGAGGTTGTGATGAATCATTTTATAAGAGTGTTGTTAGATTCTTTTAATTTTATTTTATGTGAACGGAAATACTAGTGGCGCCATCTGATTTATTTCTCAAGAAAGTATAAAAAGGCGTGTAAGCTGTCGTTTGAATACAGTAGTCGACGTGATTTCAAAGTGAACAGAGTTGAGATTAATTGTGACTGAGTTTTGGAGGATAATTGTACTGATTTTGGAGGATGATTATACTGTTTTTGGAAAATGAATAAACTGTTATTGTGAACCAAGGAATTTTCATTGTGTTTCTGAACTGAACCCAATATTAGGTAGGTATTCTCTATAAATGTGAATTGGTATGAGTAGATTCAATCACAAATTTCTAGTCAAAGGATCTTTGACGTGCTTCTTCAAAAGAAAAAAAAGTGGACTTAATTTGAGTTTGTTATTTTTTGTTTCCTCTCACTGTACCCAATATTTTTATTTTAAATTTTCTTTTTCATAATATTATTTGTTCCCTACACTCACTTTAATATTCTTAAAGTAAAAAATCACCAAAATTCGGAAACATCATGTAAGGTAATAATATAAACTGTATTTGGTTAAATGACATCATCTTGATAATGTTCTGATCAAGTTCAATAACGCTCTTCCTAGTAATTTACTTACTTAGCAAGCAATTATTCCGTAAATGACTATTGTTGCCAAATGAACAAAGAATTTTGTTTATTTTTTAATTAATATATTGTTTCTCAAATAAAAACTAGTTACCAAGAAACCTTGTTGGATCTTAATTGGTATTGCTGTAAATCCGGAAAACATGAATGCATTCATTTAAAATGCACAAACATAAACCAGTTGTTTTAGTGTCTTAATTTTAATGCCACTTTATATTCTTTTACAAGAACTATGTTTAAGTTTATTTTTAGCTAACAATAAAAAACACTCACATATAAGAAATGAAAATAATTTATGGACAGAAAGTTTACATGCTCTTTAACATTATCGGCGACCCCAAACTGTACAAACAAAAAACTTAAGAAGGTCATGGGACACCCGAATAGAACGAAGTTCCTTTCGATTAAAAGATATCTTATAAAAATATTTCCTTTTATAACGCGCGAGAAGGAACGTGTTTTAAAAGATTTTGATCACAGCGCCATCTAACGATAATCGTCTAAAACGTGTCTTGACAACTTTTCGTAAGATTTTTTTCCGTCTAGCCCCCTTTCACAACGCGCGATAAGGAACTTCGTTCCAAAAACGTATTTAGTATCTATTTCCGAACACACGCGGTACACGGTCTGAAACCGCAAGCTGTCACCTAATAATCTTACTCACATATTCTCATTATGCTTCTGTATTTAAAATGTAAAACAGAATAAAGAAGTATCTCATTAATAACGCTTTCCCACAATGTCGACTTTGAACAAATAGAATTTATCACGGTAAAGGCAAGGTAAAAATTCGATTTATTCGAAAACGTTGATCGTTCCAATATTACTCCCAAAATTGTTTCGCGATCGGCGGCTTGTAATTAAATTATTTGAGTATCGAAGGGATCTTCACTTCCTTGCACGGCTCGTAACAATGTGGGACGAATATTAGAATAGTCTTTTGTTAGTATGAGAAGGAGTTTCAAAAAATACGTGAAGATGTGGTGTGATGTGTAATAGTACTATAATTATAAATTTTGAAATGTGAGTTCGACTTCCAGTGGTACCGGCAAACGAACGAGAAAGAGGGTAGACAGATTTGTCTTCCTCAGTCTTCCCGTGCTCATGGCGCTTAAAACAGTGCTGAAATATCGGGACCGCTCAATTAAAAATAATCGTGGTAAGAACCCGTTTAGTAATAGTGTAAGTGATACTATAATTATGTTTGCTATTTAGCACAGTTAAGGTAAAAATACTTCGATAAAGGGTAGGACTGTAGGAGGCGACTGCGCAGTGTCTACTGACAATACAGAGGTCTATGAACGACGGCAACGGCTTTCGATCAGGTGCCTGTTAGCTCGTCTGCCTACGAGGCAAAAAAAATGCTATAGATAGGTTTTTTGTTAATTCAAAATAGATAAATGAAGCTGCGGTTTAGATGATTGGAGAAGGTATCGGTACTTAAATCTAATTTTAAGAAATACTTGTTTGGGCATAATGTGATCGTCCGTCACAGTAGGTAGAGTATTAGAACAACAATCATACCATAAATTTATTCAAACACTCGCGGTTTTCTATACTAAGTAGTAAGATCCCGTTCACGTTAAATTATTTATTATAATATTACTGAGATGTTGTAAGGAACCTAACTATGTGATACGTTTAGATATTATAATTATCGTGCTCTAACTAATATTGTAATCACGATAGATAAACTGTCGTCATCGAGAGGGATTAAACTTAATTCTATATAATTGAAATGGATTACGTAGATGTTAGGTACACACACTAGATACATTACTTAGTATCTACAATAGATCTTCATTAATAATGTAGTGAAATTCATCAAACACTAATCTTGGTATAATCTGTCGCTTCACCACTCAAGCTTTGACTATAAAGAGTAAATTTAATATTTTTCTTACCGACACATTTTATTCTGGACATGCATGTCTACTTTAAAAATAAATTAATTAAATTTCGCGATTAGGTGATTTTTCCGTACATATATAATTTCAATCCAGATTCTTTTGAATTTGCTGTGTAATGATATGGTTCAAACATTTTGTTGCTAAGAATACTATTATTGTAATGTTCACATAAAGCTTAGTAAAGACTACCTACTACTGAGCAAGCTTTCAGTAATCCCCGACTTTATACTTTGTTCCAAGAAAACAAATCTAATAAAGAAAATCACATTTTAACTCCGACAATATTATTAGACTAAGTACATTCACGAGAGTGTCTTATATTAAAATTCCTAGCTCGTGAAATAAGACATAATAAGCTGCTTAGTATTTGAGAAATCTGGATAAACCTAATACAGACAGATCTTTCACTCCAATGACTAGACACAAAAAATATTTTGACGCTACTATTTTTGATGAAGTGATTTTCGTCATGATCATTTCATTTAAAATGTTACTTATTATCTTAAACTTTAAAAAAGTAATTAACGTAGATAAATATTATATTGGACTTTTTAATACTTTTTTATGCTTGTTCAAGTTCACGGTGCTGTTTTAAAATTAGTTTTTACAACAATGAAAATAAAGGTGTCGCTAAATAGTGTCCTAGTCAAATATCTAGGCTACGCTATAATCCAGGCTAGTCAAATATAATTTAATTTCATTATAACCGCTTTTATAATATTATATTTAACTGTTGCTACTATCAATAGAACTGAAATAACTATTAACCGCGTCGACAATCAACACTAAGTTTTAAATAGTTTATTTTAAGTAAAGTTAGTTAAGTGCTTCTCAAATAGCTCGAAGCCGCGCGCCGTTTAATTTGTTTATTGTCAGGCTCAATATGCGTATTCCTCAGCTTCTTTAGCTCCCGTTAAGAGAATTCAAAGACAACTTTTTAATTAACTTCGATTTGTTCTCGAAGTTTTGGAATGCCTCAAGTGTACCATTAAATTTATTAAGGACACGAACTTTTCGGGAATCGGTTTTTGCTCTCAACTTTTAAAAGGCTGAAGTTCGGAAACCCCTCAACGTGTAGACAGGTAATTAGGCAGAAGTTTTCAGGGCTGTTTAAAAATTAAATCGCTTCTGTCTATCCTGGTACGATGACCTTTTTCTTTTTTTTTTTTTTTTTTTTTTTTTTTTTTTTTTTTTTTTTTTTTTTTTTTTTGGACGGGAGGAAATCGCCGGACTTCCACTCGCCCCGCGAGTGGGGTATGTGGGTGTCGAACCGCACCAAAACCTCCCGCCTCTCACGCTCGACATCCGATGTGGTAGGGGTGACAGGACGCGTTCGCGATTGTCGCTTACGTATCGCCCCGTCACCCCCGGACGTCGAACCGGCAGCCGTCGGTGAGGACGACCACCGGCTCACTCGGTGGACGGGCCGATTAAGGCCCGCCAAGATGGGGCCGTGTGGTGTAGGGTCTCCCTCGGCCCAGGCCGGTCCAGGGCCAGCCCGGGTCGGGGAGCACGGCTTGCCATCCCCCGTACAGATGGCACGGAGGGTGCGCGCTGAAGCCTAGCGCGGCACCCCTCGGGTCCGATGTTGGTGGACCCGGTAGTCTTAGGGGGCCAGGTCCCGGGACAACTCCCGAGGTCGGCCCCCCGCTCGACGTCGGCGGCGACGGGGTTGGTCGGGGAGGGAAGAGCTCTCCCTATCCCGCCCCGCCGCCTCCTTCTGCGAGATGGTGGACTCGCAGAAGTCGAGCATAGCTTTCCAGGACTCGTCGTCGCCGAGCATCGATGCCACGACGCCCGGCAACGACAAGTCCTGCCCTACTTGTGCGACCAGGACACGGCGCTGCTCCTCCCATGCGGGGCAGACAGCGAGCGTATGCTCTGCCGTGTCCAGGTCGCTTGTGCAATGATGGCACCTCGTCGTCGGCTCGACCTGTATCCGGTGCAGGTACTTCCCGAAGCAACCATGCCCGGTCAGCACCTGCACCAGACGAAAGGTGAGACGTCCCTCGCCACGACTCACCCAGTCCCTCAGGACAGGGCGAATCGCCTCGACGGTCCTCAGACCCCAGCTGGGGTTGGCCAAGCGCCTTGACCAAGCCTCCAGCACGGACCGCCGAGATTGGGCCTTCCGGTCCCGTACCGCGGCTCTGATGGGACGCACCACACCCAGGGCACGGAGGTCGCAGCGCCAACGATAGTCGTCGGCGAGCGCCTCCGCCTCCAGGTCCCAAGGTGGCGTCCCAGCCAGCACGCACGCCGCCTCAAAGGAGACGGTGCGGTATCCGCGGATGACCCTGATAGCTACGACGCGCTGCGGCCGGTACAGGCGCCGGACAACGGTTGTTGTCCGGTTTCCTGGTCCGGCCCAAACGGGCGCGCCGTACAGGGCCATCGAACGCACCACCCCCGCGTAGAGGCGGCGCACGGCACGGTTTGGTCCCCCGAGATTCGGAAGCAGCCGGCTCAGAGCGCCGGCCGTCCTCATCAGTCGGGGGACGAGCTCCATAAAGTGGGCCCGGAAGGTCCAACGGCTGTCCAGTATGAGGCCGAGGTACTTCAATCGCACCCCGACCTCTATTGGGACGCCTCCAACCACAATTTGGGCCCCTGCAGGTGGCGTCACCCCAGCCCTGTGGAACCACAGGGCCTGGGATTTATTGAGCGCCACCGCGAGGCCCAGGTACGATGACCTACTAATTTATCCGCACAAATTGGTTTCCCTTGGCTACTTAATTTATTATGAATAAAATTTACAAAATTTCATGAGCATAACTTCTAGACTAAGATTAGATGCGATTAGATTACTAATAGTTACTATTTTAAGATTTTTCTTTTTTCATATCTATTACATTTTAGTTACAATAGTTATTTATACTTCCATGTGTGTTTAATTTCTAAAATATCCTCATGAATTCCACGTTAGTTAAAAATGGGAAACTAATAAAAATATGATATGTTTCTATCACTATATTATCACTAGTTACCCGCGCAACTTCGTCTGCATCACAGAGGGATACAATATAGCCCATAGCCTTCCTCGTTAAATGGACTATCCAACAGTGAAAGAATTTTTCAAATCGGACCAGAGGTTCCTGAGATTAGCGCGTTCAAACAAACTCTTCAGCTTTATAATATAAGTATAGATGTAAATAAACCAAATTTCAAAGGCCTGGTTGATAAATAGATAAAACTGGGTAACAGCCCACATAACACATATTATATTTTAAAAATATTATCTGTATATTCGTCGCTACAGCTTGCGAACGCTCGTAGAAGCGCTACCTGAACTTTTAAACTGAAATTGAAGTTTAAATTGCTTGCAAAATAGCAATATTATAGCGTTTTTATTACTTTAGTCACCATTTTAAAAGGAAAATCTTCGCGACAAAAGTTCTAGGAATAAATTTGCAGGTCATTTATAATATTAACATACCTACATTTCAAGTTCAGTACCAAGTCATCGTGATTATTAATTATATAGTATTCTTATTCTTATTATTATGTGCTACTTTCTGCATATCACAGAGTGAAGTATAAAGAAACGGGGAGATTACAGATGACCTTGGAAAAAAACATGAAAATCTAAGAGATATTGAATTGGTGAAAACAAAAGTGATAATATTAAATAAACTTTTTGTTTAGCTTTCATGGCCATACGAAATAAATTGTTGATCATTTCCAAGTTAAACTAGAAATAAAAGACGATCGGAAATAATGGCCCAAGAACCAATAAATAACAAAATAACTGAAATACCATCATATCATTTGGAAGATTGTCTTTATCGACAAAGACCTACCTACGTACTCACAAATTACGATCAACCAGTAAGTAATTCACAACACCACTGACTATAAACGGTGAAGGAAAACATCGTGAGGAAACCTGCATATCGGAAAAGGGTTCTAAAAATCCTTTGAAGATATGTGAAGTCCCCAATTCGCACTGGGCAAGCGTGGTGGACCATGCCTAATCCCTCTCCTGAGGAGACCTGAGCCCAACAGTGGGCAGTAATGGGTTGGTACAGATACCTACGGTAAGTAATAATTGCTAATCGCTGTCGATTGGATTTAAGTAAACGAATAAGACGTTTATAACGCTGTTCGTCGAGTTTCAGTAGCTGAGAGCGTTCGGGAATTCTATTTACATGAAGACTGTGTGAACCGTGTTAATGCAAAATTGATGTTGTTGTTCAATTTCAAATTAATTTTGCTGAGTCGTTTACTGATACATTCTGTACAAGTGATCTAATTTCTATTTTAATAGACAAACAAGATAATGGTATGTAATCGTCTAAAACCCTGAATATTCCATTTAATCCATTTCAGATAAAACTTTTCAAGCTTTACCAGAATATTAAAAAGTGGAAGAAAAAGCTTTACATAATTTAAATAAAAATAGCATGAAAATAAGTCTTTGAGTGCTCCTAAAAGTTGATAAGCAAATTAACATTAAAATCTTAAATTAAATATACAGCATAATTCTCTACGACCTCGGTTCCATCCTGTAGGTAGATAAAAGGACAAAACTTGCAATGTTAAGTACATGAACAGCACATTCACGGCAGTACTTAAACACCGCATCTTGTAGGAATTCCATTCTTTTTCTTTATTCTCTGAATATTAGAAATTCTGGAGTTCACTAGGGTAACCAATGATTATCAATTTCGTTTCAGTTCTAAAACGTTTATTTTTGATCTTGTTTACCCCCTCTTTGATGCATAGTATTGCATAGTTAATGCTGTTAGCCTAAAATAAAAACCTAGTAGGTATATATTTTTTTAAATCTCTATTTTTTTTGCATTTATTTCTTTATTCAAATCTAATGGGAACCTACACCACACATCTACGTAATTTCCCACTTAAATTTGGGTCAAAAAATTTAAGCCATTCTTAAAATGAAAAGACATGCGTAATATTATAATTGCTTAAACTTCGCTGTTACTATTGAGGTTTTTTTTTGTAATTTATTTGATATAATCCAATTTCAACTGTTTTAAACTCTAAAAAGCTTGGTGTTTGGTTGCCCTACCCTAGTACAGTAAAGTGAGTTTATTTTATTGCGGTGTCGGACATTGGACGTAGCAAACTGCCTGTTAACTTGCCGGCTACCTCGGTACACTCACCACATTACGGCAACAATACACTTGAACAATATATCCTTTAAAGTCTAAACCGCCGAACACACGAGGCCATTTCGCTGGTAAAAGCCCCCACAAATTGTATCGCAGTCAAAACTTTGCACAACAAGGCTCACTCGATGTGTACTTGCTTGAGTGGGATTTCAACTTTTTAATTTATTATTTTCACATAGTCTATGTTTAGTTATGATGACGGTTTCCTTATTCGTATTTATTTTGTAACGTATTCCTCGTGAAAGCTTTAAAGAAATTACAAATAGGTATAATATTGTTAAGCCGTTTATCTGCCAACATTTCATCCGATTTGCACCATTCCACATTCTGAAACAAATTCCTTATAATAAATACATTATAAGTAAAATAGAATTAGCATAGGTACATTATATTTTACATACAGGAAAAGTCATATTGATTTATATAATATCAAAAAATGTTAATATATTAAAATATAAACTCAAAATAATGTCACAAAACGGTCAGTAACAAATTAGGACAATTCCGGCAGATTACACACATGTTCGGAAATTTTTGCATGAATAAATAATAAACCAATAACGTTTACAATAATGGGTACCCTTCATACTTCCGCTCATCTTTCAGGATTATTCTGCCGAATAAAATCGAACGAAATTGTATCTGACCCGTAATTTGGATTCAAATAAATGAATAGCAGGGTTTAATGAAAGCTAACGATTGATTTTCAATCATTTAAGAATTTTATTGTTCGCATTTAAATAGTAGAATAAAGAGAATAGCTAATAATTACACTTTATTGTCATATTTCAAAATATTAGTTAATTATAACAATATTAATATTAAATACATTTATACGAATAAATTCACCGGAAAAGGGATTTTCTTCAAAGATGTTCTTTAATCTCTTTACAAAAGATACCAGTGAAACAATTTATAAGGCTCTTTCAGTTAATTACCTTGTGTTACATTAATTTCCGGGAATCTTCATGCGCCTCTTGAAATTGTAACGTCATAATGCTCATAAGGCTTCTGTTATTTTGCCATAAGGCTGGGACGTACTCCAATTGAAATTGGGTTAATTTCATTGGTGTCTTACCCAAATTAACCTGATTTTCATTTCAGATGTAGTTTCAGAAATGCCAAAGCAATTTCTTGCTTTTTTACCTATATGTACGTTGGATAGATAATCCCCAAATTAGCTAGTTTAAAGTTGAACTGATAATTTTTAGGTTTTTTCTCTAAGTCAATCGCAAAAGACCTCTTTAATCAATTTTTAGAGTTTAGAGTCAAAAATGTTTTTCTATTTTCTACTCTGACAAAGGGTCCATCAATGCTACTTAATCTTAATTAATCACGCATTTCAAAAAAATCTTAAGTTTATACCATTAGGTCGATTGAGAAATGAATTCCCAATAAAAATACTTAATATTTAATTCCGAACCTGTGCGGTTTGTAATATTTAACGTTTAACAAGGGTTTTGTAAACATTTTCAACAAAGACTCGACACATAGACGAGGGTATAAACGACCTTTGTTCCATCATACGCTAACGTAATATAACGTAAATAACACAAAAAGTATATTATGTATCGTACCGGCTAGGCCTCGTTAACCCGTTCACTCGAGGTTTTTCCTATAACTTCATTATATTAACCCTTAGTTTGACAACAAAACTGTATTGTCCGAGAATATAGAGTTGTAATTTTTAAAGCTTTATTTTGAACGGTTTGCGCGTCATGTGTACGCGCATTTTGTATGTATTAAAATTTTGTTAAGATAATTTTGAGTAACATTTTATATTTTTTATTCAGTTATTGTAGAACTCAAATGTAGTTTTTAAATTAATTGTCGTTAACATATGTACAATTTGGAGTAATAATAATATTATTATTAAGAGTCAGAGAACTCCGAGAACTCAAGTTTGTTTTTACTTAAGGTAAGTACATTAGTAAAAGCAATCTTACAATCTGAGCGCTGTGTTATATTAAACAAACTATGTAACATTTATTATTACAAGCATAATCAGAACCTCGAATTACATCTAAAATGCGTAAATTAAATTTTCACTCTGACAAAGACGTACATTCTTTTGTTTGTTTATAAATGTTTCATTTAAAGATGATCAATATTAGACCAGAGCGGAAAAAAATTGCCATTACAGTCACGTAGAGGCTGTTTACTCCACACATTGGCCGTTTACGCTTTCAATTGAGCTTTTCCCGGCGAGGCGTTTCTAAGAACTCGTATTCATTAGAGGGCTTTCGGAGATTTGGCCTGAAGCGTGTTCATTCTTTGCTCGTTCATGTTTGCTGCTTGCACGTGGAAGCTCACAGGGGTACAAAAGCTCCCTCGAATAGGGAGCCTTGGAGATAATTGTGAATATGAAATGCTATGCCAATTATGTTATTGAAACCGAGATGACGCTTCCAACATTTTTATATACGTAAATTAATGATGTCGTCTTTGTACGTTACAATTTTAGTATCCTGTTTATTATACAGAAATGTTTTGATACAAAGACGTTCACATGTAAGATATTACACGTGGAGAGAATTATCACCCACTCTCTAGGCTCACTCCCTCGACACAATATCATCCTTATGGTAAACGCAAAATTAAATCATAATTCAAATACTTAAGCGTATTACCAAGAAAAACATGCGGTAGATACATACCATATCTAAAATATATTTCAAGATAAAACAATAAAATGTTAAAACAATTTGTTGTGTAAAGAATTGCGACAAAAACCACAACGTTAATTAAACTGTAACACAAAGAACATACGTAATTGCTTACACTGAATAGTTTTGCATTGACAAACGATATAGTAACTCGACCTTCACACACGCAACTGTAGACGAGTGGAATAAAATCTAATCTTAATTACTCAGACTTAAGTAATGTACATAAGAAAGTTACTTTATAAGTTTATTTGTTTCTTTAGCTGTAATTAAAGGTTGAAGCTAGATCTCTCGGTCTTATAATACGGATTTTCTTTAATAATTAATTAAAGATAAATAAATAAGATCTTTGGTATCTTGTGCACTTATTTAATTGAAGGCGTAAGTTATTAGTTAAGTATTAAATTACTTTTCTGTAAATATTATTTTTTATCCATCTTCAGTATCTGTCTCTGCGTATAAAGTGCGCTTGGTAAGAGTTCTGTCTCAGAGAGACGCGAGAGATTACTGTATTATGTTGAACACTGCAGTGTTATTATGTCTTCAGCAATATTATGTTTAAATAAAATATTAAATAATGTTAGAGAAAATAACAAAAAACGTTAAATCACTCACTGTTATGTTATATTTGTTATACCTATATCAATCTCGTAAATTTATCTTTTGATGTGTACACTCACAACGTGAAACAGTTTCGACCACATCCTATTATCTTCGATTAGGTCATGTTTGTTTCAAGATTACGATACCAATCAAAGAGAATTTGTTACGTAAACATCAAAATAATATTATAAAGGCGTAAGTTTGTATGTATGGATGCATGGATGGATGTATGTATGGATGTATGTTTGTTACTCTTTCATGTAAAAACTACTGAATGGATTTGAATGAAACTTTACCACAATATAGCTTATACATCAGAATAACACATAGGCTACAATTTTTGAATCCCTTTGTAACGCAGACGAAGTTGCGCGGGTCACCTAGTTATCTATATTGATTACAATAATAAATTGTTTATTTACATAGGTTCCTGGAAATGAAATATTTTCATAAAAGCAAATCACAAATTTATTATTCAATTCAATCAAGTGGAGGTACGAAACGTTTAACACTTTTGCTTTTAGTAGCTATTTCCATGTTGTTATGAAATAAAAAATCATAAAGAAATACGTTACAAGACATTTTTATCATAACAACTTTGGAATTTGCACTAATTTTAATATGCATTTGCATGCATAATTTTAATTTTTAATATGCAGGAAAACAGCTATGAGTCCAGTTACGCTGTTCGAAATTGTTTTTCTTCTCTCACCTACCATTAGTCATCGAGACAGAGTTCATTCCTTTTATCTCGAGTCATTGCGTTCGTCCATAGTACGTTTCCAGGGATCATTTTTCCAACATTCCATTACGTTCTGGAATTAACTCCCTCTCTTGATACCCTCATTCTGTTATTTCATTTCTTATAATGAAGTACAAGAATAACATATGACATGTCTTATTGTTATATGAACTAGTCGAACAGTGTATTAGGACCATTTATTTAGACCACGAGATATAAATATTATTGACACCTACCTACCTATTTGTATGTTTTATTTTTGTTGTTCCAGGAAAAAAAAAACTTGACAGGTGTCCCGAATAGAACGAAGTTTCTTTCGATTAAAACATATCTTATATTTTTTTTTCCTAACGTAATACGCGATAAGGAACGTGTTTTAAAAGATTTTGATCACAGCGCCATCTAGCGATAATCATCTAAAACAAAAAAAGTGTCGTGACAACTTTTCGTAAGAATTTTTTCCGTCTAGCCCCCTTTCACAACGCGCGATAAGGAACTTCGTTCCAAAACTTTTCACCGCCTAATTTATACCGCCATAGATCAATAAACGAATTCATGGTTTATTTCAAAATGAACCTAATGCCCACAGAAAACAAAATATATTCGTTTTAAGCTTAGGTCGTTTCTAGTAAGTAGTAGGTACGTATTTACAATTCTAATGTAAATATTTTCCTAAGAAACGGTTCTTGATCAGGCTTATTTCAGTTTACATTACCAGCAAAAGCTTCTTAACTCCAATTTACAAAGTTAAAAGGCAAGTCTAAATGAATGAAGGTCCTCAGAAGACTTAATTATTTCGTCGCATTAATTAAACATAACAAAGTTTCTTGGTACCGTCACAATGTGAGTAACTCAATTATATACTTCTTCGTGAGTAGCTTTCACATTTAAATTGTTGCTTCAACAGGCGGTGAGTTAAAGTGGAAAATATCGAAAACATTCCCTCAGGGTGAATCGAAAATGATGATGTTGTTATTGTATAATTAATTTAATTATTTTTTGGGATTTTGGTAATTGGAATTAAGATCGAAGTTTTAGTTAATGGGAAATCATTTAAGTTCTACCAAGCTATAAAAATAATAATAGTCATAGTAGGTATACATAAATACATAAAACTATTCGACTAAGCGTCGCCTCAGTGCTTGTTTGGCCTATCTGACATTTTTTACGAAAATGACTTTTTAATGCAGTATTATAAAGAATAAAATTTCCATCCGACTGGTAATTTTTTTTTTTTTAAATATTACATTCTAAAACAAAAAAAAATCTCATTTCAATTTTTTTCTCAACACGGCACTTAAAGAAAATTCCGTGCTTGTTTGCTGTCTCCTGTAAAATTTGCTCGAGTGCAGATAGGCCAAACAAGCACTGAGGCGACGTAAGGCAAAGAAGTGGCCTCATAGTGTTATAACATTGACATTAAAGAAGTCCATGAAAGCAAGAAGCAACTATTTAGTTAAATTTTATGATTCATTTTA
This sequence comes from Trilocha varians, assembly GCA_030269945.2. Classification (NCBI taxonomy): domain Eukaryota; kingdom Metazoa; phylum Arthropoda; class Insecta; order Lepidoptera; family Bombycidae; genus Trilocha; species Trilocha varians. The sequence goes on along the minus strand of AP028267.1, from coordinate 6,083,712 downwards.
ATTATTAACGTGTTTGTAAAACAATAGGTTCTCTCCACCATCGAATATGTCAGATCAGCAACTGGGCTGCAATCAGCTACGGATAAGCATCCAGTTGCAGTATTTATACAAGAAACTAACAAGTTTATATTTTTGTAAGAAATCTAACGGAACGAACTAAGGAAACGGTTGGCTGTCAAGTTCCAGTCGAGTTTCGTCTGATTTTTCCTTTTTCATCGGAACGCCGAAGCTCTGTAAGCCGCAGACTAACGAACTAAACTCACTTACAATGTCTCTGAATGAACAGAACTTGTCCTTTTAAATTTTTACTCGTGAAATACTGAACTTCCTTTTTTGTCGTCGCTTAGTCTGCTGGAATTTTATACTAGTTTGTCTTTAAATTGTAAAAAGTTTTTTGTACTCTGATGGATCATTTTTGTGTCTTTTTGTCAGTATAATTACGAGATAATAAAAATACGTATACCATAGTATTTAAACATTAAACTTTATCTATTAATCATTTATAAGAAACATACAGTAAAAAACTAAAGTACCTACATGTCGTTCAGATTCTCGGAGCACTACAAAAATCCCTTATTTGCTAAAAATCAAATAGATTCCGGAGAGATAGTGAAGCGCCACTGGAGTTTGCATATTTTACACGGTCGACTAACCCTCTGCCTCTCGACACAAAAAACTTCCACGTCAAAGCGTGTAAATTTTTAATTTGACCACATCTGGGTTCGATCGCATGGCTGTAGCGAAATAAAAACAAAAACCTAAATTATTTATTCGTACAGGCTTTAGAAACGTGTAGCTTCTATAATAATTGGGTTTACTTTCTTTATTTAGGTAATAAACTGGTTTGAGGCGTATCAGATTTGGGTCGACCGTCTAGTCGTCTAGACTTTTTAATGAGTATAACATTTTTTCACCACGATGAACTGACAACTGATACTAGAAAAGGGAATAGGGATTTTCTGACATCTACTTTTTTTTTTGATTTGGAAGAAATTTCTGGATATGTAGGAGTTGAACAGCACTAAAACCTCTAACTGCTCACACTCAGCGTCCGAACCCCGGCTGAGGCCAGAACCCAGCATGACGGGTTATGACGGACGGCGCGACGCGTTACGCACTCGGCACTCTTTCCCGTCGCGCCGCCCCCTCTGACATCTACTGGAAGCTCCATTAGAAGATAAAATCTGCAACGAAAATACACATCAATAGAATCAAACACGCATTGCATACCCTAGCTTATCGAAATCGATTAAGAATGGCACACTTATTCGATAAACACTCCACATTATTATTATTGGCATGTATTTAGCTAAAAATAGTACCTAATCAAATTGATTGTAGGATGTAAATTTGTAAACAATTAAGTCAAAACTTTACTTCTGCATACCCTGAATAAAATATACAGGCACGCCACTGTTGCCATGCTGTATCTAGTGTTATATACCTAGATTTTATCAGCTTTATGTAAAAAAGTTGTTAAAGCTCGGCGCGACGGCTCTATTAAAACGTTCGTGCTATAACAGCAAAGCTTCCTGAAATTCTGATATCAACTGAATATTCTAGCAAAAATTCAGAGCCACTAAATTTTACTGTTACTGTAAATACGACGATCACATAATTTACACTAACGTCAACACTTCGACAAACTCTTTTTCAATCACCACCGAGAGACACATACGGGGGTTTTAAGCAGAAATAAATGGGAAATAAACAGTGAAACGACCTCGACGTACCATTGCTCCAGAACAAACTCTGCCCTTGGGGACCAACGCGTCACAATTGCGTCGTTTTTCATTTACAGCCCGTTAAACCACGGTACCCGGGGCTTATGCGATAGCTATTGGCTCAGTCATAAACATACACTCAGTCCATAAAACTATGTAGTTTGCGATGCCGTAGCGCTCAACTATGGGTTTTGTTATTAAATGGCCCATAATAAACCGTAATGTACGTATTGTTTTATCAACTTTTATGTGTTCCCAAAGAAGTTATTATGTCCCCATATCAATATTACGGTGGGCTGTGCCAAACTTCTCTACCAGTTAGCCGTGAGTAATGTATAGAGGGCACAATAATATTTACTCCAGTAGGTATATATTTAAAAATATATCCAAGAAGCACTTCGATCAGGTGGGCCGTTAGCTCGTCTGCCTACGTGGCAATAAAAAAAAAAAAAAGAATAGTTACACACCTATCGTGAGACCCTGTAATATTTTAAATAGTATCTAAAATAGGTATAAATCTTGTTACCCCTCGCCTTTACAATTCTAGCTGAGTCTAATCCCTATCTATGGATTCCCAAGCGTCGGTGTAAAAGCCAGATCGGCTAAAACCACCTGTCGCTCATCAACCTACATTGAAACTCACCCTAACGCGTGGGAGGACTAAAGATTGTTCTTTCTTTAACAGAAAATACTAATTGCCTTAACAAATAAGACTGATTTCGAGCTGTTGAGTGACAGCGCCGACAGTGAAATCGAACCGAGGATCTTCTCGTTGATGTAAACTTGAATTACGCTGTTTACCATGTTACTGTCGCTGAGCTCAGACGCGACGTGTCAAAATAAACGTGTTTACAAGAAACACGAAAATAAAAGTGTTTTTTTTTTAATGGTACCTACTTTCATGCTTGCCTACTGTTAATTTCTTAACTATGGATTAATATCTGTGTAGTCTGTGGATTATTCCTTGACGGTATAACAGTAACTCAAACACGGCAAACCTTTAGTTCGTCATTAAATTTGTTGAATTTTCATTGAGAAACCTATTTATAAAAAGGGATTGCAGGTAAGTATTCTGTTTTTTTAATAAAAAAATAAATGTGTAGTAAACATTTCAAAATTCATTCATCTTCACTTAATAAAATAATAAATAAGTATTTATTATCTTAACATGACGAGTTCAAACAATGTTAGTAATCTTCAACCCCAAAAAATAACTCAACATAAAAAACAATTTCTTTTTGCGAACCATTTATCAGAAAATACAACTCCACCCGGACAAGAGACAGATAAACCTTGAATTGTCAACGTATTTTCGCATTGTTTGTATCGGGGTAATCGAGCAATTATCCTTCAAAAAGAATACACAGGATCCCTTTGTAATAAAGATCAAAGTTATATTCTGCACGGCTGCCGCAAAATTTCTCAACAAACAGACACAAAGGTGCCAATAACATTCCTTTAAGAGCTTTTTTTGTCAAAAGTAATGGACTCATCATGCTATTTGTTACATTTTGTGTACTTTCAGTAGAAGATGAGCAGGGACGTGAAAATAAAATATGCACATTGGAAAAATACAGTGAGAAAAAACAGTAGGATAAGCTTAAGTAGAATCCTTACAAATTTCAACAAGCTAGCATGGGTGCGGTGTGAGGACTCGAGTGGTTTTAAAGCGTTGTAGAATATTTGAATGCAGGTAGTATTGCAATATTTTACAGCTCTTAACATAATTAACGCAATTAGGTGTAAAAGTCTAAAGCCTATTTAATGGGAAGGTTGGTGGCTAGTCTCTGCAATGTCAGAACATAGAGTGACTGCCACGGATCATCTTTTAGCAGGAACTTTCCTTAACCTCGTTTCTGCCAATAGGCAGTTCCGTTCCTTGGAGTATTCCAATAACGCTACTAAGGAGTCTCTTGAAACTTATTTGAATAATATTATTATTGCTATATCGCTGTGTATTCTGACAAGCAGATTTTATGTAACTAATTACTTTTCGTGGCCACTTACTGTTACCATCAAGAGTAACTTGAACTCTACTAAGTCTACTTTAATTGAAATAAAATAATATTGTAATCGAGCACAGTTGAAACATCAACACAAACACTGATGAAAAAATTAATTAAATTGAAATAAACGAGGTACTATTACTTGTTTAATTTTGGCGAATGCTTCAGTGTCTTAATTAAAACATTTGCGAGGAAATTTTTGTGGCTTACTTCGTTTTTTAATAAAGCAATTTTAATGATTCTGCAGAAAACCTTTCTTGGGCTTATTAGTATATCTATTCTTTATTTTATAGAGCCCGAAGGTTACATCAACATGGCCTTGTTTTGCTTCAACAAGATATTGTTAATGTAGATATTATCTTGTTTAGTTTCATGTTAAAAGAAAAGAAATTTATTTTATTCACGTTTTCTTTTTCTTAACTTGGAATTAAGGCACCTTTGAGAAAAGGATAAATTATGTTGATTGAGTAATTAATTTCACATTTTTAATTTTATTTTTTGAGTTTTTAATTTTGTAACTTTTACTCTGAAAGTAGGTTTTATTGATTTTGGTGTAACTCAAATCGACTCGATACAAACGAACAACTCAAAACAACAACAAATAATTTGATTTTAAATAAAAGTAATTCAAGATTAAACTACTGAGATGTTTTAAACCTCACTTGAAAAAGATTACCTAACTAATTATTATAGTTAACAATCAAAATTGACAACAATCAAAACATACATTTAGATTTGATACACAAAGCACCCCTTTCCATCTATCTAAAACGCTATTTCAAAGCAGTTGTCATCTTTCAATGTAAGGAACAATCTAGTTAAACCTTTGTTCGGCATCAGAATAGAATTTCGATCAACATGTCCGAGGTCCTTTGACGTCGTCATGTAATTCAGTGTTGAGTGTGGGACGCTACCACCCACCTGTATTCAATTTGATCGTATTCAATTGTAAACAAGCGAGTCGCCTACTATTGTGCCTTTGATTTGAAAGACATTTTGACCGACAAATCGATATTCTGTTTTCATAAATTTTGATTTGATTTTCTGTTTTGATTAGAATATCTTCGTCAGATTGTAGACGTCCATTGCTGGACATGTCTCCCTCAAAGCTCAACAAATTAACCGATTCCGTGGATTCTCAGTTTTTAATCATTCGCCTGCTTTACTTCTTCATGCAAAGGTATAATATAATAGTGGACCTTCCTTCTAAAAGCGCTTTATAATCAAATACTCGAATACTCAACTAAGCTGGTTAATCTGTAATACTTTCCTAGCTATTTTAATCGAAGTGATTAGGTACACGTTTTAGGTGTGTATGATAATGAGGCTTATGGTTCAAGCGTATGCGGCAAGTGATTTTGTCTCTTGTGTATTCAACACAAGTGAATTATCTAAGGTTAATTTTATTCACAAAGTGAAAAGTGTGTGTATATCGTTAATATTAAGATACCAGATTATAGATTAATATTCAACACACGTCGTTTGATAATAACAAAGTAAACTTCACAATCAGGATTAAGACTTCGAGATCGAATCTCAACACGAGTTCCATACAAACTTACTCACACATGTTTCTCTATGTAGACCAATAACCAATAATTACTTGTCACGTAGAGCCTCGTGTCGCAGGTAAAGTGTCGCGAACAAGTTGAAGTCACGTTTCGTTATTACTCCTTCTATTAATTGCACGTCAAGAACTCATTTCGGAAACTTTTCGCCGTTTATGACGTTGGCATGAGATAGCGTAAAACGGAACGTTTTTCTATCTTTCGATAAAGATAAGAGAAATAAAATGATGTAAATGATCGTTATTTGTTGTAATCGCGTTTTAATGCATTCTTGGAGTTTTAAAGAACTAAAATAAAATTTAAGTTATAGAGTGAAGTTGACTAAATTTCTTCATTTACTATATTTTAGATACATGATGATTCTTTGTCATCTTAGGCTCAGAAATTAGTCCAATAAGCAAGTCATAATGAAACAAAAACCAAAAGCACTGTAATCACCAGAAAAAGAGCAACAGCAAGAGTATCAAATATCAAAAAATGGTTTCAAATATCATTGAGTATACTTGCTCATCATACGCGGAATCTACTTTAATATAAAAATCTGTGAGCACACGTTTCATTGACAGAACGGCCGTGACTCCCGCGTAACCACGGCGACGCTTCCGCAAAGGAAATTGCCACTCCCTCGCGTCTCATAAATCAAGTTTCAGGTAAATTTGAACATTATTACACAGATAAGATTCTTATTAATTGGGAATTTTGATTTAACGGTTATCGCGGTTACTTTAGAATTTTTACGAAATGTTAATCAAAACAGTTTAATTACGAACTTTATCAATGGTCTGTTCAACCTTTTTTTTGGCTTCAAAACAAGATATGAAGATTAAAGTTGTTGTTTGTAAAGTTCTTGATTACAAACTGCTATGTATTTTGTGTCTTTTTTATATTTTATTCATAACCATGTTATATTTCTTGTTTTAAATTTATAGTCTTTCTTGGTTTTTAAATCTTGGGCAGTTCGACGTAGGTAGGTACGCCTAACTACTTTAATCCCTATGTGTAAAAAAATAGTAGGTGCCCCTCAATAGTTCACACCTAATTCTAATTACATAAATCAAGAAGAAAAGTAAATCGTGTTGATATTGTAATCTGGTCTGGTTGTAAATACTTCCTAACTATTGTAATCCATTACATTTTGAAGAAAAATGGTCAAATTTAGTATTTCCTGCTTATTCCCTTCTTTATACGGCTCAGGAGCGGAAAAACCTTTTCATTTTATTCGTTGTTATTGTGCCCTAGGGTAATGAGGTCCATTATTACACGACACTCGAATCGTATACAAAATTGGGATACATTTTCACCCGGGCACAATTTAAATTCGCAAATTTTATATTCATAAAAGCAGCAAATTAAATCCCTTTATTACTTTGAAATTATTTGGGATCTGTAAAAATTTCGCTCTCATAAACTTCAAAAACAGAAAACTCGGTGTCCCGGGTAGGACTACCATGAGGATAAAATATATCCTTAGATGAGATTTCAAAATATTATTATATTTTATGGAAGGTGATAGATAATGCTTTCACTAGGAAAATTCTGGGTTACGGTAATTTCTACCGGTTAGAAAGACCGGTTCATCTTTGCTGACGTCTTTAAAAATGAAACTTTTACTCAAAATAATAAGTATAAGCAAAATATTAATAAATAAACTGATTTATTGCCTATAAAATGAGCTACAACATCAACTTACAAACGGCCACAACTTTAACAATAAAAGACCCGGAGGCATAAAATTGTCGAGATCAAATTGTTCGAGAATATTTCGCAAAGCACTTATTTCTCGGAGTGCAAACAGAGGCGAGTGTCTCTCAGCTCAAGGGGCTCAGTTCTCAAGACAGAGATTCGTCGAGATGTAGAACTATTGCAGTTTCGAGTCGAGTCTGAGTTGAACAACTCGGGACACGCTCCTGGGACGAGTGCTCGCTGGGTACCGACTTATCTGTACCACGTTTTGTATTACACATTGACTTTTAATTCATACTACTAAATAATATTAATTTTCTTTGAGTTCGCTTTAGACCTCCCCTTTATTGAAAGGTCTTTGTTTTTCAAATCATTCGCCGATGAAAATATCCTAAAAAAACAGCCTCTGCTCTACAGTCAGTATTATAGTCAGAAATACATCCAACGACAAATCTTATAGCAGATTGACTAAGGAGTCAGCAGTATGCTTACTATGCTGATAAGGCAGGTACGAATAAATGACATCAAACAGAACAGTTGCACATTCTTACTGGAATTATGTATCGAGCAATAAAGAACTACGCTTAATCACAAAGCTACGTACAGACGAGCGCAGCTGCCGTCAACAGCGCGAGTCGAGTGCTTTCATCAACTTAGCCTCTCTTCAACCGAATACTCGTTCACTCACTTCGCGCCTCACATCCTAAACCTAATGCACGAATGTGCAACTAGATATGAAACTTTAGCTCTGTCTATAACATTTTGTATTAAAGTAAAAATAACATACTGAATTTTTAATTAAGCTTAGTTTTGAAGTAGTTGTAGGTTTAGTTACAGTAGATGATGGTTTCACCTCTGACCTCTGTTACTATTAACTGATACACAATGAATGTGTTCTAATTCTTTTTTTTCAGTATTATTAAGATAAATACACTAATTTCGATGTACATACCTACACGATTTTTCAACTTATAGATTAACTACTGTCTACCATGAAAAGATCATCTTATACTCTTTTACGTTAATATCATCAAATTTATGTTTTTTAGGTCGAAAATGTTAATCAATTAGAGACTGCACGATTACATATCCCAAGAGAGATTACCAAGCACTGAATCAATCGCATTTATCTTCCCGTTCACATAAAAATGGGATAAGCATTAATTTAACTGAATAAATGGTTTCCAAACGAATCCCTACAGTCGAATCAGCATTTCCGAGCAAATTAAACTCACTTCAAATTAAAAAGCAATAAAGCTTTGTCGCTCCCAAACTCACGAAATATAAAAGTAATTCGTATTTCTGAAAAATACAACAGGAAAAATTCTGGAAAATATTAATACGACATTAGGCTGCTTTAAGAAAAAGGTAATTGGGAAAAAAGTGTAGCGACACCGCCCATCGTCGGCGTTTTGGTAATGGATTCAGGCGGAGTTGACGAAGCACTTTTAAACTTTACATGTTGGTTGCAAGCATCCCTCCAATGAAATATGGCTGCGACCCTAACAGCCCTTCACCTAATTATGGAAATTTATAACATTACTGTTTCTTTGACGTTTTCGGTGCGGTAAACGATTTTATCGAACAATTAGGTGAACTGACAAAAACTTTTCAGTTTCTTGAATTCAAATATACGACTATCATTAAGACCCGGTTGTTTCATTATTTAGATTAAAATCGTTTTTCATCAAAGCAAATCATATTGTAGTGTGACAACCATTTCTTCAAACTCTGAAGAATCCATCAACAGATTGCCTAAGATTAATTAAAGATTTTTAAATCAATTTTTTGCAATAAGTAATACCAATATATTCAAATAACCTCGACAGTTTATAATTACCCGATTCGTCGGTCACTATCACGATTTTCCATTTCCGTTTTCGGATGCCTCTCTGTGCGAAGTTTTCGGTTTAATACATTTTAAATTAATTCCCAAACGAATCGAAAAGATTCGATAATGGAGCGGGATTATTCGATTAAGATATTGCAACTTTCGCTCATATTTTATGGAACATTTTCGATTTAGGTTGAACAGTTACATTTAATTTTTCACATCAATTATTACGTACTACGGTACCACTTTGCTTTTTCCGTAGTTCCCCTGAATCAAACTCGGAACTTTGGCTGAAATTAACTAAAATAGAAAAGAAAATACGCAGCAAAGATTTTCCTGGTAATAAACGTAAAATATCACTATGGAAAACATTTAGGAAACTCAAAGCTAATTAGAGACATCCTAAGCTGGTTTACGAGAACGTCCAGCCTTAAATTAGAAATTCGATTCATCTTTCAACTAATTTAATTTCGGAGGCCGAACTTTTCAGGACAAGTCTGACGTAATAAAATTTATGTCGATCGGAGAGGAAACTTCTTAATTAGCGTCGGCCCATAGAGGGACCACTCCGTAACGCCCTATTAATCTGATCACAGGACATTTTCAATTTGCTTCGTTGATTACGAAACGATATAGACGATTTCACATTATCCTTGTTCGGCGCGATAATTCTTCCGTAAATTCAGTTTATTGAAGTGTTTCTGTTCTTAAATTAAATTAGATTAAGTCCGTTCCTAATGGATAAATAGATATCTTTTTTTTTCTTTTTGCAATATTCCGAACAAAATGGTAATTGAACAACAGCAGTCCATCTAAAGAGTCGTTTCAAAGTTATATTTCAACCGACAACATAAGTTCGGCTATTACTGTCTACGCGGATGTCAAACTCTTATGAGAGCAAATAACAATGTGTTTAGTATACTGCCTTCCGAAATTGTATTGATATTAGTCGTTGCAAAGAGGTACTTGCCTTCCAAGCGATCACAAGATCCAATCGGACGGTACCTGCACATCCTAATTTGTAAAGAGATTATTGCTAAATTTTTCGATCAACCACTGGCTGAAAGTGCTGAAGGAAAATATCACTAACTAGCCTGCACTTTAGAGAAGGACTGAAACCCTGGACTGTCCTTTGGAAATAATGATACCTATATATAAAATTCCTCAACAAGCGGTAATGAGTTTGCACACTGTAATGCGTAATTGCAAGCACATCAGGAATCGAGAACCAAAACACACCTCCAACAGTTAATGAATGAGGTTGACTGAAGGATGGTGATTCATTCTGACTTCAACAAATTACTGCCATAACGTCCAAACTGGCACCTTACATAGGTTTTCAATTAACCCCTCTTGATGGTTCGATCCAAACACAAATTTTCAAGTATATTAATTGGTTTTTACTTTGAATTGATCGCCCTTGTTTTTTTCTTGTTTTCGTTTCTCCAATGGTCAGACATTGTTTTATTTTCAAGATTAGTGTCGTTATTAGAGTTTGCAACAAAAAAATTGTTGTACTCGTATTTCATTTGTAAAATAATATACAACTACTGGTTTAATTTAATCCTTAGGTCTGTTCACTATTTCTTAAAACTTTAGCCGAATACAAGCTTTAAAAATTCTACGGGCGACTTTTGGCAACTTTCGAGTGCCATAAATGATTTATCGTTTGCAATTTTGTACTCTGAACTTAAAAAGAGCGCAGACTGAGAAGATATTTTTAAAGTATTCAATTTTTTTAAGACCTTTATTTTAAATATTTTTATTTCTTACTTTCGTTTTTGAAACCAGATACGTATAAAATTACTTAGGACTATTTACGAGATTATATCCCGGTACCAGGAGGACCTTATGATTAGTTTAAAAAATTAAATAAAAACCTAATTAGAACAATTTTTGATATATTCTTTACTATAAGCCCATGGACGATATATCCTTTCAAGTTTACGATATACCGTGCATATAAGCCATTGAGTTTAAACACTAGGTTAAGCCTATCTCGTGACGAATCTACGTAACACTCTCGTAACCTCGATGTCTGTTAGTTCTTATCTTCATCTATCTTATTATAGTATTAAACAATTTGCAATTTGTCAAGCTTTTAAGTGTTAACAAACAACACTCTGATAGAATATTCAGGACCTCTTGATCCGACCCTGTTCAGAAAATCTCTATCAGAAATTTCACCCTGCGGCATTTATATTTCATTACCAAAGCCTATTATTATAATTACCAGATTGTTTTAATTAGAATATGCTTTTATCCCCCCATTTTGCGTTGAAAGCTCATTTTATGGTTTTATGTTCAAATGTATTTAGAATAATGGGCTATTAATTGAATGACTGAAAAATCCCGCAGCCGTACTTATTTTTATGTTTTATGAAATTTTGTGGTATCTATACACATAGGGGGGATGATAAAAGTTTCAAGGTTAGAAAAATTGTTGAAGTTTTATACAGTCAGTATTGTGGAAATGAAGAAACAAAGATTTTCAAAGATGTGATTTAATTATCGCTTCAATGGAGATAGATGGAACTAGATCGTAGACACTATGAAATATATTTCGGTGAAAAACGTAATTATATACTTTCTCTTTTGTTTTAATACTATGATATAATATTATTATATTGAGTAAAAAAATCTTGTAAAAATTTCCCTTCCGTTTTATAATTCTGCGCTTTCAACTTAACATTAACCGCAGAATGATCCGCCTTAAAACTTTCAACTGACCCTAACGTTAAAACATTTTTATTTTACGACAGTATTAACTTCGTTCATGCGAAAAATCTGAAATAGGTACCTACTTTAACTGGAAAATAATTTAGTAAGACGCAAACTTATTAACTTTAATTATAATGATTCCATATTAATTGTGGTTTTTTGAAAATACTTCTTTGATTTTCAATCTTCAAAAATTAGTTTAATACACAATTTTTATACTTTCAAAATATTTTTAAGTTGAATGGCTTTTTTTTTTTTTTTTTAATACTAACCCCCCAACATAATCGGGGCCCTTATGTACAGTTACCTCGGTCATTCTAGTTCTCGCTTTTTTACGTCCTTTCATACCGCATACTACACATCCATTCATCTCAGTCAATCTTTTTTACTGGTGGGATTTCCAGTGTAGCTAGCTATTATTTACTATTTATTTTATTAACATCTGGGTACATAAATGATTAAACTATGTTCCATATATTTTGACGCTCTAAAATAATTATTTTATATTTTATTATTACTACTTATTCTATTATTATACGAGTACATTTGTGCTACGCTTATGCTAATGCTTATATAAGATTATTGGTAAATACATTTATCTATTTGCTATTGTTTCTTAGAAAACATTATACTTTATTTATTACTACTGCCTATTATTATTACTTATTTCTATTTATAACAACTTTAAGTATCTTAGTAATAAATTTTACAAATATTTCTCTCTCTTCTTTTCTCTGAAATATCTCTTGTAGGTTTTCTCGTGTTATGTTCCGTCCTATTATCAATTCTGTTTCAAACCTTTCCAAACCAAAGATTGGACATTCCGTCAGTAAGTGTAGGATTGTTTCGTCTTTTTCTCTATCACATGCACACGAGGAGTCTTCTTTACGCCGAAACCTTTTGAGATAAGCGCCAACACCTCCATGTCCTGTTAGCGCTTGTGTAATGATTCCATCTGGTTTAAAGTGTTTTATGACTTTATATGCATCTTTTGCATTTGGGAAGAATATTTTGGTACCTTCAGCTGTTGTTCCGGTCCTGTATTTTTCATCCCATTTGTCGATGGATTCTTCACGAATCCATCGTTTTACAAATGATGTTGGGCATAGGTCGTATCCCGGGACCGTTCTCTTGTTAGCAGCGTCTTTTGCTAATTCGTCAGCCCGTTCATTCCCCTCGGTCCCCACATGGGCCTTGACCCAGTACATTATGATGCTTTTGCCTTGTGCCTCCGCCTTTTTGATGTTATCTTTGATTAGGTTTCCGAGGGGATGAAGAAGGCCAATGTTGGATATTGCTTCAAGTGACGACCTGGAATCACTAAAGACACCTATGGATACCGCAGGTTCCTTTAGGATGTCTTCCGTCGCCTTTAGGATTGCCAGTAGTTCAGCTTGGTATACAGTGCAGTGTGATGACATCTTGATTTTTTTGTTACTTGTTTCTCGGCCTTCCCTCCATCTACTGTACGCAGCACCCACTCTATTGTTTGTTTTACTACCGTCTGTGTAATACTGTGTGCTTGTTTTACTTATAGCTTCTTCTATGTCTTCTTGTTTGTGCAGGTTTTGATGTTCTATTGTTTTCCACAGTGCCGGGTGACCGAGTTTCCAGTAGGGATCTCTTGTTTCTATTTTGGTATCCTTTAGATCTTCTATAGGCTCCCCTTTTCTGGCTTTGTGCATTATTGTTACTTCTCTGATCCTAAGGTCTAGTGGCAGTATCCCAGCCAGCAGCAGAGCAGAGTGCAAAGAGGTTGTTCTATACGCTCTGCAGATCTTTAGTGCAAAGCCCCTCTGTAGAGTCCACAGTTTCTTCTGCATCATCTTTTTTCTACTCGCTGGCTCCCAGGCACTGGCCGCGTAGAGTAAAATGGGCTCCACCACAGCGGTTTAAATCGCGTGGATTACGTCGGGGTGGAGCCCCCAACTCACCCTGGCCGCTCTGGCTATCTGGTTGTAGATCTTGATGACTTTAGTTCTAATGTTTTTGAAATGCGCGTTAAAGGTTAGACCCTTATCGACGGTCAGTCCCAGTATCTTTATTTCCTGTACAGGTTTGATATTTTCGCCTCCCATTTTCAAAAGTGGTTCGTCGTATTTTCTTTTCTTTGTGATAATCATAGTGTGAGTTTTGTGGGGTGCAAAGCGAAGTTTGTTCCTGATACCCCATTTATAAACATAATCCAGTGTTTGATTCGCTTCTTTTTGTATATCCGCTGCCTTATGCCCATCGAATAAGAGAACCACGTCATCTGCAAAAGCATGGACGCGGCCGCTTATGCCTTCCAGTTCCTTTAGCAGCGGGTTCAGTAATAGGTTCCAGAGTATTGGGCTTCCAACAGATCCCTGAACACATCCCTTTTCTGCTTTTCTACAGAACTCCTTTCCTGCATATCTGACTCGTACTCTCCTGTTGTCGAGATAGTCAGCCATGAGCCTTCTCATATTTATGGGAACTTCTTCTTCTGCCATCCGAACTTTTATTGCAGGCCACCATGTGGAGTCGAAGGCTCCCTCGATGTCGAGCGACACCATTACGACCATCCTTTTCTCACTAAGTTTTGCCCGTATATGGTTCATCATGTCGTAGAGGGAGTCCTCGGTGCTCTTCTGAGGCATAAATCCGTACTGTCTGCAGCTTATTCTTGGCAACAGGTGCCACTTCAGTCTGTTAACAATCATTTTCTCGAATATTTTCCCCATTATTGGGAGAAGACCTATAGGCCTGTATGATTTGGCGGTCGAGTAATCATCCCTACCTGGTTTCCTTAGTATGATGACCACAGCTTCTTTCCACTCTGCTGGAAAACAGCCCAGACCAAGGCATTTATTGGCCAGTGCCAAGAATAGATCAGGGTCTTGTAATATAACTCGCTCGCAGATGTCCAGAGTAAACCCATCACCTCCAGGAGCCTTTTTGGGGTTAAAGGTTTGTAGTGATGACATGAGCTCAGTCTTTGTAAAAGGCGGGTCATATTGTTCGTTATGACTCCACTCGTTTACTACACCGGCCTTTTGTCGCACGACTCTGTGTACCTGTATATCCTCGTTTGCTGCGTCCCTCGGGTAGAATGTTTCCGCAAATATGAATTTGTTTAAGTATTCTTATTTCGTGATTGTATTGTAACTTTATCTTATATATTACTAGCTGCACCGCGCAACTTCGTCTGCGTCGAAAAAATAAAAAAAAAATTAGGGGTGCACTACCCCTAACATTTAGGGGGATGAAAAATAGATGTTGGCCGATTCTCATAGATACCGGATAAGCACAAAAAATTTCATCAAAATCGGTTAAGCCGTTTCGGAGGAGTTCAAGTTCGAACACCGTGACACGAGAATTTTATATATTAGATTAAAGCTGATACAAATAGGTCCATACTTATTACATAATAAGAAAACTTAAAGAGGCAAACCTACCTATACCTATTTGAAAACACGAAACATTCTCGTGGTTTAAATTTCGTACGTTTGCTATCTATCTTCCAAAAAAAATTACACAAGGCAATAATTTATAACCAAAATCTTGTAATAAGTTATTTATTAAAATAAAATTAAATTATAATCGAAACCTTACACGCAATTGTTTCTGCTCACTAATATTCACCGCAAGTAATAATTAATGTCATCACAAAATAACAAGTTGCTTCGGTACAATTATAATGCAATCGAATTCAGAGTTCACCCACAATTTCAAAAGCAAAGAGGTCACAAATGCAGCTTCAAAGCCGACGTATAATCCCATTTCCAATGCCCAATTCTGTTAGTCGCCAGTAGGTCTGGGTTCTAACGTAACTCGAAAAGGCTTTCACACTCACTGAACTATTAATTCTCGTTCGTGCCTTTAAGTGAGACACCACTTAATATTGTTTTTCTTGAAATCGGATTTGTTTACTATCCAGAAAACGTCTGTTAAGAAACTAAACAACAAAGTCACTCTCATGAAATTAGAAGCAATGGCCTGTCGTTGCTTTTAGGCTTATCAGTATCCATTTATTTGCTCATTTTTTACATTATATTTTTAAAAAAACAATCACAAAAAAATAAATTTAAAAATACAATATAAAAAACAGAGGGCCACTGGAGACGGGGTCTACGACCCAAGTTAGGCTTATTATTATTATATATGGCTATTATATAATAAAAGAAGAAAGTCACCAATAAAATCTACATAGCACTACTTTTAAACATAATAAGTTTTTTATTTAAGTAATAAATCCTTTATTATTACTAGTTGTACGTAAACGAACGTTCAATTATCTTTCTATTTTACCAAAAAATAATCATGAAAGAATATAAAATAATTTTTAATTTTAAAATTTGGGGCATATCCGGCAGCGAGAATAAAGTTTTCATCGAACCCGCCTCGCCGCGAGTATCGGAAAAACTTGTCAAAAGAAAAGTTACGAGATGGCCTACCCGTATAAAAGTTTGTATGAAATTTAAATCTGCCACATAAGCCTATTCATTATAATTCAGTCCTGTTATTTTCTTTTTAAGATCATTCTTGTGTAACATTCATATAACCTTAAGGGTCTTACGTTGCTCTCAAGTTTAATATCTTTTGGTTGTTATGTCGGTAAAGTCCATGTTACAACCAGAAATAGCATTATAAATAGCATACCTAACTCTGATAACAAATGATTCTTTAACATTAATGCTCAAATCCAATTACAGGAACAACACAAAAACAAAATCATACATGTAGTAAAATATTATGAACTGTTGAAAACCCTTGGCTTTGTTTGCGTTTAGATTAGGTAAAGTTGTTTTGAACTTAATTAAACTGAGAGATATGTACTCTCAAAACAAAACACTACAATACGGCTTCAGATTAGGAGTCGCGCGTTATCATCTCAAATATATTTTCCCCGGTCATGGGGCTCCTATTTATTCAGTACAATGAAACCCCGTATGGAATTAACGAAGTTCACCAAAAACAATTTATCAGGAGGCCGATCTCGAGGAATGAATGAGACGAGCTCCCGGGGCTATTTCTCGGTAGAGATAGTCTATTGTGAAGAAGCTTGCGGCGCACCACTGCTAGCGCAACCCTAATTGATATCAATTACGACATCTTTCAAATTCTCTTTGAAAGCGTCTTAGATCGCTAAATAATAGTAATCTCGATTTCCGTGCAAGATTAATGTAAGTCGAAATTTGTTTGAGTGCGTTCTTAGCCTTTTTACTGGATAAACGTCCTTTTCAAAGATTAACGCGAGACAAAATTACGGGGCTGTCTGGGTGGTGTGTAAAAGATTATCGTTCTTAGAACTAGCATTAATTATTTATTAAATATCTCTCTTTTTCTAGTCATTAAAGTAACCTAAAGATCTAAAGAAATTCTATTTACCTAACGTTATTTTATCTGCATCTTCTTATTGTTATATTTTTTTTACATACCTACTTACAGTTTACGTTTACAAAATTTCATTCAGCTTTAATATGTCATAGTAGATATTCATATGAGAGATACCATTTCTCAATACTACCTAAAATTTCTCTCCACTTCATACCTTAACTTATTAGAATAAGAAGAGAGAAAAGTACCTACATTTTCGATATTAATTCAACTGTCAAAAAATGTAGTAGGTAAAATAAGAAAGGTTAATAAGTGGGTAAATGGACCATGTTAATTTTAAAACGTTAAACAATCGATTACATTGAACAGCCACGTCCCTAACATGAACTTTGCGAGACTTTGCCTGAAGTTTCTCGTACTAAATGCCTCGTCTTCCAACTTGCTCCCATTAGCAAGTTAAGGCTTTAATCTGTCGCTTGTAACGTGACCAAAGAAACCAGAGATTAACTGTTCCTCGACATTTAGTTGGTAATTGTGTGTTTATTTGTTAAGACGAAAATTTAGACAAAATGATTTTTCTTCGATCATAGATTTAACTTTTTAAGAACTTTTAGAACCTCTCGCGTATACTGTGCTCGTAGGTATTAACACCATAAAGTTATAGGTTTAAATATATATCGTTAATTTGATAATATGAAATTTTACGATACCTTTAACTAGGAATTATTTTACGTATTTATTAGTAGCCTCGTTTTTGCTTCAAAGATTTTGAAACGATCTGAATTAAACCCATAAAAATCTTAAAATACTTAGGCAAATATTTTAAGTTACTTTTCTCAAGTTGCGAGATTAAAATAAATATTCTTAATGAAATATTCAAGCTCCGAAATATATATAAACTGAACCGGCTTCTCCCAAATCAGTACCATATTTTAGAGGATTCCGACATACGAGTATAAGCCGTAACTAGATCGTTCATTCCAAGTTAACATGAAGCGCACTAAGTTGTTTTAATCCTGGAATCGACTGATCCCGAACTAATTGAAAGGATTACTCCTATTCGAGAACTGAATCCTCGTATAACTTCCGTAGCGAATGGGAGGAAAGTACCGACTAGCAACTATTAAGTCTATTGTAACGACAATTCAATACGTGGTCACTCGAAATGCTCTTATAGATTTTAGTAAAGAACCGTTTTATTTGTTCACATTTGGAAGCGATTGGGATGTGGGTAATATTAATTATGTTTCTGGGCAAGTTTTGCCAACAACTAAAGACTTTTCCATCCAAAACAGATGACGAGTATAGTAGTACTGTAATTTTTGTTTGGGTTTGCTGTAAGAGAACTCAGTATTGAGTTAAGCTCGCCTTTTGTGAACATTTTTTTTATAACTAGTTTTCTCTGTGGTGTACAATAAAGTATTAAATAAATAATAAGACGAGTCTACGTCTCACCTGTACGGTTATCGCCGCTCATGAACCTCTAATTACCGGAAAGGCATCCATCACTTACTAATACAGGAATAAAAGTTTTACCTATTATAGGTTCTTTTATAGTCAGATATTTTATATTTATGATAGTTGTGATTTAACGTTATAATTACAAGTTTTAAAACATTAGATTAGGTATCTATTTTATGATAGAATTACAGTCTAATTTATAAATGTTTAGGTACAATGTCACTATAAAATTCAGTCTCTTCTTTAATAGACTCCATACCTTTAATATTTCTTAAAGTATTTTGCTGTGGTCCCTTAGGAAAGGAAACACATTACATTATTAAACACTAGTTAAACGTAAGTTTGTAAACGTTCACACATTGTAAACATATGTCGTACGGTGACCGGTTGTAGCCATTTCGAAGTCCATAAGTTGAATTTAACGGTTCTGACCTACTAAACAACTAGTTAACTACACTATAAATAATTTAGTTCCTGAGCAAACATTAATATTTTATGCCATGCGATTATTATCCGGTATAGTTATAAAGACCAAGCATCATAAAGTGCAACTCAGCGTGGTAGGCACATACTATACAGAACAAGATTACAAATTAGAAAATAAACAAACCAAAAATAATAAATTAGATAAACGAGCCTACGGCCCACCTGATGGTAAGCGGTATGCTATGATGGTATGCTTGTTAGTTCTTATCCAAAATATCTATGAAAATGACCTACTCCTTATGATTTTCATACAAAAAAAAATCAATTTGCTATACCTTTACCGCAACGAATTTAATCAGAAGATAATAGAAGGAGTAGGAAAACATGAGTTTCGACTTCCCTTCTCGCAAAGCGGGAGACAATAAAATAAGATTGAAAAAGCATTACGCCAGAATTGAGAAAAGCACCACGGACATTGATTTTATTAAATTGATTGGACCTATGCGGTGAGCTGTTGTACTATTTTGGATGCCAATAGTAGTTATGGCAAAAACGTCTGAATGCACGGAAATTTGCGCTAGATGCTACAAGATCTGTGTAATAAACGACTTTAGACTCAACGTGTAAGGAGTTTAACATAGTTGCGCGTTCCATATGCCATAGATTGCACTCCCAGAGGATGTGATGGGCTGTCTGTTCATACTTGTATTGATCAGTTGAACAATCGCAAAACGGTGAATCTACTAATTTAAAAGAAAATAACTTTTGTTTAAAATTGCCATGTCCCGTTAGAAACTGCGAGACGCAATGATCTATTTCGATCCACTTCATTTTTAGCCTTTCACGGATACAAGGAAAGAATTTATATAGATGACGGCCCTTAATTGAGCTATCCCAACGTGTTTGCCATTCCGTTATTAAATCATTGCTAACGTCATCGAGTGGATTATAAAGTCGTTGTATTTTGAGTTGATCACGCGGTAGTAGAAATTGACACGCTTCGTCTTTATTCACATTATAAAACATTGACGCGCGACGTTGGATTTCTAAGTCTACGGGGAACACTCCGGCCATCACTGGCAGTGCTTCCGTACTGACCGTTCTATAAGCTTTGCACAAGAATATCAATGCCAAACGTTGACTTTGGAGTAATTTTCTTCGAGCAGCGCCAATAGTGGACCTGTCGGCCCATACTGGAGCGCCGTAGCAAATACAGCCTAGGTACGTAGCTGTATAGATCGTTTTCAAAACATTAAAAGTAAGGCCCCACGTAGCAGTCGATATTCTCGTCAAAGCATAAAAATTACGTTTCGCTTTATCGCCTATCTGTTGAATGTGTTCAATAAAGGTGAATTTTTTTTCCAAAATCATTCCGAGATAACATACGGAGTTTTTCGATTTAATGTTTACACCATGAAATTTTATACGCGGTGGTGCTACCAAGTCACCCTTTAGGAGAAGTTGAAAAGTTTTGTGTGGTGCGAAAGCGAGGCGATTTCGACCACCCCATTCCGATACTAAGTTGATAGCCGTTTTTATACCTTTACCTACCACTTTTGGTCTTTGTACTTTCAATTATACCAAACTGGGCATTTTTGGAAAGTTTATAAGGTGCCTGCGAGTCATCACACACAACTGAGATTGAGTCTAAACTAAAGAGTAAGGCAGAGCAAAGCACAGAAAAACATTTCATTATTTTTGAATCTAAATTGTCTGCAAAGAGCTCGACTTCATACCTTTCCACCAGATTCGACCAATGTAAATCATACTGATAAATGACAGATTAGTTTTTTTTTCATATTGGTCATTACACAAATACAAGAGTTCATTTCCCTTCTACATGACATAAGATATGTTACAACTCCGGCCATAAAAGAAATGAATGGCGTCGCATCTGTATACAACTATGGACGAAAATCATAATAAATAAAAAAACAGTAAGAAACACCATAAATTTTGGAATTTATTATTTGCCAATTGTCATCTATAGTAGAGTGCATAATTTACTCTATGTTTGTCTCTGAATACCACTTTAGATTTTATAAAAAAACTCCAACATCTAAAGAGTTTCGACAGGACCTCATTAGGGTCTCAGTAATCATTTTCTGGTTGGGAACGAAGGCATTTGTTTCCAAAGAATCATACCTATATTTTTAAATATATTTTTCAATGGTAGAGATATTATTATGAAGCTAGATAGTTAATTGCACATAAATAATTATCCTGAAATTTTAAACCACGTCCTATCAAAATGTAAATTAAACGACTTAGATATTTTATGACGCCATTTCCACAATACCCCAACTATTAAAAATATTAGAGAAAGATCCGAATCAAGCCCTGCCTACCCACGATTTCAATTAAACGCATACAAAATAGATTAACAGATAGGTACACATAGACTACACTGTACATACCCAGCTTATTGTTTGTTATTCATAGCTAGTAGCTACGTCGATGTGGATCAACGTATCCAAAATAATTAAACAATAACGTTGGATCGGTTCCATTGTAAATATAAATCTATATTGTATAACCTTTCGCCTTACTTACACGAGGACGATAAAATAATTGTTTTTTTATGAATACGTAGAAAAACGAGATTTTTTCTTGTCAGTTATCTACTTATTCATAATCCTTACGATAAGGTACCTACGAATCTAAAAATCTACAATTTGTACCTATGACAGGCAAGAGTGCCGAGTGCGTAACGCGTCGCGCCGTCCTTCATAACCCCGTGCTGGTTCTGACCTCAGCCGGTTCGGACGCTGAGTGTGAGCGGTTGGAGGTTTTAATGCGGTTCAACTCCCACATATCCGAAGCCGGCGATTTCCTCCAATTCATAAAAAAACCTATTAGATTATGCATCAGTGAATGGAATTGTAGATATTTTAGGTATTTACTTAAGCTTCGTGATACCTACGTGATATTAGAAAATATAGCCCCTGACATTATAGATGTCCATTAGTAGGTAACTATTTACGATCCCGTCGTCTCGTTCTTTTAAATAGCAATAAAATAGATACATTTTAAGAATTTTCTTAAACACTTCATTTGAAGAGGTGCGCCTGAGAAACGATTTATACTTAATACAGGCGTGAGAATCAGAAATCTTATTTACCCTCTTTCGATTAAATGCCAGCAAAGGAAATTCACGTCAATTTCTCGTCGGAGCCAACTAGATTTCCGGATAACTTGACCCATTTTAACTTACTGAAACAAAACACAAGAGTTAGTCAAATAACTTAAATTCAGTTGTTTATAGACACTGTCAACCACAAATCCTATTTCCGTGAGTATTTTACATTATTCATTCATTCCGAAACAGTATCGAATTCAATACAAAAACATAAAATTTACGCACAAAATGATAGATATGAGTTATGAGGTCAGGCTGAAATCAAGTGGGAACCGTAGGACTACTCCCATAAACTTAACGGTTTTTAGGAACGATGATCTTTGAATTAAGCCGTGTCGATTAGTTTAAGCTCTGCACTGTAATTCGACGAGACCTACCTAAACATTTGGCATAAAATTATACTTTCGAAATATACTATTATATTTTATTTTTATTTTTTTCAGTTGGGGGAAATCACTGGATCCCCACCCCACCCCGGGTGGGGTATATGGGAGTTGAACCTCACTAAAACCTCCAACCGCTCACACTCAGCGTGCGAACCCCGGCTGAGGCCAGAACCCAGCACGGGGTTATGAGGGACGGCGCGACGCGTTACCCTCTCGGCAGTCTTTCCCGTCGCGCCGCCCCCATACCTTTTATGTGGACCCAATTTATTTGACACGATCAATAAAACCGTTTTAACCGGACCCAACCACGGAACAATGATTGCAGTTAATTACTATCCGTGTTAATTATAGTTCTGAATGATGACTCATTTAAATTCTGCCTATACAGGGACGCTATTAACTTCAGGCCATGTCCAAAATTGTTCGGTGAACCACTTACCGTAATACTATATTAACTTATGTGGTAAACTAACCTACGTTTATTTTGTTCATATTATGGGATATTAAGTACCACTGTAAGTCGAGACTCTGGGAGCATCACTAGGACAAACGGGCAAGCTTAGGATGAGGCTTGGCTAAATGAGAAATACAAAAATTTTCCTGACAGCAACTAATTTACTAATTACTACTACTACACACTACACTACTGTGCATCCTGATACTGATACACCACCGATTTCAAACGTAGGTACCTAATAGTCATGAGAAAAACAACCAAACATACTCAGTAGCAAAAACGAAAAAGACACGAAAATGAAACTCCTAAATAATATCATTAAAAATAAAATTTTCATAAGGCTACAAAGTGTGTTTCTGCTAGCTAACACAAAAGTTTCTTTCCACATCCTACTCTACAATGAATTAAAAATAAGACCCCGAAGATTTTACACAATACATTTTCCGCTATTCCCCGGAAATGCACGACCTCAGCCAATTCTGGTAAAATGGAAACATAACACAAGAGAGGATGTACACTCCGGTTTTAGTTTCATTACAGATATTGAATCTCAAGCTCATTTCAATTCAATTTCCTCGTTTCTCGAACATTTCTACGCCCGTCGTAGTAGGTACCTACACTTATTTCCATACTTAAAATGAGTTTATTCTTTTAGATTTTTTATATTATTGTAATGATTTTTATGTTTCATAACTAGGTTATAGTTACCATAATAATGTATTTGAGATTAAAGTACGAAAACTTTGTAAGTAAGTAGCTAGTAAGTCATTTATAATGAAAGCTCAACCTACTTTAGAACGTGGTTTTGTGGACGCACTAAAAAAAAACCAACACAGAAGATCTAACGGCTTGTTAAAAATTAACACATCATTCTCATACTCAGTTTACTTACTGACTCGTATAGCTTAGTCATATCCACAAAAAAGAGCAAAATTTAAAAATGTTTTTAGACAATTTCAGATGTGCGGATAGCTGGCTACATAATATTAAATATTTTACCTCAAGTAGGTATTTCTAACATATCGTATCTCACGTAAATTATAGTTGCCACAAATTATATATTATATAGATTATTTTTATTACGAAAAAAAAAAAACACTAAAACATTGAAATAAAGCAGTTTATCTCCATAAACTACAACCAGTGTTGGAACACGTGCTTTTAAAATGTTCATACCGCGCTTCCCTCTTTCAACTCTTGACATACGTTTTCGACGCCCTCACTGAGACGCGATCTGAATAAAAATGGTTCCATTTTATTTATTCTACCACTGTTGACTCGTCGTTTATGCTGAGAGCACCGCCTTTAGACTCGACAAAAGCTTCTACGCAAACAGAAATGTTGATGTTAGCAAAGCTGTGTTAGCACGTTGCCAAAAGCCTGAATGAAAAATAATAGATTTTTTACAATGATTTGTCGGGTTACCCAACAATTGCTTTTGGTAACAATCATAATATTTTTTATCTACTAATACAAAATGGTATAACAACTTTCACAGTCCAAATAAAATGCAAATAAGTGGTTACCTAATTGCGTGGTAGTATTTTCCATGATGACACAGAGACGTAACGTTTCGTATCAAAAAGAATTGAAAGTCCATCCTGTATTATACACATAATTGTGTATATTGTTATTAACTGCATACACGCATCGGAATTTTATATTGATACACACAAAGATTTCACATAGGTCGAGGACTCGGCTCACCACTCACCTGGGATTACCTACCAGTCACCGGACATCAACCTTCTGGAAGGTATTTATTGTAATAGCTATTCCTATCTGACTCGAACTTTAACTGAAGGATGTACCTATATTGTTTACGCCTGTCTGAGTCTCACTGTATATTTGAATTTCAACCGTACCTAATTCTTTTCATTTTGACTCTTTTTCAAACGGACTAAGAAGAGACTCGATAATGTTTACATCACATCATTGATAATTATTATCTTTGAAATTAGCACGTTCATCGACAGAACTGTTTTCTTTTAACGAATTATAAAACGTATTTTGAGTTTAGCCTTTAGCATATTTTTCTTCTCTGCGGTTTCCGAGCGCTATGACTCATCTATCTTCAAATAGATTAATCTTCGCAATTTAAGTAGGTTTGATAAAATCACAAATTAATCTGCTGAATTACGAAGTATGACTTTCAATCGAATGTTTGAAAAAGCGAATATTTTTGTAAGGTTAGGAGCGCTGAAAATAGATGACTAGAAATGTGAATTATAAACAAAATAAAAAAGTAATTGTGCCAAAGTACATAATTTAATTCTTTTAAATATTGTGACAATAAATATTTCCAACAGGTAGGTACATTAAATCCTGAAACTCCACTTCATGCTGTGTTGTAAAACTCACATCTAAAAAGTTTATACAGGGTGTTACAGTACAATACAAAAGCGAAAACTTAATCAACCGGATTTACATATCCCATTCAAATAATTCTGAAAATCGCATATTTCTGTACATCATCGTGACCATCACATTTAATGAAAAGAAACCCTACCGCTACACCCTGTATACTTAGATCGTTAAATTTAAATGTATCTTAAGTAGACATACTGCGATAAACTTGGCTCCTCAAGACTACAATAATTAAATTTGAATATAAAGCACACCATTATTTCTGGCAATTACTGATTTCATATATTTTAAATCAGCCTAGTCTATTTAGAATATTACATTAAGAGAACAAAGTTTATCACAGTTTTCCTATAATATCCGATTTGACTATTAATGTTCAAGTATCAGTCACATTTCAATGTCTGCCTGAATAAAATACGGCACAAGCGTTATAAACACACGTACTGAATATAATAATAATAAAATGCTTTATTTCCTACTCTCATAATAATATATCTTCAAGGCAATACGAAAACGTCTTTTCTAATTCATAAAAGTAGTAGTGGAAAGTTGAAGTGTCACCCGGCAAACCAATTTATAAGACGTTGTCACGTCAAAAGACGACTGCTGGTATTATATTAGCTGATTAATAACTTATTCCAAGATCCCAGAGTGGTAAGACACAACTTATTTTCACATAAATGAAACCTCATGTTCTCAGTAGTCTCTTATGTGCTCAGAATACCTGCGCGCTTGTGGAGCTCTCCGAGTGACACCTGGGCAGGTACCAGGTGTGAAAGGTAACTAAAATTAATAGTTACCTAACTTATTTTCTCATAGCTGATTTTTACATATATTTTGTAGAGTATTATTATAAAGTTATACCATAAGCGTCAGACACTTCATGGGCCAAAACTTTTGTCAGACGCTTTAAACCTCTACAAAAAATACATTAACTTAACTTATTTTTACATGTCTTACATTTAAATATGTTGTTCAGATAATTGTTACGAAGTTATATTTAATTAGTCAGACAAAATTAATTGACCAAACACCCGTAAACAGCAAAATTATTCTGCCGTGAGTATGAGCGTGAAAGCATTATGCGCATGCGTCTTAGAGTAAATATATGAAACATACTTACGGTACAGCTTCCGATATAATTTTTTTGCATCTTTATTTCAATATTAAGGTAATAATTAGTCAGTATGAAAGTAAATTAAGTCATTTAATATTTCTGGTATAATTAATCTGTTCAGAGCTATTTTTTCTTAGAATTTTTTTTATTTCATTGTTAAAAATATCATTTGAAATTATGTTTTTTACAAAATCATACTTGTAAAAAAAAATTTACCCAACAACCAAACAACCAACAACCAAAGATATATTAATTTGACAAAAGTGTACGAGAACTTGGGATCATCTTTGTGTCGAAGTTTGCCAGGATTTCATGCATTAACCGGATGTGACTATAATCCTGCCTTTTTTAAAAAAGGTAAACAAAGACCATTTAAAATATTAATGAAGGCGACGGGAAAGCATGCCGATGGCGTAACGCGTCGCGCCGTCCCCCCAAACCCCGTGCTGGGTTCTGGCCTCAGCCGGGGTTCGGACGCTGAGTGTGAGCGGTTGGAGGTTTTAGTGCGGTTCAACTCCCACATACAATTAAAGACTATTCAAATGTTTATCTGTGAAATCTATAGTGTTCCTGATACATACGTTGTTAACGCTGCCTGTCTTCAGCTATTTTTAAATAATTACAGCGTATCTAATATAAATGACGAATTTAACCGTAAAAATTTAAAAAACTTTGATGCAAGCAGCTTACCACCGTGTAAAACTGAGCTATTTCAACAATTTCTACGAGCTAATTACATTTCTAGCATATGGAATTATGCTCATGAAAAACAACCAACCATTTTTACTCCTGAACAAAATGGATGGCGGTTAGAGGAAAATCAGTTTCACTTTCATTGGTTTGATGGTGACCAATTACCAAGGGACGTTGGTGAATCTCTTCAACAATCAGGTACTATAATTAAAGTTCAAGATTAAAATTTATTTAACTAGTAATTTTATGTATTTTAATTCTTTTGATTACACAGGCCTACAATGATTTTGGTGCCGCTAAAAGTAAAACTGATTTCAAGTACGTTCGGTACTCTAATAAAAAATTGATACTTACTTTATGAATGCTACGTGTAGTTTTCGAGATTTCGCAAGTGTGAAATCTCGCTTTGAAATTCCTCCTTACAGACTCGTTCCTGGCCGTAATTCGATACTGTCGTGGGTTAACTCATTTCGGGAGTGTGGAAGTGTCTGTGGAGTTACTGTCTGGTGTGCGATGTCGGTAATGGGAATAATTGGTCCTTATTTTTTTGAAGAAAACGAACGCGCAGTTACCGTGAATAGAGCTCGTTACAGGAACGTGATCGAGGATTTTTTCTTCCAAGACTCGAAGAGATGAACGTTAGGAACGTGTGGTTTCAGCAAGATGGAGCCACAGCACACACAGCACGAGACTCAATGAATTTGTTGCGACAACATTTCCCCGACTGCTTCATCTCTCTCAGAGGCGATCTCCAATGGCCGGCACGCTCTTTAGATTTGACTCCATGCGATTTCTTTTTATGGGATTATTTGAAATCCCTGGTTTATATCGATCGACCACGGACCATAGCACACCTCAAGAACAACATTCGCGACGCTATTACCAACATACCGATTGATATGCTGCGAAGAGTGGATACGAATTTCAAAAATCGACATCATCAGTGTATGCGCAATGGGAGTCGCCATTTATACGATGTCATTTTTAAGACTGCATAAAAAATAAATTGAGATATTGTATTCTCAAATAAAAAAAAAAATAAAACAATAACTGAAGTACTTTTTTTTAATGACCTTTCAAATAAGTAATTTTCTTTGGCGCACCCTGTACAAGTTACAACACAAAAATAATAGTCATCAATGTTATTTTTTGGTTCTGTCCAAATCATCGGCACACTATACTTTAAATGATTACGTTTACCTACCGTTTGCCCACTGTCTTAAATTTTCATTACGCAAATTGCACACAATTTTTGGAACATATGGTTTGTCCAGAGCCTTCATCTCTATATTAAAGTAATCAACGTATGTCTTCTTCTCTGCATCTGTTATAGGTTTTCTAGACATGGATTATAATTTACACAACACTTTCACAACGACATATCGATATTATTATTTAAAAAAAATAAAAATAATTGATTATAATAACATTAAGTATTATAAAATACATTTTTTAGGTTATGATCGATCGGTACAAACCTGAACGTAGCTTCGCGAATTTAACAGTTGCCCACGACGTCTTGGGGACTAATTAACCAAATAATAACATAAAGTTAGCGGCACCAAACAAAAATATTTTTTTTGTAGACCTGTGTTATTTTATGCAGAAGAAGATGTCAGCAACAACATAACTGATGACGATGATGATGGCTTAGTTGGACAGTATCGTGATTGGTTAAATGATGAAAATTCAAATAATTGTTATGATGATTGCGATGATTAAACAATAAAATAAATGCTTATTTTAATTAATTATGGGTAAATTTTTTTTTACAAGTATGATTTTGTAAAAAACATAATTTCAAATGATATTTTTAACAATGAAATAAAAAAAATTCTAAGAAAAAATAGCTCTGAACAGATTAATTATACCAGAAATATTAAATGACTTAATTTACTTTCATACTGACTAATTATTACCTTAATATTGAAATAAAGATGCAAAAAAATTATATCGGAAGCTGTACCGTAAGTATGTTTCATATATTTACTCTAAGACGCATGCGCATAATGCTTTCACGCTCATACTCACGGCAGAATAATTTTGCTGTTTACGGGTGTTTGGTCAATTAATTTTGTCTGACTAATTAAATATAACTTCGTAACAATTATCTGAACAACATATTTAAATGTAAGACATGTAAAAATAAGTTAAGTTAATGTATTTTTTGTAGAGGTTTAAAGCGTCTGACAAAAGTTTTGGCCCATGAAAAGTGTCTGACGCTTATGGTATAACTTTATAATAATACTCTACAAAATATATGTAAAAATCAGCTATGAGAAAATAAGTTAGGTAACTATTAATTTTAGTTACCTTTCACACCTGGTACCTGCCCAGGTGTCACTCGGAGAGCTCCACAAGCGCGCAGGTATTCTGAGCACATAAGAGACTACTGAGAACATGAGGTTTCATTTATGTGAAAATAAGTTGTGTCTTACCACTCTGGGATCTTGGAATAACTGAATAAGGGCATTGTATAACTAAACAAAATGGCATTGTCTACTACTAAACTTCGGTCTACATTACAATGATTCCTTTTACTTACATAACATGGCACGAATAGAACAAAAATCTATGTGTACAATTGTTAATTAATATTAGTAAGTAATATTATGAAAAGTAATTAATATGCTATGCTTGTGCTTTAGGAAAATAATACAAATGTGTTTATCCATTATAAAATATGTGATTATTTTTAGTAGTTAATGTAGTTTGGCATGTCGTTTAGCCCGTCTTAGGGATATTTGTTTAATTTCGACGATGTTAATAATTTTGAATAATGTCTTGTGCAAAATGCAAACAATACGCAGAACTTTTGTCTAATAATGTAAAAAGAACACAGATTGCCTTACATATACAGAAAAGCTCACAAACCACTCCATGTAATTGAATGCGTGCAACATTTCACAGCCATATTCAAAAGTGAGTTGGATATCTCAATAGTTATTTTGAGACAACTTCTTTAAACCACTTACAATAAGGTGGGCTGTAGGCGTATTGTATCTACCAAAAACCATAATACGTTTTAAAAGAAGAAACAGGTAAGTACAGCACGAATTATTATTATTTTTCATTTTACACAATCATTGTTATTTATATACAGTTTAGGTTATTTGCTAAGAAATTTTCAAAAAAACGGAAAACTTTCACAAAATCTGAAATCCACTGGAAATATTACACTGATTCTAGAGAAATTCCAAACGAATCGTTCCCGTTTCCGAGAAAATTTTGCATTTATTTATTTATTATAATTACACAAAACAGAATACAGCATGCATTAATGCATTTTAAATAATGGATCGGGATATATTTTTTTTCAGTTTCGCGATAATAGATGACCAACTAGAATTTAGATTTTAACTAGAATTTAGATTTTAACTAGAATTTAAACTTTACACCTTTTATTTGCCAATTTACGCTCAAACTCATTGAGCCGTTTTCACGATATCAATTTTCATAATTATATTATCATTTTATATTATTAGGACTGAAATTACTATAACAGGTACCTTATTGTACTCACAGCCGTATCAGTATTCAGATACATTCTAAATATGAAATTAGTTCAAGTAGAAAACGTCAAGGCACAATCTATTTGACTGAGGTCTTATATTGATTAAAAAGCACAAAATATTTAACAGTACAAAAAATTGCCTTACAATTTTAAAATAACGTTATTCAAAAAATCTGTCTACTTAATGACTGATGCCCTTTTTCACCCTTTAAGGACAAAGATTCTAGTTAATTTCAGGGAAATAACTTTCTTTGGTTCTTTCGTGTTTTATGTATTACTTTTTCCTCGGGATTAGTCGTTTTGGTCGTTAAATGATTATTCAATACATATTAAGCTAACTTTGAAATCGTGAATTATCATAATCAGTGCGAGAAGATGAAATTTCAAATTGATTAAAGTATAAAATTTAGAATATGTTAAAGATAAATATTTAAATAATTTAAATTGCTTAATAGATTTATAAAAATATTAGAGTATGAAAAAAGAGTTACTTTTTAATAATTAAATGCCTAAAACAGTAAATCAACAATATAAATTTAAAGTTATCAATAAGAGATTGTTCATTTGTTTTTATACCCACAAATGACTTGATTTTTGGTTATTTTTTATTACACACCTAACTACATATTTTATATTATTATTATTTTTTAAATATAGTTGTAATTACTTAGTGTTATAATATTATCTCTATAAATAGCTAATTATATTGTTTTGTATATTATAAAGGATAAAAAAATGGCGAAGCTAAACTCAATTTTTTTTAAGTTTAAGCAACAATTCTAGGCAATAAATAATTTTAGTTATTAATATCTATAAACACAAAAAATACAATTATAGGCGTTACAATAATTATCACAATATAAATTATAATTTAATCATCTTTTCCAATTGTCTTAAGGTTTATAAAATAGAATACATTTTTGTATAACAAACATCTTTAAACAGCCTCTTAATTTTATCAATAGAAAAACAGGTGATTTTAAACATTTAGGTAATGAAGAAAATAACATACAACTCTAAACAACTTATCTATGTCTTCTTTGAATTAATTTCTATTTTCACCTCACAAAGTTGTTTTTGAGCACCTGAAATTAGAATAAAATGAATTTAGTTTGCAATGTTGTAAAATAACTATGACAACTTAATTGTTCTATCTCAAAAAGGTAAAACAATTTTGAAAAAATACATCCACAAATACATTAATAACAGTTTTCATTTTAATACTGATCAAGCCAATAAGGGCAACAATTTATGAGCCGTAAAACTTAACAACAATCATGAATAATTTAATCATAGTATAGTCAAATAACAAAATCATACCTGACTTAAATCTCAAGCCATCATAACTTTAATTGTTCTTTCAATGCTGCCTCTGCACATGGGACATTCTTCAAGGCCAGCCCCACAGTTCTTACAGCAACACATGTGACCACACGGTACAAACACAACCTCGCATTTTGCATCCATGCATATCACACACTCAGATTCTGACGTAGATTCGTCTGTTGTATTTACAACACCAGTGCAATTGTTCTCATCAGTATTCTCTATTGGGGCACTAGGCTCTACACATGAACATTCATCATTATTAGCATTAGCATTATTCCCAATATAATAATATATGGCTCTTAATATAGCTTCTCTGTCAGCTGAAAGTGAAACTCCACTGTCTTTTAACTTCTCCAAAGTTATATTACTTATCACATCGCCAGAAAACAGGAACTTAACTAAAAATGGCAAACAGTGTATAACACCTTCTTGTAGTAAATAATTAGCAAATATAGGATCCAATGACTTGCCAACGTCTAACAATGTTTTTGGGGCAGATTCTACTAATTTTTGGTAATTTTTCAACCAAAAATCAGTTGTTTTACTCTTTTCGTTTTCCATATCTTTTATTGTTTCAATTAATTGATTTCGCCTTTTATTCTGTTGTTTGAAAAGGTCATCCAGTAAGTTTACAAGATGCAGTCTTTGATCAAGTAGTTCATTGTAGTTGTATGAAATGTGTAATTTTTTCTTCTCTTGTTCTATAACACTGAGTCTGGCAAGATGAGAAGATATCAAAGCTATTTCTTGATTCAAACTCCAACTTCTAGCATCAACTCTCTCTAGTAATGAAGCAACAAGTGCTTTCTGAATATCTTGATCTTCAAGAAACTGTTGTACTAACACTGTTCTAGATTGATCTTTAGCTTTGATGAGACCTTTCACTTTATCAGCTATCTCTGCATCTTGCATCAACATGCTCTGTTTAATGTTATTCAAAGAATCCTCATAATGTTTCTTAGAATATTTAATGGCACTATCCTCTTCTAAGAGTGTTTCCATGGCTTTCAAGATATCAGTTTTCTTAACATTATCATAATTTTGTCTTGTTATTTCTAGAAGTCTATCATGTTCCGCCTGCTCATGAGCTAGTTGCTGCTGAACAATTTCTGGCTTCAAATTATCAGATTGTATAAAGTTTCTAACTAAACATTCTATTTCTTTTTCATCATCTTGAATAGATTTAATCAGTCTTTGTCTTTCTACCTCTCTCAGTTCATGGACTTTGGCTATTTCAGAGTCCAACTCTAGTTGTTCCTGTACAACTTTTGACAAGAACTTTTCTCTTTGTTCTTTAGCAATTTTATGTATTCTGTTCTCTTGTGCTATTATAGAAGCTTCTTGCTGCTCCCAAGTTATACTATGTTGTTTAGCAAAGGGATCTATTAATGAGTTTGATGTTCGAGTTGAAAATACTTCAGTATCTTCTGATGCTGGTGAATACTCCACATTCATTTTTGTACATAAAAATTTCATTATTTCTTTTGTGCCTTGTAAACAGATTTCTTCTGGAGGAAAAGTAATATGATCCACATCTAATTGTAAACAGACCAAATTTGTGGCAAAGCATAACTCAGGACAAATTTCTGTTAGGTCTCTATTGCCACTTACATTGAGCTTTCTCAAGCATTTTAATTTACCAAGAACAGGTGTAAGGTGTTTCAGCTTATTGTTAGATACATCAAATATTTGCAAATTTTCCATAAATTGAATGTTCTCTGTTATATTT
This sequence comes from Trilocha varians, assembly GCA_030269945.2. NCBI lineage: Eukaryota > Metazoa > Arthropoda > Insecta > Lepidoptera > Bombycidae > Trilocha > Trilocha varians. Next base: position 6,050,257 of record AP028267.1, on the reverse strand, counting down.
TTCAACAAATTGTTTTGGACATATAGTTCTGTGACGTTAATCAAATATTTCATACCACCAGGGAGCTGAGAAAATTTATTACTACTAATATTGAGCACTTTAATAAGATACAAATCAGATATTTGCCCACCTTCATCCAAGGAATGTATATCATTGTTTTGTAAATACAAATATTCTTTTCTGTACACCTTACAAATAGAGAATGTCCCGGACGGTACTTGACGCAAATTACAATCAGAGAGATCAAATTCTGGCTCAGGCGACTCCTTGGCGACATATAATTTTCTCTCCAATTTCGTTTTGTCGTCTTCGTTGTTATTATTTGAATTCCTCCCGAACAGCGACATGGTCGCTTCCTGGATGCAAGATGCAGCACAACCCATTAACAGAAAAAAAATAAAAATATTCAAAATAAAAAACCGACGGTAACCGAACCGTCACCTTAAGTTAGGACACATAATAGCAAATTTCTTCACTTTCAACATACACATTTAGTATCTGATTAGCTTATCAAATCTATCAAAATAAACGAGATTAATTTTGTTCGTATTACGAAAAGGAATAACTGGAAATCCATTTGTTGTTTTGAGTTTTTTGCGATTGAACTTTGACCGTTTGACATTTTAGTCAATTGACAAGTGACAGCAATCAATTATTATTTTGACAGTTGACAGATCATTTGACAGTTCAGTTTACTTTTTTCTATAAATGGAGTTATTAGCATTGGAATCTCTGCTGAAGAATTTTAACAAAAAAAAACAATTCCGACATTGTAAAATATTAATATGCGGTATATTTTATTATATTATCCTCTAGATCCTCTAGAGGGCCTGGACACAGACCATACATATGTGAGAGGCCTGGAGGGAGAAACTAGAGCAGGTCAAAGCCAACAAGGGGCTGCAGCGCCACTGATGATGATGATATTATGTTATACCTACAGGGTGCAATGCTGAAGAGAGTAAAAAAGATTGGTTGTTCTTTTAATAGTGTAAATTAACGTAGTGATAGAAAAGTTGCTTTTTGATAGTGAATATGGTAGTGAAACCTAGGTCATAAACGATTTTATTATTGTAGGACCATGGTGATTAAATAATTTTAAAAAAGTAAGTAATTAAAATCCAATAAAAAGAAAATTAAATAATTAATTTTTAATTTAATTTTATCCATTTGTTTTTAGGTGAATGTGAAATAGTTAGAGTAAGGTAGGTAACTACTAAAAGATAATATTTTTAACTTGTTTGTATTCTAAAATCGTAGAATTTTAAAGAAACTAAATAAAACTAATAGCTAAAAATACAATTGGCCCATTTACACGTTACAGGGATCAGTTCGACGGATCCGTGATGCTTTTAAGCACCCACGAATTTATCCGCGGATTGGCATCTCTCGCGGAACCATGGATTTGTCTGCGGATCGATCCGCGATGAAATCCGACGGATTCGTCCGACAACAACCGTAGAAAACAATAATGTGTGTAGACAATATTTCTACAGAAATTTAAATATGGCACCACGGATCAAACTTCCGGATTCGTCTCACGGATCGGTCCGCGATCCGATCCTACGTGTGCGATTGGTACTGTAGCGAACCAGATGACTGGCTGATAAAATCTGTCACGCAGAAGTTTGAATTTCGAATAGAGTTTTGCCTGACGCGTCGATTATGACGTTTGACAATTTTCTGCTGGAAAACATTATAATTTTCATTTTTAAAAGTATTTCATTGTAAAGTTAATAAACATGATTGAATATTTCGATACCTCCCACGTACGTTGTTGTATCTCTAAAACTGCAAATTTACAGTAGAGCGTTTCAAAGATTCAAAGCGAACCAAAATCTACATTTATTGTAACATCTTTTTGAAATTTCGTATTTAAATGTAATATAATTCAAATAATTTGAAAAAGATGTAACAATAAATGCAGACTTTGGTTCACTTTGAATCTTTGAAACGCTCTACTGTAAATTTGCAGTTTTGGAGATACAACAACTTACGTGGGAGGTGTCGATTTATTATATGTGGTTTATTTCATCTTACGTTATCCACATATAATTGGTGACCCCGACGTGTGGTTCGTATCACAGTCTTGAGATGTTGTTTGATCAAGAGGTCCGTCACGGATCAATCTCTCTAATCGTAAGTCAATATTAGGTACTTCTTAGAACAATAATACATACTTTTATCGTCAGATGTACTCAAACTATATATATATTTATATGTATGGTCTGTGTACTCAAACCTAATTAAGTAATTAATTAATCTCGTATAGTACCTACCATATTGTTTTCATAATTAAAATCACTATTTTTTTCATCTTAGGTTTGCTGTTAGATAGAAACAACCTCAACGCATAAAAAGGCGGTTAAATAATTCTCTGAAATTTGAAAGATTCAGCGTTTTCAACATCATCGCTAGGTACTATTTTAAATCAAGTGAGTACAAAAAAAGTTTTTCACTTAAGTACTAGTTTATTACTTATTTTTCACGGTTTTAAATTGTAATGATTTTATTTCTTGGTGTAGTCAACTTGAATACATAGTAGGTTCAATTAGAATTGGTTATGTAGAAAGATCTTCGCGCCTCGATGTTAATGTCCGTATAGAATGGAACATTTTACTTGTAAAAAATATAGTAAAGTGATAGATGAAATGAGAAAAAAAGTAGTAGAGTTTTTTATTTTTGTTAATCACATTTATTAACATTAAATTAAAATCTACCTACTGAGTCATTTTATTAATCGTTCTTACTTTCCGAGAAACTTTATCTTATATATTTACAATTTTTAATGATATTAATCAAGAGCTTATAAATTTAAAATAACATCTAATAGGTCTTATAAATAGGTTGGTTGGTACCATTTTGGAGAACTCAGTGTAGAATAATGATCACTGTTTCCGATAGACGGTTCATATTCCTTATCTTTATGTCGATCATAATACTGCAGTTTGTCATAATTCTTTTGTTTCTGTTCTAAATCTGTGTAATAGTCGTGATCAAATCTGGTAGGATGATAATTGTAGTCTTTCTTCTGATAGTCATCGTCATGCAATTTCTTTCCAAAGAGTGCATAAACTTCTGTTGTTTGTAATTTATTTTCATTTGTGGGATTTATATGTGAACTAAAATTGGGCGTGCTTTGGAAACTTGGTGAAGCTATGTATTCTGGTGTAGGAATATTCTTCAGGTTCTCACGGAGATTTGACACTGGATGAGCGGTGGAACCCGTAAATGGATTTTTTTCGTTCCTGTCACTTGGAGGTAAAATTACATAATCGCCAAATATTGTTTTCGCAGTTTGGGTTGTTGTAGGGCGAATATAAAGATTTTCGATAAATTTCTCAGCTGCATCTTCATTAGCTGTAAGTGTAGGAACCACTATATCCTTTGAATCCGTATATTTTATTGGGGTGTAAAACGCACCGTAGTCTTGGCTCACTTTGTATAAATTATCCGAGGATTGAGATGGATATACATGAGACTTTACAATTTTGGTGAGTCGATCCAAGACCTCTGGAAACTCTTCTATGTTTTCTGTTAATGACCCGGCAGTTGTAAATTGTTTATTATCTTCAGACTTATGTTTTTCTCTATGAATGGTTGGGTTATTCTTATTATAATTGCTTAATTGTACTAATTGTTTTCCAATTCGATGTTCTTCTTGGATTTTCGGCGCCGGCAGGCCTTGTGGCGTGTTGCTAAAATAATCAAACACATGAAATGTTGGTACGTCTAGTATTTTATATGTTGCAGTAGTTGGTAATATCTTTATCGCCACAGCTTTACCTTGATGGTACCCTATTCCGTGTCCATCAAAAGGTTTATTTTTGTGTTTTTTCTTCTTGATTGTAGCTTGAGTTGCCTCGTCGAGCTCCACCACTCCTTCAGAGTCAGCGTCGCAATACATTTTATTCAATTTTTGTTTGTCTTTGTCAGATAGACCCACACGTTGACCAATGCTAGCACCGCTCTAAAATTTACAATTAAAATATTACATTTATTTACTAAAAAACACAGAAATATCTATTAATTTCTAAAATTTCACCTGTTTCGGTACCAACGTGTCCTGACCGTTAGAGGAGAAAGCTCGACGGCTATAATGCAGGACACTGTCGTAGTCATATCCGACACCGAAGTCGGATACAGCAAACGAGTTGTATTTGCGAAAGTTATGTCTTGCCGCTGTGAACGGATAAACAGTCAATTAGTGGAACAACATTATCGCAACATTGTATTGTTGTTGAGTTGTAACTTTACACATCTACCTTAATCGAAAGTAAAATCCATTCGTCTTTTATCTATTTTTCAAAACAAACACGGCTACCGAAATATGCACATAAATAATTCGAGTGGATTTATATTCCCATTGTGTTGCTTTCGAAGAACACGGTAGTATAAAAATTAACTATTAGTTTCACCAGTCACGTGAGAAAACTATTAGTAATTTATTTTTATGTGTATAACATTAAAACACTTACGTTGTATAATATTTTCCCAAAGGACATTAATAAAATCGTCTCTATCCGGACTACTTTGCATATGATAGAAACCTAAAGTATGCAGAAGTTCGTGTACTACAGTTCCGTGACGAAAACATCCTCTCCCAGCTGGATGTCGACCAGACAGATTCAATACTTGATAACCTCCTTGATATCCAACTTGGGAGAAACAACCTCGTCTACTTCCCTGGAATCATAATTATGCAGTTTCATTTTATTCAGACTTATTGCATATTCATAATACCTATTGAATTTCAATAAGCCACATGTCAAATTGATGTGGATACCTGTATAACTACTGCGTCACGATCACCTTTCTTGTAGGGCCGGAATTTGACGCACGAAGCCTGCGCTAAATCTTCAATGCCTTCCTCAATTGATTGAATTTGCGCGCCATCTTAAACGTAATACAGCGTGTAATGGAGTTTTCTTACAAAAAAATAATTAATAGTTTGATCTAGTCAAATGTATGTAAAAATAATGTTATATAAACCTACTGAAATGTTCCCTTTGTATGTAGTACACTACTTCGTTATCAGGCCATCTTTTCGTACTATCTTTCACACCATTCCGGGAAAGGCCTTCTGCAACGTCTTCTACAATCAATCGTCTTTGACGGTCGTTAAGGATTAAGTCTCCTTCGAATTTTCCACTTTCTTCCCAAGCATGGTCGGATAATGCCTCGTCATCATCATACTCGTCTTCAGAATCTGAACCCTCTGGAAACCATTAAAGTGTTATCAGAATATGTAAGATACAATAATGCACAATCTATCATTCCGTGTTGGCAACATATTGTAGTTTTATAATTTAGCAACAATTAAACTTGCACATGAAACTAGACTTTCAAATAAACAGTTGAGCAATTATATATTTTATAGACCTAATTTTATTATGACTTGCGAACAGCGAAAGTATGGTAATTATTGTATTGCATTTTTAAGTGTTAAATACTAATATGTAGGTACTCCATAGTTTGTACTTACTTCTTAAATTTTGATCCAACTTAGAAGTTCGTGTGAGGAAATCTTTAAAATCCTCCAATTCATCATTTGACATAGCCAAACACTTGATAACACTAAACAAAATCAAAATCACTGAGAATTTAAAATACGCCATGCCTAATAATACAGATTTTCAGTCATATTCCATATACATTCATAAGGTTCGGATATATCCGACGTATAAAGGAGTCAGATATAGGATTCAATCTAATTACATGGTATCCAAAATACTTTGGTCTAACCAAATGATCTAACGTAAACAAATTTTTGTTTTGTTTGATCGTGCGTTGTGTATAACCGTACGGTTTTTTGCGTACAACAAAACCCGCCAGGGTGGGGCGAAGCTTAATATACCTTCGTATACGACCATTTCACAAGGTGTCGGCCGGCAACTGCTAGAGGCGCTTGCGTCAGAACAGTTTGGTGACACCGACTCTACCACCTCTCCGTAGCTCTAGCATTACTCGTGCAAAACCAAATTGCTAAACTAACCGAACTATTTTACTCTTTCGATCGAATAACAATGACTCCAATTTAGCATTTGTGTAACAAATCTGCAGAACGACGAAAAGCATGTTTGCAATCTATTTCTGAACAAAAATTTCAAATAGGAAATTAACGTATATACAAAAGCCCATTCATTTTGAAGTTAAGAATGTACTCTTATATGTTATTTCAATTTAAACTTACAATAAATTTTAATGTTACCAATTCAGCAATATTAAAAAGAATTCACGTTCGTAATTTCAATGTTTTCGTAAGTGACAAGGTATAAATAAAAAAAACGATCGAAATTGCATTATCAACCTAGGGTAGCACAAATGTTAAAAGATAATTAATAGTTAAGGTTCTTTAGCTAATTTAGAGCCCAGTAGAGCCTGTTTAAAAGTATTTTAAGAAAATTCTAACAATTGCTCAACGGCAATACTTTTTATTACTAAAAAGAAGTTCATCTAAAACACTTTATGGATGTTAGCGAAATAATTCATCATGTCAAGGTGTACAGAAAACCTCGGCCGACTTTGCAATTAATTGGAAGCAAATTAACCAAAAAACTTGAAATAATTGAAAATTATAAATAGGTACGGATTGTATTGCAGGCAATAGTCATTTTTCACGCAAACATTTCATCAGTTGATCAACGTTATACAATAACGGTCGAACTATTTAGACATTCCGCAACCCAATGCCATTGTCAAATGCTGTTTTACTCTATTTTTGATAAAAAATCTAAAAAACTTAAGTAGCGGTCTTGATCTTTGTCCTTGACTGCAATGTTGAAAGACGTGAAAGTAGTAAAAAGAAGAAAGGACTGAAACATGTAAGTGAATATGTCGATTGGTTAGTGCACGAATGCGATATTTAAAACGAGGCTAGATTGTCTGTTAGTTACCTAGGTACCTATACTTCTAATAGTACAAAAACTACTGCATAGTTTAAGGTGCAATAATGGTAAATGTTTATCAACACAATCCTACCGATAATGTGAAGAATTTAGCAAAAAATTTTTCATTGAAATGACTCTAAAAATAACTATATTGTTATGATAAATAACTGCACATGTTTGTGATTGCCTATACAACTCATTCATATGTAAAATTAGTATTTTACATATTTCCTTTTATTGGAAATTCAACCTAAAATACTTAGCTAGACTATTCATTATCTCGACTACAGTAGTTTAAGATATAGTCACCGATTGATGTCCTTAATAATGTTTATGAATCGTGATCGTGATCAAAATACAATAGAGAACTGCTACTTAAACAACACTGATTGCTTACAATCGAAAAATCGGGGTTAATCTACGTTATGTTAACATGAAAAGAATGAGATGTGGAAAGACTGTTGCTCTTCCGTAACCATTGTTTTTCTTCAAGCAGCAATGCGATGTTAACAACTTTTTTGTACGTCTCGTTTTAGTTTTTCTTCGTATTCTAAAAAAATAGTAATAAGTAGACATCTGTTCGAATTTGAACAAAAATATAAAAAACCAAGACCAAGTTTGTTTTTGTTTTTTTTTGCAAGATAGATAAACGAACCTACGGCCCGCCTGAGTTATACTACCCGTATATAAAAAATATCTACGTAAATTTATCTTTAAAACTGAATACAAATTCAAACAAATATTTTTGAAAATAGCGATACTCCACCTGGGAATCGAACCTGCTACATTCATAAAAAAAAATGAATACTTGGTCTTTTGGTACTGTATGAATACGGATCCCAAAAAAAAAAATTAGGTTGTTTAGGTACCTACGCCAAAAACTACGCACTCCCTACTCACTTGTCAATGTTAAATGCATATTACATTTTTTTTTCTTGTTGAACTTACCTACTTTAAAATTTCATTTAGATATTTTTACTGGGTTCACTAAATTCCGAAATAAAGTGTGAACATATTTTAATTATATCTAAATATATATATAAATTATAAAAGGTATCCGATATTGAACGTTTTATGAAAACTGATTGCTTGGGTCGTAGACCCCGTCTCCAGTGGCCCTCTGTTTTTTATATTGTATTTTTTAATTTATTTTTTTGTGATTGTTTTTTTTTTAAATATAATGTACAAAATGAGCAAATAAATGTTTATGAAAACTTTAATTATTACTTACTATGAAATTTTGCCGTCGTTTATTTGCTATTTCAATAACTTTACTCTCTCCCTTATCTTTGATGCACTACGTAATTTGGTTTCTAAAAAGCCTGTCGTTAAAATTAGTTCGTCTTATGGTTTAGATAGGTATCTACATGTTGTACGTAATTCTTTGTCGTAATAGATTAAACTATTATTTTGACTACTAACTTGAAGATAATCCTAGAATCTAATTAATAAACAACATTTTAATCCTTCTTGCAATATTTTTTAAAGATAAGGTTTAAAGGCCATATGCAAATAATAGTTTTTGTTTCTTTCGAATCCTCCTCATGAACTTTATGTTTTTTGCAATACATTCTGTTTAATTTTTTGATGTCCTTTTCTGTTAATGAAAGACTGGGATGTATTCTTGCGTTATCCTGAAAAAAAACATTACTAAATATTCACTAACACCTATAATATGATTGCTGTGGTTTACTATACGTAATGAGATTGTGACCAGTAAGTAGTACGGAGCATACGTTTGTCCTGCATGCAAGGAGTAGCACTGTATGCTTATGTAAAAAATAGGTCCGGACTTGTCGCTTCCGAGTTCGTAGCGTCCGATGCCTGGTCTTGAGAGGCGATGCTCGACTTCTGCGAGTCCACCATCGTGCGGAAGAGAACTGTTCTCTCCATAAAAGTAACAGTAATATTTTAAAGTGATGTCGCATGTCTTTGGTTTTGGGTGAATTGGTTAAAGTTACAATTACAATCAATTAAATACTTTAAACTTAAACTACGTTTATAAAGGAAAAAATGCAAAAATATTGTAAACAAAATATGCCGGTTTACTTTAACATTTATAATATTACGAGTATATGTTATGTATAGGTAAGACTACAAATTTGATTTATTCTACCTCTAAAGCGATCATGGTTTTTTTTCCATTTTTAGAAAAGGCTCGATCATAGTAGTGCATGACACTCTCGTAATCATATGGAACTCCGAAATTGGTCACAATGTCGTGGCTGTATCTTTGAAAATTGTGCTCTTCACCTGAGAAAATTCATAACGTACCTATATAATATACTTATATCATCAGAAGTAGCGTAACTAATTGTCGTTAAATTATTATTTATTTTAAAATTTATTAGTACCTACTAGGGGTGTGCGAATATCGTTCGAATCGAATCGAATCGAATATTAATATTCTAAATTTTCGAAACTATTCGAAATTTTTCGAATATTCGTCGAATTTCGAATAATTCGAAGATTCGAATTGTTCGATTCGAGTTTCGAATCGAATATTAATATTCGAATAATTCGTAAGTTCGAATTATTCGCACACCCCTAGTACCTACATTATTTTATTTATACCTACATATTTTTTATTAGATAGGAGGAATTGCAGTTGGCCCTTAGGCTTTTACAGCTTCACCAGAATAGTACATATTATTTCATGCCTTAGGTATATCGACCGATAAATTTCACTAGTAGGTAGTTCATGCTATATGATAAAAAAATATAAATATAAGATTCAAACGTACCAGACTTTATGTTCCTCCAGATAACCTTTATATAATCATTTCTATTGTATGCACTTTGCATGTGGAAAAATCCAAGCGTATGCAACATTTCATGTACGACGGTGCTATGAGCTTCATCACCTTCCAGGCATCTTTTTCCCAAATTCAGCAGTTGCTCCTTCTCAGACTTTAGATGATTTTTAATGTAGCCAACATGGGAAAAGCATCCATCTGCTGTACTCTAAAGACAATATAACTTTCTTAATCTCGGCTTTCAGAAGTGCTGACTCAAAATGATTAAAACAACACTAATGTTGAAGAGTTTGATAAAAGATTTAAGATTCCGATTTGATTATTCGTGAATGTAAATATTGAATATTTTTCGTACGTTACGAAATAACATTAAAGTTAAGTTAAATATATTAGCTCTTGGTGAGTACCTAAGTGGTGGTGATCAAATAATAAGCGTTGTACGTATTTTTTTGAATTTTGAGCTTCATGGAAGTCATTTCATTTTAGAAGAAGGTAATAAATATTGTGATAAAATAAACATGGGGAGCAAAAAAAAAAGATACAACTAACTTGCAAAACAACTGCGTATTCTTTGCCTTTTCTAGGTCGAAACTTGATGCATGATCGAAGCGCTATAACGGACAACGCAATTTTGATGATCATAATTTCCTTATGATCTGTTGATTAGAATTAACCAAGTTAGATTGGGATAAATCAAACAGCACAGCTAAAAATATCTTCAAAATCGGTTCAATCAGGAAAAGTAATGGTCTTAAAATATTAAGCTTTGATGCATTTTTTTATGATTAGTCACGTGGATAGCATTACTTTTCTTGAATAAGCCGATTTTCGAGATTCTGTTTTTTATTTGAAAGATAACACGTCTGCTGAACCTCGTTTAAATTTGATCGAGATCTGACAAGTAATTCTTGAGTTATTTCTAAACAAGATGAAGTGGATCGTCGTTTGATCGTTTGTCAATTGTTAGGTACTCGTTTGATGAAATTTAATGACTTAAACTTGAATTTCGTGGTTTTCCTTTAATTTAATCTATCATATTTCTTAGAGAGATTTAATTCTTATAAGGCACTCTATCGATTGGTGCAATAAAAGTACAAGGTGTGATTTTTTCAAATTATACCAGCTTCGATTCCCGGGTGAACCAAGATAAAAAAAAAAACTATAAATGCAGTTGTGTTTCTATTCAAAAATAAAAGTATGTTTCCTTTCAGCAAAATTCACTGAAATCGTTATTTATAGTACTTCCCCTGGAGGGGGCGTTTAAAAATTCCACCCTGTATAATATAAAAAATTAGCTTACGCAAGCGAGTTTACTAATGTTACATTGCTTCATACTCTATATCTACAGCTAGGTACTATTACCTATCTATTGCTTTATCGTCATCGTTTTCGAAAGCTCTTCAAAATAATATTATTATTACGTGCATTCTCAGACGTACTTCGCACAGACCATACATATATAGTTCCCTCAGGGCTCCGTGCTGGCCCCTCTTCTCTTTAGTTTATTTACGAGCGATATTCCTCGTACGTTACCCACCTCACTCGCTCTGTTTGCCGATGATACTGCCGTGTTCTATTCAGATAGAAACAAGGTATTCATCGCCGAAAAACTTCAAGCAGCTGCCACAGCGTTAGGTCATTGGTTCCGGAAGTGGCGTATTGAGGTTAACCCCGAGAAAAGTACGGCTGTACTCTTTCAGAGGGGTTCCTCAAGACGTCTCCCGACGCTGGACTCCCATCGTCGTACTCTCCGGAGGAATGAGACCCCTCCGATCACTCTCTTCGGACATACCATCCCTTGGGTTAAACAGGTGAAATACCTGGGTATTATCTTCGATAGTGCTATGACCTTTCGTCAGCACATCAGAACCGTCCGCAATCGTGCCGCGTTCATCCTCGGCAGACTCAACCCCATGATCTGCAAGCGTAGTAAGCTGTCACTTCGTAATAAGTTGACACTTTACAAAACGTGCGTTAGGCCCATTATGACATATGGTAGTGCGGCGTTCGCTCATGCGGCTCGCACTCATATCAACTCCCTTCAGATCTTGCAGAATAGATTTCTGCGTAAAGCCGTCGGCGCTCCGTGGTATATGCGTAACGTCGATCTTCATGACGATTTCGATCTCGTCCCTATCACACAATTTTTGAAGGATACTTCCGAGCGTTACTTCAAAAAAGCAGAGGACCATCCCAACCCTCTCATCGTAGCCGCCGCCGACTACGAACCCGATCCCGCGCACGCCGAGAAATGGTGCCGTCGTCGTCCGCGGCACGTCCTCACGGACCCTCCCGACAAGTTATCGGCGCATCTCGCTGTCAGCGCTAGCGCTAACAGCTCGAGACGACGCGTTGGCTATCTCGTTCGCCGTCGTCGAACTCGACGCAGAGTTCGGCGTTCTACTTGAACCATCATCATCATCAATTAATCCTCTTTGTCATGTTTAATTCTTACTTGTTATGTTTGATAATAAGTAAATTTAGATCCTTTGTTTTATTCTCGCCAACCCTCTGAGTTTCTTGCTGGTTCTTCTCAGTTGGGTCGCGTTCCGAACCAGTAGTAAATTCATGATGCGCTAATAAGTTTGTTTCGGGCAACTGTTAGCATTCTCATCCTATCATATACTCAGCCGAGCCCCTCTTGAGCTCGCACCCCATCATGGTGAAGCTGTAAAGGCCCCCAAGGGCCAACAGCGATTCCTCCATCAAAAAAAAAAAAAAAAAAAAAAAAAAAAAAAAAAAAAAAAAACATATATAGTACTTCGTCTACACCCGTTACTGCTCACCTATGTTCCTATCATAAATTATCGAAAAATAAAGAAAACATACCAAAATTATTTTTCTTTATTTCATAGACTACAGTACGGTTTGGCCAACGTGTCGCTAGGTCAACAAAACCGTTTCGGTTTTTGATGGCACTCTTGATGAGTTTTTTTTGTTTCCCAGTCAGCAACATGTCTCCCTCAAAATGTGTACCATACATTCCTACACAAGAAAAATATTTATTATCACTTAGTAAGTAGAAGTGTGGATACTCGTTACCTACCTACCTAAATAGTTTAGCCCGTTCGTTTTTTACCCATTTATAGCAATACTAGCTGACCCGCGCAACTTCGTCTGCGTTACAAAGGGGTTCAAAACGTACTCGCAATGCCATCGCGTTATTATTTGCGCGGCCCGCTGTGCACCCACATATTCATTGCGTTTTATATTCGTGATAACTTCTAAACGAAAAGTCCGATTGGAATAAAACAAAAAGCAATTTACTTCTACATTAATACTCTTGATAACATAATACTTAATTTGGATTAATAATTTTTTATTTGTCTTACTAAGACCTAAAAACCCGTCGTACATCGTTTTGTTCTATTGTCAATAGTTTTTGCAGTGTACGCATAAATAGGTTTTCGATTATTCACCTTTTGTTACATATTCGATATTTTCATACGGATCCCTATTTTTTTTAAAAATACAATTTATAGCCTATAACCTTCCTCGATAAATGGACTTTCCAACACTGAAAGAATTTTTGAAATCGTACCAGTAGTTCCTGAGATTAGCGCGTTCAAACAAACTCTGCAGCTTTATAACATTAGTATAGAAGTATCATGGAAATTCTATGAGAAGTATAGATAACAGCTTCGTCCAACTTGCTACTGTCATTAAGCTTACCGGGTACGATCGCGAAAGTAGATAATACTTGTAAAGTGATGGAAAATATTCCAATCCAGATAATATTCATAGTTAAGCTTCCGCTAAAGTACTACTTTTATCAAAAATTTCGTCTGCATCTGATTGGAACGATGTAAATAGCTAAATAGTAGCTATAAGTTACTTTACACTTTCTCGAATGCAACAACGCGGTCGTTAAAAAGCTATTACCTACACAGTGGGATATTGATTACTTAATTCGATATGCTTGTTAATGTGTGACCAATATACAATAGGCAAGTAAATAGGTATGTCTGAGTTATTAATTGCCTGATAGGATAGAGTCTACGGCATACTCCATGGGATGGCGCCATCTCGTATGATGAACACCAGTTAAAATTTCAGTAAACTTCACTTCTGCGGCTATCGCAAAGAGTGTCTCGGACCTCTGTCGCTTCCCAAATAACAGACGATCCCAAATGCAAAGAACTGAAGACTCGTGTACTTAGTTACTCGCGTCCGAACCGCACACAAACAAATGCCGCAACGATTCGATTTGGTGTCCGGATATTTCTTTATAGATTCTAAAAGACCTCAAGCTCTATCCCAAGGCGTTATATGTAGCCCTAAGTCACGTGTAAACTAATTTGCAAAACGGATTCTAACTTTAATTTAGTTTGAAATTAAAATCATACAATTAAACGGTTGTGTTTTTGCTATAGAACAATAGATGGAAATATCATTGCTTATAGTCTAAACGTGAGAAAACATCCCTAAACTAACACAATGTTAATTTAATGTTTCAAGTTAATTTGTTCTATACTTTAAAAGCCATGCTTTTGCATAGACAATTTATATTACATATTTACAATTTTATGTTAAAAGCATAGATAGAAAATAATTCGTCTCTCTGCACGTAGAAGCGATTATTTCTTCGAAAAACAAAACGTCGTTAAAGAGCACTTACACGCTTGGATATCGATTACCAAATTAGATACAGTTTTATCTGGTAACAAACATCCTGTATAAGTGGAAATAAGTGTTTTCGCCGGATGAGTTCCTTTAGTTATCGGCCAAGAACTCGTTTCGAGTCGTTCTACATTCATTAGCCTCATTTTGAGGTTTCTCTTGTACATATGTAAATCCCTAAATACTAGATAAGTTTAAATACAACGTAAAGTAATCTGCAGTTTGAGAAACATGGCGTCACTAACAGCACAACCGTGCTATGTTTTTAAATATATAGTGTGTAGGATAAGTAAGCTCGTAATAGACTAATTTCCAATTTATGCTGTTCTACAAGATAGTAAGAAATAATTGACAATGGGAGTATTTTAATCATTAAAAATTAGGTATAAACAGTAAATGAAAATCAGTATTGATGTAAATAACGTGCTATATTTAATTTACAAAATAATTACAAAAAAAAACTTGACACACCAAATTATATACTGTACATGCATGCAGTTCCGATTATAGGGTGTACAACTCAATACCTTAATGTACATTAAATTATATTCTTACTAAAGTAATATAAAAATTAAATACAAAAAACAAAAGAATAGTTCATACCGGTAAAGTGATTCATTTCATACATTATGGCATTCATTAACATAATACTGAATTTGCTAATACAACAACATATGTACCTATTACTTCTGACTACCGTAGGCTTGATAATTAAAATCGCAAACACAGTTATTAGTTAGAAAACAAAATTTATTCAAAAGACAACGCTTCAAATTTCCAGTTTCATAATATAACAAAAAATCTTTGGAATTATTGAAAATAAGTCTTAATTGTCGAGCCATTCCCTTCGATAATGCGACTTGTCAATTCATAAATTACTAACGGCTGACCAACGCATCACAATATTGAATAGAGCACCTCATAATTTAAAGCTTACTTAAACTAATTCTCGATATTCTCGTGAAATATAAACAAATGTCGCATCTTCGAAGGTAATCATGACTCCACGTTTCGTTCCACCGCGTTATTTCTAAGCGAAGCCACATCGAAGTAATCACGCTGTCTTGTCAATGTACAAGACAATAGTTTGGGTTAAATACATTCACATAACTAAAGGTTGTTTAGTTTTGTATAGGAGACTTCAAATGTCTTCCATAATCAATGCAATTTGGATACACAATATAATAATTAATATAAGGCAGTCTTTAAAAATATTTAATTAATATGTAATTCTATCAAACCGTTACACAATTTAATAATACGCTAAATAAATTATAATACCAGACAAAAAAATGGTAACGTACCCTATAACGTAACTAATTAAAATTATTTATAAGTATAAAATACAATATCCCACATATTTCGATAAAGCATTATAAAAACCTTTCTAAATATTGGTCTAATGTAATTGCTTGGCCTTTCTCATGTCATACGAATGTAATATAAGACATTGCAAACACTAAAAAGCCCGTATTACATAATATTATTGCTTGTATTGTTGATTACCTAAATATAGTATATGTGACGCTTAACTTTACGTATGTATATATTTAGACTAATATACTTAAATGGATGTCCTAGCGAGGAGTTTCATTACGTCTACTAGTATATGACGTCACTCGTAGAAAGCGGCACGCTACTCGATCACGTGTGAATTTTCTACCAACGATAAAATTATTGCTAATCCACTGAAGACTCGTTTGTCTTAAGGCAAATTAAATGGTGATTACACTATGATATTATCCTAAATGTGATTACCTAAACTTGTAACCGTTATTTATTAAATGAGAACGCAAGGGCAGAAACACACGTACTGGAATTCGTTTCAGCGCGAAGACATAATTGTGGCGCGTATTGGTATGCAATCGCCCTTATTCGAATCTCGAGATTTCTAACTACAGCTCGAAAGCTTATAGAATATAATATTATTTCAAATTAGATCGAAATGTTTAAAATGAAGAACACTATAAAAGAGTATAGTTCTCAAAAGAGTTGCACAATGTAAACGCTTGCTTCCTTGTAGGCCGCAAAACCATAGGAAAAATATAGTTTTTCGAATATCAAAAATAAAATACCATTAAAATTTATACTTCAATAACTTCTAAGTAAGATATTACATAAAATGAAATATTGAAGATTTATTCCAACGTATTCTTGTAATGGTCTTTTGTATATTTTTACAAAGAAAGGACTGATTGTATTTCTTTCTTATTGTTAGGTAATAGTCGGAAAAGTCAGTTTATAAGTAATTCTCTCTAAAATAAGACACGTCTATCGAAGTTATCTTAATCTCACTACCTCCATAAAAGAGGTATTTCACTTTCATTGTACATACTTGTAGTGTATTTAAAATGGGACAAAATATTGATGTCATTTAACATTTGGCACACACTTTGTATGATATGTATCGATAGCTATCAAAACTCAATATTGGATGCTGACCTTAAAATTTTATTTTAAAGATAAAATTTTATGTAAAAACAATATATTTCGTGATGAACATGTCCCATTTCATATACATACATGAAGTGTATACTACCTAGTTAGTTTAAATGAAGTTACAAGCGACTGAACATGCTTAAAATGCTTAAAAATCGACTAAACTACATTTCGAACAATAGTGGACCTACCAAAAACTACTAGTCAATTCAATTCTAATTCGATGTATCGAGTTCACTTGAAACTTGCTTACACTAACATCAATAATAGCTAAACGCGTCAAATATAAGGAATTCTATGCATTCTAGGCGTGTTTATTTTCAAAACTTTATGCAAGTCACAAGTTGATATGTAAAGATAGTGTATTTGTTTTAATATCGGATTATAGTAGACGGCAAGCGTTCGATTCTTAAGCAATTTCAATTGATTATCGTGTGGCACACGCACGCGGTACACGCTTTCGAAACGATCACAGTCGAAACGCAACTATCCATAAATACTAATATTAATTAGGCCATTTTAGGACTGATTATATAACTTACAAAACTCGATGTACTTCATCACTTCAATCAGATAGATTCATTAATTTCTTTGGATTTACTTTATCATGGGCTTCATCTTTTTAAATGCCCAAACACTGCTACGTTTAAGCAGTGTATTCAACCACATCACTTTTCGAAATTTAAACATATTCCTATCTAGTCCGGATGTTCCAGCTGTGGTTTAAAAAAACCATGATTGGTACATTCTAAATTTATAATAAATAAATGTTATTTGTTCTACAACTAGAAATAAAGTACAATCTCAATACTAGTAAAACTGATCTGTAGCGATATAATTTACATTAAATTTGTCATCTATGTTAAAAAAATATTTCAGAACATCCGGACTGTAGTAAAAATGTCTAATTACTGGTATTTTACGGTTTCTTCATGCAGGTGGTTTGGTTTTCCCTCCGCGCGGTTTGATGCTCTCTGAGACTTGCCACATCGCCTCTTCGCTGAGAACATCATCGAAATCGTTGAACATCGCTTGAATGCGCTCGTTCTTCTTAAACTTGTATTGTCTGCTGTTGGAGATACAAAAAATTAATTAGTACTGAAATCATCGAAATCATTTTAGAAGGATTCGAATGGTAAGATGATATCGATTTAGAACAAGTTACAAAATAACTTTGGTTAATGATACTTATTAATTAATATTACTTTTTCAATCATGATACAATTTACACTTAAATACTTCAATAAACCTAAATAGAATATACACAATTTAAATACATACTCTTTGTGGAATCTCTTGACATTTTCCATAATATTGTATTGCTGCCATCTTTTCGTGAAATTGATACTGCCATCCGCTAACAGATCTTGATTTCCAATATGCACGAACGTTAGATCTTGCAATACCAGACCACTGTAAGAATATCATAAAAATAATTTAACCAACTAGATTTTTTTTTAAAGTTTATTTTTACGAAGTTCTAATTTAATCTCAGAAAGCTTGGAAACTTGGAAAAAAGTGATTGTGAGATCTCTGAACAATGAAAATTACGTGTTTTATTGTAATCATAATATTATTATATCGACCAACTTTTATAAAACGCTATTGCAATAAGTATGAGGAATCAATCGTAAGTCTCATAAAAATTCAGAATGAGACACCTTGTTTCCTTATGTATCTTCTTCAAGAAGTTCATTAAAATTCACAAAAAAGCTTCTGCGATACTTTACTGCAAATTTGCGTGCAATTTATGCGTACCATTCGTACTTTTCCTTCTGGCACTGAATAAACACCTTTCGCCTTTGATAGACAGACTTACATGTAAGGTATGCACGGCGGCTGAGTCTCGGCGAGCACCTTCCTGTAGGTCCTGAAGGAGGAGGAGGAGTCTATGATGGTGCAGAAGTCGTGCAGCGTGTCGTCGATGTAGCGCGGCCAGCCGAGCCGCCGCACCGGGGGCGAGTCCAGCGCCGACACCAGCGCCAGGTACGAGTTGAAGTTGTTCATCTTGCGGAGAGCTTTCATTACTTTAAGGAACTTGCTCGCGTATTTCTCGCGCTCCATTGCTTTTTCCTGAAATCGATGTATTATTTGCTGAAGCATATTTTGATGTTCACAGGGTGAATTTGTAATCTCGTCCAAGAGGAAATAGGGTAGGGGAATGTCACTGATAAACTTTTTTTTTTAAATATGATATGGTTACGAATATGCATTGACAAGGTTACGAACTCACTCGATTTTTTTTTTTCATAATATTTGATATCACAAGTTACGTTCTAAAATGCTTCGATTCTAAATCAAAAACTACATGTAAAATATAACCGAAGCAAAAACAAGATCACAGAACAAAGTCAACGACTGTTAGACCAATTAAACATCACTAACCTGTTCCAAGATCCTTGATCGCGCCCAATAGCTCATCTTATTAAAATGTTCAGTGAAACGAGTGAGATTGGGCGAGCTCTCCTCTGATTGTTCTCGAGGCCACGACAACACTTCGGCGGTAGTTATTCGAATGAACAAGGCGGCGTCTAACAACGTCATCTGTTCGGCGATCTCAGTCGCCTTGAAGTCAAGCAATGTATCGCGACGGAGAGAGACGCTGCCGTAGCAAGGATTGTCGTATTCGTATTTGTTGTTCGTCTGAAAATTAAAACAAATAAGTGAAAATTCATTCAATAAGTTCTAAAACAGTGAACACCAAATTGGGACTATTATAATGTTTTTCACAAAGTACAAAAATAACCAATCAGCAATTTTGTACTAGAGCTGACTAAATATTAAAGGGAAATAAATACTCACTTGTTGGAAATGCAATTGCTTCTGTTTGTCGACTAGAATTTGACGTAAAGCTTTCGCGATTGCTAGCTCTTCAACCTCGTAGATCAACCAGTAAATGAATTCCATTATTTCTTGCATTAACGGACAATCTAGATCTAACATTCTGAAATATGAAAAAATAACTTTAATAAGTACTTAATAAATATCAACAAATTTAAAGCTCCTATACAACGTTAGTACTTTTTAAACATATTTTATCTATTTTCTCTAAATGAATTGCACTAAATTGACAGTCAAAGGCAGTGACCACTTTAACATCAGTAAGGTTATTTTCATAATAATTTGTTAATTTATCTATTTTTCTATGTCCTTAGCATCAATCCAATGTCTCATTTGGTTCCCATAGCTGAGATTGATTTTTTTTTTTTTTATTGCAAAGTAGATAAACGAGCATACGGCCCACCTGATGGTAAGCGTAAGTGATTGCTCCTCTATAGAGGATTCCTAGCGCCTGGTAGTGTGTATGTGTGATTTAGTAGCTACGTCGCTAGGAACGCTTCCTGGCACGCGAAGTATGAGTAGTAGGCGCAATACTAACGTGAGATCAGCGACGACTCTAGTGAGCAGACTGAGCGTGGACCGCAGTTCGTGCGGTCGCGACTGCAAGTGATGCGAGCGTCGCACGAGGCGCGCCACCAGCCCGCTCGGCGACACCCACGTGCGGTACGTCGCTAGGAACGCTTCCTGGTACGCGAAGTCTGGGGGAACAACTCTAATACTATTTTATATGCACCGTTGTAAAGGTAATCCCCTTTTACGGCCGTGTTCAATATAAATTCGACACAACGAGCGATTACAATGTGAATATTATAATTTATGAAACAGGTAAAAGAAAGAGTACGTACGACTTTGAATACGACCGTAAAATTGATGAACAAATTTTCAACAAAATGAACTGCTTTTTGGAATTTGCTCTCAATATTAAAGGGATTACCATGATTACGGCATCAAGCTATGCAATTTACAAACACTCTGTGATACGAATCCAGTTTTTCAAGTGTAGTTTATCTGTGGCAATTTAAATTTGGTTATGTAGTTGAAATACTAGCTTCATATCACCCGAAAAATGCGTGTAATTTCAGAATATAAAGGTTGTAATACTTGTAATATTACCAACGTGCTAAGCAAAAAAAGCCTTGTTCCTAGTTTAGAGTTATAAATAACTACCTCATTTCAGTTAATACAATAAATGAAGATGTAAGATATGAAATTGTTTAAGCATATTAGAATTGATTTCAATAACAGATTTTTTACTTGTTTGTGCTTAAAACGTTAGAATACAATTGATAAAAACATGCCTCTTAACACACAATCTCTTAATTTAAAATTAAAGCCGGGTTTACTCATGCTTTATTGAAGCGTGTGAATTGAGTGTATTTTTTTTAATACCAAGTAAAATTACATTGATTTCAAAATAAATAGTATTAAAAGCAGAATTTGTAAAGCAAAGATTAAGAAAATGAACAAAACCAGCGTGTATAACAGCCCATTATCGTAAATGTTTGATCACTTACACTCGTCCGTTTCTGAAAGTGAAAGCATGACAGTTCAGAGGTTAGAAGCCACATTAAAATAGAATTTTATGGAAAATTAATACATTTCACTTAATTTTAATATTAATTTATGGAAATTATAGTGATATGATTGATATTTTTAAAATACGTGATTCAAATGTTTTAATTCATTCATTATAGATTTCATAATAATTGAGAACCATAATATTATGAGTTTTTAGAGTCCAATGCATTCATGCCTAACCGCCGTTTTCACAATAGCATTCCTTCCTTTAATTATATGTATTATTTTGTATTTTTTGTTATATTTTTGGTCAGTGATAAAATTAAATTACATTTAAGATGCTCTTTTCTTTATTGAGATAATCACTTCAAGAAATCTCAAAATTTTGTTTGATCAATTAACATCGCAAATTTATGGCTAAAATAGTTCAAAGCATAGCTTTAACTTATTGAAAACAGCGGTTAACACCACCCCATGATTTATTTAACTAACTTTTTAACCCAATTACCGTAACATGAATTTGTAACTGACCTTTGGTTCCCTTAGTGGCGAGTACAATCAAAGCGTCCGGGTTTCCTCCGCGTATTTCAGGACCGTCTTTATCAGATCCTTTCATGACGAGCCATTTGTTGATGTCTGTCTGTAGGATTATGTCATCAGGGTCTGACGGTGTGGGAGTTGACGGCTTCTCCTTCTCAGCTGGTGCTGTTTCTGGGATCTCTTCACTTTTCTGTGACAGAAAGAAGATAATGTTTTTAATTTCCGGGAAATTTAATTGTTGATATAAAGGTGATAAGTGTTTGTGCGTGAGGGAACGAGACTTGTGACAGGACAAAAAGATTCAAAGGCATCTATGTGTACTAGTTTGAAGTAAGTTTTGTTTTAGTTTTAAGCAGCAATTAAAATAACTGTATTATTTTGTCCTGTGCGGTACAATTTTAGGATACAAAATGTTAATAGATAGTATTAAAAACCTTTAAGAATGAATCACAGCGTATATTAGTACAAGAAATAATTCAAAATGATAATTACCTGCGACGGAACAGGTGACGGTGCCAATGTTTCTGTGATATTCTCAAACTCATATTCCAACGGGAATTTACCAGGCGTTGTAGGGTTAGTGAATGAATCGTCAGACTGCTAGAAACAATTGTCATGAAAGTTATTCATTATTAACAAAACATTTATCGCTGGAATGATATTAAAAGTTATTGTTAAATGAAAAAGCTTGATTAGCAAGTAAAATTGGTCTTATACTCACAATATTATTGATGAGGCTTTCATCAGCAGAGCTGTTGTGCGATGATGGTCGCGGAGAAGGCGGGGGCAGCAATTCGTTGCTCGAGTTCATTTGAACCTGTTTTAATAACGATTTTTATTAATTTTATCTTACTCGCTACGAAAATTTCTTCTTGACATTAACTAATGTTATAAACTACCCACTTGTTTTTTATTCATCTTTGGAGGCAAAGCCGGCGGCGGCTCGAGTGGTAAAGGACTGGTACCGCTTGATGTTAAACTGACACTGTCGTCGGAACCACTGAAAATATAAACGAGTACAATGAATATAAACAGAAATCTTTAAAATGAAACATCTGGAAGCTAGCTTTTTAAAGGTGAATGATGAATAAAAAGAGCTTTTTAAATACTTAATTTTACTTGACCTGAACTTTACACAATTATTAAACCGAATGAATGAACAGAATGAGATTTTTACACAATTACAGACATACCTCAAAGGTGTATTTCCAAAGTGTTGTACAGTAAACGATTGAGCTATGGATCTTTGCACTTGTTGTCGCTGAACGCTGATCACTCCTGCAGTTGTGTGGTGGGAACTGGGGAAATAATATTTTTATGAGTTAACCAATTTCAGTTTATCTTCATTGATAACTATTTCTGGGAAGGTAATTTTACGACACGTGCATTACTTTCAGGTGCTTTTTATGTCAAACGTAGGGCAGTTTCACTTATTTACAAGTAAAAAAATATTAACCAAGGTAAAAAAGTATACTAATAAATACGACAGAATTCGATTAGGCAAAATGTAAGCTTAAATATACAAGAAAATAAAAGCATTACCTGGCTAACGTGTGTATAGAATGTCTGAACATATCGGGTGGTGCGACGGGGTTGTTCGGCGGGTGACTGCAGTTTCCAAACATTTCCATATACGCCATTACTGTACAAACAATTATTTTATTAAATGCGTTTAAGCATTACACTTTGTATTCTTAATCGCTTTCTCAAAATCTTCTTTATTTGAATCTGCTAAAGATATTTTTTAAACAAACTATTGGAGTTCAAATTTGAAAAAGATTGTTCTTCTTTTTTTATATACAAATACAAAAATCACAATACACTCATGCTGACTATAAATATATGAGTAAAGAAAATTTCTCAAAATAGACTAAGAATATGAATTTTTATTCGCAAAATTCACTTGAATAATAAAGTTTCAGAAAACAAAAGTCTTCGTAAAACAATATATTTTCACAAGACACCACTTTAATAACTTTATAACAATACGCTTTAAAAACTATTAAATTCAAGTGAATTTCAATTTCAAATTTTGGATACAAAAATAAAATCACTCTATGATGGAAATGAAACGTGATTTCTATGTACAATGTACCGCGAAATGAACAAAGCGAAAACACGTATAGAGGCACGAAAAGGAATCATAAGTGATAATTAAAGCAGATTTGATATTGCTATTTTCATCATAATTGAGCCAATTAGCGGAACAAATTCTTTTAAAGCGCACGGAATATAAAATAGATGCTCTACCTTAACTGTTCCCAAAACTGTTTAGAATTTTCAACCCACAAGTTTTTCTAAACTGTCGAATATATTACTACAATACGGTAGAAGGTTTTCTGCTTGACTTTATTTTAGTTTAGTTTTATTCGAAGTAACCATCGCGTTGATTTCAGGCAAACTGTATCTTAGTTAGATTTTGGCATTTGAAAAACGTTAATTGGACTAATATAGGAATGAATACTTGAATTTTTTTACATTTTATATGTTTCATTGAACTTCTTCCCATTTGCCATTCACTCATATTTATTAGCATCTATCTATCTATTAACATTCATTTTTAATAAAAAGACATAGCATATAATTTTATTATTTACATTTTGTTAGTAACTATAATGTAGTGAAGTAAAACTAAATCGATTAGCACTGAAAACCCTCTGCAGGTGAACCTCACGAAGGTGTAAAAACAAAAGAATGCGTCAATGGCTTGAAGCGCTAAACTTGTAAATGATGATACTCCAAAACTCCACTGTCTTTTAATGGACTGGATCTCTATTTACATAATTTACAGAACACGATATTAAGAATCAATTATGTTATCAGTACAGTTTCTAAAAAACAAAACCGTTCAGTTCATTTTTGAATGTGAAACTACAATATGTAACATATTCGATTCTGATCGTGTAATGTAAAGCGGAGTAGCGCGTTACATGCATAGATCCACTCACCGCTGTAGGCGACGCTTTGGAACACTGCGGCGCCGCACCGACAACACACAAACATGCCGTTATAGCCCCAACATACAGTATAGAACATACATACATACATACATACATGGACCCCCCACAACGAGACAAACCGCATACGTCACATTCCAGTGAATTTGTGATCAAGGTCCGATCCAGGAGCGAACTTACAAGTTACAAACAAATTAGGTGCAGTAAATTATAGAAAGAGGAAATAATATCAAAGATTTCTCTGACAAGACAATACAATTTAAGACATCACTTGTTAAGGAACAATAAACACTAAAAAAAATACGGGACAATATCTTAAAAAAAATAACACCTAGTAAAACTTAATTAATATGAGGAGCAGCGACATTATTAAAGATTAAGAAGGAGTGATAAACAATCAGTTAAAGTTTAATTTATGATTAACAATTCCATCTACGACAAAGTTAGTGTAGTCGTTATGGAACTCGAATTTTATGGATCGGACCTTGTTTGTGATATGAAATGCCAGTAATAAACTACTGACACATCGAGCACATACATGCAATAGTGAAACTTGATGGTCATTTTCAATTTACAAATTATTGAACAAAAATATACTAAATGTCATCTCAACAAATGTTTTGTTTAATTCAAGATACTGTTACTTTAACATTGTCTAAATTCAATAAGGATATAATAAAAACAAATATAATATGTTGACCTCGTGTTCATTACAAATAATATTCATGGTCATGATTCTTCCAAAATATTATCATTATTCATAATGAACACGAAATGCAAGAGTTTTTAAATTAGAGATTGTAATTTAGATAGTAAACTATTTTTAATTTGATGTAGTACTAATTAAATTAGTATAAAATGGGTATAATAATTGTAATGAAAAAGTATAATAATACTGACTGTGTTTCTTTTTCAGAGGTAGCGGTGGCGGCCTCGGTGGGTGATGATCGGCTAATGTATGAGGTCTTGCATCACCGTGCAACGAACATACTGGAGTCGTTCTAAAAACAAAAGAATATCACTTTAATATTTGAATTTGAATTAAATTAATAAATATAATAACTTAATATTGGGCCCAATTCATGGCAAACAAATTTCTATATCACTATGGCTGGAAAAGATTACTTTATGCGTTAATACCGCATTAATGAAACTTACTTATAGCTCGTTTGTCTAAAATCGCGTAAACTCAATAAAGAGTTGTGTATTTATTGTAAACCAACTTAGCCTAAATTTAAATGTTTCGAAACCCAAGGGCGTTTAATGTAACACGATTGTGAAAACATAAAAATGATAACTCTTAGCGAATCAGACGAGCAATTAGCTCAGCCAACCGTCACGCCTAACGACAGCATTGCTAAACACAATCTTTGTTGACTTGTTTTAACTTGTTGGTCAATGACAGAAAAAAGGTGAACTATGAAGGGCATTTATAAGTGTTTTGTTTTTATTTATTATGCCAACAACTTAATCCAATTTTCAATACATTATTGTTTATAATATCGCACATCTGTACGAATCGTTGTTGTTCAGAATAAACAAGTTAATATTTTATTTAACACAAATTAAATATTGTTTTTTGCGAATAATATAAAAACTCAACTTACAAATAATGTATTGCACTGTTTAAACTCACTCTTGAATCTATGTATTATACGGGTAAGGATATCCATTTAATTTACTAAACGTTTTTGTTTAGGTTACTCATAACAATTTTTAAAGGACATAGATATATCTATCTATCTCTGCTCAAGAAGTAGAGTATAAAAGAATACAAGTAGTACCTGATTTCAACATTGGGGAAGTGTTGTTGTATGTCGGCTCGGCTGTTGAGCCTGCGCTTGACGGGCAGCTCGGGCGGCGTCTCGCTCTCGTCTGACGTAATGCTCGCCAGTCTACTGGAAACACAAACACACAACTTGAAAAGGTGAGACTAAGAAACATATTTTTTTACTGACTTTATTTTACAAATATTATAAAACCTTTACTTGAGTGATTTTGTGCGTCAAGACACTACAATTTGTATGTTTAATGTGCTTAAAAGTATTATTAACAAATTCATGCAATACTAAATTACTAATTGTAAGAATGCATAACATTTTGTTATGTGCAGATTTACTGTGAAAATTAAACTTAAGAAACTACTAATGGTAAATTTTTTTTGGAAAGAAACATAACAACCTACTTTAACTGAAAATTACCAACAATGCACTTAAATTACTAAGCTAGAAACACAATATCTTTATCAAAGACATTTGGTCTAAATCAAATTCATTTTTTATACGAAGTAGACTTACCAGTTTATTTTGGGTCTACTTAATGATAAAATACCAGAAGTTCAAGCCAACTCTATGTTTTGAATAAAAGAAAGTAATACAATATCTCCCTTCTTAATACAGTCTTAGTACATTTCAGTTAAAATAAGTTAATGTGAATGTAATGGTGTGACGTGGGGACACTCACTTCGATGAATGGTGCGTGGTTAAACATTGGTTCATGTTTGTTACATTCATGTGGCTCTCAAAACTTTGTACCATGCACCGCATTTCGCTCACACAGTCTGTACTGTTAAAAGTACTGCAAAAACAATAACAACAAGCTTACAGAGATATTTTATTATCGATACTAATCAGTAGGTTCCATGATTTTTATTAGTGCTGTACAATTTGGCCGTTTAAACCGGCCACAAAGTTTAACCAGGTTAATTAGTTCAGCAGCCAGCTAATTTTTTGAAATTAACCGGTTAAATTAAATTAACCGGTTAAATTAACTGACTGGCTAACCGGTTAATTTGCAAAAGATTCTATACATTGAATAAATCATTTATTTTTATTTTAATTTTTAAAACTTTAATTTTATTTTTATTTTTAAATTTATTTTTATTTTTCAATGTATTTATATTTTTAAATTTATTTTTATTTTTAAATTTATTCATATTTTAAATTTATTTTTATTTTTATTTTTAAATTTAGTTTTAAATTTATTTTTATTTTTAAATTTATTTTTATTTTTAAATTTTTTTTATTTTTAAATTTATTTTTATTCATATTTTCAATTTATTTTTATTTTTAAATTTATTTATTTTTTTTTTTTTTTTATTTTTTTATTTTTTTTTTAATTTATTTTATTTTAATTTTTTTTTTATTTTTAAAATTTTAATATTAAAATAAAAATTTTATTTTTATTTTTTAATTTTAAATTAAAATTTTAATAATAAAATAAAAATTTTATTTTTATTTTTAATTTTTATTTTTAAATTTTTTATTTTTATTCATAATTTCAATTTATTTTTATTTTTAAATTTTTTTATATTTTTAATTTTTTTTTTTATTTTTAAATTTTTTTTTTTTTTAATTTATTTTATTTAAAAAAAAATTTTATTTTTAATAATAATAAAAAAAAAAAAATTAAAAAAAAATTAAAAATAAATTTAAAAATAAAAATAAATTGAAAATATGAATAAAAATAAAAATAAATTTAAAAAAAAAAATTAAAAAAAAAAAAATAAAAATAAAAATAAATTTAAAATATGAATAAAAATAAAAATAAATTTAAAAATAAATTTAAAAATAAATTTAAAAATAAAAATAAATTTAAAAATAAAAATAAATTTAAAAATATAAATACATTGAAAAATAAATTTAAAAATAAAAATAAAATTAAAGTTTTAAAAATTAAAATAAAAATAAATGATTTATTCAATGTTAAGAATCTTTTGCAAATTAACCGGTTAGCCAGTCAGTTAATTTAACCGGTTAATTTAATTTAACCGGTTAATTTCAAAAAATTAGCTGGCTGCTGAACTAATTAACCTGGTTAAACTTTGTGGCCGGTTTAAACGGCCAAATTGTACAGCACTAATTTTTATTATATGATTTTACTTTAATATATAAAGACCCTCAAATTCGCAACAAATTTAGTTAAATTATTTTTATTAGTTAACATGCAAGTAATATTTAGATTTTTTTGTTTGCCTAAAATATTTCTTATTAAGATGTCGTGAAATACAACAACAATTATAATATATCTTGTCATTATATTATAAGCTTTTGTTTAACATAATTTTATAACTCGTTTTAGAAATTACTTCTATGGTACGTTTTTAAAGTGAAATAAGAAAAGTGCGAATTTAAGGGTTACAAATGCAAAATTTATGAAATATCTCTGTACAGAAACACAAAACAATACAAAACGAACAAAACATTAAGGATTTAGAATAAAATTGAAGAAACGAGTGCAATAAATTAATGAAATGTAAACAAATAGTAAGAAGACAGAACGCAAGGGACACATACCTATCCATATAGCCGGAGTAATGCGTCGAGAACGTAGACGTGAAGCTGTGCTCTGTTGATATCTCGGCGTGACCCACCGATACGAAACCAGACTCATTCGAGAAACTGAAACATTCATATTAAAATAACATTTTAACTTTGAAGTATATTTAAAGGGGCGCGCACATTTTGGCGGCTCGGGCAGCGTGCATCAATTTTTGCGTCGATTTTTACAGTACAGTAAGTGTTGCGGCCCACCTATGTGCACACTTCTTTATAATTTTGTAGTGACCAAAATACCAGTCTTATTGCCTAATTAGTTATGTGCGGGTTAACTGACTTTGAATCTTATCCACTGCACTATCACATTGCACAATGGTTGTAACAAAAAAATAATGGTTGTAACTATAACTGATTTTGTTATTGAATAATACGATTAAAATGTATGATTCATAAGAATGATTCAGGTGACATTAGTAATAGTAAAACCATAAAAAAACTAGTAAACAGTATTGCGAACTTTGTACATTCCAAGGTAACAAACAGTCATCCAAAGTACGAATAGTTACCTATATTAAAATTCCTGCGTTTCACATATTATTTCTTTTCTAATTCATATTTACCTACTAGGAAAAAAATACAGCAAATTTTGACCAAAAATACATACCGATTGTGGTTGGAGTTTAAGTGAGCAGAATTCAGGTGTAACTCGTGTGATTCCACCGATGAACGAACGTCGCCGCCGTTACAGTTGCATATTCCTGAAAATATAAAAAATACCGTTCTTAAACTCATTCTGATGAAAGGAGCTTAGGTACAGCAGTCGATATCTAGAATACTGAACGGTTTTTACTTTTAATATTAATTTTCCTTTTCATAAAAGTGGTGACTACCTAATGTCACATTCACAATAAATTTAGGTTAATATGAAAACCATCTAAATAAATTCCAATATTGCAAGTTACGATTTCCAGCAGAAAAACCACCACATAATTATTATTTTGTGAAACACATTTAAAAAGCTAAATCATTACAGGTGTTATTCTCAATAACACATCGAGTACTCACCAGAAACGTCATTATTCTGTTGAGTGATGAAAACGCTGTCATGATTCGACGAGTCATGATGATTCCGATCCTCGTCATTCGTTACATTCAACATGGAGTCCAGGGAACCGCTGCTGTGCGACTGCAAGGATAGCCTGCAAAATAATCAATTAAATAAAATTTAGTTCAACTAGCTGACATTGGCAGGAAGTAAACGAATACCTACAGAATCGGCGTAATTAACAATATTCTTTTAATTTAAAGAATCATTATGTTGTCTATAATATAATAATATCAATTACAATTGAATAATATTCAATTTTTATTTGATATTATTATTTGTAGATAAATAAGTAAACAGTCCTTCTGATTAGAGGCTGTCATCGTTACCAATGGATCTACAATTAGCATAAATATTTTATTAACGAGAATACCGTGGCGGGTAATTCATTCCATAATAATAAACAGTACTTAACTAAACAAACACAGTTTATCAAAATTACCATGAATGTGTATTAATATAATTACATTTTAGGAATTCTAAGACAAAACATGTTTTGTATGTATCTTTACTGTTGATTTTCCCGTATTTTAAGGAAAAAATAAGGTAAACATGTCACTGTTAGTCGTTAGAACGTCACATGTCATAACGTACGTTCGTACAACACACAATTAATACACTATGACGTCAACCCCTTATTGTTCTGATAATGTAATGAAATTCAATGAATATATATACTTATAATATAGTGATCCTCAAAAATAGTTTAACACGTGGAACACAAGTAGCAAGGTTAAAAAATTTTAGTAGTTAAATAAATTTCCAAAAACAACCTTTATAATTTAATTTTATAATTAAAATTTTCAACTGCAGTGTACTAGGATAATATTTTAGTAATCACAGTTTATTTTGCCATATACGGTTAACTATTTTATGAAGTCACATATTTTATTAAAATTAGCATAATTTATTATATTTTATTTCAACCTTCCTTCTATGGTAATAATCTTGTGTTTAAGCTTCATTTGCAAATAGAGACCTTATACCAAAAACACAAGTTTGAAAAGACATAGACATAGAATAAAAAATAATAAAATAAAACTATAATAGAATAGAACAAGGGTCCCAAATCTATGAGCATGCCCAAAAGTAGTATTAAATTTTACTCTTATACGAAGTACGATCGACGCTAAGTTAGTGCACCGAAATAAATAAATACATAGAGCATAGTAAAATGATATTACCTATCAATAGACAAGCCGAGTAAGGAGCTGTCGTTGTTGGACTTGCGTTTAGGCGGCAGGGGAGGGGCGAACTCGGTTTTCCTGTAACATAATACACTCTCACTTGTACTTGGAGATTATCTAAGAGAAAGCTAACATATCGAATTGCTAACTTTCAATTTTATGCCATGGCCCTTGCGTTTAAGTTAACAGTTTCTTTTCGTATTTTTAACAGAAACATGTATTTTGTTTAATTTATGCGTAATTACCGTAGGCTATTGCGTAAATAAATCAATATTTACAAATAACATGCAATTATAAATTATTTGCTACAAAATTTTTGACACTATCCATGTATAAAATAAATCCAAAACTATTTCAAAATCAATGTAAAACAACGCACTGTTCTCATTTTAAAATTAATAAAAGCAGTGACAAATAAAAACAATTAGAAACAATGCATATGCAAGTCATAATATTTTCAGCTACTAAAAGTGTGTCAGTGTGATTACAGAACTAAACCAAGGTCAAGGTAAGAAGCTTGACTTCTGTATTACTCATAAACAGTTCAACTAACAAAAACTATTCTTCTCAATATTATAGATGCTAGAGTTTGTTTGCGAGTGTAGATGTTATTGTTACTCTTTCACGCAAAAACCACTTGATGCATTTTATTGAAAATTTACAGTTGTATTATTCATCAGAATCATAAAAAGGTTATATTATGTCTGCCGAGATTCACTAGTAAAATTATAGACTGCCCACACACATTACTATATTATTTACAATGGTTTTCAATCAAAACTATTGACAATATTTCCAAGGGTTTCGACATATACTCCGCTTACTTAACAATAACTATTTAATTGTGTGTCAATGCTATGTTATATATTGTGAATAATATATCCTGTGGTATACATAAAGTAGTAGTAGTATCTCACCGGTTGGGCCTGGCGGGTTTGGGCGGCGGCGTGTCGGGCGCGTCCAGTACGGACTCGGAGGAGTGCGAGGCTCGCACGCCGCCCGCCTCCGCGCCGCTCTCACCTGTCAATAGCGAACGTTCTTTGGGTGTTAATGGTATATCTGCAACCAAAACAATAATAATAATTCAATCGTACATGTCGACAACTGTTATCGTGATCACTGAACTTAGCAATCACTCATTGATAACTAGATTTAATGTGGATCTTCGTTTTTGAGATAATTTACTAACTGAATGGTACGTTACTGTATGTACTGATTGTCTCAATACTTGTAAAGTTATTATTAAAAGACAAAAATCTCTGTCCAAGCAATGGTCACAACACGCGTCGCAAAACATTTCGTATCTTTGGTTACACAAAAGTGCAATTACTTCACTATTTTAAAACGAAAAACATGGATCAAGTAAAATTATAAATAGAAAGACAGAAGTTAAAAAAAGCAATCTATCACTGTTAGTACACATGTACGCTGACGTCACTACGCACTATAGCATATTTGCATAACACTATTATTTATCTTCAGATTAACGTTTTCTTTGAACATTTATTGTATAAACAAATTTCCCTCGTCATCATAAGACTTTTTTAAGACAATTATTCATCTTACAAAACGTTCTCTGAACATCAACAGCCATTTTAAATCTTTACAAACAGTTTCCAAACGATTCTATTTCGTGAATTGCCGTTCATGTGGCTATTGACCGAAATTCAGATTTCAAAAGTAGCGTGAATAAAGTATTCCAATGTCAGAAAGACGATTACAGTTTTCTAAAAGCAATCGTGTCTAATTCGTCTCTGTTGTGGTATTGTTGCACACATATGGTAACACTACGGTACGCCAACTTGCGAAACTAAAAATGCGGTCATAATATACTTTATGTTTGTAATTGGTCAGTCGCCTATTTCACTGAATAATAAGTCTGTCATAAGACTAAGTGGAGAGAGTGCATTGACCTGCCACTCTTTGCCATCACTTTAAAGGTATAAGCTTAATTTTAAATCTCACATCAAACAAACTATTTAGTTCTGTTTACGATTTCAGTACATTATGAAATATTATTATTGTACCATTACATCATTAATTTATTTATAGTAAGCAACAGAATTAATACTACAGAAACTCGTCCATATGTGGCAATATACAAAGTGTCATTCTATAAATTGGTATAAATTAGATGGCGACGACTGATATAAAAACTTAAACCATTTGTTTCATTAATTGCATAGTTAATAAATGACAACACCCAATTACGACTGCCTATTCACACTTTTATTGCAACTACACACGATAACGCAATTTTGGATCATTTAAAATTCTATTTTGAGTGTTATTAAGACACTCACCTGGCAGAGAATTTCTTTGCGTGGACGATCTGGGCGATACCAGGGCCGGTCTGGGGGACAGCGCCGGTCGCGTCATATGTTGCTGGGCAAGAGCTGCCACTTCCTCTACAGCTGTCGTTACTCCCTTTACTATGGAACTGACGTGGTCGGGCGACAATGCCGCAGCGGATGTATCTAACTCCTCATTACTGGCATCAGCTCGCAAACTGACCGCGGTGATTTCGTCGCACAATCGTATCAACTTGGCGAGCGCTGCACTCAGCCGTTTCACAGCACTCGTCAGGTGAGGCGACCTACTGCAGTAAGGTTTTATTGCTGCAAACAAGCACATACTGTTAATAACTGAATCATTTACAGAATAATAATTTTGAAAAGAGAAATCTTTTACGAATTCTTTTGACTAACTAATTCAGTTACGCTTCAGTTTTACGTAATTTTTGTTAAGTAATCAATTAACATCATTGATGCAACATTGATTGAGTATTCTAAAGTGAAATTACGATAAACAACTGTCAAAATATATTACCAACCTTTATGTATGTTCGCAATCGACTCAAACACGATCGTGCCATTGTCAGGAAGCATTTCCAATTTCCTTTTTGTTATCACGTCCGAGAAGTGTTTCAGACCGAATGTTACCTAAAGCGAACAACAAAACAAACTTAATAACAAAGCGCTTTTTACGGACGAATGATTACTTCGTTGAAAAATGATTTTTAATATCTAACCTCTTTGACTAGCCGTTCTAATTCTTTGGCGGGCGTGACTTCCCCCTCCTCGGCTGTGTTGGATTTCGCCCCCATGTTTCTGAGTTTGGGACTGAGGGGAGAATGTGATCTAGAACAATGGTTATACATTGTAAAACGACCGTATACGTATAAAAAGTTCGTCATTTAGCCACAGCGTCGTCACATGACTGAGGCATAAAGTCCAACGCAAACATTTTATATAATTTAACCATCCAAATAAGTATTGTGTAATACTTTAAAGTCGTGCAAATCGCACAAAAATGTCATTGCTCGGCTAGTATTGCGAAAGAATTCTGCTTTATATGCAAGTCCACGCCTCTACATGTACACAAAGCTGATTTTTATTTGATATTCAATTAGCTTCTAGTATGGTTTACTGTGTGCCAATGAAAGTTCAAATATTCGCTCGATATAACATCAAACATAATATTAACTTGTTCGACGGTCACTATGCATGACATACACACTACCAGTATCTATTATAAAATAGTGAAATGGTACACCTAGTCTCGTATTATGTTGGTTTTACTTTTTCTGTAAAGTAGCGGTTACAATTTTCTACGTGATCAGTTATATTTCAAACGGTAAATGATACAATAGAGTGTAGGTATACTAACAAACAAAACGAGTTATACGACGGACAGTTCATTTCATTCCATATTTCCTTTGTGCTAGATTATTGTTATATTATCGGTAATACACAACTCTGATATCGAACATAATATTTAACTTTGAATTTTACAAATTAAAAGTATGAGAAGAAAATATTTGTTCATGGTAAATATCTCAATTCACTTTTTAATTTTCTTTTTCATTTAAAAATAAAGAACTTTGTATATATAGCATACCGTTTCGGTCTCCCATTGTAAACAAATCTCTGTTGTAGTTTGTTTTTACGTTTATTGAGCCAGTCTTCGACTGGGGATCGCGCCGCATTCGACATTTAGCAGAATCACCGAACAGTACACC
Source organism: Trilocha varians (assembly GCA_030269945.2). Classification (NCBI taxonomy): domain Eukaryota; kingdom Metazoa; phylum Arthropoda; class Insecta; order Lepidoptera; family Bombycidae; genus Trilocha; species Trilocha varians. The sequence goes on along the minus strand of AP028267.1, from coordinate 6,015,106 downwards.
TGAAGCGGAACGAGGACCGCGTCTTTGTGGGCGCTCTACACAGAATACTTTCAAACCTCACTCGGTCATAACAAAAACTGTCCACCGTCGACACAATAAATAAAAAGGTGTTACGGTCACGCTGACAGGCTGACCGGCGACATTAAAATGTAATCACTTAACATTGCACGCACCAAACTAATGAGATTTCAGCGGACAATGTACTAATGAGTGCGACACTCGCGGGTCGCGATCGTGACTCACAATTACATCCACATAATATAGTGGAATGTCCGCGTTAATATCATCACTAAACGTTACAGTCTAAGCAATGTACAATTAGTTACACCACCACAAATGTTTTTACGTTTTTAATGAGCTATAGGTATTGTATTTTAAATGAGAACAAGTGCACCGTTCCTTTTAACATCTGATAAAATGAGCAGAACTTTCTTATATCACTGTCATTTGAGATATCAGAGTTATGTATGTAAATTTATCTATATTAGATAAGAAACGGTTTACATTTGAAGATTTCATCGCATTGTGCTTCTACAGACTAGATAACAAAACCGTAAGCAAATAAATTTCCATCGGCGTTCAGTTTTCCTATTTATATGAAGTAGTAGTAAATCGTATTAGAATAGGTATGTAATTTCACAAATTGCAGTAACCGTTAAGTCCTCCGGGACAAGAAACGGTACATTGATGGCATAAAATACGACGGCAGAAACTCGTTCATTCATAAAATCTACCCTTGATAACCATTATCGTGTTAATAGTTAGTTATAAACACAAATTATAAACTATTAGTATATTTGAGAAATTAATTACAAATTTATATTAGGATTTAATTCTCCTAATGTTTATTTCTACAGGGTATATTTTTACATCGAAATAGAAGGCTACTAAAGAAAAACGAACCTTTTTGCAAATAATTTTAGGTAGGTACTATTTAACATCTGTAAATGCCGTAAGTATAGCCTACGGGTTTAATAGCTAGCATATAGCTTTATAATGGACAAGGCTTTTAGTGACGTACTCGTACATCATTAACGTTTCTGTTTTATATTGAATTTTCCTCGTCTAGTTTTTTTGCTGACTGTGATCACGTTCGAGCTACTTATAGTTTCTGTAAGGTTATCTGAAATTCTGAAATCCTTCCTTCCACTCAATCATGAAAACGAATGATGTTTGGTAACGCAATTCTTTTGATACCTATGTTAGTTTTGCATGGTTCAAAACATACTTGAATTTTTAAGTTTTTTATTATGTTGTAATATACACGGTGTTTTATCTCACTTCTTAACCTATTACACTTAAAAGTTAATATCATGAACATACCGGACAGCAGATGATAGATGGGGCGGATGATGTTGCTGGCCTGGTGAACGCATATTCGATATACGCTCAAGGAGATCGTCTTTGAAGGATCGCGCTCTTCTCGCCAACTTATTAGCGCCGCGCAGTGATCCACGATGACCTGAGCCTGGTTCGCCAGCAGCTTCGCCTTCTAGGGACAAAATAAATATTGTTGAATTTTTGTGGAATCGAATATTATATCAAATAGCATCTATTGGTCGATAAATTCCTACCGAGGAAGAGATTCATAGGGATTTATAAAATTACACATTTAAAAGCGCTCCCAACTACTCAACTAATTTATCAATCATGGGAGACTCAATGCCGAACCCACCGCAAGTGCACGTATCCCCCTCGTCGGAAAATTCCCCTGATCTACGCTCAATAGTAATTTTCCTTAATTTTTATACCGTCAGTAATCGTCACCAACGTCAAGTGGCAGGTAAACGTTTCATTTAGTTGATTAATATACCTAGAATATTACAAACCGATGTTATGACTGAGTGCTTGGTGCTTACAATGAATGTTGTAGAAACACCCATTGTGGTAAGAAACCGTCAAATACGAAGGGATGTATCTACTGCACACATTTAGACCCGAATGTATCTAATTTATTTTACTAAATCGACATAGCGTTAGGCTAAGAACAGAAGATTATCGTGAATAACTAAATATTACTTACACAATAAAATATAAAACAATAGTAGTAATATAGAGAGTAGTTATTAGTATTATGGTAAGATCGCTACATAGTTAATGTATATGTTGGCCTGGCTTTAGTTACTCGTGAATATTCTCAAACATCGAAGTCAGAGTTGAATCAAAGTAACCTTAGTAATTAGACAAATATAGATTCTTATTGTCGTCACTACAAGGAAGAATAAGCAGTTTAAGGATGACTTAATTTCATCAAATAAATGTGAATCCCAGACATTTTTGATAGTCGGTTTAAAACTTGAATAAAGCAGCTCATATCACACTCTCCCGGATATGGGATGGGAACGTATTATAAAAATGAACGGTGCGCGATCAAGGCACGTACATAATAATCCTGAATATCGCTATTCCGGTGGCAAATCATTTTCTTCTTAATAAATCATAAAATTGACGCGGTTCTAACTACGATGGGAACATAAAACACGTACACTCAAGCATTCCAACAAGCCTATACTGGCGAATTATAATGTTATAATTGTTGCACTGGGGCCAAGTTTGAGAAACAATCCCAAAATAATGAGCATCTGATTTTAATTACGTAATAACACACTGGTGGGTAATAATTACTTAACAACACTTCTAAACAGCAATGTTACCTTGTCGGCAACCTTGTGATTCGATTCAATCAACAGTGTAAAAAACAACATTGTACACACAGAATGATCGTATATTAACTTAAAGAGTTCTTCATATTTTTGTTATTGAGTACTAATAAGTTTAATTTAATAGGATTATCCTAGTAGAAATGACTTTCACATAGGATAACTTGGATTTATCATAAAACAACAGTTTTGACTTTACTTCAAAATATTTCAACTAAATATTGGTTTAAAATTTAGTTTCATTTAAAATCCAGCTCTAGGACGAACACATTATTATAATATACTATAAAATATTATGACTAGCCTTAATTATAACGCAGTTTGTACGTGTCATTATCGGAGAGCTCTTAAGCATTAGCTTACATGGATTCAGCAAGGACAAAGTATTTTAAGAGTGATTTCCATTTAAAGTCAAGGTTAAAATGAACTTTAAATCATAAAACTGATGAAATAACCGCTTATTGCAGTAGTGAGTTCTACAGATAGTGAGAACAGAATCCGTGCACGTAAAAAGTTACGCATTAAGCAATAACAAAGCATTAAGTAAATGGTTTCATTTATGAAACAAACTTGGATATATTTCACAAAATAGAAACAAAAACAACAGATATCACTACGGATTTTAAATTAAAAATAAACATTTAAACTAAGGCTAGCAAATGAGGAAATATATAATACTAAAATAACATTTTAAAGGATAACAAGGACATAAATAACAAGTTACCAATACGCACCGAGCAGTGACCCGATTCAGGATATAAAAGTTTTTATATCAACAGTGAGATGATTTTTACACTTCAGATATTGTAATTTCACATATTATTTAACGTTAAACGATAAATCAGAATGCAACACGAATAGTAAACTGTTTATCAATGTAATGGCGGTGACGCGCAGTTTATAAATAAACGCGAAGGCGACGGGAGGACGCGCCCAAAGTCGTAGCGTCGACTGAACCAGTGAACCTCTATACACACTGCACCGCGACAGACCGTCGCCTTGGGTCACACTCGCTTCTCAGACCAGAGTGCGTCACTATACACACATCATAAATGCACACTCAACGCGATACTCCCTACTTAGCATGCAGTTTTGGTAGAACGCTTGTCCTGTCGCGGTCAATCGTCCCTAGCGTCGTCAGGAAAAAACTTTACCTTTTAGATTTTTAACTAATTTTTTTAGATATAGTACAGTTAAATACACTATCGTTTATTTTTAGAGACGCTTAGTTAAGTCAGTTTGAGTGAATTACACCGTCTACCTTGAGTCGCGATGTTCCGATCTTAATTAATTACAATTGTTGCGATATTTTTCATATAATATATCAGTTATAATCAAGAGAAAGTAGAGCTGAATAATTTTGGGTCAGATAATAACAATTTTAATTTACGAAGCCTCGTTAAAAAAAATGCATAAATAATTTATTTTATGAAATGCAACCAGGATGCATTCACTGCTTAAAATTAGTTCAGTCATTATTTTAAATACAATAAAATCTAACAAACGCAGGATGTTTCAGTAGATCCTGAATTTGATCAAAGAATATGAACCAAATATTTTATTTCCCTCACATGAAAGGAAATAATACGTTAAAGTTGAGACAGATTTCGGCTTGGTCTTTTCCACTATTTACTATTAAAAACGAAATGCTGACGACAAACAATATGAAATGAAATTTATAAATACATATTACAATATAATTCATATTATGTATTATAATCTCTCCCGTAGCACGTTACTAAGAACAATATTGTAACTTTTGTTTAAGCTCGCTTTGTTATATTCATTTCATTGAATACTATATTGTAATATTCAAAATTTAAAGAGGAAAATGTACATCGGGTTTTGTGGGGTTTTTGTATTTATATTAAAAATTGCTTAACAATGGTTTATTTTTCAACACAGCTACACTTCCTCAAGTTTTCATAATTTCTAACGAGATACGCAAGAAAATCAGAGCGAAACAAAACAACATCTAGATTGTATGCGACAAGATGTGGAAAACGAAAGTAGACCTAATCAATATGTGTGGTGAGATCTAAGTTTTATCGGAACTGGTCGAAAATTAATGTCAATTTTAGAAAACGAAAGTTGTTTCCAGTTTTGAGCTATCATTCGAAAACGCCATCAGAGAAACAAAATATTGCTGATTAATAAACACAATTAAATAGAATTGGAAGACTCTACAGTAAGCAAACATGCTGAACGAGGTTAAGCCTCAACCTTACCTATAAGCAAAACTTAAGGTCGTATTTATAATAATATAATAATTTAATTGATTTATCATCGTAGATTTAACTTAAATGTATTTTACTCTAATAGGATTAAGTGTATGTAAATTGTTGGTGTGACTTACAAAAATAAAAATAAAAATAAAATAAAATATAGAATCCATTAGAAGTAAGATAGATTATTGCTGTTAAAATTTAATAGTTTTACCAAGCGTGGTTCGCCATCACTATTTGTATTTTCATTCACTTCGGTTAAACTAATATCAACGCGGATTTATAATTATTTATTTATTGATTTGTTGAATCTTGTTGTCAATTTTGTTCTGGTTTTGTACAAGTTTCTAATGACGTAAAACATGTTATTCTTGAGAACCGCCGCAATAAAATTTTGTTTGCTTTTTTAGATCTTGTTTTAGCAAAGCTTATGGTTTCAGCCAAGTATAAACAAAGTTATTTCATGATAACAAATTTTAATTACAATATTGCAAAATTAATATTATGATCATTTAATTCTAAATTCGCACGAGTTTAAACAAAATGCTTGGTAATTAAATCAACATTTTTTGTTAGTGGCCTTAACATTACGACAACAATAGACACAAGTGTGCAGTTTTCCCGCGTCTGTTATGTACAATTACACAAGAACGTTTATCGGAATCGATGTATAAAGCCTGTATTATAACTTGAACTAATAGAAAGTACGATTAATTTCCTGATTCTCGAGAATAAAAACCTCTCCCCTCCATCTCAATTCCGTTTTTATAATTATGTGAAGTGAAATGCAGGTAAGGCCCTATTTTATTTTGGAATTACATTCTGTATGAACAATATTTCTTAAAACATCGGTATGTTATAATGGTAGGTAGTTACTTTATAATCTAAGATTGAAGGTTACTTTTGCAATATGCGTGAAATTATGTAGTTTGTTTTAGTTTTTAATGTCGAAATACTTTATGATTTTGAACGAAACTATTTTGTTTGATATTATATAATTGCAGCACTTTCATTTAGCAAAGTTTCTATTAACTAATAGTTATATAATATTAGTAGAAACATACCATTCACAGATTTGCCAAAAGCGACATCATTATTTATTTGTCGATAAACTCCTACTCCCGGAGCAACGTTCTTGCGTGAAATATCACATTGAGGTGCTCGTCTGCGCGCATCTATTACGGAATATGAGTTTCTGTTATCATCTTTGCATGTGGAAGGTAATCGTTCTCGTGATGAAGCTGAGTACTTGACTTTTTCTTCATCCGTTAAATTCTGTAAACTGCTGCCGTATCGAATTTTATCTTTCAACACGCCGTTCTTCTTTTCGTGTTTGAAAGTTAAATTATCAAAACTTTTACAGGGGCTCAGTGGGGTAGTATTGTTGTTTCTTATATCGAAATATTTGTTGGGATCAAATGTGCTAATTCGCGGATAGTGATCGACTATTATGTCTGGTGTTTTGTACTTGCAACTAGGAGCTTGTAGATCTCCATATGGACGAGGTGCATATCGATAGCCTCGATGCTTAATATTTTTAATAATATTTCTTTTAATAGCAGCTGATGAACTTCCGTCGTCAAGGGCATTTATCACATCACTATTATGTAGTAAGTTCAAAGCACTCGATCCACTTTTGTACACTCGATAACTTCGTTTATTTCTCCGCTGATTAGCGTTATCATCATGAATAAAACTTTCATCATAGTGAGGCATCGTTCACGATTTCTTGGTACTTCCACATAAATTCGAACGAGTCTCAAGTCACTGAGACTTAGAAACAGCACAAAATATAGTTCCAGTAGAAACTTACAAAAATCTCTCATTGATATAATTCACATAATTTCACCACATTTTACTACCGATGGTCACATGTAACTGAAGCAGTTTTACGTCGATTAAGAATCAAACCTTCAAGTCGTCAGATTCAGAAATAGCGTGTACATTGGATATATACAATTAGATCATTATTTATTTACAGTGAGCGTCGGACGGTGGTGTCGAGACGCTCGTCATGTGAACGTTTAATACATTTTACGTATTCTCGGATACAACAAGAAACGTTTACAGCTGATTTCTCAATGTCGAAGAGTACAGCTGTCTATCGTCAGATTTCTCATGAAGAACTAAGTATGTTGTGATAACATAAACGTTGTTTAACATTGATGCCAAGTAGTTGAAGTTGTAATAATTATCTATAAACAAATGTGGAACCATTCTGACGAAATACTAAACGCAGATAACATCTGCATCTTCACGAAAACATTTTTTAATTTCTCTTTACGCTTCTAGCCGGTTTTCTAAAATAAATGGCACACCCTTTTACACTTTACGCAAATCAACGCAGTTGTAGTTTCACTTTGGACACTAACTTCACATAAAATAGTATTATTATATTTTATTTTCAGTCATATTCAATCACAAAAATTTCGAAACCGTAAGATTTAATTTGCAGCACCATTTCGAGAATATCGTAAAGCGCCAGCATATAGGTTCGTTTCGTATGAGGTTCTAGTTCGATATTGAATGCTGCGAATAGTGGAAACCGGCGGCGGCTTGCGAGGACGCGGCACCACTGCGACCACAGACAGCGTTGGCACACCATCAAGAGTGAAAGTGCCGAGCGCATCTCTGGCATCTGCAGCTGTATCTATCAGTCCTCTCTTTGAATTAAACATTCAATCACTTTTTGCATAGTAATGTTTAAGTCGCCTATTTATTAGACGGTTAAGCAATTATTCAATTTGTTTTAGTTAATAATATTACATCCCAAACACAGCCATTGCCAAGTGAATATTAACTAGGTATTAGTAAATGCTCAGTAGATTATAATGAACACAAGGGAATCAAATTTTAAAGGTATTGCTGTTGCGGAATGTTGAGGGCATTATGAGGCAGATTGACAAAACACAAGTGCAAGTCATTGATTGTGAATAACATATTAATTTGCAACGATCGGATTCATCAAATTCTAAACCTCCTAATTTTATTAATCGAGATAGTAATTAAAATAACATTAAACTAACTATTAACACATTGACTTAAACAGTATGTAACTAAAACCAACAACGATAACGATACACATCAGCAACCATCGGGAACAACATATCATGTACTGTAATAACGAAATTATCCAACCATGCCAAGAGGAAATACCATCTAATCCGCCTGCATCAGCGGTTCACTCGACAATAGTTCATCCGAATTCCAAAAGTCCGCCGTACAACAATTCGCAACATACGCACAAATGACGGATGCAGTCCAATAATAGGCGAACGCACTCCGGCCAACTGCTGTGTCAGTTAAAGTAGAGAATTGTGCTAAAAATCTGTGTCATTAGACCGTTGTTACAGCGCCTGCTGAATTATAAATGAACGAGACAACAATCTCAAAGAATTTAATTAAGATTGAGAAATACAATGTCAACAACGTTAACCAATTAAGAAGCAAATGGAAACAGGAACCTGAAGCGGTGATAACATCAAATCTCACTTCAACTCTTCAAGTCGCTTCCACTTTCTCATCAATTAGAAGTACGTTTTCTAAAAAGCAAAAAAAAGTATTTACTTTGCAATTTTTTTTTTAGAAAATTTTCTATAGATACGCAATATAGCTACGATGCAATAAAGTATTTATATAATTAAATAACTAGTGACTAGTAACTAATCGATTAGTGGCCGATGTTCTAATTATTCAATTAGGATTTTCTTCCGACAAAACTCCGCATCGACGGACACTTAAGTCTGCGTTTAACTACAGGCCAGCGTAACTTACTTTCCAATAAAATAGCAACGTTCGTGATACCTCACCTAACGGGATTCTCTACTTCTAGGCTGCTAGTCAGACAATACGAATCTAAAATGTACTAGTCAATTCAATTTAACAATACTTATTATATTCCAAATTATTCACTTCAATTTGAGAATCATTATAAATAATTATTTAAACACAATAATTTAGTACTGTAATAAAATCGTTTTGTGATTATGCAATGAATACACGAATAGATCATTCTTTTACTTAGTACAATTGTTTTTTTAACGTACGGCGTTATGAAAACCACTCTCTTCACTCAGTTAATCGAAGCTTTTAGGTAACAAAATAACTATGTTACATGTTTGTTGCATAATATGTAACAATAGGAACTCTCCGAAGATCTGTTATTATTTTACCTCTGATGTTTCTGCATCAAGACTGAGACCAGTCCACCTATTGATAGTGATGACATGTGGAGAGGCATGGAGAGGGCTATGCTGGGTGTTTCTCTGCGTGATCAAATCAGAAATGACGAGATTCGGTGAAGTATCAAATTAACCGAATATCCCGAAGAATTGCGTACACATTGTACGTAGAGGTCGTTGGAGCAAAAAAGTTCTGGAGTGACCTCCGACATAGTGGCGAAGTTTGAGGGAGGCCCGTGTAGCAGAGGATGTCTAAGGGATGTTGTTAATGATGATGATTTCTGAATCATCAATGTTCAACTTTTAATGTCATGTGTTGGATGGTTTATAAACTATCATCCCTTCAAAAATTTACCTTTACTTTATTAAGAAAACCTGAAGTAGATGAATGAAGTGAAACTGAACTCAGTACCACTGTTGCTCTAGTAAATTTCTTATCACAAAGAGTTCCCCATTCGCGAACGACCGGAATATAAATATCTAGGAATCGAGAGCAGCGGTACGTAGATTACGAATGGAATGCTCCATAACCACGATCATTCTGTCCAATTGACAAGAATAAACTATGAACTGATTCGAATTGAATTGATTTCAGTGTCCCCTGACATTGCAGAGGTCCATGGTGGACGGTAACTACCTACTTACGATCGTGTGGCCCGTTGGCTCTTCTGCCTAAATGGCAATAAAAGGAAAAAGATGACAAAGTAATTGGATTTAACACACCTAATTTACGTTATTTATATTGTTGACTAGCTGGCCCACACAACTTCGTCTGCGTCACATAAGGAAATTTTCTCACCGTTTAAACCTTCCCTGGACTTCTACGAATTTTTCAAGATTAAAATAAGCCAAATCGGTTCAGTCGTTCTCGAGTTTTAGCGAGACTAACGAACAGCAATTCATTTTTATATATTGTTGATGTTAAGTTTATTTCTTAGTAGAAAAATGATACTTTTTGATTTGCCTCAAAAATTACATTTGAACAATATTTATTTACCGTTATGGGAAAATTTATATTAATGTCCAATCTTGTAACTTGGAAACTTGACGTTATTAACCCTTTCAGGACCATAAGATGGCTGACACTAAACATGCGAATACTACACAATATTTAAGTTATTCTGTAAAGAGATATCACTAGAAAAACATAGTAGGGTGTACAAATTTCCTATAAATTTCATATTAAACATTTTAACACAACGTACATAAACGTAACGTTTGACATTCATTAAAAAAATAAATTATTCAATAATAGTAACGATTTTTGTAGAAGGGAAAAATATTACCCTTGGACGTGAAAGGGTTAACACTGACGATGTGGAATTGCTAATTTACATGTTAAATTTTCAGATTTCTGTTGCACTCCACAACAACACTGCAAGATGACTTGCAACTTTCCCAATATAATACATATCTTATTCGTGTATTCATCGAAGGTCGAAAACCTTTCTATAGCAATTCGTCAATTCACGTAATTGACCATAAACTGAGTATGGTAATTCACACGCGAACGTTCTCACGTTTCAAAATCAAACGTCCATCAGACGGTAATATTGATTTGTACTTAATTCATTTTAAAGTCTTTTGTTAATTTTATAACTCTTTGTAGGTACGTACCGAAGTCGCTAAGATTTTACTTTTCTATGCATTTCTGTCGTGTCAATTTTGTACTTTAGAAGTCACTTTGTAACAGTCGTTTTCCTCAATTACTTAACCTCCGTTTCCATACTGGTGTGCAACATCTATCTTAAATTAAAAACAGATTGATATGTATTGTAATCCGGCAGACTAATTTTAATCTCCGTATCGGTGCCGAATCTATACAGCAAGCAGTTTTAATCTGTCACTTATATGACGAAAAGCTTTTCCAGTAAGCCCGAGCTTTACCCTTTCACTTTCGTTAGAACAAATTTGGACATGGGCAGATGCCACAAGTAACTCAAGGCAATCTACCAGACTGCGTTGACGACCGTCATCAACATCAATCTACAATGTAAGAATCAAGTTAGCTGTGCACAAAGTATTTGCATTGCATGGAGCATTGTTACGTGAGCGGTTTTGTGATCGAGATAACGTGTGGCAAGTGCAAATGGGCACGGTATAACGGGTCTCTATTTCAGGGGAACATTATGAAATAGCTCGAATAACTGTTACAAATGTACTGCCGCCCGTGCTACAAACCGACGACGATTCACTAACCGCAATAACTTGAAATGAGAATACAGAGAAACGTTTTAATTTCATAGGAATTTCTTTTGTTATTTTTACGTTCATGATTTGCTTTTGGATGCATTTTTCTGTCATGAACTACACCTTACTTACTATTAGCATTTTCGGATTGGTCTATTAAAATAGTTGATAGTTAGTAGTAGTCAAGTAGTGAACATTATTTAGGATGCGGGCCTGAAGTCGACAGTAACAGAGCGGTTTCAGTATATCAGCGCGTGTTTTTAAGTATTATCAATTATCATCGTTTTAAAACATTTGCAACATTGAATTAAATATTCTCTATGATATTCTGTGTAGCTGTTAAGCTATTAAACATACATTATATCTGGTGAAAAGAGTTACTTAATTACAAATCTATAATCTATTGATATTTTCAGCACCAAAAAAGGTTTTTTTTTAATCATTGCCAAACATCAAAATACTGGTTTTCAAATCCAGCTGTTTATATGTCTAAATAACCACTCATCTGCAAGTGTCGCAACTGTGGCGATGTCTAGGAATAACTATTTTATTAGACTATCATTTTTATAAAAATATGAAATTTATAATAATAAAAAACTTCTATTTTCTAATTCTCTCCAAAATAGTAGACAATTCTAAATTTAAACAATTCAACTCTAGCCAACAAATTTTCGCTATTACTACATCTTTGCATATGCAAACAAACTAACTTAGGTTTATAATTTAATGTATTTGGATGTGACTATCATATTTATTTTGCCATTTGCATAAGTATACACATTCTACAATTTTAATTATTATCATTTGTATAAGAATAATACATTTGAACTAGAGCATGATTAATTAACACTTAATTTACATGTTCCTAAATAATGGATTTAAAAAATAATAATTTTAATGCTCTGCTCTACATAAATTGTATGCATAGTGTAATGAGAAAAGTATAATGAATTACTTAATTAAGTGATTACAAAAACAGTATGAATCCTAATTGACCTTTTAAAATTTTATTTGTTTTATTATGAGTGCTAAATTAAGTGTGAATAATTAATAAGTAAATTAGTTATTGTTATCTTTTACTTCACTATAACCGTAATACCATTTGTATGTAAGTTTTGTTTTATCATCCATGCGTGTAACCCAAAAAAAGGAAACAAATGTGTCTGTGTCTTTTTATATGTAACATTTAGCAGTGAGTTTATTAAGATAAAAGCATAAACTGTTAACTAAAATTTTGGATATTCCCTTGTAGCCATGCTAGATTCATACAAATTGACAATATTTATAATAAAAATCTCAATAATAAATCTCAAGAATGTTATCAGATTTCAGGATTTATTAACACACATTGAACAGAGATTGATTCTTCTTCTTTAGCTCAACCTTATCTCATCCTAATGGCGTCGGCACAATGTGTTTTATCTCTCCATTAACTCCTAATCTGGCATTCTGAACTGAGATTGATGATAGACAGATTGACTTAAAATAACCTTTATGATAGCTTTTCAAAAACCCACTTTCAAAATAATTTAACATTATCCTTTAATTCGGTTTGTACCTGTATCTTTCATAGTTTAAAACCATTAAACTATTATTTAGGAACCATTTAAATTAGTACACATCTAAACTACACATCTGTTTATAGAGGCTGTCACATGTTTGATCAGATAATTTTATAATGATTGAACATTATTGATTTTAATCTAAATTACTTCACTTGGGATTATAAACTTAATCATAAACTCTTTTCTTATGAGATAAGATTAGAAAAAGAACTAAAACAGAACTAATATATTGGTAGCTAACATAAAGAAAAAAATATTTCAAATACAATTTATAAATAGCACCTTTTGATACAATTAATCATAGTAGTAATGAAGTTAAAATTTATCAATAGATTAGGCGTGTAGGCTAGCAAAATTTATCATGCTTTTATATCAAAACAATGTCAATATTTATTCCTATTTACTTTCGATCGATATAAACTTAAAAAAGAATGAAATAGTAAATGACTCAATGCAATCAATACATGAAAATTTTCAGAAAACAATGAATCATTCTCGACTCTTTTCTTTGCTACGAACTGATAAGTAGATTATGGATTATAATCTTATTAAAATATAATTAATCGGGAACAACAGAAAATCAAAATCAATAATCAAAGAAAAAGTTTCATGAAATTCTATATTAAACCAGGGTTGTTAATACCAATAACAAGTTACTTTGTGCTTTTATTATGTAAGCAGATAAAGTTTAGGCAAACGAATAAACGCTTTTCTAATAAACGAAAATAAATTGTTATTTTTGATATGAATACATTATTACCTTGTGCACATTTTTCAGCCTTAGGAGTTGAAGTCATTTTGTCACGGATCTTAAACACTATGTCATGTTATTAGTAAAATTAACTATCGAAAAATTAACAGTTTGATAAAATCTTCTAAATAAAAATCACAATAATATTCATTTTTAGAAACCGGCAGCCATGTTTAAAAACATTACAATTTACAACCATGGAGACTGGAGTGTAGAGTATATTCAGATTTTAGAAGTAGGTATCATTTATCAATGCCTCTGAAATATCTCAAATTAATATAGGGTGAAAAACCTAGATCCTCGACCTAAACAGTGAACGGTGAACCATACATTTTCAAATTAGTTTTTTTAATCAATCAAATACTCTTAGTATTTAATCCGATGATATATTTTACTTTTGTTAAAGAGAAATTCAAATTTGTTTAACTCAAGGCTCAGCTGTGAGCGAATCCCATACATTTTATATACGTAGAAATTGACATTTCGAACCATTTCAAAATCAATGTTTTCTATCGATTCTTTTAAAAAAAGTTTTCAATTCAAGTTAAAGAACAACAACAACGATGTGTAACAAACAAGAATTTCTCATTCACAAAGCCACATTTTTTTAATATTTATGTGTTATGATGCTCCTGAGTAAATGAAAATACTGCGCAAATAGTCTACTAAGAATTGACAAAGAAAAACTGATCTGAAAATGTTAAGGTCCAGCATCTGGGTTGTGCACCCTCTTTTTTTAGGAACATGGTAGGTACTCGTCAACTTTGTTCTCCATATTCAAAACCATAGATTATACCGGTCTGTATTTACTCTATGATATCAGAGATGTACCTAAGCGTGCCCGCACACCAAAAAAAGTATTGACAATACTTGTGACAGAAGCAGTGATGGGATTTAAAACTCATAACAATTTGAATAGAATGTTAGAAAAAAATAGCAATAATAGCATTTGAGTAATATGCACCAAAAAACTTTTGGATATTAAAACTGTGTTATTTGTATAAACCTCCTGGTGCTTACGTCAAATGAGTTTAGTTCTATGTATTGTGCTAAAAGATATAAAAAAAGTAGTTTCAGGCAGCATCAAGCCTGTAAAAGTATGAAAGAAATTTGAATTAATTCAATGCATATGTTATAAATTATAAGACCACCTGAATAGTAGCCTTACGATGTGAAAATTAATATTTTTAACATTATACTATTTTGGAACTTCATCCTAAAATATAATTAAGTTTTTCAAGCATTATTTATCCTACAACATGCACGTGCTATTTTTGAAAATGAACTTTTTATTAACACTTTCTTTTACATGTTTTTTTAGTATCTTTTCCCATCCCTCGGTCGAAAGTATTGACAATACTATTGATAAGTGGGCGGGCACGCTAAAATCGAAAAAATCGATGGATTCGCTCCCGTTGGGTTGTTTGACAGCTTCATTCATCACATTCACTCTGTGCAACCAGATTCTTCGTTCATAAAAATCAGGATTCAAGTTTTGTTTCGTTCATTCATGCACATCACCAAAAGAAAAGTGTCCACGAGCATGAAGTGTAAATAGTTTTTCGTTATTATCGTTAAGTATTTTGTTGTGGTGTAATGCATAGTGAATTCTTCTAAATCTGGCGAAGTATACAATTTATTCAACAACAATTGACTTCGGAGTTGTAGAAAAACGAGTGCAAAGTTATCATGGCCGATCCACTCAGTTTACTTCGTCAATATAACGTAAATAAAAGAGAAATTATTGAACGTGATAACCAAATTATATTTGGTGAGTTTTCTTGGCCCAAAAATGTCAAGACAAATTATCTCATTTGGAGGTAAGTACTTGTTTCGTCTCATTGAAACTGCGTGTTTAAATTGTTAAAGTTTTACAAAAGAAAACGTTATTTTCTAGATCTGGGAAAGAAGGAAGTGTTAAAGAGTACTATACCCTAGAATGCCTTCTTTTTATCCTCAAGAACATTCACTTAACCCATCCGGTGTATGTCAGACAAGCTGCTGTAAGTGATATTCAGTTATTTATAGAATAGCGAAATTTCAATTAATCTACACGTTATGTTGGTTGTCAATTTGATTTATAGGCTGCAAATATACCTCCCGTGCGACGTCCTGACCGTAAAGAATTATTAGCATATCTAAATGGCGAAACTGCTACCTGTGCATCAATTGATAAGAGTGCACCTCTGGAAATTCCAACCCAGGTCAGTATTCTCCCTCTGAGAAAATACAAAAAATATTTATTTTTCTATAACAAAAACCATATAGTACTCATGCACAATTTGTAGTAGAAACAGAAAATCTGAAAATATTTTGTTAATAAATTTTTATGCAGTTCTTATTCATTTATAATGTAGTACAATGCATCTTTAATTAAAATAATATAATTACCTGATATAAACTTCTTAGTTATTGGTTTTTCTTAAAATGTAAATTTAAAATTGTTTATGAATACAGGTTAAGCGCACCCATGACAATGATGGAGGAGAATCGGCTGCTAAGAAACCTCGTATTGAAGAAACTCATGTTCAAAAAGTCAGAGAACAACTTGCAGCTAGGCTCGATGCCCCTAAAGAAGCCTCTGTCACTGTTGACAATATCAAGTGAGCAGGTTTTTGTAGCTATTCAGTTGTAATATTAACTTAAACTTTTAATTTATTAATAAAGAATTAGAACTTAAATAAATATATAAAGGTAAAGTACTTATTATCAATATTTTCATTTGACCCATAAAGCAATTCTAACCACTTTCAGATCGTTGTCGGAGGCTATGTCAGTGGAAAAAATTGCTGCAATTAAAGCAAAACGTTTAGCCAAGAAAAGAACTACAATTAAAAGTAATGATTATTCTGATACGCTGGGTGTCGTTGGGTCAGACTTGAGAGCTATTCTTGATTACGATGTGGATCTTACCAAAGATATTATCAGCCGGGAAAGGCAATGGAGGACACGAACAACAGTATTACAGAGTAATGGGAAAGTAAGTACACAACACAAGTCATTAATATTAATAATGATTATTATTGATGTAAAGGAAAGCAAAATGATTGCAGTAATATTTTATCTACATTCTTGGAATAGTGCTCTTGTAAAAAAAATTGTGCTGTTACTATTATCATATTGGTTTTGGTTTGTAATTCTCTGGTGCTAAAGTGCTAAGCCCAAAAAAAAAATGTAAATGAAAAAAAAATAATCAGTTAATTCTTTTGTTCATTGACTATATGTATAAATCATTATTCATTTTCATAGATGTTTGCAAAAAGTATATTTGCTCATTTGGCGAGTATAAAAGCGAGAGAGGAGGGCAGACCTGGTGTTCCCAGACCACAACCGGTTATAATGCCACAGCCCGCCGTGTTACCAGCTCAGCAGACACAATATAACAGATACGATCAAGAAAGATTTATTCGTCAAAAGGAAGGTTGGTGGTATTAAATTATTCAACTCATTACTGAAAAAAAAGGTTAATTATATTAATCAAAGAAGCTAATTTCATATTATTTTTTGCCTTGGGTTTTATATTATTAATGAGCACTTCCTAAATTTAAAAATATTTAGTCAATATTCCAACTTGGTGCATTTTACGTTAGCTAAAGTTAAATGATTACTTTCTCAACAGTAGTATTATTTTTGTTTCAGAAACGGAAGGCTTCAAGATCGACACTATGGGTACCTACCATGGTATGACACTGAAGTCCGTGACGGAAGGTCCCAGTGTTCCAGCAGCGGCTAGAGCTCCTCAAACACCCAATCATCCACGACAAATGCCACGTAAGTATTTAATTTGTGTGTAAATCTGTTTCTCAATCATTTCTCAACCTTCTACACTACTTAAAGTGGAGTCATTTGAAGTGGCATTTCCATGAAAGATATTATAACCACTCAACTGGGAACTGCATCAAAATTGGTTTATTCATGATATGTAAGTCGTCATCATCATTTCAAAGATAGTATATTTTCAAAATTTGACAAAGAAATAGTAAAATATTAAGTTTATACATAAAAAACTTTATTCAAAATATTACACAAAAAGCTTGACAGTTGCTTCAACTTACGATTAGATTTCGTAGTGTCATTCGTTCAGAGTGACATTTTAGTTAAAGCAATAAATAGTCTTATTATCCTTAATAAAAATGGTTATTTTAACGATAACAGAGAATGGTCCAGTAATGCCGGGCACGCCTCGTCGCGAGTTGTTGCCGGCTGCAGCGGCGCGCGTGCCGTCGGGAGGCAAGCGGCCGTCTCGCACGCCAATCATCATCATCCCGGCTGCAGCTACATCGCTCATATCCATGTTCAACGTTAAAGACATTCTGCAGGAACTCAAGTATGTCCTAAATTTAACTTATATTGAATCTAATAGTTATTGTATAAACTTCAATATGCAGTGGATCAAGGTATGTTGCAGACATAGTAACTCAAAAACGGCGAGTTGGGAAGTGGTGTATCTTTATCATGTGCTGAGCTACTTTCGAGGACAAGGATGAACTATCGTAAACGAAAGTGTGATAAGGCATTTAAGGTTGTAGGCAGTGCCTACGTTTTGCCAATATTATATATATTCTAATCGTGTAATAATATCCTTCAAAAATTATAAATTAAAAAATTAGAAAGATTCCTATTTTTTTCGCTGATGTCGATATTTCCAATAGAAGAGAAACAATACTTAATATATTTTTTTTGTCAGATTTGTCACAGTGGAACAGAAAAAAACAGAAGGAGCAGCTCGTGAGAATGAAGTGCTTCTACAGAGGAGGAAAGGACAAACTGGCGATCAAATACCAACTAATGCTACTACAATAACGGTTTGTTATTTTATTAATAAAATCTTATTACAGGGAATATTACATTAATAATGACTTTGCACCATCTACAACTTAAACTATTGCACTTTTCTAAGTTACAGTAACAGATAAACTTTTTTGTGAATTCATTCTATTGGATTAAATAAAACGAATTAAACTATTAGCTCTAATCATGTAACATTATTATTTTAGGTGCCATACAGAGTTGTGGACAACCCAGGCAGGCTGTCAGCAGCAGAATGGGATAGAGTAGTAGCAGTATTCGTACAGGGTCCCGCGTGGCAGTTTAAAGGATGGCCTTGGGATGGAAATCCAGTTCAAATATTTGATAACAGTCAGTATAATTTGATTAAAATATTCTTAACTACAACAATTGTTATAAAGCTGAAGAGTTTGTTAGAATGTGCAACCACTGGTCCGATTTGAAAAATTATTTCAGTCTTGGATAGTCCATTTATCGAGGACTGCTACATTATATCCTTCTGTGACGCAGACGAAGTCAACTAGTATAAAGAATTTTTTTTTTTTTTTTTTTATTGCTTGATAGATAAACGAGCCTACTACATATATTAGCCAACTATACATATTTAAAAATTAATGTTTGTCCGATATCATTCATTATAATAGATACACTTTATTTGTGGTAGAAATTGCACAAAACATGTTAGTTCTCTACTTCAAACATTTATTTAAGTCTGATATTAAAAACTTCCGTGTATCCACAGTTTGTGCCTTCCATTTGAAATATGACGAGATGAAGTTGGATGCGAACGTAGCGCGCTGGGCCGTCACCCTGCTACAACTCAGTCGCACCAAACGACATTTGGACAGAGCTGTGCTGCTCGGCTTTTGGGAAACACTTGACAAGTTAGTATTGCATGATATTATAGTTCAGATTATGAGTGTAAATACAACTATTTGATTCATAGTTTGTTTGTAAAAGTAAATGTTTTTAAGTAGTTTTATAAAAATGCTTTTAAGGTTGATACTGTGCTAAGTAATGACATATTTTTGGGTATAATTTTAGTGGAAGACAAGTCGAAATAGTTTTAAGTAGTTCTATTAGCCATCATAATTTTTGTTGCAAAATTTACTCATATTATGAAAAGATTGTATGTTATTGTAGAAAAAAAAACACTCACTATATTGAACTCCAAAACTAAATCATTTTTTTTCTATTGTTTCAGGCATATGATGAAGAATAAACCGCATCTTAGATTTTAAATTATATTGTAGGTATTACGTAGATAGTCTATTTAATTATGTGAATATGAAAAGGCCTTCACTAGTAGTGAATTGAAATTATACCATTTAATGTATGATTTGGCAAACAAATGTATATTTTTATACCTGTTACTGCAGTTGTTGATGTCTAATGAAATAGATACCTATTATTGTGTCTAGATTTTAATGCGCATTTCTAGATATTTTAAATACAGACATTTATAATGTAGACAAAATTGTTGTGTACTTTAAGATTTATTTGTTTTTTTATAGTCCATATCTCAAGTTATCTAGTTAGTGCAATAAAATCATATATTCTAGAGCTTGTAGCTTTATCCGAGTATAGACGTAAACTTAAATATAAAGTCGCAGAGGTTTTTGTAACAAATAAACTTAATGAACTTCTCAATCTATCAAAGATACATCAAACATTCAGGATTAGGCAGTAAGAATTTTTTATGTGTTAATAACAAAGTATTGATGGATATGAACGTATAGTTATCTAGACTAGAGTTCTCGCTATCATTTTGATAAATAATGTCTATGCTAAAAATAATTAAGTTCATCTCCACAATACTTTGCTACTTGCTTGCACTTGCACAGCACTTATTTTATTCTGTTTGACTGATTAGTTATTTTAACTATAATTTAATTAGAACATTATATTATCGCAAATGTTCGTTGCATTTCATATTCTTCAAAATAATAATATTATATTAAGTGTTACTGATAAAAATATTTCGATATTTTTGTCATCAAGTCAAAAACCACAATTTAATTAAATAATTTAAATTTTAAACCTTGAGATCTAAAACTAACTACAGTGGGTAGATTTAGCGCATAATGTTCTTGTTTAAAAAACATTAACGTGTGTAATGAGACGCTAATTGTTTGAAATGTTGCCAGAACATTCTAAATGGTATAGTAATATTGGAAGATCTGTGATCTTTGAGTATTGACTGTAATAAATCGTTGGACATAATATAATTGTTTTTCTTTTTAGTTTACCTTGTGATTTAGCTGCACCACGCGACACGTTCGTGTAATTTACACAAAAAAGACAATATAATGCTGCGATCTATAATATGTTATTTGGTTTTCTATTGTATGTAAAAGGTTCAATCTTTACTATGTCAGTGATACAATATTTTGTTTTCATTAAATCATTGCTATGTCGACTCAATATCGACGAGGAAGCCGACTGGAATGGGAATGTTTAGACCCTCGCCACTATACTAAAATTAAAAAATAAAACTAGCGATCGGATTTCACTTTTATTTATTTTAGCTCAATGTTGTGTATAACAATAAATAGTTTTATTCTCTTTAAGAGATAAGTACACATAATAATATTATTTTTTATTTTACCTGTACTTACACAAAAGTAATGTAGTTTAAAATTTAAATTTCGAACAACATCACATCGTCATATGTGTACAATGTGCTTTATGTGTGCCCACTTTTCTTAACAAGTAATTCATAATATGCAAGTACTAAAATAACGTTTTTTCTAATAAATATTCTGTGTACCTACTCAGTTTTTAACACTGGAAAAATAAAATCATAAAAGTCTTAAAGAATATTTTTCTAAAGTTCAATTTATTTCAATACTCAAACGTAAACCTTTAAAAAAATAAAACGTCTTTAAAAAACTGACAGTATCGTTTGCCCCGGTACGGAATGATAAGACCAAATTATACCGATCGCAAATCCAACTGTAAAAAAATAAATTTGAAAACTATTTTACACACACTTTAGTCTTACAAAGGAGATTGAATACAGTTACTATCGTTAATTATGAACAGTAATAGTTTAATTACCTTATAATTAAACAACAATAATACTGATGCAGCTGTATAAAACTCTCCAATAAAATCGATGAAAATATTGAAAACGACGTTGAAATACTAAATCTATTCCTAAGGTTAACTATGATGAGTAATGATTACTAAATAACTATGAGTTTAGCACAATCACTCATAGTGACACGAACGGGGCTCCTCGTTTTTTTAGAGAAAGTCATTCATTATCTCATAGTCATTGGTAATGATACCGGAAGTAAACGCTAAATGCTGCTATTACTTAATAAAAAGAATTTCAATAGAACCCTAAAGTTGAAAACAATACATTTATCTGCATGTTCAATTTGATCATACTGAATGATTTCATCACTAAATTATTAAGAAAATATATTAAAAACCCATATTAAAAATCTATAAAAATACGTAGGTAGGTACGACAGAGACAATGCCATGTAGCTATCTCACAGTAAACAACCCCATAGGAATGATTCGTGCAAACTAATGAAATGGAAAATGAGCTTAAAAATATTTAAATCAATCAATCAAAAATTAATGTCTTCATTCGAATTTGAACGTTTTCTAAATACAATAAGCTTTATTGAAAAGAAAAATTCATTAAATCTAATCTTTGTTAAACTTTTCAAACTATTTCATATATTATGTCTATGATAATTATACCCAATTCGAGTAGTAAGTTTTTAATTTTAATACCAAACTACTGGATATTCAACATTTTAAAACAAGGAACATATTTTATCAGTCAAAAATTAACAACCAATTTTAATGTCATCACTTCCTATAATCCTAATTTTCTTTCGCCATCTAAATACATGCTATTAAATATCTGGAAGTGATGAGAATTAGCCAAGAAATATTGATAATATTGTGAATGAAAACCGATAACGTTTTATGGCGCTCTTTATAGTCCAGCTGAGACTACTTCAGTATTCAAACGTAGTTGAAGTTGGCACCACTTCCAATATCAGTTGAAGAAACACCGTTATTTTATCTGAAATAATCACAAAAATAAATAATGTTTTAACAAATTAGCGGTGGATCCCTAAAGCATGCATTTTAGAAGCCCATATCTTAAATATGACGTTTTGTTTTCTAGAGGAGAACTACGATCATCAATGATTCATTTTTTTGTTAATTTCTGCACATTCCATGATGTGCTAACCTACTCAATTTTACAAAAACTCTATGGTCCTTCCTTGCCCGCATCATAAAGACCCAAGAGTGTTGGAAACTACTTATCTAATTGTTTCAAGTTTAAAAATTACTAAATAAAAAAAACAACGAGGCCGAGTGAGTCCAAACTCCAAACTAAAAGTCTTACCCATGAACGGTAAAGAGTATCCCCATTTGACGAACGGCAAATACACAAGCAAGCCTCCCAATATGAACGCAGCCGCGTACAAGTACTCCCACTGAGGCTTGTCCAGGATCGGAGCCACCACCAGATACGTCGACACGATCAACACGATGTACGGAATTATTATTGGTACCTGTAATAGATATATTGCTTAAAACATTAAAAAATATGAAAAAATTACGTACAAATTAGTTTACTGTAACAATTAGCGATCTTATTGCTAAGAGCGATCTCTGTTATTCAACCGTGAACGGAGACGAAAGAGGTCAATTTTGATTTGACCAAAACATGTGTTTAATTTGAGCAAACAATGCCTAAAACGAAACTATAATTAAATAGTAATTTCATATAAATTTGAATTGCTAATGCATTCCGATTTTGTTCATTGAGGTCGAGTTAAAATCAAATCTCGAAATAAAACATACAACATGGCTCTGCGGTACTGATTGGCGACTCAATTGACTGACAATAAATTGTATTACGTTATTGAGCTCTCGTTTGATAAAATTTATCGTTTCGCAGAAGAAAATCACGGAACATAATGTCGCAAATGTGATTTTTATATGCGTGATTTTTCTTTAGTTAATATAAATAAATAAAAGTTTGTTAATATATTATTTTTGAATTGCAGTAAGGTACTTCAATCATTAAAATGCTTTCTTGCAATGTCCAACTGATCATTATGTTGTGTTCCACAATTTCACATGCTTGTAGATAACGTCGCGAAAATAAGCGTTGCTACTGGATGAATAAATCAAAATAAAATGACAAGATTGTCCGAAATCGGCGATTAAATATCTTCTAAGTAGAATATAATTATGTAATTGATGTTGTCCCGGTTTTGATGTTGTTTTACTCTAGTTCAGTTTTTTGTATCTTTAGATCTAATATATATTATAAAGGCGAAAGTTTGTATGTATGTTTGTTACTCTTTCACGTAAAAACTACTGAATGGATTTGAATGAAAATTTACCACAATATAGCTTATACATCAGAAATAATCAGAATAACACATAGGCTACAATTTTTGATAATAATCTAGACGGGACGAACCTGAAGTCCACGCGAACGAAGTCGCGGGCAAAAGCTAGTTTGCTATAAATTTAAGTGGGTAAACAGACTATGTGCTTGCTTCAGTAAAAAGGTACTTTCAGCTATTTAATCAACTAATCACGTCGGGCTTCAGGGTACCATAAAGAGTTGTATGTCGTTATGTGAAAAAAAAATAGCTTCAGTTTTTAAAAACTTTACCTTATAAGGTCTTGGGGCATGCGGTTTCGTGTATCGCATCACTATCAGGGCCAACATCGCGCCGCCGTAGAATATCCACGCGGTGAACGAGAAGAAATCAATCAGGGAGTCTATCGTCCCGTACAACACCATCGCCACTGCTATCAGAGACTGGAAAAAGTAATTCGTTAATTATCAAGTCGAAGAATGTATTACCCATAGGTAACCTAATATCGTAAAAATGTAACTTACGTGGAAGATCAGTCCAGGTGCAGGTGTAAAACGACGCACGTGCACGTAAGATAGAATGTCGAGTAAGTGACCCTCTCGTGACGCAGCGAAACATAGTCTGAAATTATGAAGGATTAGTGTCCAATACGAAACACTGCATGGACCTACTCTCTGATTTAGACTCTACTATATTTTAAGATACTCTATTCGCTTAATTCATACTGCTCATCTTGTGTTCTCTCTTCTGTTAAGTCCTAAAATCAGATTTTACTAATATTAACTGCATTTATCCAATTCTACCAATTGGTAACTACTCTACTCAACGTTTCGTTACTCTTAAACTCGACTCTACCTTTAGATAATTTTTATAATTTTTTTTATTTATTTTCTGTACTGTACCCTAATCCAAACTATATTAAAATCTATGTGGTACCTTCCAGCCACGAAAAGGGTTCCGTTAGCAGATCCAAAAGTAGATATAGTGACGGCCAATGGCATCAGCCACGCCATCGGTCCGAGCAGCCTGTTCCCGAATGTGACGGCCACGGCCTCGCTGTCGGCCATTTCACTGACCGACATGACGGCCAAATACGACACGTTCACGAGAGCGTAGCACAGTGTCACTAGAGGTATCCCAATTATGATACTCAATGGGAGATTCCTGTGAAGTTATAGCAATGTAGAATTGATATTTTAATGAGCCTCTTCAAAGTTCTTATAGATAGCCCAATGTTTACTTGTACGTATAACGTTTGTAGTGGTCGAAATCCAAATTTGATAAATATTATATAGTTCGTTTTGTTTTGTGTTACCCTTGAAGTAACTCATGTTACACATGAGACAGAAAAGAATTGCTACGTAAGAAATTCTAAAGGGACCGTTTATATCCTCGTCTAAGCTATACACAAAAATAATATTTAAGTCAGACGAGAATTTATAAAATCACACTTACTTGGATGGATTTTTAATTTCTTCGGTGACATAATTAAGGTTATTCCAGCCGTCGTAGGCCCATAGGCCGGTGTAGAATGCGGTGGCAATGTTGCCCAGTGTCGCCTTGCTACTGGCGAAGTTGGGCTCCTGTAAATGTCGCGTATTACCTGCACCATACGGACACAACTACCCGTCAGTGTATGTCGACAATATTTACAACTTAGCGTGATTGTTTAGTGATAATATTTTGATATTTAATTAGAAATGACGATGAGTATAACGTATTATCCGTAATAATAAGCTGTGAGAGGTAAGAGAGATATTTACAGTCTATGCCCTATATTTTAAAACTACGTCAACATAGAAATTCAATAGTGGTTAGGTTATGTGGTTATATTTGCAAGAATTTGCAAAGATAAGCTTAGCAATGACAATTCTAAACCCATTTCGGTTGTGTTCAGATCTAGGCCAGGAGATCACTTAAATCGCCATATTTTCATCAAGTTAAATGCCTAGCCTTAATTTCAAATAAGTACTTTTATTTGTAAATAATATACAAATTATAAATGTAGGTGGTGTAGGTGATAAAAAACACATCGCTGCAATTTTTTTTGGTTCGTTGTAGTAAAACTAATTTGTAAAAGCAAACCACATCCCGATTATTACCTAAGATCAGTTTGTAAGCTCCTCCGCATACGATGATCGCGATGGCGGCAAGCTTGGCCGCTGTGAATATGTTTTGCACATTCGTTGCCAAGTTGACACTGTAGCAATTCACGGCTAATATCATCACTGTAAAAGCGGAATAAACAGAATGAGAACGGCGCATAGTAACTGACAAGTGTATTTTAAATAAGAATCGTCACAGTGTCTCATTGACCTCAGTCGAATTGATGACGCGAGGAATGTATCAATTGAGACCGAAGTTTGAGTCTAATTATCGGTTAGTACTTTGTATCGGAGTAAATAGAACTGCATTCGATACATTGGAGTTTATATCTTACCGATAGATATGACCGCAACCAATTTGACCAAAGAGTCAGGTGGTTCGCACTCTGACACGAACGGTTCAACTGCGTATTTGGCGAAGCTCAGACAAATAATGGCCATTTGTGATGGTTTTAAAACCAACGTCGATACCTAAAAATAAGTAGTTTATTCGTTTAAAAATCTTAAATTTAAACTATATCAACCTGCACTTTAGTTTTAGAATATTTTAAATGCAACAAACAGCGTAGGCACGTACACAAAATTAACACGCGTTTACAGATCTAGGTACTTCACTCGTGGATAGTTCAGAGAATTTCAGCTGCATGTAAAACACTCTGTTTATAAAGTATCCATAAGATTTACCCATGAAAAGAGGAACGCGGGAGGACCACCGAAGGCGTCCATGAAGTAGGCGTATTCAGCGCCAGATGACGTATTCATTGTCCCTAGTTCCGCATACGCAAGCGCTCCTGTTTTTACATAAAATATTACAAATTTTAATTTGTTTTTTTTTTTTATCGATTGTAGATTCACACTGTAATTATGTATAAACAATGTTTTTTTTCTTCCCTAATGTTTTATGTAGACGATTTCACAGTCCTACTGATGACAAGTTATATGTAACTATTGTTCAAAAATTATCAGTGTTGAGACACAACGAGGTACTTAAATATCACATCGATTATCATCAATTGAATGTTCTCTGATGATTTGTTTGCCATCAAACTAATAGGTATTTTAAATCACAGCTACCAATTATATCATATCGCAGTTACGCATAACAATTATCATATCGAATTTTGTGTGTTGGCGTGTGTGCCATAATTTTATTTTCTATGAACAGTAAAATTATTAGTTCGCTGCCAATTTGCCTACTCAATTTACAAAAAGCAATGTCGGCTTTTGTACATCTCAATTAACATCTTTCGAAAATAACAAAGTAGACTCGTTGACGTCATACCTACCAGTGTCTATTGAAATGAATTTTAAAATACCTATTTAACAATATTAGTTAACTGTTGTACAACAAGTCATTTACACGTGAACATCGCACGTCACATTCTCTTCGTCTTCATAAAAATAGAATTGGTTACATATTGTCAATGTTGATTTCATTGGATGGACACTTTTGATTGCATTGAAGTCTGCGACTTGCGTGACCAACTCTTTAATTACCTAATAACATTGCTAGAAGAAATCTAGAGTTCCTATTGTAAATTTAGAAATTGATTCCATGATCATAATAATCTTGAGGAATTTGATTTTAAATCAAAAATTTATAGTTTTTGTTCTAGATCAGAGAAGATATTTTCTAGTTTGAACTATTTCATTTTGAAAAGTTTTTGGATATATCAGATATAATTACCAAGCAACGAGAGCAGACCACATGCCATCCAAATGATGAAGCTTATGCCCACTGAGCCTGTACGCGCCAACAGCCCAGAGGGCGAGACGAAAATTCCTGATCCTGGAATTAAATAATCATAGTTATTATTATACCTTATTTATGATTTTTCGAGGAAACCCAATAACAAATTTAAAATGATCTCACACAGAATTAAATGCCTAATGCATGAATCAAAGGATTGAAATCACTCAAGGAGGCAAAAGTATTAAAATAATTAAAGAATAATAAACTAAGTACTTAATAAACATAATTGATTAGTTACACTATTACTAAACGGGTTCTTACCACAATTATTTTTAATTGAGCGGTCCCGATATTTCAGCACTGTTTCAAGTGCCATGATCACGGGAAGTTATCCCCATAATATCGGGACCGCTCAATTAAAAATAATCGTGGTAAGAACCCGTTTAGTAATAGTGTAACTGATGTAGATAACCGCGAGGGTTTAAAGAAATTTATAATTGATTAGTGTTATTGCAGAGAAAATTTGCCTCACATGTGTCCTGTACCAACCCACTGCCTACCCATTACTGCCCACTGTTGGGTCAGGTCTCACATGTCTCGGCGACCGTAAATTACTCACAACACAACGTACTTTCATTATTGAACGACATTTGCAAAGTACCAGTAAAAACCGTAACACAAATATATTTTATGTATTTTGTATTAGTATTAAAAAAAAAGTGTTGTTATAAAATCACATTTCTCCTTTTTGCCCTCGGATAGAAGATATTCATTTTGTAGTATAATATTTTCTCCTAATATTTAAATAGAAAATAAGATCTAAAAAAATTATGTTTAGTCACGTTAGAAAAATAACACAGTTTTCTATGCTCGCAAATGTAAAGTACCTATTGAGAACTAAGGATCGAATAGATACTTACCAATCATAGTGCCGACAATTAGAGCCACCCCACTGAAGAGTCCCACCCGTCTCTTGAGGTGAACAGGGTCGTCCGGAGCTGCGTCCGACCCCTCCAGCTGTTTCATAATATTGACATACAAGATTATCATGAAGATCAATATTACCCTGTTGTCTGAGGATAATATATATATGTATTGTGAGAAATTATTAGTTTTACGTAGGTAGATTATAGAGATCTATGTAGGTACCTATTTTTTCGCATTGATTTCTTAATGGATATAGAGTAAATCAAAACACAATAGTAGCTTCAAATAGAAAGGTTTTGGGTTTAGGTACGCCAACGAATTTGATTTTTTGATTTAAAGTTTTAAATAATTGAACATTATGTTATATTCTGTAAATACCTTGTCTCCTGGGTTGGAGATGCCATCGTCAAACGTTCCCTTCGTGCCGTCTTCGGCGTCGCACCCGGCTGAGCACCCGCGCCACACCAATCCGCCTTCCCGTGTGCTCCCTGTCGACAAATCATACGATAAATAGAAATATCAATTTATGTAAATACCTATTTACACTGAAATATACAAACCCATTGCATTTGATAAATGTAATTGATTTTTTTTGATTTACTAAAGATTTTAGATAATTTAATTCGTTTGGTTCTGTTTAATTTTTAAACACTACGCATTCATTCACTTATTATTACGTGTATATAATATTGAGCACACAACATCACTGAGTTCCAGTTCAAGTTCTTTTGACTATTTTATTTTCATAATTTTCCTTGAATAAATAATTTATTTAAGTAATAGGTAATGCTTCACTGTTTAAGCGTGCAAACACTAAAATTTAATTTAAATTGATTTTGATGAGCATTATGAGACACGCATCATCACATGGCACCGTTGCAACACAGACAGTGCTACGATTTGAAAATTTTAAATAGAACAAATTTTCACATTCCACCGGTGCTAAAATCTAAAACTGTTTCAAATTATTTTCTTTCTACATCACAATACGGATAATAAATATCGTGTAATGGTACCTCACACTTACGAGGTTAGGCATTACAGCACTTCTCGTGCCAAGAAGCTCAATTTGATGTAATCATAGATATTCTAACTGCGTCTAAGATTTGAGAATATAGTTGAAAGACAAAACAACAAACACTAATAGATATTTTTTTAGGAACTTTAGATTTCCTTATTATTATTATGCTCGTTTATCTACCTTGCAATAAAAAAAAAAAAAAAAAAAATCTAACGCTGTGTCTAATCAGCACAAGGACTTTTGGATCGGATGGCCAATAACAATTTATTTGTAGTTATAGCAGTAAAATGTTGACATCTATCTAGGTACTATGAAAAATAGTCTGATAATGAATAAATGTATATCGCGAAAAAAATAGGTTCTAAGTGCTAGATAACTAGCGTAAGGGAGACAAATCTTTCAGTAGGATGAAATTAAACTCAAGATAGAGTCTTAAAAATAAAATGCACATTTAATTTTACTTTCTTAACATAAAAATAATATTTTTTACAAATAATACCTACAATAATAACATAATTACCACAACGCCTACGACGATCTACGGGCGTCTACACCTCCAAGGTTCCGTCAACTGTCGTGACTCGTGTTTTAAACAAAAAATATATTATTCTCATAAGAATTTGTGTTTATTATGAAATTTTCGTAAGGGTTACGAAATAATTTATTTTCGATAATAGTTTCAAAATCTAGAGAGATCATTCGATCGAGAAATAAACTGCCCGCCCACGACGTTATCCAAGTTATTACGTTTCTATCAGTGTTAGTACTGAAATTAATATTAATTTAACGTCGTTCTTTATACCATGAATCATAATTTTAAGTAGTGAAAGATTCAGCTAAACATTGGAATTGTATTATTTTTCACGGACTCGATCGATGTTTCCGTTATGTTCACTGAAAGGGTGGAGGGAGGGACCCACAGTCATTAATCAAAGGTATTCTGACAGACAGTCTTACGTCACACCCTTGATCTACTTGTTAAATAATCAAAGGTCATTTATTATTCAACACATTTTGCACGGTGGAAAACTATTTAAATTTTTCAGTATAAATATTTATGTTAGGTGTTGTTTGTGTATGTTTAATTGTTGTATGCATGTATGTAGTTTATTAGATTATAATAAAATAATAAGATTAAAATACGGAGAACCAGAAAAAAAATAGTAAATTAACTTATACCACATATTTTATTGAAAACCATTTTATCATTTGAATTACTTTTCAAGCATAATTAGAAATCAGTGAAAATCTATTACTTCAAGATCAATGTCGAGACTTTAAAAAACAATTGAAATGAAATGAAATTTTTATTTTTTACCATTACAGTTTACATTTGTGTTTTAAAACAGCGAGTCCCGTACTAAGCTGTAGCTTGTGCTACGGGGCTCCTTTACAATAACCAGGACGGACATGTCGATCTAGTAAAATGTAAATTAAATTAAAGATTTACATACTTACTATTTACTAATGGTAACAACGTAAACCAATGGCAAGTTGAAATATACAACCATATATTTTTTTATTAACGTTGTCAATTTATTTTGTTCTCATCTAAGTTGAATGATATTTTCACGGTAGTTAGCATTTATTTAACAAATTTGCGATGTTTACCTTAATTTAATCAGGTAAAATCATGCTCTATCCTTGTCCAATTCGCTACGGACACATTTGTTTCAGCCACATTTACCGTGAAGTAACGTTAATTACAAAATTGACCGTCATATGTTAATTTGGCCGCGTCTTAGAAAATAGCAGACAACATGTGACAGCGCCAAACACTTTTATATTTTCAGTCATATTTGCTATTACAAATGTTATTTATAGAAAGTTTGACTAGACATGGCCCCCTTCGGATCAGTGACTTATTTTTTTCTTAGTGTGACAAATGAGGTTGTAACCCACTGTTAGTCTTAATGTCATGGTAACTTTTAGACGTCACCCAGACACGTATTTAAATCGTTCATTAATGTTAAAATATTATCTCTTCTTTCGCACAACCTTGTTCCATTTAAATAGAGTTAGCAGCAATATGGTTTGTCTCTCCGCATTTTTCCATTAATTTGTTTACGAACTCATGTTACTAGGAATGACAAATTTATATTGTTAATTTTTGCCAATTTTTAAGAATAATATGAGATTTATTAAAATAATAATGAAGGGAATAAGAAAATCATGGTTCACCGAATTGGACTTATTTTAAACCTAACATTTATAATAACTGTCAAAAATTATAATGATGTATTCATTTGATGAATAATGGATACGAGTCTATTATAAAATCAAATATTAAGCGACATCGATACAATTGAAAAGTTTGGATCTCCAATACGATAAGAGGGTCGTAATTATTAGTAATTTGCAAGCTCACATTTCGCTAGCTATGTGATACTATCTCGTTAAGACTTCATAACATGTGCTGGGTGGCACGTAGACATGTTTATGAAGCACACAGAGGTATTATTTTCTTCGTTACTCATCGCATTCATTCAATTGTTTTGTATTTCGAATCAATGCATGACACCAATTGTTATGTTTTATTATTACCTATAATATAGACCAAAGTTGATCTGTCAAACTTTTGAGTTAAATAATGTAAGAAATAATATAATATGTATTCCTACTCTTTATAAACTTTTCAGCTTAGATTTTTTTCCTTCAAAAATGCTCTTATTAAAATGAAAATGAAAGTAATATAGGTCCTGTAATATATTTTGCTAGTACTCGTATCCAGAAAACCGTAGACATTATTCTTGATATTCTGAACTAAATTAAATTTGTTTTAATATAAAAAATACGAGCACTAAAATATCTATAAACCTTCTTATTAAACTTGAAAAACTCCAAGCCATAAAGCATCCGGCTTAAATTATCTAAAATATTAAAATCAGGTTAACTTTCACTGTCGTGGTAGCCTCATTCGATAATTAATTTATATCCCATTCGATCTATTTCTTAAACAATCGAACTGTTTTAAATCACGTACCTAGATTAATCGTTTTTCTTAGAAACTTGGCAAGATCACGCAATCTATCACTACTTAAATGGAACAATTAACCCATTACCGGTGTTTCTGTAATTAATAGTAATTTTCTTAAAATAGTATGTTAAAATAAATTATGTTTTTTTAATAAATAAATTATTATGTTAAATTAAATTGCAACTTTGAAACGGATTATTAAATTTTGGATATAAACCTACTTAGTTACTCTTGATATTAGCCGAAGTTAAGAGGACTGTGAAGTTTTAGATGTTTACGAACACGATTTTTTAAAGTTTATAATACCTACTTAAAAAGGTGTTTACTGAAATTTTATTAGACTTGAATTCTTGTAACTGTTCCTCATAAAATGTATACCTAACATTAAAAAAGGTATTAGATACCATAACTATTATAACTGCTGCAATCAAAGCAAATGCAATGTCAAAGCTATTGCAATATTAGACAAATACTAGGTTCACCAATTCATTGAATTTTGGAACAACTCGTTTTTACAAGAAAATTTTAGGGATTTATATAATTACGTTCTGATTGTTAACCGCAATCTCTCCTTGAGTCTTTTATGCAAAGAAGATGCATTAAAAATAGAATCAGTACCAGTGCATTTGTAATTGCTTCAAATAGGGAAAGTTTTAATAAAGTGTTCAATTTATCAAACATTATACCTAATACAAATAAATATAATGTTAAAGATAATATAAACTTAAAAAAACACATTTATCCAGAATTTTAACGATCATCGGATAGGTACAACAACACGCTGCGCGCCAAACATCCAGTTTAAAACAATGAATGAATGAATTGTCACCTCGAAAATGTGAAGTTCAAAACTATTTTTACATAGTACGTTCGTTTGTTACCTAACATACGTTATGAAATTATTGATAAAAACATATTGGAAGTTATTTTACATTATATTTAAATTTATCTTCTACAAATAAGTGACAGTGAAGTATCTAAAAGAAGACAGAAGATAATATACTGATCATTTCCACTTCATTTTTATTTTAAATTTATATAGTGATGAAATGAAATTAAATAAATAATCTTTATCTTATAATAATCTTATTTATAAATAATCTTTGCTTATTGGACATTAGTTAGCTTTAACTTATAAAAATAAAAGGGAAAGATGGATATAAAAATCTGTAATCAAGCTGAAACTATGATCATGCAGTTGCACACAACCTACTTATTAGGTACCTACTTACTAACATTCAATTTCTAATGATAAATGAGCTTGACGTGCAGCAGGTTAGTTTTTAAAATCTGAAAAGCTAGGATAACCTGTTGTTATAGTAAATAAATTAAAAGTTAATTAAATAATAGTAAAAGTCAGTAAACCTTCTGCGAAGACAAATGTTGGATCAAGGGCGCCATTCTGCAACTTGTCTGTATTTTGTGCAGGCGTGTGCACTGAGTTTCGAAACAACGCTGCGATTTTATCACGCATCTCATCGCACATGCACTCAGTTTCTGAAGCCGGTGCTCTGACGGCTCTAATGTACCCCTATCACTGAGTCAAGGTTCTAAATATCAAATGATTCGTCACAAAACCCACGGACGGTCCTTACGATTCTGATGTCAGGCCAATACTAATACGCGTCACAGTTTACCTTACATTTAAAAACAGAATGCACTGCATAAAACAGAGCATTCATATTATGCAGACGTTTACTTTGGAGACACCGTTTAAATGCAACGACTTAATTAATTATGTGACTTAATTATATTAAGTTTGTATATTTATCAAGTTTTAAGTCAAGTTTTTGTTGGTGCTTAAGTTGCGGTTGCGATGTTAGTCGTGAGAGAAGTTAGGTTGGTACGGTTGCGCGGAGCTGACTGTCTATTCCGAGCATGAAAAACGTGGGCGCCGCCCGCCCGCCTTCACTCTCCATACGATCAATGCCAATGAGAATTGATAATTCGTCATCAGCCATACTGCACTTATCACAACATCACACGTCACTTTCCACTCGTCAGGAATGTATTCATGGTTTTCAGGGCATGACATGTTACTTTGTGTGATGAATTAATGGTAATTAATGGTAATTATTTAATGAAATAGCCAAGTCAATAAGTTTAAACAATAACTATTTCGACTTAAGGGATTTTACCTATTTATTCTACAAGTACCAAAATAAGATTTAACTTATGTTTGTAATCGACAAATATCTACTTAAAAAATGTGATGATTTTAAATGTAACAAAATCTCATACACATAACACTTTACCTATATTTATTTGTCAAATCGAATTTTAAGCTATATTTAATACAGCTATTTCAAATGTACTTGCGCATTTCTTTTTAAAGATATTTTTTTTGTTTCTTAGTTTTTTTCTTATTTTAACGATTCATTGTTGCCTGTTTTAGTTATTTAAAACAGATTCGCAACTCCATTACGCAACGAGTACAAATTCCATACGTACATTTCCAGGTATTGGCGTTGCACCGAACGTGAGAGTCGTAAAAGTACACAATTAACTCACACGAAACATTGCAGATTTACGAGTATATCTGTACAGTGGAAGCCCAGCTCGAGGTCATCATAATATACATGTACAACACATCATAATACAACTTCTATATATTTGGAATACAAACGTTATTGTAACGTAAAAGTTTCAAACATAAAATGTAAAAAAGATTTTGTTTTATACCTATTTTGAATACCTGAAATACAATACCTGAGGTTTACCTAGTACATCTCTTTCATCATCATCATCATTCTCAGCCTGTAGACGTCCACTGCTGGACATAGGCCTCCCCCAAAGATTTCCAATGCGTCCGGTTGGTAGCGGCCTGCATCCAGCGTATTCCTGCGATCTTAACAAGATCATCCGTCCACCTTGCAGCTGGTCGTCCCACACTGTACATCTCTTTATTTGCATTCAACTAAAAGTTACATATTAGATATTTTTGTAGAGGTATAGCTTTATAAGATCAGTTTGTCGACTCATAATGCCAAGGCGTTGTTTGTGGGCGCCTCAGAATACAGAAATGAACGTTGGCGCCTACTCTACACCCCCTCCAATGTTAGTGAGCTTTACTTTCCCGATTTCAGGAAAATTTATAACAATATAAGTGCTTAATTAAAATGTTAATCTCCATTGTTATTATGCGAAAGAGTGTGTTTTATTTTTCTTAAATATTTAGTGTATATTTCATTATAAAATTCCAATGACTGTTAATTGGAATTTTAAGCCCACACTTTCGCAATATTGTAACTAATTACTACTTCTGATTAAAATCTTCAACTAAATGTTTCTTTCAGTTGGCTTTTATAGTATGTATATAAGTAATTATGTAACATACGTAATTATTAGGTTCATCATTACTTACTGATAGTTCTGTTCGTGTAACATTTAAAAACATATAAAACTACATTAATTTTCCAAATACACGTAATAGAAGTGTACCTACTATTTGAAATATCGTAATTAGAATTACAAACGTTGAAATAGAAACGTCGCTCTGATTCGTTGGGAATTGGCACAAGATTCAATTTTTCAAACACTGTCGTATTACCTACAACATTCTCTAACTAAGGTCATGTGTACAAGTGAAACTAAACTTTGATAGTTTTCGGTTCAGTCGTGTCGGCACTAGTCGAGGTTTAAAAGCCAGGAACCACAACTAAGAATAATAAGAGTATGGAGTTGGTTTTCAACATTTTAAATTAAAATATTAAAAAAACAGTTTATAACGATTTTTTTTTAATTTGGAGGTGTTTTAAACGGTGTCATGACATAATTGTTTTTTTTTCTATACTTTTTCAGGCAATTTTCTGATATTATTTTGAATGCGTATACTGAATCTAAATATGACGTGTGATAAATAAAAAGTCGATATTACCTAACTTTTACTTTGAAGTCGAGGAATTAACAACCATTTTAAACAGTTGTTTTGGCGTTATCCCGAAAAAAATGGTTTAAAACGTTTTAAATCTGTTGTGTTTTGATTTTTTATATATTTTGTTATTAACTATCAAACACTACGATAAGACTCTTCAACTTTATCAATAAATTTTCTTTAAACCAATCGAGGCCTTAAAAACTGATATTCGAAATATGTTTAAATTTACATTACCTTTTTAAATTAGTTTCTTTTCCGAAATACTAAATTCTGACATTTAGTTCAGATAAAACATTTTGTCTTACATTGCAATGTAATAAATATAAGACTAACCTTGAGTACTAAAATAATAAGTTTGGTCTAAAATAATACTCCTCAGAAAACTATACACATCATTTAACACCAAAAATAATGTGACGGTATTAAAAACAAAAATATTGTTATTATCTCTACTTCACACAAGAGTAATAAACGTTAAATAAATTTTAAATATTTATAGCACAATCTTTTGATTAACATTTCAAAAATCTTTAAAATAATTTTGTTTACGTAGTCTGTGTATTTATCAGATTGCGTTTAGATAAATTAAACGCGCATCTGCGGATCTCCTCAACGTAATACATTAAGGTATTATTAATTTATTTGTATATTTTGATGTTTTCCCTTACTGAATTATACAGTTTACTATATAGAAATCAATATATTTTATTACTTTCATGCATTATCAACGGGTTCTTTAAACCGCGATCGTTTGAATAAGTTGATATATTTTATACTTTACTTTTTCAAAGCCTACATGGTAATTGATATCGCTCATTCATAGACCTTTGCAATAGCTGGGCTTAAGTAGGCCAACCTCATCGACTCATTAGCCAGTATCCAAACCCCTAAATTCCATCAAATCTAAATGCACTATGCCTGACTATGACCTCACTGCAAAGTGAATGATGGGTTTCTAAAAATTCATACATATTTTGCATCGTTAAATATTTTATGAACAACTTGCTGTTGCCATGTCTACGTGACTCAAGGTATGTACACAACGTTACGTAGAATGCAATTCTGCATATAATACACGTGTCTCGGTTCACTATTACAGTAAAATATGTATCAGCAAACGAAAAACATTATGCGGTGTTAAACAAAATAAGTCATTAGGTAATGGAGGTAATTAGTTAATTTATTTAAGTCAAACTGTAAATTTTATGTTCAAATTTTGCTTGATAAATAAAAAAAGAATGACATTGCTACGCACGAAGGTACCTCTACGCGCGGACGTCGTAGTAGACACCGTAGCAGACCTCCATTCTACGAACTTCCGATGAATATCTACTTTTGCAAAATCTTTGAAAAAAGAGATACGGACTGTTAAAGTGAAAATGACTATTAGGTGTATTATAAAATGTTTGTATTTAAAACATATTCGTCTTAACATATTGCTACATATAAAACTGCGCTATTTTACAGGTAAAGTAAGTTGTTTGTAGTGTGTGCTAATGGACTCAAAGCATTTATCACAGCAACGCTAGAATTCAATTGTAATCATCATTATCTCGATTGTGTTTTGTCATTTCAAGTAATTAGATATTTTAGAGGAACTGCACCTTACCTTGAAGGACATGACTTTGAAAATAAACTATTATGAGTTAAAAGTCAAGTTAAGTCGTGGTGGCCGAGTGGTCGAAGCGCGTCCTTCCGTACGGGAGGTCGCGGGTTCAAATCCCGCCGGCTTGTACCTCTAAATCTAAATGTGAAAAAGATTTATGTGCAATTTTTCACAACACCACTGGCTAAAAACGGTGAAGGAAAACATCGTGAGGAAACCTGCATGTCGGAAAAAGAGTGCTAAAAAAATCCTTTGAAGATATGTGAAGTCCCCAATCCGCACTGGGCAAGCGTGGTGGACTATGCCTAATCCCTCTTCTGAGGAGACCTGAGCCCAACAGTGGGCAGTGATGGGTTGGTACAGTTACAGAGTTAAAATACAACTCTATCTAACTCTTCTAAGCTAATTGCGAAAACCAAAGCTACATTTGAAAGTCATCGTTTTGTTATTGAATTCTATATTAAAACCTAACCAATTGAGTACCGATATTAATCGAAGTAATAATAAGGAAAGCGGCATACAAATATCGACAAATTGAGTGATTGACCCGGTTAATAGCTTTGTTTGGATATCAGTCTGTTTCGTAACAAATAGGTGAACGTCTCGGTACCCACGTAGATATGGAAGGGTGAACAACCCTTACAAACAATATATACTTGGACAGACATAACGCCGAACCAGTGTCCTATATGACCTTCAAAAGAACTTTAACAAATAACATTGAAAATAGTATCAACATTCCATCTAGCAGAAGATTAATTCAATATACTCGTACATAATGACTTTAGATATAAGTTGTTTGTATTTTTTTATTTTTATATAATATTATATATTAATATATGTACCTAATGAATGTAATGTAATAAAATAAAGAATAAATAAAAATCAATAAATGTAATGATTGTAACTATCTTTGTAACGTGAAATGTTTAATGAGGGTGTGGCACTGTTTCCCCTTATTACAGGCTATACTGTAGTCTATCTAGGAGGACAGTAAAACAACCGTAACTTGTAATATGCACCTTATGTTTCAAATAAGTAAATTTATTATATAAGTACCCACTCGACTCAGTATTCATTAGCAATAAATAGATTAATCACTTTCGAAGAATGGTTTTACATTTCACGACTTAAGATTTACGAGTAATCTGCTTAAGTAATTTGATGCTTTCATGAATAACTATTACCAATTTGAAATGTTTGCATGAATAATTTAACGATGCTTTGAATAAATTCCAAAATGTAATGTGTTTTAGAGCAATGCTATGAATACGTTGCATCTGGGTAAAATGATTTCATGAATATTATTCGAAATTTGAGGTGGTATTGGAACCTAATGTGTGAAGTGATTTAATGAGTAAATATTAGCGTCGAATAGTTAATGAAAAACTAAATAATAAATAATGGGTAATTGGCTATAAACAACAATTTCATGGAATAATGTTCTGTTGATTAGAGAACAAGTGGTAAATAAATTTGCAACATTGTGTGCACGTCGTCCACGACTAGTCCATCATTAGGCGACAATTACTTACAATTTACAAAACTGTTTTCATTAGAGTCTTCATTACTCCGGCTTATTTAGGTTGGAGAATAATGTTAGAACATATAGGTACCAAAGTACGTGCTATTGGGTGTAACTTATAGAATATCGCTTACATAATTATATTTATTGGTAAACTAATAGTAATCTTTGGATCCAAAAAAAAAATAAACAGCTTTTGTAATTATCAAATTTGTTAGAATACAAATATAACAATCAATCAATATAGTAAGTAGTGTTCCATTTTATTTCTGTCACCATCAACATCCATAATTTCTCAAATTTCTTGAATAACATGAACTTAAATTAAAATTCAACTAAAATTTGAATTTGAATTGATGATATCATTTGTATTCTTCAAATAAGTGCAACAGAGTAATAAATTAATGCAAAAATATTCAAAACTTTATGAATACATAAACAAACAAATGAAAAGCGTTTTATCATTTCATACTTGCAAATTAAATTTATTACATTTGTATTGTAAATTTTCATGATGAGATTTCAGTACGTGTACCTATTTGTAAAAGCGCACTGTAGTATTCCTTCTTATTATAATTAAAATAGATACGACGACCAGTTATTCTGAGATTGCGTAGGATGTCATGTGACTCGGGTACATGCCGATATTATCACAACTGCATTTTTAATTGCAACAAAATTCGTAAAAACGCCATGTATCTAATACATAATAGTTTCTCGATTATCGATAGTGACTCTGCAAGTCCTTTGTATAACTAAACTGTGTCGACTGTACTAAATACCAATAAAATAATGATAAAATAGTAGAGACTTTAATGCATCCATACTTTCGGATGAAGCATGAGTAGCAAAGACTACGTTTCTCTATTAATAAATAGGGAATATCATACATCCCTTATGCAATGTGTGTTTTGTAGATAAAAAGAGTAGGTTTCCGTTTCGTATAAGGAACAATATTTTAATTAAACGGTCATGACAAAAGTAAATAATTGGTATTGAAACATATTACACAAACTTTTATAGATCACTAGCTGACTCGCGCAACTTCGTCTGCGCCGAAAAAAAAAATTAGGGGTGGACTACCCCTAACATTTAGGGGATGAAAAATAGATGTTGGCCGATTCTCATAGGTACCGGATAAGCACAAAAAATTTCATCAAAATCGGTCGAGCCGTTTCGGAGGAGTTCAAGTTCGAACACCGTGACACGACAATTTTATATATTAGAAGAAGAAGATTGGGCCATTATAATTAATTGGTAATATTTTCAAAGATAGCTTTGTTCTGTGGATATCTCAAATTGAATAAACAAGGAACTCTTGATCACAGCCGAATAACATTGAGGCATCATTAATGTTTACCAAATACGCTTCATTGAATCGTATCCCTTGTCACAAATCAGCGTAACCAAGGTCACCCGTCACAATTTCTGTGCTCCCCATTATAAACTCGGCCAGATAACATCTTTGAAGAGCGTCACAAGAGAATCCGCGTAGGACGAATCAATAGATTCCACGCATGCGTCGATGAAGTGTTTTCACTTATTTTGAACATTTGCACGTCTCTTAAAAAAGGAAGGGGATGAGATACTGAATACCTCGTCAAACTTCTATGTGCGAAGGTCACTTAAGTTCAAAGTCATATTGTTTTAGACCACGGCCCTATGGCCCACAATATTGTAATGCCCTTCAGACAAGGACATTCAGACTCTTCCTCTTTTGATTGACTATCTATTATCAGCGTATTTCAATGTAGACCTATGATAATAAGAAAGACTCAGTCTTATTCCTGTCCTTTTATTATAGTTTTTTTTTTAAAGTTGAAACCAGAATGCGTTCTTGGTAAAAGCCAAGTCAAGCATTATTTTATTTAAGAATTTTAATCTCAATTAAAATATTATTTAAAAAAAAGAAAATCAACGTTTGTTTGTTAACAAGTACTTATAAATGGATAAATAAGCTTATCTCTTTCAAACTGCACCGCTTTATTACGCACATAGGTACCTACCTACTATCTTAACTGTTAATAGCATTGATGACTTTTTGGTACTTCTATCTAATCTGAATGAGCACCTACATCATACTTTTATAATTGACATTACTTGCATAAAAAACATTAAATATGATGCACTTATGTATTGTATACCTAAAATATAGGAAATTGATTTACTTGTTCTTCGTTATTTCTTACACATTATTTAATTTAAAAAATAAGTATTCGAGTAAAAGTCACAGCCCGATCCAACGTTTAATATATGGAAGTATTGACCCCATCTAATCTTTAAATTGTGGTAACAATGTGATTTATCGATGAGTGACAAAGGAAATAAATAAAACATTGAACTGTCCAACATATTTGGCTCAGTCACGTGTAACGTATCTAGTGAAGGGCTGCCAAAATTTGGCAGAGAAGATGAAAATGTAGTACCGGTTACGTAGTTATTTCGTTTATCTTTAAAATAGATTTATACAAAAAATAAAGAAGACGAGATGTGTTAGCTTTATTGGATCCTTTTAGTAATTTATGCAGCGGAAGCACAATCCGCTGCGGTCGACAGTGCTGGTGCACCTGGCGACGCTGTGCCCCGTGCCGAAGCACTTGAGGCATCGCCAGGCGGCCTTCCGGGCGGAGGAGTGGCCAAGGAATTGGCGGTGTCGACCGGGCTCCGCACCCACACTGAGCTGCCCCGGTGTAACCTTGGCGAAGCTCGCCTACGGTTACATTGTCCGGGGCACACTTGCCCTGGGGGCCATGACCGCTACCACGTCCTCCCTAGTGGCCGTATGATGTCTACGTACCTACGCAATCCGCCCGCAATCGTTGTATTTAAAAGTTAAAGTCGAAGAAACGCAAGACTCATTACAATTAAGTTCATGGCTGTCTGAAAGTTAACTAGGCAGTAATGTAGGTATTGAAAGTGATTATTTTAAGGCTTAGAAACATTTGTCTAATAATTCGTTCATTTTGCTATGTAAATCAAACAAACTTTTTTTTTTGGATGTTGTATCCTTTTCCGTACAACATTACATGATTGGATAGTTACTGAAAACTTTCAAGGTTTGTGATTGTGTCATTGTAATTATATTGTTAGGTATTGTTTATACTAACCGATAATGCTCTATCTCTATAATTTTATTTTGTTGCACTAATTTATGCAAGTGTGTACCTATACTTAATAATTTTATTGTTAGAAAAGCTAGTAAAAAACCTATATCAGTAGGAAAACTACATAAAATAAATAGTGTCTACCCATACAAAAGCTCCCATAAATTATTTCGTAGCTTTCAATTCGTAGCACTGGGTCATACCTTCCTTGGATTCTGATGTTAGTGTTACAAATGACTACTATTAAATAATATAATCTTAATTTTATAAACCTAGATATTATTACGTTAATCTAAATTAAGATTTTATTACATAAATATATATTTTTTTTAATATCAAGTCTTTGGGTTGAAGATTCCGCACATTTAGAAGTTTAACTACAGGTGTTCTACCAACGTAGGCCTCTTGAATGTGTCTATTCACTGTTTAGGCTATGTTGGTAATAATGATGGAGCGTTTCAATAGTCAATGGGACGTAGATAGGTAGAAAATGATTTTATTGTACAAGTAAATAAATGTATATGGGCGAATTTAAGACCTAATTTCCAAAAGTAATTTATTTTTACGAGACTGTTATCTTATGTTATCTTTTTTAAATAACGGTATAATTTATTTTAGTAATAAAAACATAGTAAGAGTCGGTCGGTCGCACTACTTAGAGTAGGTATTTTGTTGTGTATGATTAGTTTACATAAACGAACCGGAATCAAAAAATAACTAACTATCATTTAAAAAATACCTCTTTGCAGCTATTTTATCGACAATAGATGTAATGTACGAAAAATCTAAAAATTACTATAACACCTACTTTCTTAAACATCACGTATAATTGGAACAAATAGAACAATATTACACGAGATCGCTTACTCAATTGAATTTATTGCTAACAAGCTGAAGTCGCAGTAAATACTTTTAGATTGAGCAATACATTAGGTACGTTTAAAAAATATATACTAAGATACTATTTGCAAAATATTGCCAACAGGGTAATAATTCACCAGTCCAAAGGCTAGTCTTTATATAATGAACCAGATTTATCATAAGCTTGAAAGTCGAAGCCGTGGTAGGAGTAGAATTAGAAGTTGTCGCGAATTCTAAAGAGGAGTTTTTTTTTGATAATTTAGTTCTATATTGTATG
This sequence comes from Trilocha varians, assembly GCA_030269945.2. Taxonomy (NCBI): domain Eukaryota; kingdom Metazoa; phylum Arthropoda; class Insecta; order Lepidoptera; family Bombycidae; genus Trilocha; species Trilocha varians. The sequence goes on along the minus strand of AP028267.1, from coordinate 5,971,398 downwards.
TTTCAAACTTCTAGAAATACAGGCACCACATGACAGAAACAACGACTTATTATAAGTACTTTATAAGTTATTCGAAAAAATTGTGGTGGGAGAGATGCTCATTTTAAATAAGCCACAAAGTAAATGCCTACAATTATTCCCACGGGGCCCATCTGAAAATCAGCGCTACAGCTGGCTTTCTGCTTGCTTGTGGCATTCAGCTGAAATGGGTACCTTTTTTGTGGCAAATAAGTGCTTCTTTTTCGTGTGAAAATTGTAAAAGAATATTTTTCTTTTTTTATCACAAATAAATGTTTTCCTTTCTTTCTTTCTTTATTCCAAAAATTTGTGTATTGATTATAATTGCTACCTTAGATTTCAGGAGATCCTGTTTTCAGAAATGAAATACGGTTGAAATCTTCAATTTTACAACTCTATTTAACCTACATAGGTAATTTTACTAAAAATAAAAGTAGTAAGAAAAAAAATGGTTTATTACGGTGTATTATTTGTACGGTTTTACAAATTTGATTATAATTATTTATAAAAGTCCATAATAGATACCTTATTCTATTGTCTATACTCTTTAGTGAGAAAGCCTTTATAATAGTAAAACCTTACAATTTAATGAATCATTTCCAAGGACATGCAATGATTTGTAACTTTTCAATGTGAATAATAAAAATAAGTCTAGGAATTTAACCTAGACTTATTTTTATTGTATTGTTAATTTTATTCATTAGTCCGAAGGAAGTTAACCCTTCAAGGACACAATTCTTCAACGATTTTTTAAAGGTCAGTGGCTAATGTCTAGGCAGTCTAAACCAGTAGGTAGCCATGGCCTTGTGTTTATTGATGTTCGATACTACAATTAACATTAATGGTATAGAAAAAAATATTATTAATTTTGTTGTATGCTAAAGAATGTTTAGTATAAAAAAAACTCTAAAGTGAGTTAATTTTTGTAAGTTGAGTAAATTTGCTAACGTTAAAAGCGTTAGACTACTTTATAAATATCCTTGCAATATTCAGATACATTTAATAAAAGAACGTGTATTGCAATAAAATTTTTCAGCCAAAAATTACAATCCTGCTGGTTAGCATGTGGCTGCATCAATAGCATCCAATAACAAAATTAGTATTAATTTAAGTGTAATAGATTAAAAGATATCTCTTATTTCAAGTACGTTACGCGGTTGATATTTGAAGCTGACTTACCATTGCATGCATTCCCTGTCGGCTGTTCATTGTGATGCATTGCTCGAAGCACCGTGCTTTGTGTGAAGAATCGCGGCCTCTCATGACACAAGCGAGACTGAATGCTTGGCTGGCTTGGCTGCCGGCGACTGAAACACCGACGTGCCCCCCGCCCGCTTGATTCCCCGCATGCGCATCCACCACACTGAAATCTAACTCGATTATTGCAACATACAACGAATTGCAAGCGTTCATGTTACTTTTATTCACTTACTATCGTACAAGAAACTTGAACTGCTTGAGGCAGTATTCGAGCTTACAAGCTTGATTACAAGCGGAATTAAAGAGCATAATTATGCTCCCATGTACTGGTCTTCTTAAGGTTTTTCTCCAAATTTTTCTCTGTTTTCTTTCGACAGAAAAACAAGTATCTACATAATAATTTACGTGTCTGATATTGAAAGTTATCTGTCAAATAAAAATAAATCATATCAATTTCCCCTAATCCCAATAGGTACTTCTCTGGAACTGGTGATATCACCAGACAACTAGACATCTAGATATTAGCTACACATAGACCAGTTTCAGTCACCACCCAATGTACCTATGTACTCTAATCTTAGTGTAAAATTATTTCTTCAATGTTCTCCATCTAAAGCTGAGTCTGCAGTCAACAAGACAGTTATTTGGAACGAGTAGTCCAAAGCGGCATTAATTTAGTCAGTCCAACGCAGCAGGCTTCATCTACACGATCTCTAACTTGTCCAGGTTACCGTCATCTTTTCTGGCAATTTGACCTAAGTAATCAATAGTTCGTTTGAGGCAGTTAGAGGACAATCACATCAGAATTCCCAGTTGTTTTAGTTTTTACGATAGAAACGTTGTGCCGACAAGCAATCCATGGTGTTCTTTATAAAATCCTCTTTTTTTTGGACAGGGGGGAATCGTCGGACTTCCACCCGCCCCGTAAGTAGTATGTTGATGCCTAGTGCGGGGGCCATTGTTGAACCCCTTATGTAATGTTCTATGTTTGAAAATAAATAATTTGTATTTGTAAAACGCACTAAAACCTCCTGCCGCTCACGATCAACGTCCGAACGACTGAGAACAAAATACAGCACGAGATTAAGCTGGTGATTTACGTCTCTCCCCGTCACCTCCTCTTTATTTTCGTACGAGGATTCAAAAAGAAGCCGACAGGAATAGGCTAAGGTATTAACAACAAGGTATTAAGGTATTACAACTGCAGTATTTACCTAGTACTACCTACATAACTGCATTTAGATCGAAAATGAACAGGAACGGTAATAAAATCACATTATATCACATAGCAATTTTGTACAGAGTGAGAATTGATATTTTTTTCGATCGTGATCACGATTTTTTTATCGTGAACATGATCATGAGATACTAGTCTTAGTGCTGCGGCTAGTAATTATGTAAAGGTACCTATATAAACAAGATTGGTAGAAGTTCCAATTGTTAAGATATGAATAGGTACTTTACCTTACCTTACCGTATCTTTGTTTATGATAAAAAGTGGTTAGAGGTCCAGTAAAAATCAAGTATGGGTAATATTAATAATAATAATCACTAAAACTCTTACTCTGCGGGAATTAGGAGCTATTCTTATTTAACTATTATTTCTAGCAAGTAGGAACAACAACTTGAAGCTTGCCCTATCCTTATTATTAAATTGATGACAATATTGGTTTATAAACGCGGTCAAGATTCTGAACTAAGATAACCCAGTAACTACAAACAGTACATTAACACCACTACCCAACAACCCTCCGTTACACAAACGGAAATATCGTGATCTTTTGACTTTGAGAGCGTCAGCATATAATTACCTACTTTACTTTATCTTTATTTTTTTACAAATGAAAAAGACCGACTTCCATTTCTCAAGCATATCACAAAAAATATCAGTCAGATCTTTATCAAAGTGTCTGCTTCCTAACAAAAAAGGAATCATCGAATTCGGTTCATATAGAAAAGAAATACACGCAAAACCGCACAAGAATACGTTTTTGCCACGCACCATCCGGCTATGGAATGAACTCCCCTCTTCGGTGTTTTCCGAGTGCTATGACCTGTCCTTCTTCAAACGAGGCTTGAAAAGAGTCCTTAAGGGTAGGCCGTAGGTAGCGGCCACGCAATGTCTTCTGGCAATGCAGAGGTCCATGAGCGACGGTAGCTGCGTAAAGAAAACCATTGCTTAGAATATTATAAAGTTCAGTATTGATATGTAATATTGTCCCATGACTAACACTCTGCGCAGTTCTTCAGAAACACAGCCTCTCATATCAGTTATGACACATCTACACTCCTCCACTACTAGAATATATTCAAATTACATTATCAATTCATATTTCATTACTAAATTATTAATTAATACAAAGAAGACTATTTATGAAATAAAACACGACATTTACAATGGCTATTTATTGATATAAAATTAAAAGCAACCATTATTACAGCGTAATATTATAAATGTTAATTTTAGTTACCTTCCATTAAAACTAACTCTTAATTTACGCATCGAATGTAATATTAAATAGAACACTTGCAATTTACATGAGAATTTAATAATCTCACACAAATTAAGACAATGTCTCAATAAAATGCAAGGCCATGACGATGGCAAGCTTTAAATTAAGCTCAAGACAAAAAGATGTAATTGCAAATTATAATAAATTTTTGAGTTTCAACATAATAATAATATAAATTGAAAGAATGAGTATAGATTTTAAAGTTCAGTATGATTAAGCTATATTTCTTTATATAAAGCTTAGTTTCATGTCATGATCTCACTAGGACTTGCTATGTGTCATTGTAATATCAAATTACTTCCTGTTGTTCAATGATCATAAACAAGCATTGTAAAGCTGAGTATAACAAGTGTTATCATTAACTACTTAAAACTAACATTATAATTTCAAATATATACATACAGAAATATTCATGCTACATTTGTTTGTATGTTTAAATAAAAAAAAATATATTCCATTCCAACAGCAATTTAAATTATGGGAAAATTTGTCCCTTTACCAAAAAGTACAGATATGATAATATACATATAACTACTTAATATTGTGATTATTAAATATGTTTTTAATTATAACTAAAATATGTATCACAATATAACATTGAAAACAGGACATAAACAAAAAAGATGTGCAGACATCTATAAGAAGTTTCTATCAGAGAGAAAACATTAAAACAAATAAATAAACATACTTTGTTTAGAAAAATTTAACATCATTAACTAAAATTGAGATAATTACAATTGATATGCAAACGGAAGTTATAATTAACATATTCTTTTATTTTATTAATGTGTTTATTCAACTGTTTTCATGTTTGAATTCAACACAAAGATGTCACAAGTTAACACATCCTTATTTATGAAATGTTTACAAATTGATACAAATAATAAAGAATTTACTAGTGCATCATTTAACAACACAATCAGGTGCAACAAAGATATAACAAACATTCAAATTAAAATGTACTTGATTCTATACATTTTTACATGATCTACTAAATGTAACTTACATAAAGTTATACTATGTATTTATGGATATCAAAACCGAAAACTCAATCAAGTGTCACGGAAGTGGTAGTAGTAGTAGTAATCTAGCAAGCGCAGTTGTCACCATCCCTGTTCCTGCCATTGTCATTGGCGTTCAGCTTGATCTGATCAGGGAATTCGTTGTAGAGCTCAGCTTCTGTTTCTTGCGCCAATGCATTACGTGCTATTGTTTGAAATGCTAGCTCTACGTTAACAGCTTCTTTGGCACTCGTTTCGAAGTACGGGATGTCGTTCTTACTCTGACACCATTGTTGTGCACGTTTGGCAGAAACAGCACGATTATCCAAGTCAACTTTGTTGCCTAATATTACGAAGGGGAAGTTATCAGGGTCACGTGGTGATGCCTGTATCAGGAATTCATCTCTCCAACTCTCCAAGGACTTGAACGTGTTGGGGGCAGTTACGTCAAAAACTAATACGCAGCAATCCGCCCCACGATAGAAAGCAACTCCTAACGATTGGAATCGTTCTTGGCCAGCAGTATCCCAAATTTGCATCGTAACAATTCTATCGTCAACAATCACTTCTTTTGTGAGAAAATCAGCTCCTATTGTTGCCTTGTACTGGTTCGAGAATTTTTTGTTGACAAACTGATTCATCAGAGACGTTTTTCCAACACCACTGTCACCGAGGATTATCACTTTCAGCAGAACCTTTTTTCTCGAAGACATTTTGCAATAATTTTATTGTTAATAAATGACGAAAAACACAAAATAATTGCACTCTTTGTCTGTACTTTTGACATCAAACGAAACACAAATTGATATCAAATGCGTCACCTGTTTCACAAAAGTTACCAGCCTGCATTTCAAAAATATTCTAGAGTTCTGACCTGTAAAACAAATAAATAACTAGTATAGATTGTCGTCAGAAAATGAAGCAACTTGAGTTTAGCCATTTTGGCGCTGTGTGTAAATTGTAATGTTGTTTTGTGTTTAAGCAGTGTATGCAGATAAGTGTTTCTCAAGGTTATTATATGAAAAATGAGTTTGATGTATAAAAATTAATAATGAATGACTTCCATTTTATTTAATGAATAAACCACTAAAACTACCTATCTGATGAAAATATTAAATAGTCTGAAGAAAAAACTACGTTAAATTTACTATGTGTTAGGAATATAGGAGTAAAATACTTTCTGTTATATTTGATCCGGACATTTCGTTAAAATATAAATTAGCACAATTATAAAAAAACGCAAAGAATTGGTTGTTTGGTAATGAGTTATTTTCAACGAGTTCTACGAACATGTTAATATTAATAGTCTTAATCGAAATAAATTTGTTGTTGATTCAGAGTATTTCATTGTGATCAAACTTGTTACAGTTCATTTCAATTCTTGCAAGATTTTTTTCGTCAAAAGTAGGATTTACATTTTGTAAATAACATCGTTACACTGGTCAGCTAGTACAAATATACTTAAATACAAAATTTTTTGGCCAGTACTAGTAATTTTAATTATTGTAAAATTTTCGATGAAAATTTTTCACAACACAACCCTAATTTTTTTTTAGACTGGACCAAAGAATGGGAAACATTTAAATATAAATATTCCAAGATACAACCAAATGTAGAACATATCCCATGGTTCTTCAAGTTTAGAAACTTTAATAAAAGAGCGACTAGTATTATTATAAGAATGAGATTAGGCCATGTTTGTTCACCGGTTCAATTGCATAAGTTCAAACTCCGAAACACATCGTCTTGCGATTGTGGAACTGAGACTGGTACACTTGAACATATATTCTTTAATTGCCCTCTTAAAAATAAATGTGATCCTTTATATACCCTACTAAATCAGTGTGATGTCCCCTTTCCCGTTAATATAAAATTCCTACTAACTCTACCAACTAAAAATGTCGTATCTACGCTTGCATACTTTATTAACGTCAATAACATTAAACTATAACTTCCAATCTGCAATATTTTCTCAATATTACTGCAATATTTTTTAAAATATGTTGATACCTGTACAACCTGACATTGGCAAGCTGTGCTTAGTAAAAGATGCAAAGTCCAAAAAAAAGAAGAAAAAAAATTTTTTTTTTTTTTTACAACCCTAATTTGCAGCCGCCATTTTTGATTTGAAGTCAAATGTCAATTTTAGTTCTCTAGGCACTCATTGGCGCTTCAAACTGACACAAAAGGTGCAGTTCAGATTAATGCAACATATTTTGCTTAGAAAATTCAGTGATAGACTAGACTGAACCCATTTCCAATTACTCTATTTTAGTTTGTGGCCGATTCGTTTTGTCATTTTCATTTTGATGTCTGCAATCGCAATCTATTTCCATTTCATTTTGTGACTTGTGTTCGCTGTTTCTATGAAGCTGCTTGCGTTGATTTTTTACGATATACATGTTTTATAAACCAAGGAAAAAACATTGCAATACAATACGAACAAAATGGAACACATGTGAAGAGTAACAACTTCTTCCGCAACAGCGATTGATGAATTTCTGTCCAAATAGGAATAAAAGGTAACGATCGAAACTCATTTGCAATCCATTTAGGCGATTAGTAATTATGAAAGCACTTTCATTCTGTCAATTACAGATGGAGAATAACTTGAGTCGTAGCGGAAGTCGGTCGAGCTCAGTATGTGAGCTGGAGAAGGACTTCACCGACATGGATATAATAAAAAATAGAACGACCCGACGTAGCAATGTTCTACGAGCGCAGCCAACCCGAAAAGCCAAACGTATCAAATTTTATAGAAACGGCGATAAATTTTATTCCGGCGTTATTATACCAGTCTTGCCAGAAAGATACAGGTTGGAAAATTGCATTTGAACACAAAAAATTTATACTTTCACTTTTTTGCCTACTTACTCAATGTAAATTACATTACAATATTTAAGAAACCATGACCAAGCTTTGTTGGACTAGATGTAGATAATAAATCATTAAATTGCTAACCAAATCTATGTCACTGTTGAATTAGTACAAACTGGAAGTAAATGGTATAAGCTAGTGGTGTTGTGTTTATGAATAAGTATTGCTGATGAATAGATAAAACACTGATAGTGTGATAAATATTTTAATACAGTTCAATCACTAAAATAGGTTACACATATTATTTATTATAGTTATTTTATAACAAAAAAATCGTTTTAAAAACTAAAATTCAGATTTTTGTGTTTTTGCTGGCAAGTAAAAATCACTGAAAAAATAAATTAAATATTTTTAATGATATCATAACAATACTCTGCTATTATTATTTATGATTTAAAAAAGCAACATGTAATGTTCTATTTATTTAAATGTGTATAATTCGAATATTGTACAATAGCAGTTGTGATTAGAAAAGTAATGGTCGAAATTAAATAATGTTTTTATACATTAAAGAATATTGTTTCAGGTCTTTTGATAGTTTAACTGCTGATTTAACTAGAGTACTTGTCGATAATGTTACGTTACCAAGTGGAGTCCGAACTATTTATTCTCTTGAAGGAAGAAAGGTAGGTTGCTAAATTTTTTTTTTGTTTCATCCAATGTTTATTGTACTATTATCTGGTTTTTCATAACTTATAAATGAAATGCAATGCAAAATTATTAACACATTTATTACATTTCAGATAGGAAAACTAGATGATTTAGAAGATGGCCAATCATATGTGTGTAGTGGATTCGGAGAGCCTTTCAAGCGTCTTGATTATGAAGCGAGTGCTGTCACTCCTCAGTCCTTTAGACTGAGTGGTCCTGAGTCATTAAACGATAGTTCCAGTCCATCTCCAGCAAGAGCTAATCACAGGACACCCCGGTGCATACCAGTAAGTTAAGAAAATTTGTATATGGACTAAAATAAACTGTTGTACCTGTTTTAGATTATATTTTATGTTTACGAAACACTATTTCGATTGCAAATAAATTAATTGGATTTCAGATTTAATAATTTTTTAGTATTAGCTACCTAAAAGTCGAGGATAAACCATTATGTCATGATGTGGTTTTCAGCATTGTGTAAAACATTACAAAATAATGAAAAATAATAATTGAACAATTAAAATTTTGATCACAAAGGTTGTGGTATATTCAATAATTAAACACTCCATTTGGAATGTAGGGTGAATGAACCAATTTCACTAATTAATGTTGCTAAGTGTTAGTTCAGAGGAAGCCCTCAGTATCAGAGTTAATGTTTTATGGTACATACTTTACTGAATTATTGTATACATACAAATCACTAAATACTATGCTTCTAATAATATCTAATTATAAATAGACTGATACTTGATTCTTGATCATTTAGTATTTATCAAAATTCAACAGTTAACAATACTTATACTTAACACATGCTGTAGTTTTTGTTAAATTGCTGTAGTATAAGTTCAAGTATTTTGCATTACAACTCATAATTATAAAAAATATAACAGTTTTTACAAAATTTTATTATGGGATCCAAAATTTCATTTAAAATTTGGTTTGGTTTAAAGTTTGGTTCTTTATTATACAGGGTGTTAAAATCCGATGAAACAATACTTTCACAGCAAATAGTATACTTGATGTAGAAGCCATCCACCAAGTCTGAGTTTTCTAGGCATAATATATCATAAGTTATAACTAATCAAAACTACGTGTTAATTTTCTATTAGTAGGAGTTTATTATAGTACGGAACTCTAAAATTGCGATCGGATGCGCCTGTATGCGTGAAAATAGCATATAGATATAGCACGCTACATGTAGGTCAGGGTAGGGTTGTCAAAATTAATACAAAATAATAATTTTTTAACTTTGTATGGGAAAATAAAGTCATTATCTCCGTTTCAAAAGTATGTGTATATGATTTGAAATGTGATATAGATTAAGCCCTTAAAGTATTGTTTCACCGGGCAACAACACCCTGTATATGAAATATAACACTTGCTTCAATGTAGTATAGTAGAAGAGTAATCATTTTATCATTATTTCTTGTAAAATGGATCGTCATTTCATTGTTATAATATTATTTTCTGCATAGACAAATGGCAGTTCAACTGGAAATGGGACTCCACGTATCAGCCCTGCAGGCGACAATGTAGTTCGACCGCGATTAGTAACTATTATTAGAAACGGAGTTAAACCTCGCAAGGTAAGATGACTAAGATGTTATTGACAATGTTATTGTTCTTTTAATTATTACTTGTGCAAATAAAAGCTTAGTATAAAAAATTGTAGTAATATAGTAATACATAGTAGGTATGTCTAAAGAGAAAATAATTATAGAGCAATATTTATGACAACCCAAAGTACTGTTTTCTTCCCTTTAAAAATGATGAATATTAAAATCAAGGGTACATTTTAGGTGTGTCGATTGTTACTGAACAAACGTAACAGTCCGACACTCGAGCAGGCGCTCGCCGCGATCACGGATTGCGTTAAACTCGACACGGGATGCGTTAGGAAGGTTTTCACATTATCCGGAACACAAGTTACCGCGTTACATCATTTCTTTGAAGAGGAAGATGTTTTCTTCGCGTATGGTAATGAGAGGTAAATAATACGCTCATTTATATTATGTTTCATATCGATTTTTAATTTACAGCCGTTAACGAGTCTTGTGACGCGTCCACATTTAACATCTGCGTGAAATTATATTTGGAAATGCTGTACGACATATTGTTGTTTAATTAAGTGTAATTTAAAATAGAGATCGTCTTAAAATTTAATTAGAATACAAATTTTATTACAAAATGAATGCTTGGTAAAAGAATTTCAGTGTACCTATATTATTTTCTTACTGTCTGTACTGTAACTGGTAATAAATACTAACACCGTTTTCAGGGTCAATCAGGAAGATTTCGAACTCGAATTTGAAGAGAATAAAGCAGTATCTCAGTGTCGGAAAACTCCCATTACCAGAGGCTCGAGGTATATTTTTTGTTACAGAACTGAGAATATTTAGGTTACCTCAGCAAATTTTATTCTACTTTTTTTTCGAGTAGCTCGAGCGGAATGACAGACTGACATAACGGTTCCTAGTTTGAATGAAGTTGTTGTCCTAGTTGAATGAAGATTTAAAAAATATAAGAATCGATACATGGATTCCGCACACAGGCGCTGATAATATCCCTATTTTTCGTTGGATGATAAAAAACTATTACATTCCTATTAATATTATAAATGCGAAAGTAATTCTGTCTGTATTAAGTTACATTTTGTAACTAACGGGCCTGCGCAATTTCGTCTGTGTCACTTTCAATGAAAAGGTAGATAGCCTATATTCTTTCTCAGGGTCTAAAGATTGTCCGTGCTAAATTTTATGAAAATCGGTGGAGAGGTTTAAGTGGAAAAGCGTAACAGACAGAGTTACTTTTACATTTATGTAAGTAAGGATTGTGTTTGTGTGCAGGTCTGGTCCGAAGCCCCGCATGCCGGTGAAGTGCGGTCGCGAGGCGGCGGCGGCGGGCAGCGGCGCGGGCGCGGGGGGAGACGCGCCGTCCGACGGAGCGCCCGCCGAGCCCGCCTTGCCGCAGCCGCTCAGACTTAAATATTCTGTTGGAAATGTTATAGGTATAATACTCAGTATTAAATGGAACTAGTATAAGCATTCAAATTTTAGATAATTGTAATATGTAAATAATTGTAATGTAATAAATTCTTACAGTTGCGCTACTAAAAATAAACAATGTCAACCTAAGCTTGAGAAAGAATATTGTTGCTGAACAATAGCGATTTATTTATTCTTGACTGCAGCACATTAATAACCTAGACTGCAGTGGTACATTTTGTATGAATTAAAGTAACTTTGTAATGCGTGCTGCCCGGTATGTGCGCGCACTATAATAGTACGTCATTCATATTTAAGTGAAATTGATAATATATTTCATTTGTATTTAAACATATCCTGCACTACCTATAACAAAGTTTTGAAAATTATAATAGTTAAGCATTTTGTTTGAATTAGTGCCTCCAAAATAAAGAGCTATTGGGTTGTATCAGAAAAGCGACTAAAATAAAATATTTTACTATGTGTAGGTGACGGTAATTTCGCTGTTGTAAGAACTTGCAGAGACAAAACGACTGGGAAGGATTACGCCCTAAAAATTATCGACAAAGCGAAATGTAAAGGAAAAGAACATTATGTAGAAGCAGAGGTAAGCATAACTCAAATAATTGATCTTTAATAATTACCTTGAAATGATTGATTTAATTATCAAATCTGAGTCGCACGTAGTTTTTCCTCATTCTGTTTAAATGTTGAAGTAAACAATATTAGATATATATCGTTTAGTATAATTTATGACTATTGATTTGAAATGAAATAATTAAAGTTTATTTTACAATTTTAAGGTACGAGTTATGAGAAAGTTATGTCACCCGCGTATTGTGTCTTTAATAGAAGAACAAGATAGTCCCGAATGGCTGTTCCTTGTTATGGAGTATGTTAGCGGTGAGTACTTTTTCACTGATTGAAATTCATGAAACTAATATCATTTAACTACATTTTAATGAATACTTACAAAATTTTATTACAGAAGATCTTGCACTCTAAATGACATCCATTAGCTTGTTACATACAATCATTAATATTAATTTTTAACATACATTTAGCAGAACAATTCGATATGCTATAATGCTATTTGAAAATATTGTGTGGATTACCATAACTCATCGCCATTTTACATTGACTTTGTCATTGATGAATAGTTTTATTGCAAATAAACATTAATGAATTAATGATTAGAAAAAAACACTTTGACACTGATTTATCCTTGTTCCTATTCCAAATTTTAATAATAGATTTATTAAATTTGATTTATAATGTAATTAATTTTGGACAATAGATTACTAAATCAACACTATGTGTATATAGCTTGATCATCATAATTATATTTTTAGGTGGAGACTTATTCGATAGTATCGCGGTCGCTTCCAAATTCTCAGAACCGCAAGCTCGTTTGCTAATCGGTCACTTAACATCAGCTATCGCATATCTACACTCGCTTTCCATAGTACATCGTGACATCAAACCAGAAAACCTTTTGGTAAGATATTACACTAACATTCCAATTATAACATTTCTCTTTATTGACTGAGCACTTAACTGCAATCATATTCTGAAATATTTATTTTAACTCTTACATTAGCAACAATGCAAATATGATTTCGTTTTTTTAAATCTCAACAAAGAAACATGAGATTTTCATCACAATTTGATGTAAATCTCAATTTCAATCACGGATTTCCGTCATCGAAGCTATTTTTAAGCTATAATTAAAATACTACATACAGGATTTGGGGCATTCAAAGCAAATTAATATCATCTTGACAATTTTTAGTATTAAAAATAGTAAGAAATCTGGAAAATGTAACAAAATGTTATATAACAATTATTTACTTTTGTCTTGTTTTATTGGTTTAGTAATTCTCCTTTAAATGTAATATTCGTTTCTGTAATTATATTTGTAAATGTTAAGGTGGAAGTTGGTCCAGACGGAAGCATTCGCGGCCTGAAGCTGGCTGACTTCGGTCTCGCAGTGGAAGTGTGGAGACCGCTACACGCTGTCTGCGGCACTCCTACTTATGTCGCGCCAGAAATACTTCTAGAAACTGGTTACGGACTGAAGGTATACAGTAGTAGTTACTCGTTGTTAAATACCGATACTAATGAAATGAAATACTTTACGAGAAGATTATTTGTGGACTAAATGACAGACAATAAGGAATTCCATCGTTCAAGAACCACAGTTTAGGGTTGCCACTTGACACTGTATTTGCAAATTTCACCTTCCGTACAAGTATATTAGCCAGATCACGCTAACGTAAGCTAACATTGTCAGATCGACGTGTGGGCCGCCGGAGTGATCCTATACATCCTGTTGTGCGGTTTCCCTCCGTTCTCGTCCCCGGACGGCGACCAGGACAAGTTGTTCGACGCGATCCTGTCGGCGCGGCTGGAGTTCCCGGCGCCGCACTGGGAGCGCGTGTCGGCCGCCGCCATCGACCTCGTCGCGAACATGCTGCGGCCGCAACCCGAGCTCCGGTTCGCGGCTGAAGACGTGCTCGATCACGTGTGGATGGCGGTCAGTTTATACACGCATCCTAACCTCTACCTGAATGCATTCTTTAATAATTATTAGTTCTAGTACTACTTTTATCCTGTTATAAAGTGACTGTTCTTCCATAAGCAAGTGTTCATGATTAACTGTAATGGTATGATTATATTGTAACAGGATGACTACGACGAGAGTTGCGACTTCCGTACGTGGTACGACGACGACTCGTCATAGCTGTCGGCGGCGGAGTGTACCGAGCGGTTCACAGCGGCCCTCCCGCTACCACTCATAATATCGAGCAACTAATATACTCTGCTTGATCTTATGGCTTCCTTCTGTAAGTTCATTTCCGTGCATCGACTGATTGCATGCCAGTGGCGAGGCTACTGTGTAACCCGATTCCTACATGCTTCCGTTTAAAATAAAGATTTCACTTAAAGCTTACATTGCAGCAGCATAACAGGTTTATGAACATGTTATCATAATTATGAGTATTATCTCATCACTGAGCGATCGCGTTGCACGGAATTGAGCCTTAAAGGCTACAACGATAGCAATATATAATAATGCCTTTCGATACAATGACACCAAAGTTACGATATATATTATATTAACTAAAAGTACTGCGAATATATTGTTCATTTAATTTTATAAAGTTGGTGCGAAACCTGGTGCAGTATTATATTTTGCTTTTATTTTTTTACATTGTACTTGATTTGGATTTGTAAAATTTCTACATCAGATAAGTTAGTTTGGTTTAATCATGGCTTCGACCTTTATATGGTGCAATGGCTTTTAATGCAACTACATATTATACTATATGAAGCTGAAAAATGTACTGCCCTGTTGCATATTTAATATGTTACATATTTTGTTGTCCACATAGAAGTACAATATGTTCTGGAATTATTTAAATTTGTTCTTATTTATTATAGATCTCTTTGGTTTAACTTGGAACAGTCAATTGAAGGATCTAGGTTAATAAAATTATATATATATGACAAATGTTTTTATGCAATATGTGTAATATACAAGAATATATCTTATTAAATGACTAATGAATTCATATTTATAGTTAAGAACTCAAGTTAAAATTAGTTTTGTAATAATATATGGATGCTTTTAGTCATATATTTGCAGCAGCTGCTACTTTTTTATGTCAAGAATCACTACATTCCTCAATATTAATGGCAATTAATTAAACGCAATGTAGTTTAAATAAAAATACTATTCATATCATGAGTTATGTAAACTCCTGAAATAAGATAACAATTCACGTCCAAAATCAAGCCTTGACAATAAATTACCATATTTTAGAATGTGTGTAATTAATATCATGAAACCTTTTGGGTATTGGATAAAATCCAAAATATGTGTTTATAGATAATAAATGCAGCTTTTCCTGATTCTTAACGTAAAGCTTGACGTAGCCACGCCTTTGTAGCTTATTGCAAAAGGAACTAACACTACTTTTAAGTGCCAAATACATTTAAACTTTATTCAAAATTATTCATGACATAAAAGTTCCTCTCGAATATGAATCATCACATTAATCATCAATATTAAAATTAAATGCTGTAAGGCATAGTTAACACATTACTGATTTACATTCCTTCACATATTTTTGTTGCTGAACCTTGCAATTGATATTTGCAGGGAAACTGTTACTTCTATTTATTAAAATTTAGAATTCATATGTGTACAGAAAATAAGCTACAAAGCCCAATATTTATAAAATTTGCCCAGTTAATATTACTTATTTATTTTATATGTGGCTTTAAAGTGAATTAACATTAAAAAGGAGTACTATACTTACATAAAGAATTAAAATTGACAATTGTTATGACTTTGATAAAGTAACAGTCCCCTTACAGCTTGTTTCAGTTATTCATACACACTTGTTTTCATTTTAGAATAAAGAAGTAAGATCTTAGAACAATTTTATTTAACTTGGTTGATAATTTTATTTTTAGTTGTAAAGAGAATATGAGAAATGAAATCAGCAACTGAATTTCATAGTGTGTCAGTGTTGAAATTATGCATTTAGATTGAAATGGATCCCTATCATCTGTTCACTTGGAGATATTTAAATAAATTTTGTATAAAACACTAAAAGGTTTTTATTTTAAAACTATCATTTAACAAGTTTATTTTTTAAGCTCATTTACTATGACTTATAACATTTTATCTTTAAAATTATAAATAATATATTACTTATTTTAAGACATATCCTGATAATAAATATCCACTAGCTCCATTCATAATGACATCTGGACGAGTTCTTTCTGGCAAAACCTGTAAGAAAATACATTTCCATTATCAGAAGTGTTTAACTGAAAATAATACAGATTTAGAATGAGCTTATTGTTCTTATACCATTTAATATAAGAAGAAATAAATGAGACTGAAAGTGGTACTGTATCTAAGCTTCCCACAAATCTACTTCATTAATCTGAAAGTTTGTTTCATATTTATTTGGCCACAAAAAAAGTAGAATGTGACATACCTATATTCTGCAAGCTGTAAAAAATAATTACCTGATAATTTCTCAACCAGTTGCAACTGAGTTTTAATGCCGCAATATTACTCTGAGATTTTAAAGTTAAATATAAACTTTGTAATGGCTCTGGAACTGTGTAGTAAATTACAAATGGTCGCCCAGGCTTCACAAAATTTACCAATTCCAGGAAAATATTTTGTGGATCTTCTTTACATGCCACTACCAACGAATCCATCTTCTGTTGAAGGATTTCTACAGCTGCAATGTTATCAAAGTGCCACTTGGGTATTTTAGGTTCTGATATTGTATTGTTTTCTTTAGATTCATCTGTGACTGCTTCAGACATTTCATCTGATTTATGTAGTTTTGGTTTAGGTTCATCGTCATCTTCAACCAATTTTCTCTTCAACTGATTTGAATCTGATGCCAGAATTTTCTCCTCTTTTTGCTTAATATTTGTACTACAACCTTGATAAAACTGTCTCAATGCAGAATAAACATTTACAGATACACACCTCTTGAATTGCTCTTCTGGAAAATTCATAGCCAATAGAGCTAGTTTCTGAGACATGCTTCCTGGATGCATATGAACAAGTTTTCCATTGGTATTAGAACCTATAGAACTTAGTAATGCTGCTGCAACTAAACCATTTGATCCGGAATCATACAGTAAATGATTTCCTTCTGAGTAAATATTCACAGCTGTAACTATCTGTGATAATGTATCTATTCTTAAATTTTGTATTTTAGCTGGTTCTAATTTATACATGATTTCGGCTATTATTCTCAAATTAGGTTTTAATATTTGTAAATATTCAAAATATTTCTTTTCTTTTTTCTTCAGATACTTTTCTTGTGAGAATTCAGTTTTATTGTGAAATGTATTGGAATTGGTAATCAAAGTTTCAATTATATCTGAAGCCTTATTTGAGTCATTTTTCAATTCTTCAATTTCAGCAGCAGTTAGTTTCTGGGAGAGTCCATCATCAATAATATTTCTGTTGTCAGTACCTGAAGTCTTTATGTCGATTTCATCTTTCATACTGATTACTTCATCAGTCAAACTTACTGTGTACTCCCGTGATTTCTTTTTATTTTTGCTTATCATTTTAAAAGTAGAAAAATATTGACAACCTTCAATCCCTCCAAGCTGAACGCTGTCTTTGCCTATGCTTATAGTGGAATTAGGGCTATTATATTTATGAAGTTTCTTATAATTTTGCTTCTGTAAAACAATATAATCTCCAAACTTAATGGACTTGTCACTCATTTTTATAAGTTTAGATGTTTGGTTGTTCAACGATAAATGGTATGTTAAATCGAGTTATTCTAATTTATTTTGTTTTATCTGATAATTTCGGATGCACCTATCAACATAACACGGCAATAAGTAATAAAGTTCACAGCTACGAAGTCGATAGTTTTTATTTTCCCTAAACTGTTTGGGTTAAAAACAGTTAGCACTCTTTTTTGGTAATTACTGATATCATAGCATTATTTATAACTTATTTGAACAATATTCAAGTAGATATTGTGACTTGTTTGAACTTAATTTTGGAGGTTAGAATTTTATAGGTTATAACCATAGATTAACAATGGAAGAGATTGAGAGACACTGACATATGACAACCGTTGACAGTTGATTGCATAGGTCAATGTAACTTCATGTTAAATGTATTTAAAGGGCTTATTACATGGAATGAAACTAAACTAATATAAGCATGATGGAATTATGTGCTAAAATTTTTATAAAATTATTATTTTGTCTGTTTATTGGTGAAAACACTAAAAACTCGAGGAGTAAATTACGATAAGTCGTGGTGGCCGAGTGGTCGAAGCGCTTCCTTCCGTACGGGAGGCAAATCCGACTTGTACCTCTAAATCTAAATGTGAAACAGATTTATGTGCAATTTTTCACAACACCACTGGCTAAAAACGGTGAAGGAAAACATCGTGAGGAAACGAAACCACCAAAAGTAGTCTCTAAAATATATTTTTTTTTGCTTGCAAAGTGCAAAAACTTGTTTTTCCGTCACGTGACACTGGCAGAAATTGTCGAACGCATTTCGGCAGCGATGCTATTGGAAATAATAGAATAAAATAGAATCGTGAGGAAACCTGCATGTCGGAGAAGGGTTCTAAAAATCCTTTGAAGATATGTGAAGTCCCCAATCCGCACTGGGCAAGCGTGGTGGACTATGCCTAATCCTTCTTCTGAGGAGACCTGAGCCCAACAGTGGGCAGTAATGGGTTGGTACAGGATACAGGAAATTACGATTAACGACTGGTAAGACATTGGCTGTTGCGCACTTGAAACATAATTAAATGCTTTTTCAGGAAATGGGGCCATCCATAAAATAAGCCACACGAATATCATGGTTATTATTTAGAGATTTCACACGAGTGCTTGTTATGAATTAGAGTGTAAATACTGTGGTTTTATCTGTTTGTACAATTTCTCCTGTTTGGATTTTTTGAATGATCGGTATTTAGATGAGCGTACCGCACACCTGATGTTTAATGACTACTGCTGCTTAGACTACCTAGATAGACTCCTGCAATGTCTTATGTCACGGAATATACAAAACCGCCAGCTATGGATCCAATTTGAAACTTCCCAATTTATGATTTCAGAAATAGTGAACAATTAAAACAATTGCAAACAATTAATCAGGCTCGTAACTGGAGCGCGGCGCTACGTCCGCTCGGAGCTGTACCGGTGCCGGGGCTACTGCGAGGAGCTGCTCACGTCGCACGCCGACGACCCAGAGCCACCCACCACGACCATGTTCGCGCTCTACTTCAAGATGGACCTGCTCGAGGTACTATGACCCATTACTGCCTATGCTTCTCTTTGTAAAGTGAACGCCCCAACAACTTAGCTTTCATAGGAGTTATATAAACATCGCAAGACTAACAATAGTATTTTGGTTATTAAGCTACGATGATATAGACCCGTATGTTTCGACGCGATTATAAAGACGTTTCACGTCAAAAATAACGCGACGACATTGTGAGTGCTGTTTAAACCCCTTTGTGACATAGACGAAGTTGCGCGGGTTTTCTAGTTTTTTATAACACTTTCAATAGTATCTGAATGATGTATTTGTTCTTCCACCAAACAAAGACGAGATATATTGTAAAACATTTTTATAGAATTGAGTAACTTGTAATAAAAATGTTATTTTATAGAATGTTACATTTATAGAATAAAATAAACACAAAATTATATTAAAATCCGAAATATTATTTAATATTTATTTATTTATTTAACTTCATGCACAAAAGGTACAATGGCGGACTTAATGCCGAAGGCATTCTCTACCAGTCAACCAAAATATGCAATACGTTTATTATTATTTTTATAACATTAATTGTTTTGATTGATCTAAACTTACAATCATGTCATATGTTAGATATTCTTATATTATAATTGCAAAAGTAACTCTGTCTGTCTGTTGCACTTTCCCGCTTAAACCTCTGATCCGGTTTTGATGATATTTGGCACAGACAATCTTTAGGTTCTAAGAAATAACATAGGCTACCTATTAATTGCTACTACTGCCATTTAATTTCTTAATAAATTAATGCTGTCACACTACTAATACTATTATTTTTCTTCGCAGGACTAGAAAGTCATCAGTGTCAACAAAAATGAAGGAGGAGTTTATCCTGAATGTCAAGACATCAATACTGCTATAAAATTGTTTCAAAGAACTAAACATTGGAATAAAGTTTAGAAGAATTATTATCAATTAATGCTATAAATAACCAATTTGTACCATAGCATTTATACTTTTATGACTGAACATTGTTAAGTCAAAACAGTTTTTAAAGCATTCTTATAAACCTGCTACAAACATTCAACCAATGTTGAATTCTTCGAAATAGTATATTTTAGAATATATAGTATAAATTTGACTAGGCTATTAGACAACTACACAAGTAGAACGAAAATACCATAACATTGAATATTTAGTTTTTGCAATTTGTTTTTATGTAAAGCTAAGTAACTTACTAATTTTCATGCATTTTTAACGGGTTCATACCACGATATTTAATTGAGTTGTCTCGATATTTCAACGTTGTTGCAGAGCCGTTCAAAATGCATGAAAGTATTATAGAAAACCACAAGTGTCTAAATAAGTTTATAACTTACTAATTGTAAATTATCCTCGATAATAACACAAGTTACTGATACTTTAATAACACAACCATTGTTTAATAATTATTTTATAAAAAGCTAGTTTTTGTAAACCTGTTGCGTTTTTACAAATTTGGAAGGAAACTACATGTGAAATTATTTTGTGTACAATTTTATAAATCAGTGATTTTTTATAAATAAGTGTAGTTATAGAATTACTATAGCATCAAAAGGATCTAAATCATCTAAGGCTTTTTAGGTTATTATTATATAAAATTTTACATTTAAAGAATAAAAAATATATGAAGATTATATTCAGCTCCGAAATATTCCTGAATACGCAATTTTTGTTATGCTTGTACATATTTGTATAAGATATTGTTTTGATTGATTTAAACTTTTTTTCAAAATGATGGTTGGGTATACTATATTTTCACAAAAAATGCTTGTAAAAATATTATATTGTTGAATCATTTTCTTTGAATGTTATTCCTTTGTTGTTGCTATTTTTGTACATTTTCTTCTTCTTGGTATTATAATGTTATTGATAAAAATAATATAAATTTGAAATGGAATGTGAAAACAGCAGCTTTTTATTTTGAAAACTGTTCTATTTGAAAGAAAAAATGTTTTGTTAGAAAGCTGAGCAAGTTAATAGATTTCAAATTATAATGAGTTTGTTGTTTTAAATTACGAGTGGATGCATCAGCTATTGTAATGAAACATTTTTTTTTTCAAATAGAAAAACTGAATTCCCCTAGTAAACAAAAAATAAATTTAAATCTAGCGCGCAGCGCATGCACTCAAGCATGTGGCTCCACCTGTGATTCGGCTGTGATAAACTTCAGCTCATATTCCTATCTCCAGTTGCATATCTATCTCATATATATATGTATGGTCTGTGGTTATTACTCATTAAACAAATAAAATCTAATATATAAAATTGTCGTGTCACGGTGTTCGAACTTGAACTCCTCCGAAACGGCTCGACCGATTTTGATGAAATTTTTTGTGCTTATCCGGTACCTATGAGAATAGGCCAACATCTATTTTTCTTCCCCTAAATGTTAGGGGTAGTCCACCCCTAATTTTTTTTTTCGGCGCAGACGAAGTTGCGCGAGTCAGCTAGTTTAATCTAAAATTATTGCCGTGAGAATTTGTTACGTGGTTTTAAATAAAACATCTGTTTGAAATATAAACTACATATATTGCAACATTGCATATCCTTGACTCAAATTCTTTTTGACTGACTTCCAAATGTTTGTTCCCGCTTAACTTTGCATTGGTTGAACCTAAAAACAGATTTGCTATGAATTTTTTGGTGTATGCCTATTGTTATGAACTCATTTCTATAATTATTTTTTGAAATTTTCATATAAATTTGATAATAATCTGATTGAAAGGGCCACTTTCCCAACCTATAACCTTGAGTTAACCATAATATTACTTCGATATTGTGAGACTCAAGATTTTCTTGAAAATTAGCAGATATGATGCCGTTTTAGTGAAACAAGTGATTAAAAAGCGGTTAAAAAGCTCTACTGGAAAAAATACCTTCCAGTACTTATGTGTGTGGTTTTTTTATTTATTCAGATGTTATTCGGAAATGTGATAGTTGAAGAGCACTAAAACCTTCAATCTCGGCTGAAACCAGAACAGGATTTTGCAGCACAGCACGACATAATACAAACTACGTTATTCTTTACCGTTGTGAACCAAATATGTGATAAGAATAACAAATACAGTAATTCGCCTATTTTAAACTATGAAATTAAATTAGCTTTACAAATTAAGCAAATCTAAATTAGAAATCGTGCAATAGACCTATTATACTTTTTCTTGGCAACACTTTGCAACGCTGCCAACATGTTGACAAAAATTCTGCCGTTCGCACTTCCTTTTTCTCGTGTTCTTTTGACAGCGAGAGGTTATTATTTCTATTTGGCAATAGAAAAGTGAGTTTTTATTTTAAACAAAATATAGATTTTCCTAAAAATCAGTGATAGTAGTTTTTAACAAATACGATAATATTTTTAGATATAAATCATGGCTGAGGAGAACTGGAACGACGACGTAGTCGAGGCAGGCAGCGTGGTTGTGGAGACCATGTCTTTGCCACAAGCCGCCGATATCCCCGAAATCAAGCTTTTCGGCAGATGGAGTTGCTACGATGTCCAAGTATCTGACATGTCTCTTCAGGACTACATCTCCGTTAAGGAAAAATACGCCAAGTATTTGCCTCACTCGGCCGGCAGGTATGCTCACAAACGTTTCCGTAAAGCTCAGTGCCCGATCGTGGAGCGTCTTACAAACTCCCTGATGATGCACGGTCGCAACAACGGCAAGAAGCTGATGGCCGTGCGTATTGTCAAACATGCATTTGAAATTATCCACTTGTTGACTGGAGAGAACCCTCTTCAAGTGCTTGTGACAGCCATCATCAACTCTGGACCCCGCGAAGACTCGACTAGGATCGGTCGTGCCGGTACAGTGCGTCGTCAAGCCGTCGATGTTTCTCCTCTGCGAAGAGTGAACCAAGCCATCTGGCTCCTGTGCACTGGTGCCCGTGAAGCAGCATTCAGGAACATCAAAACAATTGCTGAGTGTGTGGCCGATGAACTGATCAACGCAGCCAAAGGATCATCAAACTCCTATGCCATCAAGAAGAAGGATGAGTTGGAGCGTGTCGCTAAATCCAACCGTTAAAACTTAATTTTAAGAGATCTTCATAATAAAAAAAACCTAAACATTTTTGTTTTATTTAACTTTATTATCTTGTTATTGGACTGTATAATAGTGGTTTACATCTTAGTAGTAAAACAAAATAATTATTTTCCAGTGATGAAATTTTAAATTTTACATTATTCTAGTTAATTTTTAGTATTCCTTATACTATTATACATATTGCTAAAAGATACATTGATAGATAAACAAAAAAGTGCAAAAAAAAATCATTATACTTCACAAATGAGGAATAGTTAGTCCTTTGCTCGAAACATTTTTAGTTCTGTAGAAAATATTATTAAATAGAAAAGTAATCAAAAATATTTAGTATAGTAGAACCTTAGAATTAGGAAGAGATCTATGATTAAGATTGTCAGAAAATGACAATTTCAATAAGTTTTCAGTAATTACTGTCGTTCACAACTAAATAACAGATTTTGGAAACTAAGTAAATAACAGCAATAATTAACTAATAATAAACTGAGAGGGAACATGCTTTAAAATAATGGCAACAGAGGTAGTAGTATGTATTATTTATTTGTGTAATTAAAAGCAAAGTTTCTAAAAGATTGGATTTCGAGCAAACTAGGCGAACGGGGTTTCTGGAGTAATATTATTCTAAGGGATTTCGATTGCCACATAAAAGACAATTTTTGATACTTAGTGTCCAATCCATTTTGTCCACTGCTGGCTCCATCATTATCAACAGCCTGTAAACGTCTTATGCTGGATATAGGCCTCCCACAAACCTTACGATAATGACCGTTCCTGCGCTATTTGTATGCAGTGACTTCCTGCGGCTTCGTTTAATGGCTCCGTTAATTCAGAAGTATAATAGCCTGTTTATCGACTTCTAGTAGATCTCCCTTCTCTTAAAACTTAAGTCCTTCAACATAAGTACCTACCTACCACAACAAGATAACTTCGGATAGCGTTCACTAAGCATGCGAGGTACCTACCGTCGTGTCTTCCACTTACGATCGGTTGACCTCTTAGTATGGTTATTGGCTGCCTGTCTGGCAAAAAAACATTTCTCATACTTGTTAAGTGTATTTATTGGTTTATTTTAACTTTATTCATCTAAAAAGCTCATGGGCACAATTAATGACTAAGGTTATCTCTAAATTAAGTAAATTTTAATACCCAAAATTAGATTTTATGCAAGTTAACTAGACTCGAGATCGAACATTCTTAGTTAACTTTTGGCATAACAAAGGCTTTCACGGCTGCTGGTGTTGGTTAGTACACAAATTATTAGAACTACTGAAGCCTACAGTCTACGTGGTTATTTCATTGCAGAGATGCACGAGTTTGAAACGTACCATCAGACGGGCCGGTATCTTAATCGCCTTTGTAGGTACTATAAAAAACAAAATGTTTAATTTTCTAGTCCCGGGTGTTCACCGGTTATTTTGCGGATGGAGTGAAACGTATAGATTTAGTTTTAGTGTTACGTGATGACGGCGATACCAATATTGAAGGCATTACGAATACGTTTCTTCTCAACGCTCTAAAAATTGGCCTTGAAATAGAGATGGAGAAAGGAAAAGTAAGTTAAAAGCAAATAAAAATGGCACCATATAAGTATAAGTATACCTAATAAGTAGTTAACGACTACGGCAATGATAATTGAATAACTATTAGCAGAATTTTACTGAAAAGCCTTAATACTATTTAGTAAGTGCTCTTGTTTGACTCAACTTCCAAAGGAGGAGGTATATAATTTTATTTCTAAACAACGTAAAGAACTTATCCAGAGATGTACCTAAAGCGAAATAATCTCTTATTACTTTTTCAGATGAAAATGCATGAGAATCTAATATTTGTAAAAGTACATGCACCGGAATCAATACTTCGTAAATACGCGGAAATTTTCAACATTCAGAAACTTTTCAAAGATAGCCATGTCGATTTCATCAATGCCGACAATATAATAACGAAATATTTAAAAATTGTAATCCCTTTCTGTTTTAACAAACGAGAACGAGAATGGGTAAAGTTGGTGCGGTAATTAAAGATACTTAATTCATTTTGTTTTAAACTTAGGATTATGTAAATGTGAGTATGGACGGCATGGCGGTTTGGATTTCGATGAAAATTTGTATTTGAAACAAAAATTTCAAGACAGTCTTTTAAACCGTTTTTTGTCCGCACCTACTTATACAGGGTGTGATAGTTCGTCATTTCGACACAAAATGTTTTAGCAAGAACGAGGAGAGTTCACTTTTGTGTAACTTATATTTTTAAACAGTAAATACATTATTGATTTATTTATCAGCTTAGAGTGGATCTGTAACCTTGAGCAAGCTGAACCTAGACCATTTCTTGAAAATTGTCTACAATAGACGACTAGCGTACGAATTTCAAATGTTAATAAAAGTCCGAAAATGAGAAGTGATTTTAAGTTGGATTTCGATTTTTTGGGCCAATTTAGCTAGAAAATTTAAAGATCCATCCTGTATATTTTAGTGAGCAATATCCAAATCCAAAACAATATTCTACTTTCGAACGAAGTCAAATAGTTAATAGAATATTACACGGCTTACCGTTTGGGATTCATGAAAATTTTGTCGGCCTAGAAAGGTAAGTTGTTTAATATAATTTAAACTACATACAAAAAACAGTTTCACGTTTAAAAACGAAGCTAAAATATAAGACTTCTATTTTTGAAGAATAGCACAGAAACTACCAGTCGGTATTTAAGCAGTTATAGTCTTCCATGGTTGCTTGATAGGATTCGGCTATTCGGTAGAGAACTTCTTGCTGCCCTTGTGAAATGTACTTTACGTGTTTTTTTTTGAGTTGGAAAAATGACCGGAACCGGATTTGTGGAAGTTGAACCGCACTAAAACCCCCCAACCGCTCACACTTAACATTCGAATCCGGGTGAGGTCAGAGTCCAGCACAGGGTTATGCACTACGACGCCGGTAACGTGGACGTGTAAATTGAATTCACGACATCTATTCCTTCCGTGTCGATCTATCCCTTCAGCCACCACGACTATACTATACACACCTATCTCTTACTATGTTTAGTAATTACAACTATTTACATAACACTGCCAAAAAGCAAAACGGTTAATTTGTATTATTATAGATAATAACTTGTTCAAACAGATTATTAAAACACAGGCTGATTATAGATGCATATGCCCTGCATGATGGTCCGTATTTTTTTCTACCAAAACAAGATGTTTCTACCATAGTAAACGCGAGACAGGTACCCAAAAACTATCATTACCTATATTGTAATTTGTATGTATAACATCTAAAATATACTTACTCCTTTTTAAATTTGAAAGTAACATATGCTGATATATACTTAGAGCTAATTAAAAAATATTTAAAAATACAAATTCAACTCTCATCTTCGGTATTCCCTGAACGCTATGACTTGTCCTTCTTTAAACGAGGCTCGAGGAGGGTCCTTAAAGTTAGGTCGTAGGTAGCGACCCCTCAGTGTCTGCTGACATTGCAGAGGTCCATGAGCAACGGTAACCACTTACAGGTGGCCCGTTGGCTCGTCTGCCTATATGGCAAAAAAACCCCTTGAACTTGATTCTGATACCGTTAATTCTAATCGTTGGGATACGGAACTCTGCGCGTGGTTGTAAATCCATTGCTTCAAATATTCCATAACGATAATGATATGTCGACTTTCATAGTAGTTTACCTAGGTAAGGAGTAGTTTAATCAGTATTATTATAGCTAATCACTTATTTACAGATCTTATATGCAAATTGGATAGGAGCAGACGCTCTTATAAAGGCTCAGCCTCTTAGCTTACTTCAGGAATATTTTGGAGAAAAAGTAATGTAACCTAATATGTAACAAATTTATTCCAAAAATTACGTTGTTTTTTTTTAAATATTGAAGTATAAATAAGAGTTTTCTCTCAGCAAAATCGCAAATTGTGATTTCGAAATTCCAAACACCAATAAATACCTAGTACCTAAAACTTATAAGAAAACGCAAATCCAGTTCTGTATTGATTATTTGTAGATTGCCTATTATTTCGCGTTCTGCGAATTATTCAATAGATTTCTGGTGTTAAGTTGTGGAGCCAGTATCATTGTTGTTTATGTCGCTTTGAAAGAGTTGAACAATAAGGAAGCGAAGTTTATACGACGAGGTATCAAGTAAGGGCGGTTTTTTACAAGCTTTATATTTACTTGCACTGGATGTAGCTATGTAACTAAGCAAGTTCGGGTGGAATCTTGCAAGCTAAATTTGTCAAATTTCCTGGTTTCCGTTTGAGTTGACATTTTGCACGCAGTTGTATATCGCGTGACAATGCAATAATATGGCAAAATGGCGCTGATCTTACGATGGAACTCTTGCGCTAAGTAAGATAGACTTGTCGTGTTTGGGCTCATTTTATTTATTATCACTCTAATGCTACATGATATCCTAAGGGATATCCTATAGGATTTTAAAATTTGCATTTAAAGTTTTCTTTAAAATGTTTTTTTTTGCTATTTTGTGTCACAAACTGATATTTTCTTGGTTTTCTACTTTAGTGTAGGCATCTCACCTATAAGAAAAGAATATGTTAAAACAATGCAATGAAGTGTGTTACATGATAGGGGAAAATATCGGTATCTATCTTAAATACGATAGGTATAGAATAGTACCTATGATAATAAGTTATAAAAGATAATACCTATTGACTATTAATTAGTGATTAAGTATAATATTATTTTATGTATATCATTTTCAGAGACACATTTTGCTTGAATGTTGGAAAGTACAAAGATACATATTTATGTCCAGCCTGTCGCGATTTTAACATTTGTCCGTTTACCAAAGTGACAGATCATTGCAAGGAAGCTACTTATGAGTTTATGTTTGAAACTCCGCGAATGATACCTTACCATATTTTCATTTTGGTTTGGGGTACGTACCTACATGAGTTTTTCTTTTCATTTTGTCCTGTGCTAGGCTTACCTAACATGTAGTACTTTGGCGGAAATAATTTCACGATTGGTTGTACGAGTTACATATACCTACCTATTTCCTTGTTGGACGAACTGATTTCTATTCGATAACGATAATTTGATATAATTTTTTGTGCTATTAGGTAAAATTCCTGGGAACTGGAAGTCGATCGTTTGAATGTTGTAGAAATACCTAGTATCTTTCAATTTCGTCAACAAAAATACATTATTTTACATTTTACAGCAATCATTTTTATTACTACGTGGAGGAAGAGAGAGTTTTATCTTTCTTGGTTATGGGAAAGTGATAATGGCAAATCTAGCATACCAAGGTAGTTGATACGTAATTAATAAAGAATAATAGTAGAAGTATATCGAAATAACAACAGTTAACTTTCTCTCAACAGGCCGGACCACAAAGTGAATTTTAAAACAATTAAACGTTCAAAACTTACAGGAATATTGAGTAATCGTAAAAGTTTATTCACCAAAATAATGAATATTATTAAAATTTTAGTCATCTTCACTCTGACTGTGAGTTGTCTTAATTATGTTAATGATATAATATATCTATCTACTATTATCTATCATCCTGATGCTCTAGTTTAGATTAACTTCTGAAGGAAATAAAACCAAAAACCAATCATATTTAATGTCTATAAAAATAAATTAGATTGTTACACACCTATACCGACATATTGCACAGAATAACTTAACAGAAAGAATACTTCATACAAATCGCTCTGACAAACTTCCACTAATATAGGATGGGCCATGAATTAGTTAACAATTGAAAAAATCGTATAAAGAAAACCATTTGACATATTTTTAAAATTGTTTATTTACAAGAAAGTTAATTATTTGGAATTTATTTTTAAAAAATAACATCATCTAAATGACAACCGTTTCGATTTTTGCACTCTTCTAAGCGAACACCGAAATTTTCGAATACTCGTCGACATTTCTTCGCTAATTTTTTCCTTTAGTTCACGTAGTGTTTTTAGTTTATGGATGTAAACACGACTCTTCAAATAACCCCATAAAACTTACATACATACACATACATATTATTGCAAGTGTCGACAAAAAAATTTGGATGATTTTTTTTTATTGCTGGAAAGATAAACGAGCTTATGTCTATTCTGATAGTAAGCATCTACCGTCGCTCATTAACCACTGCAATGTGGGACTTTTCTTAAGCCTCGTTGAAGAGGGACATATTCTATTCTTATAATGAATGTACATATTATACATAGTCTTTACATCTGGTGGTGTTTTAGGTAGGTAGGTACGTACAGTCTAATACAGAAGTATTGTACTGAATTAACGCATTTCTCCCGGACTCGTATAATCGAAATTATTGGAATCGAATGGATGGAATGTATTGGAATGGAATCGAATCTTATTACAAACTAAAATTATAAAAATTACTTTATATTCACACATTGATTTACTATTTATTGATTTTAGCTTGCTATCATTTTTCCATTGACTGTTTTCTGGGCAAATTTACAATATCGGATTTTACATATAATTACAAAGAAATATTCGGATCCAAATAAAACACATTTTACAGGACTTGCGGTGTTTTCCATAATTTTTGTTGCTGTTAACACTGTCTTTGAAAAGGTACGGTACTTAGGTACTAAATAATTTTTTTTTTTTTTATTTTTTTTATTAATTTTTTTTTTTTTCAAATGTATCATATTTTTCATTATTTTTTATGTAATGAAATTATTAAATTGAGATGTATTGACGTTCAAAAGTGCTTGTTATAGCCTACTTGAATAAAGAATTTAGATTTTGATTTTTGATTTTGATTCTACTATAATGAATGAGGATCTTCATAATTTTAATTTTCGATTTTTTATTTATTTCCATTCTTATTGTGCGCTACAGAAACAAAACTTAGAATTAGGTAGCAAATATGCATAAATGATAAATGGCATCTATTTCAAATGTTGAAAAATTTTTTAAAAATTATAAAATATTTTTTTTTAATTATCAGGTTGGAGAAATTTTGACACATATCCTCGTTTCATATGAGAATCACAAAACGCAAAACACTTTCGAAAAATCTTTGATCGAGAAACAGTTTGGCATTTCCTTCATCATAAATTTTTCATACTTCATTTTCCTTGCCTTTATCAAAGTAAGTTTTTTTTTGTTTCATTTTTATTTTATTTTAGTTGGATAAAAAATAATTATAATTTGCCATAATAACCATAACAGTAGTTATTTTATTTCTTGATCGACTTTCAAAATTCGTAGTCTTCAATTTTACAGATTTTCTTATGTACCTCAGAACTTTTGACTTAATAGATTCGATTAGATGATACTTTTTCAAAATTCTTTGCGTGGGGCTATGTAATTTGATTCTGGTGTGGGTGTTAGTGATATTAGGCCAAAGGGAGATCTCCGACCAGGCGAGGTAGTGTATGCCCGCTGTAGTAGATTTCAGATGTTGTATGTATGCGCCGAACGTTGCAAATGTCAACACCGCGATTCAGGATCTCGCGCGGTATTGGTCACACTGGTAAGATTGGACAGGTCCATTTTGAACTATTTTATTTTAAAGTTATTGACTATGAAAATTTAATTAAATATATTGAAGGTTTTTGTATGTTTGTTGTACACGACAAACAGAGTACACGATTAAGTACAGAATCGTGTTGGTACCTATTGATTAAAAAAATAAAATCGTAATTCTTTATTGGCTTAAAAAGTGATAGTTCGTGCATTGTTGTATTCTTTTGATATAAATCTGATGATTAATTTTTATGTAATTATTGGAAAATGGAAGTGGTTTTAATTTTTTAATATAACTTCTAGGGTCGATCATATACGTATCCAACTGATCCAGACAATTGGAATTCTTTCGCTGGCATCGGCATAATGAACTGCGGTATATTCAAGTGCCTCAATGAAATGGCTGTTCTGCTTTTGGTCGTTGTATTGTTCAAAAGTATAATCTATAATAGTTTCTTTGCGTTGTTTAGGTAACTAATTATGACAATGGATTTGTATTTTATACTAATACCTTAACGCGGCATTCAGTATAAATTTACACGAAATATCTTCTACTATTTGAACTTCAAAGAGTTTATTTATGAATTATTTTAATTAATTTTTCTAATATACCTACGTATTTCTCCTCTTTTAAATATATTTTCCTCTCCGGTATTTCAGAAAGTATTAGATATTTATTTATTTATTTATATATTTCTCATTATAATTATTCCTCTAGAATTGTAGAAGGTATTCTTCCTTTGAGTTAGGTATACAGTCAATGATGTTTTAATGGATTATGATAGATTTAGTTTCGTATGTTATTTTTTTTTTCTTAAAGATTTAGAACAGATTATACAACAACTAGAACAATAAATGCTAATGTTCCGTGTTGGGAACGAGAATACATGTTGAACAGCGTTAATGACCAGTTCTACTTGAATCTATTCAAAGATCTTGGTTAGCATTCGTTGACTATTGTGCTTTGATATTTTAGTCAATTTCAGTGACGAGATTCCGTTTTTTGTTTAGCAATGCAATTCAGTCTCAGTGTGCTGTTTATTGGCGCTTTTCCTCTTGCGACCATTCCTATCTTGATTGGCAACGTGCTTAATATGAGGTAATTCGTGGAAGATTTCACCTATTAATTGTACTAGTGACAACATATACTGGGTGGATCTGTAACTTTGGACAATCTGACGTGGGATGAATGACTTGTTGAAATAAAACTTAGAACCACTTTTATTTTTAATTTTTTTCATCATAGTATGGAAGTCTGCAACGATAGTCGTACGTTTTCCTTACAATATCAGGAAAAAAAGTTTAACCGATCCAAAAAATAAAAATGGTGCTAATTTCGACAGGTCATTCACCCCACGTCAGTTTGTTTAAAGTTACAGATACACCCTGTATATTTAGAAGAAAATATTATTTAACCAATGGGCTAATAAGGGGTTGGGTAAAGTAAATTATTCTGAGAAAGAAAAAAGAACTGTCCTACATGATCCTCGCATACTTGTTACAAAATGTTAATATTATTTACAGATACAATTCGTGGAAGTTGCTGTTAGGGTGTCGTCGTCCGTTGCTACACAATAGTTTGGGAGTAAGCAATTGGCGGAATATTGTGACGATGATAGCCTTCATGTCGGCTATACCAAGTGTACTTTACTCTGTTTTATCCTATGTTACAATACTTTTCTCTTCTATGTTACAATACTTTTCTCTTGATCCTTGAATCTTCGATATTTCATATTTTGAAACAATATTATATTATATTTTAGGTTTTAATGATGGTTTTAAATACAAGGGCCGCTTATGCTGAAGGTTACGAGTATTTCGGTGCGGCGTATGATACGGACTGGATTTCATACTTTGCATCATCAATAGATACATCAGTAAGTTTTATTTTATGTTTCGTTTTTATGGAATGTTTTTCAAATAAGGTATTTTAATTTTGCTCCGCGAATCAGCAAACTGAAGTGATGGAGGGCAGTGGGCTGGCCAGATACTATACAGGGTGTCCCAAAACTATGCGACATGAACGGGAAGTACCTTAAATATCAGAGATAGAGATAATTTTGATGTTTAATAATACTGCATTCACATATTTTTCGTAAAGTGTTTGGTTTGTCTGAAAATCGGACTAACAAAATCGGCAAAAATTAACACCCTGTATTTTTATGATGCCAATCGAAATAACAGTTGATTACGAATAATCGTTTTTTTTTTATTTGTTTAGTTATCGTAAGATTTGATTGTTTCTTTTTTATTTTATAATTTTCTACTTCCTGTACGCTTCATCCTATCCAAATGTTTACCTGTTCCAACAAAACCTGGTTTGCTGGAAGAAAACACTCAAATTTGAGTTAAGTCGCCATTGTACCTGACTAACTTCACAAGTCAGTCGTGTAATAGAGACGGGTCGAGTTGGATCCCTGAATTTTGTACGCTAGTGGTATTAGAGATTGGTGCTTTGAACTCATTGCTCGGTCTTACAAGTGATAATCTCTCAATGACTGCAACTGTGACCTTAAAAGTGAATAAACATTGTGAAATCTAAGGCCATCCTGTTTGTGTTTGCTTTCTACCCTCATGACGCCCACAGAGTGCATAACCAGTGATGATAATCCTTTAAGAAGAGTATTTCTCGCCGACATACATAATTTAACCATTTTACAAATAAAAATCAAAATTTAAATATTCACTCTCCGGGGTACGGGGAAGTCCCGCAGCCCGCCATAATGATGTAGATTGTTGCTGCCGTGTTGTGTTGCCAATTTTTGAACGCACGCCTAAGGCGGGAAAAAAGTAATTGCTTTATAGAATTTTGTCATTAGTAAAATAAAATAAATTAGCAGTTTTTATTTTTTTCCTTACACACTTTAGGGGCCCCCGTAGCTACGCCCCTGATTTATACAATCCTAATGTTTTCTTATTAATATTAGCAGCACTTGTGATGATGCACAATCTATTATGTATTTTTTAAGAAAATATTCATTTTCTAATAATTTATCCGATGATTGCAGGAATTCCTCAAAGGTGCACCAGCAAATGATTATAAAAAATATAAAGGTTACAAACCGTCAGATTGTTTGTTTTTTGGTAAATTTTGTCTCTCAAGTTCAAATGTTGTTTTACTTACTCTATTTTTAGTTAGTTTACTTTATTTCTGTTTAAATTTTAACACAGGGTCATGGCAATTGTACAGAGGGAAAATGATAGAGACAAATTACAATAGTTCAGACAATATTGTTATGAAAAAACTGGTTCTGTTTCAGGTGTATACTACTGTATATTTAACCTAGCGGTAAAGCGTAGACATTGTTAGAGTATTTAGCTTAAATTTAGTTTATATATAGATTTGTTTTTATATTAGATTTTTTTTAGATTTGGAAAAAATCGGGAACTCATATATAAAAAAACGACAAAACATTGAACTCTGTAAATTAACCGAATAGCCAAAAAGTGTTTTCAAATAAGTACTTGATAAGTTTTTACGCTAACGAGTAGGTTGTTACACATAAACTTATTAACTTATTCAAACACTCGCGGTTTTCCATGATATCACACACATAATTTGGCAATTCATTGAAATAATTTATTAATCATAGGTAGGTACTTGAGTTTAGCAGTTATTGATCTTAAATAAAATATTTCAGCATGTAATCATTATAATAGTCTTCATAGTTGGCTACCTCGCAAGTAAAGATCCTAAAGCAGTCGAAGTAACTGTCGCTATAGAGAAAAGAATTCAAGAACAGTGCTACGTGCGTCAAATGAAGAATAATCCAAATCTGAAAAAATAATTTATTTCTTCACTGTTATTTTGTGTTAAATACCTAAATTATTTATTAATGATAATCATAATAATTATTTTTTTTTTGGAAATGTTTGTTTAAAAATATAATGTAAAAAATTCATGAAAATAAATGAATACAGAATGTTAATCATAATAAATAAATATGAATATGCACAATGTTTTTTAGGAAACTTACTACAATCGATATTTATTTTCACTTATTTTTTAAATTATATTTATAAAAAGTACCTACTATCATCATTATTATAACAATCTTTTGCTTTAACACATTATTTAGGCGATGGATAACAGTCCCTCATTGCCCTGGCATTGCAGAGGTTCATGAGTGACGGTGACCGCTCACCATCAGGTGGGCCGTAGGCTCATCTATCACGCAATAAAAAAGAAAAACATCGTTGGTACATCGTTGAATATACAGTTTTAAGTATAATTTACCTAAAATAATTCTAGTCCGTTAATCGAGGAAGGTTCAGGCAGCATCAAGCCTGTAAAAGTATGAAAAAAATTTGAATTAATTCATTGCATATAATTATAAGACTACCTGAAATAGTAGACTTACGATTTTAAAATTAATAAATTTAGCATTATACGATTTTGGAACTTGATCCTAAAATAAATTTAAGTTTTTCAAGTATATATTATTTATCCTAAAACATACACGTGTGCCATTTTTGAAAATGTGCATTTATTTAACACTATCTTTAACATACTATTTTTTTAGTATCTTTTCCCATCGGTCGGTCGGTTTCGGTCGAAAGTATTGACAATACTATTGCAGGTGTGCGGGCACGCTATGACTTATAACAATTGATGACAATAGTGTGCATTAATGTTTTATAGGGTGCCCGACCTAGATGCTCGCCCTATAGTGCGATTTCCATTTTCATCTTAGTTTTTCTTTATTAATTACGAACAATTAGTTCATGATGAATACATGCGTAGTATCGGTGTTCAATCAAGTATCTGATTCCATAAATATAAAAAAAATACTCTTGTTAAAGAGAAAGTCCTGTTTGTTTGAAAAATGACCCCTGGTCCAGTTATTGGCAACTTTCATACATTTTGTATGTAGTAATTTAAATTTCGAACAATTTTTGATAAAGGTTTTTTGGATAGATTTTTCATCATTATATTTAATGTTATAACTATCGAAAGTGATATCATTGTAAAGCTGAAGAATGTGTTGTTGTGTGAATGTTCTATTTATTTATTAACACCGGAATTGAAAAAAATCATTCATTAATTGGACTTTGCTCTTAATTGGGTTGGGCACCCTAAGTTTATGATGTAAAAAATAGTCATCACCAATCACAATACTTTTAAAGTTTTAACATTTTAATTAGTTCAAACAATTATTTTCATGAAATATGGAGAACGAATATTGTGGAAAATTCAAATATTTTCGAGATATTCCGTCAAAGACGGTGAGCAAATTATTGTCTACTTATCTATCATTTCGCTTTTAATTTTCAATTCATTAGGGATCATCAATAAATTATGTCACACATATACGAGAGGAAGAAGTTGCTTCAAGAATTTGGCTTACTATGACGAGGGGTTTCCCAAAATTATGACAATTTGTAACAAGGGGGAGAGGAGATTTCTCAAAAATGTGATTAAGTGTGACAAAAGGCGGGAAGAGGAGGAAGGGTTGTGTATCAAAAATATTCCATTCCAAGTCTGACAAGTGAGAGGTCTCTTTCATTGCAAGACAGGTAAACGAGCCTACGGCCCGCCTGATAATAAGCGGTTACCGTCGCTCTTGAATCTCTGCAATACCAGGGCATTGAGGGGCCGTTATCTATCGTCAAATTATTTAGG
Organism: Trilocha varians; assembly: GCA_030269945.2. Taxonomy (NCBI): domain Eukaryota; kingdom Metazoa; phylum Arthropoda; class Insecta; order Lepidoptera; family Bombycidae; genus Trilocha; species Trilocha varians. The sequence goes on along the minus strand of AP028267.1, from coordinate 5,935,188 downwards.
TATTTCCTTAAACCTCGTTTAAAGAGAGTTATGTCATAGCGCTCCGGGAACACCGTGGACGGAAGTCCATTTAAAATCGAAATGATACGAGGCAAAACAGATCTTCTGAAGTTCATCCACGGTTCGCTAACCGTGGATGAACGGCAACAGTTCCAAATAATATCGATGTTTAATCCTCTACCCGTCCGACGTGTAGTGCGATGCTAAAAGGGAGATAAATAACTCATATCAAAGAGTTCCTCCATGGAATAGGTAGATGGTATGGAATGCACAGAGAACTGAAATCTCTCCTCACATTCAGAGGTATCACTCGATCCGTGAGTTTGGGTTCCTCAACAAACCGAACAGCCCTCCTCCGGACGAAGTCAAATGGATACAGCTTGTAATTGGGAGCGCCCACCCAGAGATGAGAGCAATATTCCACATGAGACTTGAATTTTGTATAGCCTTTGCGCCAGTGTGAAGTATCGCTTCTTTCTTGAGAAATAATCCTTGAAATTGGAGTGCTAATATGACAAAAGCAATCTATCTTAGCAGCGAACGACAAACATACGACATAATAATATGTATGTGTTAAACTGATTCAAATCAGGTCGCCTATCTGTTCACAGTTTTGCGATTTCACAACTGATCAACACACTTGGCCCTAGAGGCTGGAAAGACCATGGGTTGGTGGAGGGTTTGATCAACACACTTGTGCTGATGAGAGAGGATGTGATGGACTTTCTGTTCATTAGTACGTACGAACAGACAGTCCATCAGACTGGGAGTGCAATTGGAGCAATTTATGGCACATGGAACGCGTCACTATGTTAAACTCCTTAACTAAACTCCTAAACGTTTTTGCCATAATTATTATTGGCATCCTAAATAGTACAAAAGCTCAATTCCAATAATTTTCTCAATTCTGGCGTAATGTATTTTCAATTTTATTTCACCCGCTTTGCGAGAAGGCAAGTCGAAACTCATGTTTTCCTACTCCTTCTATCATCTTCTGATTAAATTCGTTGCGGGGCCTAAGACAAGTTAGCTTTTCCTGGGGTTCCTGGGCTTCACTGCTCGGAGTCATTACGATGGTTGCCGGCGCGACGGGAAAGAGTGCCGAGAGCGTAATGCGTCGCGTCGTCCCTTATAACCCCGTGCTGGGTTCGGTCGCTGAGTGTGAGCGGTTGGAGGTTTTAGTACGGTTCAACTCCCACATACCCCACGCGCGGGTGATTTCCTCCATCAGAAAAAAAAGCTATGGATTCTGACTACACAGAGATTACAGTGGTGGGAGTGAGAGGTGGGCAAATACCCGATAAGTAGTTGATACCATATATTGTTATTACATACATTAATAGTATATCGAGGAATTCGAAGACGTGCAAAGCTATCATAAAATAAAACTTTACAATTTCAATATACTCAACAAATATACACAAGTTCTAGAGGAGTCAACTAGAGATTCGTCGTCAGCAACAGAAGAAACTGAAACATCACTTGAGTCAACGGAAACTGTAAGAATTCTTCATATTATTTATTTATCAAAATAGTATGTAATATACGAATCGAGACGTTAGTATGTTATACTATGTATTATACAGATGACCTGATCAGAATTGTGGGAAGTCATTGGGTGCAAGCCGGTCGATCGTTATTGGAGGAATCTGAAACATACTAATGTCCAGCAGTGATCTGACAGCAGTGATGACATCTACAGCCCTATGATGGGGGCGGTGCGATGGGAAAGATTGCCGAGAGCGTATCGCGTCGCGCCGTCCCTCATAATCCCCTCCTGGGTTCTGGCCTCAGCCGGGGTTCGGACGCTGAGTGTGAAGGGTTGGAGGTTTTAAGGTTTTAGTGCGATTCAACTCCGGTGATTTCCTCCAACTGAAAAAAAAATCAGCCCAATGATGGAGACCAAAATTCTGATAATATTATATTGTAGGTGCTATATGATTTTGGAATCTATTGTATTATTGATTAAAATTACTATTTAGTTAATAGGTGCTTCATTAAAATTAACCAGAGTAGAAAAAAATATGAAAATAAAATAAGATAAACCGATATAGAAATTGATAAGAAATGAAATTTTATAGTTTGAAACATACTCCTTCACTGGGATGTTTCGGGATAATAAGAGGCGCATCGACTTAATGTTAGTTATACCTGACAATAACAGTCAAGAAGCAGAGGAACTGAAGATTAATTTTCTTTTGAACATTGTTAAAACTGGTTTTGAAATTGAACTTGAGTACGGTTTGGTAAGTATTCAATAATAGGTATCTATCCTTGCTTTGTTTTATAGCCCTGTAGAAAATACCATTTTTAGTATTACCTATATGTCAATTCATCATATTATTATACATTTTAGATAAAAAAACATCAAAATTTAGTATTTGTTAAAATTTACGCTCCCGATGAAGTGCTCGACGAGTATGGTGAAAAATTTGGTATAAAGAAATTTTACAAAGCAAGTCACGCTGAATACCTTCCCTCTAAAGGATTTTTCTCTGTAAATCAGGAACGGGCGTGGTTAGAAATTATGAGGTAAATTATAGCATTAATAAGTACATAAATAATACCGGTATATATACAAGGGAAGGTCGTTCTTGACTTTACTTCGTTGGGTAGTCAGTAAAAGCACACGCGTTTCGCGATCCTTCTAAAAGTTTTAAATAGTTTGCGGATTAACACAAGTTTTGGACATACTATTTAATCTTTAAAATAAAGTACACTTAGTATCCCGTTCAGTGATACATAATACCTCAGTGCAACAATCTTTATCGAAGTGAATACTATCTTACAATAACTAGTGTAGTGAAGGTGGTCGTTGTTTTGTTTGTGTCGCTGTTGTGCGGTGTTTCGATCAGCTGTTTTTACTAAATACCGCTGTGGGCGAACGACCTTCGTTATTCTAAGATATTACTAAGTCGTGCCTGTTTAAGATAACTAGTATTATGCCGAAGATTTGCAGTGGATGTGGACATAAAATATTAACAGCAAAATTTCTGAAATGCTGGACGTGTGCAGCATTGTATGACACCGACTGTCTACAAATAAATGCTGATAAATTTTCTAAGCTTACGCAACAACATTTTTTTTTTTTTTTTTTTTTTTTCAGTTGGAGGAAATCACCGGATCCCCGACCGCCCCGCGGGCGGGGTATGTGGGAGTTGAACCTCACTAAAACCTCCAACCGCTCACACTCAGCGTCCGAACCCCGGCTGAGGCCAGAACCCAGCACGGGGTTTTGTGGGACGGCGCGACGCGTAACGCTCTCGGCACACTTTTCCGTCACGCCGTCCCCGGACGCCGAACCGGCAGCCGCCGGCGATACGGCCACCGGCTCTCTCGGTCGGCGGGCTATCCGAAGCCCGCCAAGATGGCTGGACCGCGTGTCACCCTCCCACGGAATACCCCGCTGTGTCAGAACCAGCGTGGGTCGGGGAGCGCGGTCCGCCATCCTCCGGATGCTCTGACGCAAGGGCGTGCTGAGCGAGACACGACACCTTCTTGGGTCCCCGCTCGCACTCACATGCGTTGGGGACCCGAAACTCTTAAGGGGCCAGATTCCGGGCGAGATCCCGGTTCCGGCCCCTTGCTCGACGGCGGCGGGTTGTTGCGGGGCGGAGAGAAGAATAAATTCTCTCCCTCGCACTCCCCGCCACCCTCTTCTGCGAGATGGTGGACTCGCAGAAGTCGAGCATCGCCTTCCAGGACTCGCCACTCTCGAGCATCGACGCCACGACGCCCGGGAGCGACAAGTCCGGTCCTATTTGTCGGACCAGGACACACCGCTGCTGCTCCCATGCGGGGCAGACAGCGAGCGTATGCTCCGGTGTGTCCTGGTCACATCCTATACAGTGATGGCACCTCGTCGTCGGCTCCACCTGAATGCGGTGCAGATACCTCCCGAAGCACCCGTGCCCGGTCAGCATCTGCACCGCCCAAAAGGTGAGGCGTCCTTCGCCACGACCCACCCAATCCTTTAGGACGGGGCGGATCGCCTCGACGGTCCGTAGACCCCAAGTGGGGTTAGCGATACGTCGCTCCCACGACTCCATCACGGACCGCCGAGATTGGGCCTTCCGATCCCGAACAGCTTCCCGCAGGGGACGCACTACGCCCCGGGCCCGGAGGTCGCATCGCCAACGATAATCGTCGGCGAGCGCCTCCGCCTCCAACTCCCAGGGCGGCGTCCCCGCCAGCACGCACGCCGCCTCAAACGCGACGGTGCGGTACCCGCGGATGACCCTGATGGCTACGATGCGCTGTGGCCGGCGCAAGTATCGGGCAAAAGTTGCCCGAGTACGAGGCTCGGCCCAAACGGGCGCACCGTACAGGGCCATCGAGCGCACTACCCCCGCGTAGAGGCGGCGCACTGCGTGGCTGGGTCCCCCGATGTTCGGAAGCAACCGACCAAGATGGCCGGCCGTCCTCACAAGTCGAGGGACCAGCTGCTCGAAGTGGGTCCGGAAGGTCCAACGGCTGTCCAGCACGAGGCCGAGGTACCTGAGATGCACCCCGACCTCAATTCGGACGCCTCCAACTACGACGTGGGCGTCGACGGGCGGCACCGCCCTTGCCCTGTGAAACCACAGGGCCTGGGACTTATGCAGCGCCACGTCGAGGCCCAGCCTCCTGATTCTGCCGACGACGAGGGCCACCCCCGCTGTGGCAAGACGAGCAGACTCTCTGTGGTCGTCCCCCCGGGCCACGACCAACGTGTCGTCTGCGTAACAAACGACGCTAAGGCCCGGGAGGAGGGCGCCCCTCAGCACCCAGTCGTACCCGATATTCCACAGGAGGGGTCCAAGAACGGACCCCTGCGGAACACCGCGCACGACCTGGAACCGGTGCAAGGTCCCACCGTACCCGGTACATTCGACCGACCTGGCCTCCAGGTAGGAGCCGATCAGTCGGCGGAGATAGAGGGGCACTCCATGCCTCTCCAGTGCCCCCCCAATCACGGACCAGGGCAGGGTGTTAAAGGCATTGGCGATGTCGAGCGACACCGCCAAGGCCACCCCACCCTGGGAGACGGCCTCCTCCGAGAGGGCCCGGACACGCAGAATTGCATCTACGGTCGAACGACCCTCCCGGAAGCCGTACTGCTCCGCCGACAGATCGGGTCCAACCCCGACCAGGTGCTGAACGATGCGGGCGGCCAGAACGCGTTCCAGCAATTTGCCCACCTCGTCCAGCAGCACGATGGGACGGTAACCGGCGGCTGAGTCCGCCGGGCGCCCCTCCTTACGTAGGAGGACCAGTCTGCCCGTCCTCCAGAGCGAGGGAAACCGTCCCGACTCCAGGCATGAATTGTACAGCCTCAGGAGTCGGTCCCCTAGGGCATTGAGGGCCAAGGCTAGGACCCGGCCGTGGATGCCGTCCGGGCCGGGCGCCGTGTCTTTTCTACTCATTCTGACCACGGCTTCATGGAGCTCATCCTTCGTGATGTGAGGCACCTCAGCAGTGGCTTCACCGCCGGTGTGATCCGGCGGTTCACCCATAGCAGGCGGAATAAATCCGTCCTGCTCCTGCGGGAACAACGTCGAAACGATGTCCCGCAGCTGCTGAGGCGGGAGACGCTCAGTCAGGGGAGGCGCCCACGGGCGCAGCTTGCCACGCACCGCTTTATACGGGCGCCCCCACGGATCATCGTCGAACGTCTCCAAGAGTGACTCCATGTACCTCTCCTTGGCCTGCTTGATGGCCAGCTGCATGGCGCTCCTCGCTTCAGCGTACTCGCCATACAGCCGGGCCTCCTCCTCCGCGAACGCGACGGGATCGTCACGGCGCGCGAGGATGCGGCGGCGGTGTCGGGCGCACCGGCGCCTCGCCCGGACGCATACAGCACGAAGCTGCGCTATCTCGGGCGACCACCAGTACGCCGACCTGTTAGGAGGCCGGGGGCCGACCCGGGGCATCGAAGCATCACTAATGCGATGCATCGTGTCCCGGAGCCATTGCGCCTCGACCTCCACGTCCACTGGGTGTGGACGCATAGGCGTCCACGCCGCCACCGTGGAGGCTTCCACCAAGCGCTCCTTGTCCAGGAGCTTCAATGCCCACCTGGGGAATGACCGGGGCGCAGTTCCGCGGGCGACCGCGGTTGTCGTGGGGGCGGAAAGATCAAACCGGATATACCGGTGATCCGATAACGATTCCGCCCCCACCAGCACCTCCCAACCGCGGATGCGTTGTGCGATGACAGGGCTCGCGAACGTAACGTCCACGATGGACTCGCCCCGCCACCGCACGCAAGTCGCGACCGACCCTCTGTTCAAGACACAGAGTCCGGCCGCGACCGCCCACTCCTCCAATCGCCTACCCCGAGGTTCGGTGCGGGGGCAACCCCAAGCGACTGACTTCGCATTGAGGTCCCCCGCCAGTATCACAGGACGGGGAGCGGAGCGCTGAGTAATCGCTCCGAGCCCGTCCAGGAACTGCTCGAACTCGAGAATAGGTCGATTTGGAGAGAAATACGCCCCGATCACGACGGTATCTTCCATCATCGCCGCGACGAACCCTGGTCCCTTGGCCACCATTACCAAGGGCGGGATCGCCGCGGCTCTCCCTTACGTGGATGGCCGCCAAGCCGCACTCGTCCCCGAACCAGCACTCATCTGCCGGGGGAACAAAGTACGGCTCCGCGACCACCGCTACGTCAATGGACCACTCCGCCATGCTCTGGACCAACATGTCCTGAGCCCTGGCGGAGTGGTTCAAATTTCCTTGGAGGAAGCGACGGGTGCAGTCCATTACTGAACTATATCCATCGCTCCCTCCCCTCCTCCATCGCCCCCGCCATCGGGCGCACTAGGCGCCACGGCGGGGTCTGAAACGCCGGCCGGTACTCCCCCGGCCGACTTCTTCTGTTGGCGCCGCTTCATTTTGCGGCGCCTGTTACGTTCGGTGTTTCCACCGGACGGGGAGCAAGCCTTGCCCCCCGCCCGGTGATCGGCCCTGCGACCGGCCGCGGCGCACAGCGCGCAGTGCGGCGCGGCCGAGCACACGGCCGCTTTGTGTCCGGTTTGACCGCAGCGGAAGCACAATCCGCTGCGGTCTACAGTGCTGGTGCACCTGGCGACGCTGTGCCCCGTACCGAAGCACTTGAGGCATCGCCAGGCGCGTGACTCCAGCAGCCGCACGTGGGCTGCAACCCAGCCCACGCGCAGCCTGCCAGGGTCCCCAGCCGGCCTTCCGGGCGGAGGAGTGGCCAGGGAGGTGGCGGCCCCGACCGGGCACCGTACCCACACCGAGCTGGCCCCGGTGTAACCTTGGCGAAGTTCGCCTACGGTTACATTTTCCGGGGCGCACTTGCCCTGGGCGGCGATGGCCGCCACCACCTCCTCCCTGGTGGTGCAGTCATCCAGGCCGGTCACACGCAGCTCAGCCATCTTGACCGGCCTGTGCACCTTGACCTCCTCCTCCGGCCATACGACCCGCAGACCCGACACCAGACGGTCCGCGACGCTGTCACTGTCAGCGCCGGGACACTCCAGGAGTCGGGCCCCATTGGCCGTATGCCGGATGCGGAGGCCATCCTCCGCCCCGATCTCTCTGAGGTCTACTGCCGCGCGCGCCTTCGCCATGACGTCGGGGTATGTCAACCCCTTCGCCTGGCCGGCAGGCAGCAGGGTGACCACCACTGCAGCCTGCCGCGGCGCGCGCGGCTTCTTCTTGGCCTTCTGGCTCTTCTTCTTCTTCTTGCCGGCGGCGGGCGCTCGACCCGGTTGGGGAGCAGCCGCGACCGCCGGGGTCACGTTCCTGTTTTGGGCAGTGGTCGCCGCTCTCCCCGGTTGAGGAGTCGCCTTGACCGCTGCCCTCGTCGCGTTCGGTGGTGGTGGTTGGGTCGAAGTCGCCACGACCCTAGCCCTCTTAGCACCCCGTTTTACCACCTCCGTCCAGCCCTCATCCATGTTGGATGGTGGTGGAGGAAGCGGGCGGGGCTGGAGCGCTGGCACCGCAGCCGGTGTACCGTCGCCGCTCTTCTTCTTCTTGTTCTTCTTCCGGGTCGGAGCCGACTCCGGACCCGGAAGAAGTCCAACCGGTTGGGTGGGAGCCGCAGGAGCGACAGGAGCGACCGGAGGTGGGGCGGATGTGGCAGCACCACTCAGGGCCGCCACAATGCCCCTAAGTTCGGCAATCTGCTTGCCGAACTCCTCCGCCAACTCCCGCCTGATGCAGGCAACCATCTCCTCCCGAGACTCCGCCTGCTGTGCCCTGGCCCGTGGTGACGCGAGTCGCCGCGGAGGCAGCCACTCGTCGTTGGCCTCCTTATTGGCCCGCGCTCTGGTGCTGCTTGGCTGCGCAACCGGTGGCGTAGGCCGCGCCCTTCGCGAGCCACTCACTGCCGCACTAGTCCCCGGTCCCTGGGTCTCGAGGGCAGTCAGCTTCTCCTTGAGGAGAGCCACTTCTGCCCTCGACCTCTCCAGTTCCGTGCGCTGCGCCGCGTCCCGACTGATGGCCGCTGAGACCACAGGCATGATCCTCTCGGTCTCATCGGCCACCTGTCGCCACCACCGCGCGTAGGTCGGACGCAGCCTGATCGTCCTGGTTAAGGCCGCAGCAGCGGCCTGGCGCCTTATCGTCTCCAGGACGACGACAGGGCTCTCTGAGAGCTCCCCGTCAGTCGCCTGAGCCGAGACGAACGACCCCACTGAGGGCGCCGGTGAGGCGGAGGTCTTCCTCGGATCTTTGTTTGCAGTGGTGGCAGTGGCTCGCCTCGTGGGTCCTCGCGGCGTCTCCTCTTCAGAGGAGGCGGACGAAGGCCCAGTGCTTTCCGAGGTCCGGCGCGTCGCGGTCTTCCGCTTGCGCCGGCCCCTCCCACCCTGCTCGACAGAGCGGGCATCACTCGCGACAGTACTCGCGCGCGATGCCCGCCCCGACCCTACGCCAGTGGCATTCTCCGTCACAGGGGCCTGGTCGCCTACCCCTGTGCGGGCTTCGGTGATGGACTCAACGTCCATCACTCACCGAGAGGTCGGAGGGAGTAATCGCACCAGTGCGATTACTCCCGGGCACCCAACCTAACGGCCGCTCTCCCGTTGCTGCTTTGGCACCACCCGGGGACCACGTGCGGGGTCAGCCTTCAAAGAAGGTGGTCGAGCCCACGGACGTCAGCAACGGGGGGCCCCCACGCAACAACATAAGGAAAAATGGATCTGTCCATCCTGCTCTTCCTCCAGACCTAAACAGGACAATTCCAATACTCCCATAAGAGGTGGTTCCTGTGCCCCGGAGGAGTATACTTTTATGAAGGAAAACGTTACGTTGACGAGAGGTAGTCGTGATAAGAGGGAAAGTGATTCTGAACAACTAAGCACTGTCTTATCCGAGATTCGCGACCTTAAGGAGGAAGTTGTCGGTCTTCGTGAACAACTTTCTACGGTCACTCATATTGACTTCGAGAAAAAATTACAACAAAAGGATATCGAAATCCTCGAACTCAAGGCGTCAATCCAGCAACTACAGCAGAATCTGAATAGTCACGAGCAAAATGGCATGAAAAACGAGCTAGAAGTTATTGGCGTGCCTGAACTACCGAATGAAAACTTATATCATACCATATCTGTCATTGCCACGAAGGTAGGAGTGGATGTATCCAATGTTAACATCGACGCCGTCTCGCGAGTGGGTTCTAGGTCGCGAGATGGCGCGGACATCAATGTCTCGAAGCCGCGCCCAATTATTGTTCGATTTTTACAGAATGCTAAACGAGAAGAACTGTTGAAAGCAGGCAGAGTGCGAAGATCTCTTAATAGTGAGGAAATCGCACCTGGCCACCATGTCAATAGTATATATATAAATGAACGACTGACCAGAACGAACAGGATGTTGTTTCGCAGTACCAGGCTTAGATGTAAACAGCATGATTTTAAGTACTGCTGGATCAAAAACGGAGTTATCCTCGTCCGTAGGTCACACAACAAGCCATCCGTTCGAATTGCATCTCAAGACGACCTGTGCAGATACGTTGGACAAGAGCACTTCTCGGGTAGCAGTGATAACATGGTTCCGCTCAATTAATAACCAAAGTCACATTGTCTACATTGTTTTAATCGTACTGATGATAGTTATATCCGTGTTTGCGGTCAAATTATTATCTTTTAAATTTAATGAATTTAATTATGTTATGTCTATTTTTATTTCCGAATGTATGTATGTTATTTTTGAATGCATGTTATATTACTTTTTAATTAATAATTTAAATCATTCCGTATTACATTTCATCTTTGTTACTATAGTTGCGAACGTAGTAATTGCGTTGATATTTTTATCAGGAGCCCGTCTAGACGTAAGCATCTTAACATCGGTCTCGTTAAATATGAACTTAAATTTATTACTTATTATTTTCAACTGTCGTATTGAGTTCATAAGTATTGAACCGATGAAATCTCTGTTATTACAATATTTTAATGCCACGTATTATTGTGCTGGCAATGTTACAGCAATGATAATGTTTTTTAAATTATTTGTAGATTTTTTCGTCTTAAAACAATTTATTTTATTTCTGTTACATCTCAAATTGTGTATTCTCTTGATTTTATATACATTGTCTTACATAATTGTAACGAACGCTGCTTGTACTACTGTTGATGCATGTGACAATAATTATTTTATGTACTATACTATGGTTTGCAAACAAAATATTTATATTATAACTGTTTTATGTAAAGTGTTCATCGGATTACTAGTAGCCCCTACGACAAACCTCTTTAGCTTTGCTCAGTGTTATACTAATTTCACTAAAAATAAACATGTGGCGCTAACTGCGGATAATTGTAATCACAACTACAAAAAGTTGTCTACCATTCGATGCCCAAAACAGTACTAAGTGATCTGGAGACATTAAATATAGACTGCCACAGTATAAATGAACCTGAGCTATGCAACACTCTGTTCACGCTTAATTTTAACTTTAGGGTGCTTACTTTTAATATAAGAAGTCTGCTTAAAAACTTCGATAATTTCTTAATAGTGTTACACCGTTTAAATATTCGCTTTGATGCCATTATCTTGACTGAATGCTGGCTGAATGCATCAATGGTGATACCTGAAATTATGGGCTACACTTCCTTCCATACAGAGCGCACGTTTAACCAGAATAGTGGAGTTGTGGTGTATGTGAGGGACGTCTGGAGCGCATCCGCATACGAACCCGATATCCAAGACGCGAACTGTTTGGAAGTTAAGATTTCAGAGGAGATATCTCTTCTGGGTATTTACAGATCACCATCTTTTATTAACCCGGAGCCTTTTTTGTCCTCTCTTGATACACACCTTGATGGGAGTGTGAAGCACCTTATTGTAGCCGGTGATATTAATATTAATATAATTCCGAACATTGACAACAACCACGGTGGTGTGTATCTGTGCATGATGGCCGAGCACGGTCTAATGCCAGCTGTTACACTTCCCACTCGACAGGGTTCCTGTATAGACCATATTTTTATTAAGGCCTGTAATTCGTTCGGTGCTGTCTGCTACTCGGATGTAACTGACCATGACCTTGTGATGATGGGACTCTCAACGCAGAGAAACCGGCCAAGTAAGCTATCGCGCTACTTGGTACAGAGAGATGTCGAGGCAATGAAGACTGAATTGCAGGAGTTTGACTGGGACATGGAGTTAGGTGGAAAGGATATCGACGAAGCTGTAGAAATCTTTACGAGTGTTTTGGTAGGAGTCATAGATAAGCACACTAGGCAAACACAGATATCACGGAAAAAGATTGCAATAAAACCGTGGATAACGCCAGGATTGATTCGCTGTATGAGATATCGTGACAAATTACACCTTGAAGTTAAGAGCCACCCTAAGGATGAAATCCGTAGACTGGTATATAGCCGATATCGAAATTACTGCAACGATCTTCTACGAAAGCTTAAAAGTGAATTTGAAAATAATGAACTTAATAAAAACTTGCATAACCCTAAAGGTTTATGGAAATCAATTAAAGGAATATGTTCTATAAGTTCTAAAAATAAGGAACCATCGGAATTACTGAGTGTCCCGGGAGCTGACGATAAGATGCACTCGCTGAACGTCTGCAATGAGTACTTTGCTACAGTCGGGGCGAACTTAGCTGACAAAACTTTGTCCAGTATTAACAAATCTGAAGTACTGCTGGCATCAGAATCGCGTAGTTCACTCCAGATCTCAGACTCACTATTTTTATCTCCAACAGATACAACTGAAATAAAAGAATGTATCTTACAACTGTGCGGAGACAAGGCCCCCGGCATCGATGGAATAACTAATTTACTACTTAAACAATTAGTTGATGTTATCGCAGAACCCCTTACTTACATTTTTAATTTAAGTATTTCCATGGGTGAATTTCCTAAGAAATGGAAATTGGCTTCCATTTGTCCAATTTACAAATCAGGTTCGCGTGACGCACCCAGTAATTACAGACCTATCTCGTTGCTGGGTAGTATTTCAAAATTTCTCGAAAGAATTGTGAATAAAAGACTAATGAGCTACATCGAGGCCAGGGGTTTTGTCTCTGATCGCCAGTTTGGTTTTAGGAGCAGTAGATCAACTGAGGATGCCGTTTCACTGTTGACTTCGTTGGTCGTGTCGCACTTGGATAATAATGAAAGAAGCGTTGGAGTGTATCTTGACCTAGCCAAAGCCTTTGACACTGTTTCGATTCCGATATTATTACGAAAACTTGAGAACATTGGAATCAGAGGTTTGGCTCATAACTGGTTTAAAACCTATCTTACGGAACGGAAACAGTGTGTGAGGATTGGAGGTTTGACTAGTGCGCAGATGGATGTCAATTTCGGAGTCCCCCAGGGCAGTGTCCTTGGGCCGACGCTCTTCATTATATACATGAATGATATTCATGATCTACAGCATGACTGTGACGTTTTGTGCTATGCAGATGACACGGTAATCATATCCCATGGCAAGACCTGGAATGATGCCTTTGAGAGTGCCGAGATGTGCCTCAGGAATATGTCTAAATGGTTCCAAAACAATCTCTTATCGCTGAACTTAAGCAAAACAAAATTTATGTGCTTTCACAAAACGTTAGCATCCGCACCACCACCTGCGTCTGCACTAAAATTGCATTTATGCAATTCAGTCCCATCTGGTCCAGTGCATTGCAACTGTAGTGAAATCATTAGAACTAAATCTATTAAATATCTGGGAGTAATAATTGACGATAACCTAAATTTTAAAGCTCACATAGAATATCTCTCTTCAAAGATACGGAAAGTAATATATGTTATGAAATGTCTCCGTCATATTGCTAAACCCGAGATATTAAGAATGGTTTACACATCTTTATGTCAATCTCACGTGACCTATTGTATTAGTGTTTGGGGCGGTGCAACAAAGAGTGCGATGCTTCACGTAGAGAGGGCCCAGCGTGCTGTTATTAAAACCATGCTGAACAGGCCGCGTAGGTACAGCACAGTCAATGTTTTTAGGGATGCTGACCTCCTGAGTGTCCGTCAATTATTTATACTAAAAATAACGCTGATGAAACACAGGAAGGTTCTTGGTTCAGCGGATTATGAAATTATGCTCAGGCGCAGATTGTTTAAGGTTGGCCTACCTCCTGTGAGATCAGCTTTTGCGAGACGGTTCACTCCCTATGTTGAATGCTACATCTACAATAGTGTTATGAAATTATGTAATATTAAGCTTGAAAAATCAGTGAAGGGAGCTAAAGAGGCTTTGTCTAAGTGGTTGAAAGGCCTAACTTATGAGTCCACTGAATCTATTCTTTCTAGTCTTTGATTTTGCGCAATACTTCATCATTTTGATAACTGTTTTAACTTTCATCAGAGTGTACACTTCATTAAACACAAATTTTTGATTAATTTTCTAGATTATCCAATTTTATATTCAAATATTAATTTATTTTAAATGATTATTTTTTATAAATAGTGTCTTTAATTTTAATTTTATTTAATTTATATTTTTTGATGTTAAAGATATTGATTTAATTTAGATATTTCAGCACAGTAACAGTTTTGTGATCAAGTTTGTTTAGCAATTAATTATATTTATTAATTTCCACAATGATGCTTGGTCTAAACAAGCTTTGGTTAAAGTTTTTTGTTTTGACTACCCTACAATCTGTACATAATGTGAATCGTAAATGAATCTGGTTCCCGCGATACAGGCATGCCTAGTGCGGGTACCGTAGTTTATTAAAATGTACAATGTTTCAGCAACAATCTAAGTTGGAAATGTTAATATTTTTATACTATGTTCTGCTGTTTAAATAAATTTTATTTTATTTATTTATTTATTATGACACTGCGCGTATTATGAGGAGGTTCCTCTCTCTTGAGCTCTGACCACTGATGGCTTGGGTCGAGACCCCGTCTCCAGTGGCCCTCTGTTTTTTATATTGTATTTTTTTTTTAAATATAATGTAGTAAATGAGCAAATAAATGAATACTACATAAATAATACCGTTACATATACAAGGGAATTCCAAAATACAATAAAACAAAATACACATTTCAGGAGCAACTACCAAAAACCATTGGATTATTCTAATCATGAAAGAAGTTTATTTGTGTATAAGATTTTGCTCCAAATGAGGTTCGGCGAACATCAAAATAATTTTGGTTTACAAAGGTTTGTCTGTTTCACAGTTTTCTACTGTTTTTAATATTGATTTTTTTGTTGTTAATAAAAATCAAACTACCTAATAATGAATTTGGAGTAACCGGTAACAGTGAGAAATGCTCTGATTCACCTCTGAATGGAGACGCGGAACATACGTAGGTATAGTGGCGCGAGTTAAAACTCAAATGTTATGAAAATGAAATGAACCAGTTGCAATATGTCTAGATGATTATTCAATCTATACTGACTTATAATATTAATCAATTCGAAAACGGAAGTACTGATTTGGATGCGGGAAAGAAATTAAAGTGTATAGAGAGGACATTGGTACTATTCTCGTACATATTTTTTCTCTTCAAGCTGAGTACCACCTAGAATCGAATGGACAAACAATTTTTAGGAAAGTTTAAACCGATGCCAGCAACTTATATGACTTGTAGCCGGTTTAATGTTCTAAGTTACACATGGTCCGAAGGATCACCATAGCAAATTTAAATGAAAACAAAATAATTGATCACGTAAAATTTGCGTTAAATGTCCGGTCTCTAGGTTATAGTAAAAGAGTGATGTTGAATGTCTTTGGATTTTTGGATAATGTAGGTAGGTAATAGGTATATTTTATTTTAGTTAAGGTATTCGAGTAAATTTCTGAATCTAGAGGTATACTAATTAAACATTAGAGTATTATTTTGTAATTAAAGTGGGGATAATTTAAATAATGTTTTTCAGACTAATAAATATGAATATTGTAGCAGATGCGTATGCTCTGCATGATGGTCCATACTTTCTTACACGACGTCAAGATTTCGCTAAAGTGAATGGTCGACAAGTAAATAACATAAAATTTATTATTTGTAAATGAAATTAGGTGTTAGTTATTATATTTTTATTAGATACTATAGAGATTTTTTTTTGTGACGGGAGGAAATCGCCGATCTTCCACTCGCGAGTGGGTTATGTGGGGGTTGAACCGCACTAAAACCTCCCTTCGCTCGACGTCCGATCTGGTAGGGGTGACAGGACGCGTTCGCGATTGTCGCTCACGTATCGCCCCGACTATAGAGATAATAGATAATAGACAAGGTAAAGTAAAATGAATTAATTATTGTAACTAATTATATTACTCTGTTTTCAGATATTATACTACAACTGGATTGGACTTCGAAATATATTTAAATTACAACCGATAAATGTAATAAATGAATATTTTGGATCCAGGGTAATGTAATTAAATGTGAACATAGTGTCTACTTTTTCTCTTTCAGTGATTATAATATTATATCTATTAATCCTGATTTTGTGTTCTTCAAATGACATTATTATCTTCAATTTCAGATTGGATTTTACTTTGCATTTTTGCAATTTTACAATCTGGGACTTGCTATAGCTTCATTGGCAGGAATCATTATTACAGTTATCGGTGTCATCGACAAATCATACGAAACTGTTTAGTAAGTTAAATTCAGAATAATTTTATAATCTTATTGTAGTGACAAAAAAGTAGTATAATCTAATTGATAACATTTTAAAAAGTAACTAGCCTATACCATACCGCACAAAACGTGAGAAAATAGTCAATCTCATGGTAGACGTACAGGGATTCACAATAATTATAAATTATTAATTATTTGTCGACAAAATAGCTCAACGGGCCGCATTCCGTCTACCATTTGGTGTCATTTAGCTTAAACATTAGGTACCGACGAAAATAATTCCAAGTGATTATGGATGATTTCCCTATTTTAGCAGTGCCATATAAATGTTATAGACCTAAATTAAATGACGTAGTTATGCGCGTAAATATCTCAGTTGTAGTTAATTATCTTAGACGATTATAGTATACCTATGATTATGATGATCTAATACAGGATGGATCTGTAACTTTGTTTTGTGTTGTATTTCGACAGGTCATTCACCCCACGTCAGATTGTCCAAAATTATAGATCCACCCTGTATAAGAAGATATGTTAAAATAGAAGCGGAATACGTTTACACTCCCACATTAATCATTGTATAATTATACATACTGTTACATTACTCCACATAAATAGTAGTCAACGTACCTTTACACTAGAGATTTAGTCTTCCTGGAAAAGTAACTTTGAGTTTTTTAACCAATTTTAGTCAAGATGTTTGTCATCCCAAAGAAAACTTAACAATGTGCACGAGATGTAACAGCTACCTTTCTTGTCCGTTCCTTAACTTAAAAGATTCATATTGTTTTGGTGCGAAATTAGTGAACGTACTTGACAACGGGTTTTTGATTTACTACTGCATCTTTATTATGCTGTGGGGCGAGTATTCAGAATATTTATTGCTATCTTAATTTAGTTTTGATGAAACTTCAATTGTCGTCATTATTTTATTTGGTAGTTCCCATTATTTATTGCATAGTAGATAAACTAGCTTCCGGATAATTGTCAGTGATTACCTTCGTTCGTGGACTTCTGCAATGCCAGGCATTAAGGAGCCGTTTCCAATTGCCTACCATACCGGAATTTCTTAAACCTCATTTAACGAGGGGCAAGTCTTAGCACTCCGAGAAGAAACGATTCCATAAGTAATATAAAAAGGAAATCTTTATGTATAGTAAAACTACTTAATAACTTCTTCCATCTATTGGTAGGTAATCTGTACTAGACTTCGATGTTCCGTGCGTTCTAAACATAACATTAAAGAATTTTTAAATTTTTTCTTAGGTTAGGTAGCACTAGGCACTATCATAGAGGGCGGCGCGACGGGGAAGAGTGCCGAGAGCGTAACTCGTCGCGCCGTTTCTTATAACCCCGTGCTGGGTTCTGGCCTCAGCCGGGGTTCGGAAGCTGAGTGTGAGCGATTGGAGGTTTTAGTGACGTTCAACTCCCATATCCAACCCGCCACCCGCGGGGCAGGTGGGAATCCGGTGATTTCCTCCAACTGAAAAAAAAGGCACCAGCACTTTTGAAGATCGGCTATTGGCTGATATGTTTTATTAAAAAAAATCTGCATTTGGGAGCTTTAAAGCTTTGCCAATCTTTTCTCTATTCGTCTATTTTTAGGTCCCATTTTAATGATGTTTTGGAAACGCAGAGAGCTCTATTTACTTTGGTTATGGGAGTTGTCCGATGTTAAAAAGATGGCCTCAATGAGGTATTATATGACACATTTAGATACGTTAACTTAATACAATAAATTAAATGATGATGATGATGATGATTACAAACAATAAACTGCGCGGGTTAGCTAGTAGAAAACTTTTCTGTAATTTCATAAATGTTTTTAAAATCGGAACATTATCTTTAGTCGAATATTTCAAAATTAATATTTTGTTATATTTCAGACCAGAATTTTCAAAGGACTACACCAAACCAGACCAGTCTACTGACACAGGACTATGGAAAGATTATAATACTGGTTTATCTAAATGGGTGCGATGGATAATAACAGCTGCTTTTTTCCTGACATGCGTATGTAATACTAGCTGACCCGCGCAACTTCGTCTACGTTACAAAGGGGTTCAAACAGTTAAACGGTTCAACTTTTTTTTCTGACATTGTATGGAAAACGTACGACTATCGTTGCGGACTCCCATACTATGATAAAACAAATCCGGCCGGCTTGTATCTCTAAATCTGAAAGTGAAAAAGATTTATTTGCAATTTTTCACAACACCAATGGCTCATAACGGTGAAGGAAAACATCGTGAGGAAACCTGCATGTCGGAGAAGGGTTCTAAAAATCCTTTGAAGATATGTGAAGTCCCCAATCCGCACTGGACAAGCGTGGTGGACTATGCCTAATCCCTCTTCTGAGGAGACCTGAGCCCAACAGTGGGCAGTAATGGGTTGGTACAGTACAGTACAGTACAGTACAGTACAGTACAGATAAAACAAATTTTTATCCAATTACCAAAATAAAAGTGGTTCTAAGTTTTATTTCAACAGGTCATTCAACAGTAATGAAGTTTGTTATGATCTTTTTAGATATACTACGTATTTTACATAGATCTCGCATTTATTTACAATCAGTATGATTTGTTTTTTGATAAATTGTCACCTGCCAGATTTTCAAAAAAATTTGAGAAATATATTGGTATAACGGCGTTTGTATTAATCCTCTCAACAATAACACTCTTGTACGGAATGGTAAGTTTTAAACGCAATATTGTTTCACTTTCATATTAAGATGTAAGTTATTAATGATGCATTTCTTTTAGGCATTTTACATATTAGCTGTGATTGTAACAAGAATTGAAAACCATAGAACCGTTGAATCGTACGAACAATCGATGGCCGTGAAAATGGTTACGATCAGTTTTAGCACAACATTCCCAATAATGCTGTACTACGCGTGGTTTAAAGTGAGTTACATCTACTCCATGAACCTTTTAATGACTTTAATAGGTAAAATGTGAGTTTTGTATTGTAACAAGTCAATCTTATCCTAAAATGAATGATTATTAGATCAAAACAATTTATCCTCTGGCATGCTGCTGTTTTGATTAATATTCAGTATATATGTGACCGAAAAACAACAAGAGATGTTTTGTTTTTTAAGATCGAACAAGTAATTTTGGATTTGTATTTAAAAATGTGTATTTTTAACGGACAAAATGCGTTTTTGCGTGTATTTCTTTTTATATGAACTGATTTCAATGTTTCTTTTTTTGTTAGAAAGCAGACATTTTGAGCATTATCTATACATATAAATAATATCATATAAATTTGATAGAGATCTGACAGGTAGATTTTGTGCTATGCTTGAGAAATATCTCGGCGGTCCGTGACGGAAGCGTGGAAGAGACGACTCGCTAACCCCACCTGGGGTCTACGGACCGTCGAGGCGATCCGCCCGATCCTAGATCATTGGGTGGGTCGTGGCAGAGGACGCCTCACCTTCTGGATGGTGCAGATGCTGATCGGGCACGGGTGCTTCGGTCGGTATCTGCACCGGATCAAGGCCGAGCCGACGGCGAGGTGCCACCATTGCGTGGGATGTGACCAGGACACGCCGGAGCATACGCTCGCGCGCTGCCCCGCATGGGAGAGGCAGCGCTGAGTCCTGGTCCAACAAATAGGTCCGGACTTGTCGCTCCCGGGTGTCGCGGCGTCGATACTCGAGAGCGACGAGTCCTGGAAGGCGATGCTCAACTTCTGCGAGTCCACCATCTCGCCGAAGCAGGTGGCGGGGGCTGCGAAAGAGAGAGGCTATACGCCGCTCTCAACTTGCTAACCCGCCGCCGTCGAGCAGGGGGTCGGGACCGGGATCTCGCCCGGATTCTGGCCCCCTAAGAGTTTCGGGTCCCCAACGCATGTGAGTGCGAGCGGGGACCCAAGAAGGTGCCGTGTCTCGCTCAGCACGCCCTTAGCGTTAGAGCATCCGGGGGATGGTCGACCGCGCTCCCCGACCCACGCTGGTTCTGACCCAGCGGGGTATTCCGCGGGAGGGTGACACGCGGTCCCATCTTGGCGGGCTTCGGAAAGCCCGCCGACCGAGAGAGCCGGTGGCCGTATTCGCCGGCGGCTACCGGTTTGGCGTCCGGGGACGGAGCGACGGGAAAGCATGCCGATGGCGTAACGCGTCGCGCCGTCCCTCCAAACCCCGTGCTGGGTTCTGGCCTCAGCCGGGGTTCGGACGCTGAGTGTGAGCGGTTGGAGGTTTTAGTGCGGTTCAACTCCCACATCCTCCAACTAAAAAAAAAAAAAAATGCTTGCGAAATGGAAGTCGTTTTCATTTTTTTGTAATAAAAGTATTATTAATTTGTTCTTTGTTTCTTTTGAGTAGATATGTCACCGGAAAATACGAAGAAATGTCATTAGTTAAGTTCACATGGAACTTAAGAAGTTTCGTACGATAACAAGTGGCAGTTAACCCCTTTAACTTGATAACAGACTTGTTACCTAATTGTTTACCAAATGATAATGTGGGTAAGCGTACTTATTAAAAGCGATTTGGATCTGGCATTGTTTATCAGCATACTAACTTAACACAACCTAAATTGTTGCAAAAATAAGATTACCTTAAATAGAAGTTTGTCGTTTTCATTTTTGTAGTAAAATATTATTTACGTAAGACAATTCTTTGAGTGCTTGTTATCGTACGAAACCTGTTAAGTTCTGCAGAAACTTAACGGAACTTAACAATTGAAATTTTCGTATTTTCCGGTGACAGATATAAGTTTAAAACTATTTATAGAATTAATTTTTATTAATTATTTTACTTTATAGACTGATCGTTTTGTCACACCGTATTTCGATACAGCAATTGATCAATATTACTTCTATGATGATTTTTTATATTACACGGCAGCCCGAAACTGTGGTCCTAACCCGTGTATAGATGAAGTATTTATGTCTCTGACAGTGTTATTTTTGTACAGACAAATTTTATCTAAATTATTTTTCTTCTGCAAGTAAGTACCTACAGTCTTGTCTTGTCTGTATCTTGGCGTTACGAAATTATCAATGATATTTTTGTATGGTAGACCTCACAACTACAATAGTCTTGCCAATAGGTACTTTCAAGCGAGAGATGGAAAAAGACACTAAAAAGTATAATTATAAGAACATTTTATAAAAAATAGCACGTACAAGTTTTAGTATAAATAATACTTGAAATATTTAGTTATATTTTAGAATTAAATATCAAAATCGTAAATGTTAGAAATATTAATTTTAACATCGTAATTTTATTCAGGTGGTCTAATAATTTAATATACAGTCGTTATAACCTATTAAATAAATAAATTCAATTATCTTTCATACTTTTGCAGGCTTGATACCGCCTTTATAACTACCATTTTCTATTTTCATATCTTTAAGCGCAATACACAGAACTAAACTCATTTGACTTAGGCACCAGGAGGTATAAAAATAACACAATATTATTTTCTAAAAGGTTTTTGGTGCTTATTACTCAAATCCTATTATTGCTATTTATTTTGTAACATTCTAATTAAATTGTTATGACTTTTAAATCCCATCTCTATTTCTGTCACAAGTATTAGCAATACTATTATAGGTGTGCGGGCCACGATATACCTACTAATTGTGAGATCTCATTATTGAATGTCAAAGTTACGAAGGCCTCTGGTCTTAAAATATAGGTAGGCTAAGTATGTATTTTACGCTTGGTTAGTGACTACTTACTTACTTAATTTTCGTCAATATTCTAGAAGCTTGCTCTACACAAGGACAGATTACAATCAAGGTAAAAAAGTAAATACTTTGTACCCTTGCTGGGAAAGGGAGTACAGATTGAAATCTATAACGGAAAGGACACTTGCTTGGAAATATAATTACCTGGGTAAATATTATTTTTAACTTCTATAAGTAATTGAAACGTAAAAAATTCCAGAGATATTTTATTGATTTAAGATCATTTGCAAACAAAGAAACATAAAATTGAATGGTGCCGGGACCAGACATTCGGAAGACGATAATTTGGCTGAAGTTAGAGGCACCTACAATAGAGAATGCACTTGGTATTAAATTAATCACTGTACAAAGCGAAAGAAACACTACAATACCCATAACATAAGTTAAATCTTATCATGGGTGCCAGTGTTCAACTTCGTGTTGTGATATAATAATATTAATATGTTTATTTATAATGATGTACATTTTTGCGTGTTGTGAATAAATAAATAGAAACAATGTATTAAGTAATTTTTGTAACACTGTGATACTAGATAGATAAGAAAATTGATATGTTTATATTCGCATGTGCAGTATAATATTTTTAGAGAAATTATCTTCGCTTATATTACATGAAAATTAATAAATTAATTAACGTTTTAACTCTCAATTTTATTTCAGCGTTGCAGTTTGGATTCGTAACCTTATTTGTTGCCGCTTCGCCTTTGATACCATTATTAGCATTGGTTGTTAATCTACTGGATATAAGGTATAAGGAATTATGATAATATAATATTGTCATTAGTAGGTGTAAGCATAAGGATACTAATAGTTCAAGATTCCCGAGCGTTCTGACATAATTTATTTTCACATGGATGAAACCTTCACGACTTAATAGTAGAGTCTAGTATACTTTAAATACCTGCCTACTTGTGGAGCTTGCCCTGTGACACCTGGGCAGGTTGAGAACAGAGCGATGATAACTCGTGACAGCTTTGAAGATCTTATATCTGATGTACACTTAGAACTTTCGATTCCTGATACAACTGCTTCGTAGGATATAAGAGTGGCTTCCGCAGTATTACTTTTAATACAGCTCTTTGAGCTCTTTCGAGAAATATTAATGTACTTTTAGTCACTCCCCCCAAACGCCTATGCAGTATCCGATTATTGACTGGAAAGTGCAGAATAGACCAGAAGAAGTATATCCTTGCCAGCACCGTCCCGCAATAGTTTCATGAGATGTATCAGTTTACGTGTGCGACCCACAACCTGTCTGATGTGATCCTTAAATGATAGCCTCTCATCCAACACCACTCCCAAGTATTTAATATGAGGAGTACGCTCAATCGATGGGCAAGTGCATCCAACCCCCTTCAAAACACGGCAGCTATGTGGCAGCAGTTTTGTGAAAACAAAGAAATGATGTTTTCTGTAGATTTATTCGTCATCATCATCATCATCATCAGCCTATAGACGTCCATTGCTGGACATAGGCCTCCCCCAAACTTCGCCACAACGACCGGTCCTGCGCCAACTGCATCCAGTGACCTCCCGCAATTTGACCAGATCGTCGGTCCATCTTGTGGGGAGTCTACCAACATTGCGCCTACCGGTTCGTGGCCGCCACTCCAGAACTTTTCGGCCCCACCGGCCATCCGTTCTTCGCACAATGTGTCCTGCCCATTGCCACTTCAAAGATGCAATTCTTCAATTCAATTAGATTTATTGTAAGCAGATTATTATCCAGCCATACTCCCACTGCCGATAGTCCTCTCTCTGTCTCAGCAATAGATCGATAGTTTTGGAACAGATATCCTAATTATTCTAATTATTGTAAGCGTAATAATACTCAAAATTCTTTAATCTTTTCATCATTTGAAACAGGTATAATGCGAAACAGTTTCTTTTGACTTCACGAAGGTCTTTACTGGTTGACCGGTCTGGATTAGATGTGTGGACTACTATTTTGGTGATGATTTCGTATGGATCCATTATAACCAATGTAAGCTTACACATATTGATTAACTTGTTGTGAGTGAAGAGCGCCTTAGACATTACATCCACCCATACAGAGTGGATCTGTAACTTTTTACCGGTTGAAGCGGATTGAGTGACCTGTCGAAATACAACTTAGCTCAACTTAGAACATTTTTTTTATTTTTGGAATCGGTTCAACTTTTTCTCAATATCATATGGAAACCTACAATGATAGTCGTACATACATCATACGAAATTGAAAAGTAAAGTTGAACCGATTCCAAAAGTAACAGTGGTTTTAAGTTGTATTTCGACAGATCACTCACTTCAGCTGGTACAAGGTCCCATGTCCCATCGTGTACACTTTTTTCTTGATAATGAAGTTTTAATAATAAAAGTAGTCTCACATTTAGTTCAGATTATATTGCAGAGGAAATTTTTAACAATAGATTAGGTTCACTAGCACTCATCACTATCCAGTCAATAAATTTACATTTTCTTTTTCAGCCTGTTATAATGGCTTGGTCATCAAGATTTATTAAAAGAAGATTTTATTTAAACCTTCATAAGAACATGACAGGGTTTTTCGCGTTTACGATATCTAAAGCGGTTACGGAAGTAGGTTACATTGCGTTTTAATTGAAATAGTTACTTCTAACTAGTCATGTTTATTCTGAGCAATACTTACTTACCTGGGTAATATCAGTATCGCTACAGGAGAGAAAATAGTGATGCCACTTTAAAAGAACCAATTATATTTGTAGAATATTGTGCGTAATTAAACACATTAACTAAAAGAGTTTTAGCTGGTGAATATAATGTTGAATAGTGGACTGTATGTTAAAGAAATTTATAGATATTCGGTGTGAAGTAATATTCGCTCCTCGTCCAATAATGTGGTAGATAGCAGCACTCCGCTTACCTTAATATTATTGCAGTCTTCATATGTAGTCTCGTGGTATGATGTAGAAGGTGGCAATGATGATCAAACTTATTCTTTTTGTTGTAGATTCAATTATGTTATGTTTATTCGGAACGTCCGATTATATATTTTTTAAGCTTTTTTCGTTGTTACGTCAAATTGTCTTTTTCTTCTTCAATCGAGTAGGCCACGCTTTGGTCAAGATGGCCGCGGTCGGCAATTCTTACCGGCCAGTATCATGCCTCACGGAAGCGGTTGGTCGTGAAGACGTCACTCTTCTTCTATACAATATATTAGGTAGTGGAGTATCGTCGATTACTCGAACTATCCACCGTAAGTCGAACGAGGATCGAACAAATATACCTATTAGTGTGCTAAATGAATTGAGGAAAATTAACACTGTACGATTGTATCATGTCAGCATGTAGAGTAAGTATTGTAATTACCTACGCTCAATTGGGATTCTATGATATAGATATTGCTCAGTTCGATCGTGGTATTCATTCCTGATGTTTCAGTTCCGTGTATTATTTGGCTACAGTAGGTATTAGTTGGGTTGTGTTTGCCAAACCGTTTATTTTTCCTTACGATTTCCGTAATTCCTTTTACTTTTTAGGATTATGGAGATGATGAAGAATACAACGCGTACGAGGGATACAAACCCAAAATTTGCTACTTCCCAGGTAATACTGATTGCTGCACTAGCTAGTAATAGGTACTAGTCTCAGTGTCTAATTTACACTTTTGATTGATCCAACTTTTAACCCTCTTAGCATATTTATATGACCTCAATAATCGGAATTTATCGATACCTACCCATGTCGCAAATTTCTCATATAAAAGAACTAAATTTTTAATGTTTCAGAATATGAATAAGATTATGAAATCTTATTTTTTTTTGTGTTTAATTTTTATGATTAACATTTATTATTGTCTTCGACATCGCTTCGTGTGAGTTGGCTGCTTAATATTTTTTATAGTCTAATATACAATAATCTAATATAACAGGTATGATGATGTATACACCTGATTATGATAAAAAATATCCATATACTAACATCTGGTATTATTCACCTAATCAAGTACCACTGAATTATCATTTTCGTGTCAAAGTTCAGGAGAACGCTTTTCTTGTAAAATTTCAGGTTAGAATAAATTCATCTTCTTGATTGTTAGTCTTGTTTTCTTTTATTACAAATTAAATGGTGTTGGAGTAATATGCCTTCTCTCTCCAATCTCTCGCGGCGCCACACTGTATAATATCTACAACTATTTTTCTTTCAGTATGTTGGATTGATGATCGTTTTACTGGCGCAATATTTGATTGCTGGAGAGTCTCGTGATATAGAAGACAGCATACAGATTGAAAATCAATTAAAGGAAGCTTACATGACGGCGGTGGATAAACCTTCACAACCAGCATCTGATTTAAAATGACAATTACATTTTTAGAAAAATATTGATCATTGATTTGCAATTTAAGAGCTATCTAAAGTTCATATTTTCAAAAGTCTTCAAATATATTTGATAAGTTTTTTTTTAATAATTTTTGGTATGAAAATTAAAGCATTCGTGTTTCGGCTTATGTGGTTCTTATTCTTTACTTCTTACTTTGCTTGGGGACTTCACATATGTTTGAAGGGTAATCGTGACTTTTCCAAAATGCAGTTTTCTACGCGATCATTTTTCTGCTGGTTTAGCTAGGGGTCGCGAGGTTGTTTGAATATTCGCGAAAGAAGAAGCGGTCACAAACAGATTTATGTGATACAACCTTTCAGTCATGCAGGCTTTTTACAACCCTATTGCTATCGGCTTCCATTTCGCGTGCGTCAAGTTTGCAGGCACACAATAGAATTTGTTGGCGACAGGCTCACTCATTGCTATTTACTTGTGACGTCAGACCTTAGACTGTAGGTAGTTTTAAGTTTATTTATAAATTTACATTTAGTTTTATTTTAAGTAGGTAGGTGATAATAAAATAGAAGCCATGTTCGATACAAACTAGCGGGCGCGTAAAACGACTTGCGCAACATTGTACGTTATTAATTCGATCTATTAGTTTAAAAGTATAAAATCTGTGTAATCTCAATAAATAAAGTGATTCCTAACTGTGTGTGTATATATTTCGTGCTCGGCTGACCCAGAACATCCACAAAAAGTGGTCCATCGAGACGGATCATCATGTTCCACACACCGCCTCAACCGAGCTCTGGAATTAGCCGTGTACGGGATAATGAAGTGCCAGCTAGCATAAAACATTTCAAAACGCCGGCACCTTCGAGTACAAAAAGCGAAAACAATAAATCACGTTCTACGACGTCATCAGCAAGGTATCGACGTTCGCAACTGGTCTTGGAAGCAGCCAAGAAAAAAGCACAGATACAAATTGACCTAATAGATCGACAGCTGGAAGCAGATTTAGCCGAATTACAGGAACCTCTCGAAAATTACAGTCCACACAAAGAAGGATCTTGTGCTAAGCAAGATGTGGAACAATGGCTCGAACGGAGTCGCCTAGATATGCAGTCCATCCACTTTGATGGTTTACCGACGGATGAGCTGCAACCGGCAATGGCCAAGGCGGCAGATACCGTTGCTCCAACCCCACCTGTAGCAGCGTGTAATACAACGGCACCGATGAAAAAATCTGGCGTCACGGAAATGGTACAGATGTTGGCAAGCGCACTCCGGGACCTCGCACCTGCCACTACGTCATCGAACAACAGCAACCTGTTAACTCGTCTGTGTACACCCAAGGAATTACCACAGTTCTCAGGCGAACCATTGGAGTGGTTGCAATTTAAGCAGGCCTACAATGAATCTACCGAGGTTTGCAAGTTCAGCCCTCAAGAGAACATGTGGAGACTGAGGAAGTGTCTCCGCGGTGCAGCATGGGATGCCGTGTCTGCATTATTCATCTCTGCAGCATCACCATCCAAAGTCATGTCCACATTAGAACTGCGATTTGGAAACCCCGAATACCTAATTTCCAAAATCATCGCAGAAATCAAGAAATTACATCCGATGTCTCACGATTACCACAAAGACATAGTGCAGTTTTCTGTGAAAGTGAGCAATCTGGTCGAAGCAGTGCGAGCGGTCGGACATAAGAAGTACTTACAAGGTATGAGTGTTGTCTCAATTATATTGTCTAAATTCCCACCAATATTATTATCAAGATGGTCCGACTACAGTTTTCCGCTCATAACCACTCAACAAAAATCAAGAATAATAATTTTATCTGATTTCCTGAACGAAGAAGCTATTAAAATATCAACTACTTCTAATATATATTTTAATAACCCTCGCACTGACCAGTATAAATATAAAAACAACGAAAGTTACAATCGCTCACACACTATGTTATTACAAACAAAACACGAAGAAAGTACGTGTCAATTCTGCCGCAAAACAAAACACAAGCTCACCGATTGTAAAATATTCAAGAAAGCATTACGCAAGACTCGATGGGAATATGTGAAACGCAACGGGCTGTGCTACAAGTGCATAGTGTCTCGACATACGCACGACGCGTGCACCGCGCCTTGCTGCGATAAGTGCGACCGTCCGCATCATCCGCTACTACACATCGACGCTAAGGACGCAAAAAACTACGCGACGGCGACGACTTCGGTGACGACATCGACAACGACACCCTGGAACTCAGAGACGTCCCAGGTGCCCCAGAAGTCATCCTGTGAACCTGTAAATAATAATCAAGTAGTTGCGCACATAAACGCGAGTGAAACAACTGTGTTATTAAAAGTGGTGCCAGTCCGTATACATACGTATAACGGCATAGTTAATACATACGCGCTGCTAGACGACGGATCTACAGTGTCATTAATGAGTGCGGGGCTAGCGAGACGCGCGGGTGTGACCGGCCGATGTGAAACTATGCGAGTGCGCGGCGCTTGGAATGATGAAATTGTTTGTAAATCGGTAATCGCTAACGTAAATATATCTAGTATGGACAATAAGGTTTATAATATTAAAATACGATGTGTCGACAACTTAAATTTGCCTGTTCAATGTTATTCTATTCTTAATCATAAAAATGTTAATCATTTACAAAATATGTTAGTTTCTAACGATGTAAAACCTGAGATACTTATAGGACAAGATAATTTTCATTTGTTGTTACCGCTTGAGGTGCGTTTAGGTAATAATAATGAGCCGTCCGCCACATTAACTCCCTTAGGTTGGTGTGTTCATGGCACAGTGCGGGCGACGCGGGTCGCGCGCGCTCCTTGCGTTGGTTCGAATCCAGGATCGAGCCACGCAACTCTGTGCGTGAATACGAACGACGCCGCTGATGTTGCCGCTCCTGCTGTCACCGATGAGGTTCGTTGTTTGCAGAAGTTGCATGAAGAAGTGCGACGGTCGTTCACACTTGATTCCATTGGAATATCAGGTAAGCCTCGTCAAAATATTTTTGACACGTACGCCGTCGCTCAGCTGGAGGCGACCGCAGAGCTCATTGATGGGCGCTGGTGGGTCGGCCTGCCGTGGAGAAGTGACGTCGGTACACTGCCTGATCTTCGTTCCAATGCTGAGAGGAGGTTGCGGGGACTCGAGAGAAAAATGAAACGAAATGAGGAGTTTTCTAACAGGTATCAAGAAAGAATTAAACATTTATTAGATAATAATTATGCAGAAAAGGTTACCGTTGCTCATCCCGCGTCAAGGACGTGGTATCTACCACATTTCGGGGTGGACAACCCGAATAAGAAAAAATTAAGATTAGTTTTCGATGCTGCTGATGAGGTTTATGGTAGAAGTCTCAACCACTATTTGCTCAAGGGACCCGACTTACTACCATTACTACTTGGTATTATGTTACGATTTAGAGAAAACGTTGTCGCGGTAACTGGGGACATTAAGGACATGTTTTTAAGGGTAAAAATACGTCCTGAAGATCAAAGTGCGTTTAGGTTCTTCTGGCGAGACAACTCCGCCGACCCAATAGATACCTATACAATGACGTCACTCATATTCGGAGCCAGCTGTTCACCTTTCGTAGCACAGTTTATTAAAAATCTTAACGCGCGTCGATATGAGTCATCGATGCCGACCGCAGTGAATGCAATACATAACTCGCATTACGTTGACGATTATATAGATAGTTTTGCTAATGACGAAGATGCGATACAAATGGTAAAACACGTTTCTTTTATTCACAATAGCGGCGGATTTGAAATGCGTAACTGGACTAGTAATAGTGTTGCTGTTTTAAATAGTGTTCCGAAGGAGACGCTGGGTAGTACTGCGGTCAGGTTTAAAGTCGATACAGACTATCAAGGTGAACGAACCTTAGGACTTATTTGGTACCCTAACGAAGATAAGCTCGGTTTCGATCTCACCTTCAAACGTATTCCAGAAAATATTATTAGCGGTAACGAAAGGCCTACCAAAAGAATTATGTTACAAGTAGTTATGTCAATTTTTGATGTTTTCGGATTTCTGGTGCCATTCACCATTCAAGGTCGTCTGATGCTTCAGGATACGTGGCGTCAAAATGTAGGTTGGGATGACGTCATTAATGACTGCATCTACGATAGATGGCGCAAGTGGATTGAGTTGTTGAAGAAATTAAATAAAATTTGCATTCCTAGGTGCTACTTGCAAAGTGAGAGCGAGAACACGGGCGAGAGCGAGACAGCAAGAGAGGCGGATAGCGTAGCGGACGTAGCGGTCGAGACCTTCGCTACGGCTACGAGCTCCACGACGAGCAGGCGGGCTACGAGTGCAGACACTGTGACATATACTGGAAACGCAAGTACAACTACAAATAAATATGATGACTTGCAGCTGCATACATTTTGCGATGCATCTGTTAAAGCAATGTGTACTGTGGCATACTGGCGTTGGCGCAGTAATGGGAAGGTTTGCGTTGCATTTATAGCTAGTAAATGTCGCGTCATGCCAGTAAAACCTCTGACCATTCCTCGCGCAGAACTGCAGGCGGCCGTACTCGCTGCTCGACTTGCCGATACTGTGCTCAAAGAACACAGATTAGTACCGGAGCAAAAATATTTCTGGACCGATTCTACTACGGTTTTGCAGTGGATTCGGAATAACACTCGTTCATATAAAACGTTCGAGGCTAACCGTTTAGGAGAAATTGATGAGCTCACTCGCATCGCGGAGTGGAATTATGTACCTACGAATTTAAACATAGCCGACTTGGGAACCCGAGAGGAATTTGATCAGACCATATTTGAAGGTCAATGGTTCTCAGGTCCCGATTTTTTGCATAGACAACAATCTTCGTGGCCCATAGATATTGTGGGGTCAACTACTGGGGATGTGAACGCGGAATATGTAACTGTTATACATAGATCGTCCATTGATTTACCGGTACCAAATCCAGAGCACTTTTCATGTTGGTTGCGCTTATTGCGCGCCACAGCTGTAATGTTAACATTTATAAACAGATGCAGAGGAGTCACATGTGAAGTGGATTGCGACGCTATGGCTCGAGCTGAGGTACTCCTACTGAGAAAGGTTCAAGCAGACTCATTCGCCAATGAGATATCTGCAATAAAAAATAAAAAATCTATCTCACGGGAAAGTAAATTACTTACCTTGTCACCCTACATCGATGATGACGACCTGCTCCGACTTGGTGGCCGTATTGATTCCACTTCCGGCGTTAACATAGAGGTAAAAAGACCAATTATATTAGAGGGAAAGCATGCTATTACGCGACTGCTTGTTAAACACGCACACATCAAAGCTGCACACGGAAATCAGGAGATGGTCGTGAATAATCTGAAACAAAAATACTGGATTATTAGAATGAGACCAACGGTGAAACAAGTAGTGTCAGCATGCATGCTGTGTCGAATCAAAAGATGTGTACCTGAAATACCCAGGATGGGAGACTTACCTGCGGGTCGAGTAGCTCACCATCAGCGACCATTTACGCACTGCGGATTGGATCTGTTTGGTCCAATGGAAGTGTCAGTAGGGAGATCGAGACAAAAAAGGTGGGGTATTATTTTCACCTGTCTCACAGTACGTGCCATTTCCTTGGACACAGTCCATTCGTTAACGACCGACTCACTGATCATGGCAATACGCCGCATGGCGTCGCGACGTGGTTGGCCTAGTCACTTGTACAGTGATAACGGAACTAATATGAGGGGGGCAGATAAAGAGTTGCGCGAATCTATGAAAGAAATAGATATCGATGCTCTGAAAACAGTCGGAGCTAACAACGCTATGAAATGGCACTTTGTTCCTCCGCTAACACCTCACTGGGCAGGAGCGTGGGAGCGTTTGATTCGCAGTGTGAAGACGGCTCTGCGAGTTGTACTCAGGGAACGTGCTCCACGAGATGAAGTGCTGATGACGTTCCTTGCTGAAGTGGAAAATATAGTAAACAGCCGACCGCTGACTCATGTTTCTGTCGATCCTCAAAGTTGTGAAACGTTAACCCCTAATCATTTTCTTTTAGGGACATCTAGCCAGTTACCACAACTTGGCATCTTTAACGAGTCTGATTTAGGTCTAAGGAAACAGTGGCGCAAAGCTCAAGCATTGGCAGACATGTACTGGTGCAGATGGGTCAAAGAAGTCTTGCCTGATTTACTTCCACGACGAAAGTGGAACGAAGAGGTAAAGCCTCTGCAGGTAGGTGATCTTGTATTTATTGCCGATCCAAACAGTCCACGGAATACTTGGCCGCGAGGTGTTATTCAACGTATTTTCCCTGGTAAAGACGACAGGGTACGATTGGTCGAGGTAAGGACTAGGACTGGCGTTTGGAGGCGGTCAGCGGCACGTGTCGCTCGCATTTCTGTCATGGAGTAAGTAGTGCTGTTCCAGCACTAGGGTGGGGAATGTTGGCGACAGGCTCACTCATTGCTATTTACTTGTGACGTCAGACCTTAGACTGTAGGTAGTTTTAAGTTTATTTATAAATTTACATTTAGTTTTATTTTAAGTAGGTAGGTGATAATAAAATAGAAGCCATGTTCGATACAAACTAGCGGGCGCGTAAAACGACTTGCGCAACATTGTACGTTATTAATTCGATCTATTAGTTTAAAAGTATAAAATCTGTGTAATCTCAATAAATAAAGTGATTCCTAACTGTGTGTGTATATATTTCGTGCTCGGCTGACCCAGAACAGAATTTTAAGTTTTTGAATAGACCAAAAAATTTTATATATCAAGAGGACTTATGTCAGATTAGGAATGAATGGAGAGAGAAAACATATTGCTCCGACCCCATTTGAATGGTATAAGGTTCAGATAAAGAAGAAGAAGACGAGCAATATAAAGTGCTACTGTACTTTAAAAGTTGATAGTCAACACGTACCTGCCAACTTTACGTCAAAGATAGCAGGAACGTAAGAAATACGCATAAAATACCTATAGTCCGAGAGCTACTGTCAAATTTTGAGCAGGTATATGAGGCAAGTTGAGAACTTGGTTGATAATCTATACAAATATTATAAAGCTGAAGAGTTTGTTTGTTTGTTTGTTTGTTTGATTGCGCTAATCTCAGGAACTACTCGTCCGATTTCAAAAATTCTTTCAGTGTTGGAAAAGGTTCTAGGCTATATTTTATTTTCAAAAACATTAGGGATCCGTATGAAAATATCGAATATGTAACACAAGGTGAATAATCCAATACCTATTTATGCGTACGCTACAAAAACTATTGACAGTAGAACAAATTGATGTACTACGGGTTTTTAGGTCTTAGTAAGACAAATAAAAAAGTCCGCAACAGCATATATTTAACTATCATAGTTTAGTCACAATAACCGCTTTTATGTTTATAAAATTAATATTTCGTCCCGAGATTGAATTTAACGTTGATTGAGTATCGTTATATTAACCCTTATCCAAATTAAGTATTATATTATCAAGAGTATTAATGTAGAAGTAAATTATTTTTTGTTTTATTCCAATCGGACTTTTCGTTTAGAAGTTATCACGAGTATAAAACGCAATGAATATGTGGGTGCACTTCGGGCCGCGCAAATAATAACGCGACGGCATTACGAGTACTGTTTGAACCCCTTTGTAATGCAGACGAAGTTGCGCGGGTCAGTTAGTTCTCCTTATATACCCCAACTCGGAAATGCACACCTGGCTGCTGAGTAGCGGGGCTAAACGGACCCCTGCAGTTTTAAAGTACTTAGTATTTTTTTAATGTAGGTACGTAAAATTATCAGGCCAGAAACAAAAACTATTATGAAGCTCGTACTAAACTATTATGCATCTCTATAATTGAATCATTGAGCACCTACTTGTTTTAGGATAAATAATACTTGAAATAACTTAATTATATTTTAGGATCAAGTTCCGAGAGCGGCGCGACGGGAAAGAGGAACCAAAAAAAAGGATCAAGTTCCAAAATGTTATTGATTTTAGCATCGTAATTCTATTCGGGTGGTCTAATAATTTAATACGCAATCTTTATAACTTATTCAATAATTTGATTCTTATTTCGTTCATACTTTTACAGGCTTTATTTACATATTTCAGCGCAATAGGTACATATAACTAAACTCACTTGACGTAAGCACCAGGAGGTATATACAAATATGTAACACTTCCATTCTCAAACATAGCATAATGTTCAAAATGTATTTTTTGTAACAAAAAAGAATCATCGAAATCGGTTCATATAAAAATAAATACACGAAAAACGCATAGCAAATTGTGATATTTTGTCCTTTAAAAATAAACATTTTTAAAGTACTTTTTTGATCTTTATAAAAGGGGATCTATATGGGACCTAAGTTCAACCATCACCTTTCATCTGACACCAGAATCATTCAAATCGGTCCCAAACTAAAGTTATCGAGGAACATAAAAAACAAAAAAAAAAAATAAAAAAACATACAGACAAATTCTTTTTGGAAGTCGGTCAAAGATTTTTTGAATTGTCCTTTTTTAACCTGTGATGTGGGCAAAAGAATGACATTATGTCGGATGACAATAGTGTTTTGTTGTTAGAAGTTTATGGTGTGAAAAATAAGCATCACGATACTTTTCAACGTATTTTCACGAAAAATTTCAACATATTAATTGGAACAATTATTGTCATTAAATATGGACAAAGAATATTGTAGAAAATTCAAATATTTTCGAGATATTCCGTCAATGGAGGTGAGCAAATTAATATGTACTAATCTATCAAGTCGCTTTTTGTTTTCAATCAACTTACAATACAAATTATTATAATATCTGAGATTGACTCTCATACGTCTGTAGGTTCTTTCACCTTTTCAGAAGGTCTACCCTACACTTACCTTGCTTTTGTGAGCTCAAATGAATATTTTTAATGTAAGTCAAAATAAGCCCAAACTCGATGAGTCGACGACTTTCCGTTGTCAAGATAAATTGCTGGGGGTTTCAATTATTTGGTGGTGGGGAAGCAAGTACCCCTTCCAAGTTGATCCAGTAAAAATGAAATATAGGTTTTTGAAATGAAATATACCTTTTTGTACTACAAATTATGATGGCTTTTCTTTTTCAAACTTGGTATTAGTAAATAAAAAAATGATAAAAACTTATAATCTACTTTGCTATTGACAAAATATTTTGTGACGTAAATAAGTAGATAGTTTATACCCTACCCCAGTAATAATAATTATTATACCGTAAATAAGTGTTATTATATTAATAGTGTAGCGAGGAAGTCGAAGACGAGCAAAGCTGTCATAAAATCAAACTTTATAATTTCAATATACTCAATAAAGATACACAAGTTCTAGAGGAGTTAACTAGAAAATCGTCGTCAGCAACAGAAGAAACTGAAACATCACTTGAGTTAACGGAAACTGTAAGAATTCTTCATATCATTATTTATTTATCAAAATGGGATGTAATATACGATAGCGACATTAGTTTACATTAATACTATAAACAGGAAAACTTTATTTGTTTGGTTGTAATGAATAGGCTCATAAACTACTGAACCGTTTTAAAAAAAATCTAAAGCTGCATGATCCACGACACTCAACGAATAACATATCTAATAGGTTAGATTTTATTTTGAAAAAAAAAAGAACAGTACAAACTACTTACTATTTAGTTAATAGGTGCTTCATTAAAATTAACCAGAGTAGAAAAAAATATGAAAATAAAATGAGATAAACCGATATAGTATATAAATAAATTGATAAGAAATGCAATTTTATAGTTTGAAACATACGCCTTCACCGGGATGTTTCGGGATAATAAGAGGCGCATCGACTTAATGTTAGTTATACCTGACAATAACAGTCAAGAAGCAGAGGAACACAGGATTAATTTTCTTTTGAACATTGTTAAAACTGGTTTTGAAATTGAACTTGAGTACGGTTTGGTAAGTATTCAATAATTGGTATCTATCCTTGCGTTGTTTTATAGCCCTGGAGATCATACCGAACTGATTTTCGATACCTCCGAGCCGAGGTTACATTATAACGACAATTTTTAAAAGCTTTTATCTTGCACTGGATGTAACTACCCATATTATAAGTTCGGGTGGAATCTTGCGAGCTCAATTTGACGAACTTCCCGATTTCCCCGAAACTCGTCGTGTTTGGGCTCTTTTCACCTTTTACTTGTCTTGGCTAGGACTTAGCAGATTTCCTATGAACTCCTGTACCAAATTAGATAGACCGGTCGTATTATTATCAATTCATAATATTTAAGCGATAAGGCCTCCAATTGTCACACTGTATTATTTGTACAAAATCACTATAATTGTATTTCTATGTTGTGTTACAATAAATAATTTTCTATCTATCTATCATAATATTGTACATTTTAGATGAAAAAACATCAAAATTTAGTATTTGTTAAAATTTACGCTCCCGATGGAGTGCTCGACGAGTATGGTGAAAAATTTGGTATAAAGAAATTTTACAAAGCAAGTCACGCTGAATACCTTCCCTCTAAAGGATTTTTCTGTGTAAATCAGGAACGGGCGTGGTTAGAAACTATGAGGTAAACAATAATTTTAATAAGTACATAAATAATACCGGTATATACAAAGGAATTCAAAATACAATAAAACAAAATACACATTTCAGGAGCAACTACCAAAAATCATTGGATTATTCTAATCATGAAAGAAGTTTATTTGTGTATAAGATTTTGCTCCAAATGAGGTTCGGCGAACATCAAAATAATTTCGGTCTACAAAGGTTTGTCTGTTTCACAATTATTACTGTTTTTAATATAGATTTGTAAAACGAAAAATCAATACTAAGTACTTACCTAATAATAAATTTGGAGTACCCAGTAACAGTGAGAAATGCTCTGATTCACCTCTGAATAGAAACGCGGAACATAGGTACTAAGGATGATGCAAATGTTGATTTTTAAACATTGGCACAGCGGTATCTTCCGAAAGTCACCACCCGCTTCCCGCAGGAGACGCACCACGTCCCGAAGCGAAGGTCGCATCGCCAACGATGATCGTCAGCTAGCGCCTCCGCCTCCAACTCTCAGAGCGGCGACCCCGCCAACACACACGCCGACTCAAACGCGATGGTGCGGTATCCGCGGCGCGACTCTAATGATTACGATGCGCTGTTGCCGGCGCAAGTACGGGGCAAAAGTTGCCCGAATACGTGGCTCGGCCCAAACGGGCGCACCATACAGGTCCATCGAGCGCACTACCCCCGCGTAGAGCCACGACCAACGTGTCGTCTGCGTAACAAATGACGCTAAGATCCGTGAGGAGGGCGCCTCTCAGTACCCAGTCATACCCGATATTCCAGAGGAGATGTCCGAGGACGAACCCTTGTGGAACATCGCGCACGACCTGGAACCAGTGTAAGGTCCCACCGTACCGTACGGTACATTCGCCCGATTTGGCTTACTGGTAGGATCCGATCAGCTGGCGGAGATAGAGGGGCACTACATGCCTCTCCAGTACCCCTCAATCACAGACCAGGGCGATTGGCGATGTCGACCGACACCGCCAAGGCCACCCCACCCCGGGATTCGGCCTCCTCCGAGAGGGCCCGGACGCGCAGAATCGCAGTAGCCCGTGGGTAAAGTGACATACTATTTGACGTTTGGTACGTTACTTTTGGACAGAAAATTTACTTTCAATGTCCGGTCTTTTGTTTATAATAAAACAGTGATATTGAATTTTTTGGGTTTTCTATATTTCATCTTTACTAATATTATAAAGCTGAAGAGTTTGTTTGTTTGTTGGTTTGTTTGTTTGTTTGTTTGAACGCGCTAATCTCAGGATCAACTGGTCCGATTTCAAAAATTCTTTCACTGTCGGAAAGTCCATTTATCGAGGAAGGTATAGGCTATATTTTATTTAAAAAAAATTAGGGATCCGCATGAAAATATCGAATATGTAACAAAAGGTGAAAAATCGAAAACCTATTTATGCGTACGCTGCAAAAACTATTGGTTTTTAGGTCTTTTGAAGACAAGCAAAAAAGTCCGCGACAGCATATATCTAACTATCATAGTTTAGTCACAATAACCGCTTTTATGTTTATGAAAATTTTTTTTTCGTCCCGAGATTGAATTTAACGTTAAATGCGTATCGTTATATTAACCCTTACCCAAATTAAGTATTTTATTATCAAGAGTATTAATGTAGAAGTAAATTACTTTTTGTTTTATTCCAATCGGACTCTTCGTTTAGAAGTTATTGCGAGTATAAAACGCAATGAATATGTGGGGCACAGCGAGCCGCGAAAATAATAACTCGACGGTATTGCGAGTACTGTTTTAACCCCTTTGTAACGCAGACGAAGTTGCGTGGGTCAGCTAGTGTTTAATAATAATGTAAGTAGGTACATTTAATTTTAGTTAAGGTATTAAGTACAGTAAATTGCTGAATCTAGAGGCACTTACTAATTAAACATAAGAGTATTATTTTATAACTAGAACGGCAGTTAATTTAAATAATGTTTTTCAGACTAATAAATATGAATATTGTAGCAGATGCGTATGCTCTGCATGATGGTCCATACTTTCTTACACGACGTCAAGATTTCGCTAAAGTGAATGGTCGACAAGTAAATAACATAAAATTTATGATTTGTAAATGAAATTATAGGTTTTAGTTATTATATTTTTATTAGATAGCATAAAGATTTTTTTTTTGTGACGGGAGGAAATCGCCGGTCTTCCACTCGCCTCGCGAGTGGGGTATGTGGGGGTTGAACCGCACTAAAACCTCCCGCCGCTCGCGCTCGACGTCCGATCTGGTAGGGGTGACGAGACGCGTTCGCTATTGTCGCTTACGTATCGCCCCGACTATAGAGATGTTAACATGTCAAGGTAAAGTAAAACGAATTAATTATTGTAACTAATTATATTACTCTGTTTTCAGATATTATACTACAACTGGATTGGACTTCGAAATATATTTAAATTACAACCGATAAATGTAATAAATGAATATTTTGGATCCAGGGTAATGTAATTAAATGTGAACATAGTGTCTACTTTTTCTCTTTCAGTGATTATAATATTATATCTATTAATCCTCATTTTATGTTCTTCAAATGACATTACGAGTATTATCTTCAATTTCAGATTGGATTTTACTTTGCATTTTTGCAATTTTACAATCTGGGACTTGCTATAGCTTCATTGGCAGGAATCATTATTACGATTATCGGTGTCATCGACAAAACATACGAAACTGTTTAGTAAGTTAAATTCAGAATAATTTAAAGTTTTTGTTAATTGAAGTACTTAACTAAAATTTTTAACATTTTAAAAGTAACTAGCCGATACCATAACACAGAACTGTCGAAAGTGCCTGTCGAAACTAGCGAGAGAAAATCGTTAGTCAACCTCATGGTAGACGTGCAGGAGTTCACCATAATTATTAATTATTGGTTGACAAAATAGCTCAACGGGCCAAATTCCGTCTATCTACTGCCATTTGGCCTAAACATTAGGTACCGACAAAAATAGTTTTTTAATTAAGGATGATTTCACTATTTGGCAGTGCCATATTTTTTAGATAAAATGACATAGATTTGCGCGGAATATCTTCGTTACAATTAAATAGAGGATTGTAGAATCTATGATTATGACGTGAACTAATAAAAGATATGTTAAAAATAGAAGCGGCATACGTTTATAATACTACATTAATCATTGTATAAATGGTTATACATACTGTGACATTACTACACATAGATAGTAGTCAACGTACCTCTACCTAGAGATTTAGTCTTCCTGGAAAAGTAACTTTGACTTTATTAACCAATTTTAGTCAAGATGTTTGTCATCCCAAAGAAAACTTAACAATGTGCACGAGATGTAGCAGCTACCTTTCTTGTCCGTTCCTTAACTTAAAAGATTCATATTGTTTTGGTACGAAATTAGTGAACGTACTCGACAACTGGTTTTTGATTTACTACTGCATCTTTATTATGCTTTGGGGTGAGTATTCATAATATGTATTGCCGCTCTTAATTAAGTATTGATGAAACTTCAACTGTCATCATTATTTTGTTAAAATTTGGTAGT
Source organism: Trilocha varians (assembly GCA_030269945.2). Taxonomy (NCBI): domain Eukaryota; kingdom Metazoa; phylum Arthropoda; class Insecta; order Lepidoptera; family Bombycidae; genus Trilocha; species Trilocha varians. Next base: position 5,895,099 of record AP028267.1, on the reverse strand, counting down.
TCCCATTATTTATTGCATCATCATTCATCACTATCATCACTACATATTATAAAACAAAGTCGATATCTGCTGTCTGTCCCTATGTACACATCGGATTTTGGTGCAGTTTTTTTACTAGATAGAGTAATTCTTAAGGATCTTTCATAGGTATATTTTATTTTGAAAATAATTGGGGATACAAAAAAAATACAAAATAGTTTATTAACAGAATTTTACAGACAACTGAAAGATACATTTTTATCAAAGGTCCTTGCACTAGGTCAGACCTGTTTCTATATATATCTGAAAAAAAGTCCGCGAGAGCATAAATCTAACTATCATAGTTTAGTCACAATAACCGCTCTTATTTTCATGAAAATTTTTTTAGCATTTGAAGATTGAAACGACGTTAATTGAGAATCGAGATATTATCAACCCTTATCCAAATTAAGTATTATATTATCAGGGGTATTAATGTAGAAGTAAATTTATTTTGTTTTATTCTAATCGGACATTTCGCTGTCAAATTATCACGAGTATAAAACGCTGTCCGCTAAAAAAATATCGCGAAATCGTTAGTGCTGTTTAAGCCACTTTGTGACGCAGACGAAGTTGCGCAGGCCATCTAGTAGTAGATAAACTAGCTTACGGCTATTGATTGTTATTGATTACCTTCGTTCGACATGTGCAATGCCAGGCATTAGGGAGCCGTTAGTGCCGTTACCTATTGTCTACCATACCTACCCGAATTTCGTAAATCTCATTTAACGAGGGACAAGTCATAGTGCTCCGAAAATAAACGTGCCCATCAGTAAAATAAAAAAACTTGAGAGGTGACATGGGACACCCGAATAGAACGAGGTTCCTTTCGATTAAAAGATATCTTATATTTTTTATTTCCTAACGTAACGCGCGATAAGGAACGTGTTTTAAAAGATTTTGATCATAGCACCATCTAGCTATTATCATCTAAAAGAAAAAAGTGTCGTGACAACTTTTCGTAAGATTTTTTTCCGTCTAGCCCCCTTTCACAACGCGCGATAAGGAACTTCGTTCCAAAAGTAAAACTTTAAATATAGTAAAAATACTTCATAACTTCTTCCATCAATTGGTAGGTAATCTGTAAAATTAAAGCTTTTTTATTGTTAGTAGCTCTAGGAACTATACCTACCAGCATATAACTATATTGAAGATCGGCTATTGGCTGATTTGTTTCATTTAAAAATATTCTGCATTTGGGAGCTTTAAAGCAAAGCCAATATTTTCTTTATTCGTCTATTTTCAGGTCCTATTTTAATGATGTTTTGGAAACGCAGAGAGCTCTATTTACTTTGGTTATGGGAGTTGTCCGATGTTAAAAAGATGGCCTCAATGAGGTATTATATAACACATTTACATAACTTAACTTAGTACAATAAATTAAATGATGATGATGATTACAAACAATAAACTGCGCGGGTGAGCTAGTAGAAAACTTTTCTGTAATCTGATAGATATTCTAAAAATCGGAACATTATCTTCACTCGAATATTTCGAAATAATATTTTGTTATATTTCAGACCAGAATTTTCAAAGGACTACACCAAACCAGACCAGTCTACTGACACAGGACTATGGAAAGATTATAATACTGGTTTATCTAAATGGGTGCGATGGATAATAACAGCTGCTTTTTTCCTGACATGCGTATGTAATATTTACTCAGTTATGTTTGTAATCTATACTTAATATTATAAAGCTGAAGAGTTTGTTTGATAGTTGTTTGTTTGTTCGGACGCGCTAATCTGAGGCCCCTCTGGTCCGATTTGAAAAATATTTTTGGTGTTCTATAGTTCATTTGTCGAGGAAGGCTATTTACCTATACTACAATATATCCCACTGTTGCGAAGTTGCGCGGGTCAACTAGTTGTATAATACAGCTACTGACTTAAAAATATGTTATATTTAACTGTGTTATTTTCGACATTCTATAATGTAAATAATTGATATTTTACTTATATATTCATATTGATTAATTTTTCTGATGCTGATTTGTCTATTAATAACTTCAATAGGAAAACATTCAACAACAGGGTCTTAATTTGATGCTCATTCAACAGAACCGTTACTTATGTTTTAAAGCATTGTGTATCAAATATTGTATGTAACAAGGTGAATGGACGACCTGGTCAAAGCTGCCGAGAGTTACTGGCTGCAAATAGCGCAGGACCTGTCATTATGGTGAGGTTCGAGGGAGGTATATGTCCAGCAGTGGTCTACGAGCTGGTGATGATAATATCAATGTTGCTAGCTACCATTTGATAACCAATCTATATACAGGGTGTCCTAGAAACTACTACTTATTGTTTCATTTATTTAACTTAAACTAATAAAAATAAAGTAAAACCTTAAAGGTAAAATTAATCTTTATTTTCCTGCATTTTGTCCTCAAAATGCTTAAATCTTGTGCTTGTTATCTATCTCATCAACATTAGAAATGTTAGGTAAAGGCAAAAAACCGTTTTTAATCAGATGGTTCATTTCAGTATTTTTCTCGTTATAGCCGATTTTAGCCAAAGTACCACAATTAAGCACTACTTACTTTTTAATGATTGTTTGAGAGTCTCAAGAACTTTTGAGACTTATTTTAAAACCCTACAGTCAACTGTTTAAATTTATAATTTAAAGTTTAAATCATCATTCACCAAAAGTAAATTCTTCAGTTTACATTTAAATTTAAATATTTGTCATTCAAAATTATGAAACTAAGTAATTTAAACATAAAAACACAACTCACGAAGACTGTTTCTTACAAAAAACTTGTAGAAGTCTTATCGTAGTCATAACTCCAAAACTATGAAAAATCGCACAACATAGATGCGGGTGATTTGGTTACCTAAAAGTGTGCTCTATCTCTGGACCATCGCTTGACACTGCTTTTTGGGACACCCTGTATGTAAATTTTTATGTTGGTTTGTGTACGCGACAAAAACTCAAAAGGTTCTGCACCGACTGACAAATAACATAGGCTACCTTTCATTGCGAAAAATAGGGTAAAAAAACGGGTTATAGAGTTCACGCAGACTCACCTCATAGTATACAATGGCAGGAAGCTAGTTGCCGCATAAATTAATATTTGAGAGATTAATAAATTTATATGTAATGTTATGAAGTTTATGATCTTTTTAGATATACTACGTATTTTACATAGATCTCGCATTTATTTACTATCAGTATAAATTGTTTTTTGATAAATTGTCACCTGCCAGATTTTCAAAAAAAATTGAAAAATATATCGGTATAACGGCGTTTGTATTAATCCTCTCAACAATAACACTCTTGTACGGAATGGTAAGTTTTAAACGCATTTTTTTGTTTACCACATTCACATTATACTGTAAGTTAGTAAGGATGCGTTTCTTTTAGGTATTTTACATATTAGCTGTGAATGTAACGAGAATTGAAAACCATAGAACCGTTGAATCTTACGAACAATCGTTGGCCTTGAAAATGGTTACGATCAGTTTTAGCATAACATTCCCAATAATGCTGTACTACGCGTGGTTTAAAGTGAGTTACACCTACTCCATGAACCTTTTAATGACTTTAATAGGTAAAATATGAGTTTTGTATTGTAACAAGTCAATCTTATCGATGATATCGATTATATAGATGATTATTAGATCAAAACAATTTATCCTCTGGCATGCTGCTGTTTTGATTAATATTCAGTATATATGTGACCGAAAAACAACAAGAGATGTTTTGTTTTTTAAGATCGATCGTAATTTTGGATTTGTATTTAAAAATGTGTATTTGTAACGGACAAAATGCGTTTTTGCGTGTATTTCTTTTTATATGAACTGATTTCAATGTTTCTTTTTTTGTTAGAAAGCAGAAATTTTGAGCATTATCTATACATATAAATAACATCATATAAATTTGATAGAGATCTGACAGGTAGATTTTGTGCTATGCTTGAGAAATGGAAGTCGGTCGTTTTCATTTTTGTAGTAAAATATTATTTACGTAAGATAATTCTTTGAGTGCTTGTTATCGTACGAAACTTGTTAAGTTCCGCAGAAATTTTCGTATTTTCCGGTGACAGATATAAGTTTAAAACTATTTATAGAATTAATTTTTATTAATTATTTTACTTTATAGACTGATCGTTTTGTCACACCGTATTACGATACAGCAATTGATCAATATTACTTCTATGATGATTTTTTATATTACACGGCAGCCCGAAACTGTGGTCCTAACCCGTGTATAGATGAAGTATTTATGTCTCTGACAGTGTTATTTTTGTACAGACAAATTTTACCTAAATTATTTTTCTTTTGCAAGTAAGTCTTGTCTTGTTTGTATCTTGGCGTTACGAAATTATCAATGATATTTTTGTATGGTAGACCTCACAACTACAATAGTCTTGCCAATAGGTACTTTCAAGCGAGAGATGGAAAAAGACACTAAAAAGTAGCATATCATTATAAGCACATTTTATAAAAAATAGCACGTGCAAGTTTTAGTATAAATAATACTTGAAATATTTAGTTATATTTTAGAATTAAATATCAAAATCGTAAATGTTAGAAATATTAATTTTAACATCGTAATTTGAGTGTGAGCGACTACCACATACTAATATTTTTCTTTTTTTTTTTTAGTTTGAGGAAATCACCGGATCCCCGCCCGCGGTATAAGTATGTGGGAGTTGAACCTCACTAAAACCTCCAACAGCTCACTTTCAGCGTCCGAACCCCGGCTGAGGCCAGAACCCAGCACGGGGTTTGGAGGGACGGTGCGACGCGTTACGCCTACGGCACTCTTTCCCGTCGCTCCGTCCCCGGACGCCGAACCGGCGGCCGCCGGCGAATACGGCCACCGGCTCTCTCGGTCGGCGAGCTTTCCGAAGCCCGCCAAGATGGGACCGCGTGTCACCCTCCCACGGAATACCCCGCTGGGTCAGAACCAGCGTGGGTCGGGGAGCGCGGTCTACCATCCCCCGGATGCTCTGACGCTAAGGGCGTGTTGAGCGAGACACGGCACCTTCTTGGGTCCCCGCTCGCACTCACATGCGTTGGGGACCCGAAACTCTTAGGGGGCCAGAATCCGGGCGAGATCCCGGTCCCGGCCCCCTGCTCGACGGCGGCGGGTGGGTAAGTTGAGAGTGGCATACAGCCTCTCTCTCTCAGCCCCCGCCGCCTGCTTCTGCGAGATGGTGGACTCGCAGAAGTCGAGCATCGCCTTCCAGGACTCGTCGCTCCCGAGCATCGACGCCGCGACGCCCGGGAGCGACAAATCCGGACCTATTTGTTGAACCAGGACACAGCGCTGCCTCTCCCATGCGGGGCAGCGCGCGAGCGTATGCTCCGGCGTGTCCTGGTCACATCCTTTGCAATGGTGGCACCTCGCCGTCGGCTCGGCCTTGATCCGGTGCAGATACCGACCGAAACACCCGTGCCCGGTCAGCATCTGCACCATCCAGAAGGTGAGGCGTCCTGCACCACGACCCACCCAATCATCTAGGATCGGGCGGATCGCCTCGACGGTCCGTAGACCCCAGGTGGGGTTAGCGAGACGTCGCTTCCACGCTTCTACTACGGAACGCCGAGATTGGACTTTCCTGTCGCGAACCGCTTCCCGCAGGGGACGTATCACGCCCCGGGCGCGGAGGTCGCATCGCCAGCGATAATCGCCAGCTAGCGCCTCCGCCTCCAGCTCCCAGGGCGGCGTCCCCGCCAGCACGCACTCCGCCTCAAAAGCGACGGTGCGGTACCCGCGGATGGCCCTAATAGCTACGATGCGCTGTGGCCGACGCAGAAATCGGGCGATACTTAATCGCACCTGTGCGTCGGCCCAGACGGGCGCACCGTATAGGGCCATAGTTACTACTTACTTACTTAATTTTCGTCAATATTCTAGAAGCTTGCTCTACACAAGGACAGATTACAATCAAGGTAAAAAAGTAAATACTTTGTACCCTTGCTGGGAAAGGGAGTACAGATTGAAATCTATAACGGAAAGGACACTTGCTTGGAAATATAATTACCTGGGTAAATATTATTTTTAACTTCTATAAGTAATTGAAACTTAAAAATTCCCGAGATATTTTATTGATTTAAGATCATTTGCAAACAAAGAAACATAAAATTGAATGGTGCCGGGACCAGACATTCAGAAGACGATAATTTGGCTGAAGTTAGAGGCACCTACAATAGAGAATGCACTTGGTATTAAATTAATCACTGTACAAAGCGAAAGACACACTACAATACCCATAACATAAGTTAAATCTTATCATGGGTGCCAGTGTTCAACTTCGTGTTGTGATATAATAATATTATTGTGTTTATTTATAATGATGTACATTTTTGCGTGTTGTGAATAAATAAATAGAAACCATGTATTAAGTAATTTTTGTAACACTGTGATACTAGATAGATAAGAAAATTGATATGTTTATATTCGCATGTGCAGTATAATGTTTTTAGAGAAATTATCTTCGCTTATATTACATGAAAATTAATTAACGTTTTAACTCTCAATTTTATTTCAGCGTTGCAGTTTGGATTCGTAACCTTATTTGTTGCTGCTTCGCCTTTGATACCATTATTAGCATTGGTTGTTAATTTACTGGATATAAGGTATAAGGAATTATGATAATATAATATTGTCATTAGTAGGTGTAAGCATAAAGATAGACTAATAGTTCAAGATACCCGAGCGTTCTGACATAATTTATTTTCACATGGATGAAACCTTCACGACTTAATAGTAGAGTCTAGTATACTTTAAATACCTGCCTACTTGTGGAGCTTGCCCTGTGACACCTGGGCAGGTATCACCATGTTATATCTTTTTTAGAATATTATTCTAAACTAGAATTATAAAGTGTCAAACACTTTTCATTGACCAGAGCTGTTGTCCGACGCTTTTAAGCTCGACAAAAATTAATGAACTTTACTTATTTTTTCATTTCTGACTTTAAAATTTATTATTTACTAGATGACCCCCGCAACTTCGTCTGCGTCACAAAGGGGTTCAAACAGTACTTACTCGCAATGTTGTCGCGACATTACTTACGCGCGCCCGCGTTGAGTGTATTCATTGCGTTTTATACTCGTGATAACTTTTTAACAAAAAGTCCGATTGGAATAAAACAAAAAGTAATTTACTTCTTCATTAATACTCTTGATAAAAAAAACTTAATTTGGATAAGGGTTAATATAACGATACTCATTTAATGTTAAACTAATTCTTGGAACGAAATATTGTATTTCATAAACATAAAAACGGTTATTGTGACTTTTTTTTTTTTTTTTTAATTTTTTATTGTTTTGTAGGCAGTCGAACTATGATAGGTAGGTATTTGCTCTCGCGGCTTTTTTTTAGGTCTTACTAACACCAAAAAACCCGTAGTACATCATTTTGTTCTATTGTTAATGTTTTTGCAGCGTACGCATAAATAGGTTTTCGATATTTCACCTCGTCTTACAAATTCGATATTGTCATACGGATCCCTAATTTTTTTAAAATAAAATATATAAATAATAATAGCCTATAACCTTCCTCGATAAATGGACATTCCAATAGTGAAAGAATTTTTGAAATCGGACCGGTAGTTTCTGAGATTAGCGCGTTGAAACAAACAAACAAACTCTGCAGCTTTATAATATTAAATAGTATAGATTAAATTCCCTAAACACAAAATTATTCAGCCGGGAGTGCGACCGCGAGAGCACTATGCGCATGCGTCTCGGGGTAAAAAAATTAAATGTATTGAAAATACTAATTTCAACCCAAGATTTATGCATCCTTATTTCATAGAAAATGCACTAAAACGCCTCGCAAAGCCAGTGCGAGTTTGGGGGATAGAAGGAAAGAAGCGACGGGAGGAGTAAACCACTTCTGCCGATCCGTTGAGAACAGAGCGATGATAAGTCGTGACAGCTCTGACGTACACTTAGAACTTTCGATTCCTGATACAACTGCTTCGTAGGATATAAGAGTGGCTTCTGCAGTATTACTTTTAATACAGCTCGTTGAGCTCTTTCGAGAAATATTAATGTACTTTTAGTCACTCCCCCCAAACGCCTATGCAGTATCCGATTATTGACTGGAAAGTGCAGAATAGACCAGAAGAAGTATATCCTTGCCAGCACCGTCCCGCAATAGTTTCATGAGATGTATCAGTTTACGTGTGCGACCCACAACCTGTCTGATGTGATCCTTAAATGATAGCCTCTCATCCAACACCACTCCCAAGTATTTAATATGAGGAGTACGCTCAATCGATGGGCAAGTCATCCAACCCCCTTCAAAACCCAGCAGCTATGTATCTGCAATTTCTGAGTTGCTGGAGAAGTGGCAGCAGTTTTGTGAAAACAAAGAAATGATGTTTTCTGTAGATTTATTGTAAGCAGATTATTATCCAGCCATACTCCCACTGCCGATAGTCTTCTCTCTGTCTCAGCAATAGATCGATAGTTTTGGAACAGGATATGCCCACGATATTCTAATTATTGTAAGCGTAATAATACTCAAAATGCTTTAATCTTTTTATCATCTGAAACAGGTATAATGCGAAACAGTTTCTTTTGACTTCACGAAGGTCTTTACTGGTTGACCGGTCTGGATTAGATGTGTGGACTACTATTTTGGTGATGATTTCGTATGGATCCATTATAACCAATGTAAGCTTACACATATTGATTAACTTGTTGGGAGTGAAGAGCGCCTTAGACATTACGTCCACCCATACAGAGTGGATCTGTAACTTTTTACCGGTTGAAGCGGGTTGAATGACCTGTCGAAATACAACTTAGTTCAACTTAGAACATTTTATTTATTTTTGGAATCGGTTGAACTTTTTCTCAATATCATTTGGAAACCTGCAATGATAGTCGTAAATACATCATACGAAATTGAAAAATAAAGTTGAACCGATTCCAAAAGTAAAAGTGGTTTTAAGTTGTATTTCGACAGGTCACTCACTTCAGCTGGTACAAGGTCCCATGTCCCATCCTGTACACTTTTTTAATGAAGTTTTAATAATAAAAATAGTCTCATATTTAGTTCAGATTATGTTGCAGAGGAAATTTTTAACAATAGATTAGGTTCACTAGCACTGATCACTATCCAGTCAATAAATTTACATTTTCTTTTTCAGCCTGTTATAATGGCTTGGTCATCAAGATTTATTAAAAGAAGATTTTATTTAAACCTTCATAAGAACATGACAGGGTTTTTCGCGTTTACGATATCTAAAGCGGTGACGAAAGTAGGTTACATTGCGTTTTAATTTAAATGGTCATTTCTAACCGTACCAACCTATTACTGCCCACTGTTGGGCTCAGGTCTCCTCAGAAGAGGGATTAGGCATAGTCCACCACGCTTGCCCAGTGCGGATTGGGGACTTCACATGTCTTCAAAGGATTTTACAACCCTTTTCCGACATGCAGGTTTTCCTTCACCGTTTTTAGCCAGTGGTGTTGTGAAAAATTGCACATAAATCTTTTTCACATTTAGATTTAGATGTACAAGCCGGCCGGATTTGAACTCGCGACCTCCCGTACGGAAGGACGCGCTTCAAACACCCTTCGGCCACCACGACTTTTAAGTAGTTATTTCTAACTAGTCATGTTTATTCTGAGCAATACCTATCTGGGTAATATCAGTATAACTACAGGAGAGAAAATGGTGATGCCACTCCAATTATATAAAAAATTGTAAAATTGAATATACCTATTAATTAGTGTGCTACATGAATTGAGGAAAATTAACACTGTACGACTGTATCATGTCAGCATGTAGAGTAAGTATTGTAATTACCTACGCTCAATCGGGATTCTATGATATAGATATTGCTCAGTTTGATCGTGGTATTCATTCCTGATGTTTCAGTTCCGTGTATTATTTGGCTACAGTAGGTATTAGTTGGGATGTGTTTGCCAAACCGTTTATTTTTCCTTACGATTTCCGTAATTCCTTTTACTTTTTAGGAACAGAGAGGGAATGTAGTTGATGAAGAATACAACGCGTACAAGGGATACAAACCCAATATTTGCTACTTCCCAGGTAATACTGATTGCTGCTCTAGCTGGTAATACTAGTCTCAGTGCCTAATTTAGACTTTTGATTGGTCCAACTTTTAACCCTCTTAGCATATTTAAATGACCTCAATAATCGGATTTTATCGATACCTATCCATGTCGCAAATTTCTCATATAAAATAACTCAATTTTAATTATTTCAGAATTCATAATCTTATTTTTTTTGTGTTTAATTTTTATGATTAACATTTATTATTGTCTTCGACATCGCTATATGTGTGATGGCTGCTTAATACTTTTAATAGTCTAATATAAAACAATAATCTAATTTAACAGGTATGATGATGTATAGACCTGATTATAATAAAAAATATCCATATACTCGCTACTGGTATTATTTCCCTAATCAAGTACCACTGAATTATCATTATCGTGTCAAAGTTCAGGAGAACGCTTTTCTTGTTAAATTTCAGGTTAGAATAAATTCATCTTCTTAATTGTTAGTCTTGTTTTCTTTTATTACAAATTAAATGGTGTTGGCGTACCTAATATGCCTTCTCTCTCCAATCTCTCGCTGCGCCAAGGGATCACACTGTATAATATCTACAACTATTTTTCTTTCAGTATGTTGGATTGATGATCGTTTTAATGGCGCAATATTTGATTGCTGGAGAGTCTCGTGATATAGAAGACAGCATACAGATTGAAAATCAATTAAAGGAATCTTATATGACGGCGGTGGATAAACCTTCACAACCAGCATCTGATTTAAAATGACAATTACATTTTTAGAAAAATATTGATCATTGATTTGCAATTTAAGAGCTATCTAAAGTTCATATTTTCAAAAGTCTTCAAATATATTTGATAAGTTTTTTTTTATTAATTTTTGGTATGAAAATTAAAGCATTCGTGTTTCGGCTTATGTAGTTCTTATTCTTTACTTCTTACTTTGCTTGGGGACTTCACATATGTTTGAAGGGTAATCGTGACTTTTCCAAAATGCAGTTTTCTACGCGATCATTTTTCTGCTGGTTTAGCTAGGGGTCGCGAGGTTGTTTGAATATTCGCGAAAGAAGAAGCGGTCACAAACAGATTTATGTGATACAACCTATCAGTCATGCAGGCTTTTTACAACCCTATTGCTATCGGCTTCCATTTCGCGTGCGTCAAGTTTGCAGGCACACAATAGAATTGTATGTTTTTAAATAGACCGAAAAATTGTATATACCAAGAGGACTTATGTCAGATTAGGAATGAATTGAGAGAATATTGCTCCGACCCCATTTGAATGGGATAAGGTTCAGATAAAGAAGAAGAAGACTAGCAATATAAAGTGCTTTAAAAGTTGATAGTCAACACGTACCTGCCAACGTTACGTCAAAGATAGCAGGAACGTAAGAAATACGCATAAAATACCTATAGTCCGAGAGCTACTGTCAAATTTTGAGCAGGTATTTGAGGCAAGTTGAGAACTTGGTCGATAATCTATACAAATATTATGAAGCTGAAGAGTTTGTTTGTTTGTTTGTTTGTTTGATTGCGCTAATCTCAGGAACTACTCGTCCGATTTCAAAAATTCTTTCAGTGTTGGAAAAGGTTCTAGGCTATATTTTATTTTCAAAAACATTAGGGATCCGTATGAAAATATCGAATATGTAACACAAGGTGAATAATCCAATACCTATTTATGCGTACGCTACAAAAACTATTGACAGTAGAACAAAATGATAAACTACGGGTTTTTAGGTCTTAGTAAGACATACAAAAAAAGTCCGCGACAGCATATATTTAATTATCATAGTTTAGTCACAATAACCGCTTTTATGTTTATAAAATTAATATTTCGTCCCGAGATTGAATTTAACGTTGATTGAGTATCGTTATATTAACCCTTATCCAAATTAAGTATTTTATTATTATCAAGAGTATTAATGTAGAAGTAAATTACTTGTTGTTTTATTCCAATCGGACTTTTCGTTTAGAAGTTATCACGAGTATAAAACGCAATGAATATGTGGGTGCACTTCGGGCCGCGCAAATAATAACGCGACGGCATTACGAGTACTGTTTGAACCCCTTTGTAATGCAGACGAAGTTGCGCGGGTCAGTTAGTTCTCCTTATATACCCCAACTCGGAAATGCACACCTGGCTGCTGAGTAGCGGGGCTAAACGGACCCCTGCAGTTTTAAAGTACTTAGTATTTTTTTAATGTAGGTACGTAAAATTATCAGGCCAGAAACAAAAACTATTAGTCCGGTCAATTTAGACATCCAAGGTTACAATAATTCGCACTTGGCTGAATTTTGGTAGGATTGTTCAATACATTATTATAAAGGAAATGTGAAAAGTCCTCATCGATCCGGCACGTGCAAAAAAAGTTACTCGGGGTCAAAGGTCCCAAAAACGGGTTTTTCGCGATTTTCAGCAAAATGGTAAGTTTTATCATAAAATTAGCTCAGAAGAAAAATTGTAGATCAGATAATTATTTATAAAAAATGTCTAAATACTAGGGGTGTGCGAATAATTCGAAAAGTTTCGAATAATCCGAAATTTCGAATAGTATCGAATTTAACTACGACGATGCATCGGAAATAGGACAAGAATTTGTATTTTACAGATAATAACTTGAATGGGCTAGATGTCAGATTTTGTGAAGTTAATCGTGATATTATTTTTAAGAAAAGCACTTTTCTGGATCACCGGTACAAAAAATATTTTTACAAAGAAGAGGAAGTAAAAGAAATTGATGAAGAAATTAAGCTCGAAATTGGGAGATCCTTGATGCCAAATGATGATTCTCAAGAACTTAATGTATTGACCAGAGAACGTAAGTTTTAACAATCACACAAACAAAAACCACAAAATCTGACATCTAGTCCATTCAAGATATTATCTGCAAAATACAAATTCTTGTCCTATTTCCGATGCTTCGTCGTAGTTAAATTCGATACTATTCGAAATTTCGGATTATTCGAAACTTTTCGAATTATTCGACACCCCTAGTATTTAGACATTTTTATAAATAATTATCTGATCTACAATTTTTGTCTGAGCTAATTTTATGATAAAAGTTACCATTTTGCTGAAAATCGCGAAAAACCCGTTTTTGGGACCTTTGACCCCGAGTAACTTTTTTTGCACGTGCCGGATCGATGAGGACTTTTCACATTTCCTTTATAAGAGTGTATTGAACAATCCTACCAAAATTCAGCTTAGTGCGAATTATTGTAACCTTACCCCTATTTTTTAGTCTAATTTGACCGGACTATATTATGGAGCTCGTACTAAACTATTATGCATCTCTATAATTGAATCATTGAGCACCTACTTGTTTTTTTTTTTTTTTTTTTGGGATAAATAATACTTGAAATAACTTAATTATATTTTAGGATCAAGTTCCGGAGGCGGCGCGACGGGAAAGAGGAACCAAAAAAAAAAGGATCAAGTTTCAAAATGTTATTGATTTTAGCATCGTAATTCTATTCGGGTGGTCTAATAATTTAATACGCAATCTTTATAACTTATTCAATAATTTGATTCTAATTTCTTTCATACTTTTACAGGCTTTATTTACATATTTCAGCGCAATAGGTACATATAACTAAACTCACTTGACGTAAGCACCAGGAGGTATATACAAATATGTAACACTTCCATCCATTCTTAAACATAGCATAATGTTCAAAATGTCTGTTTTGTAACAAAAAAGAATCATCGAAATCGGTTCATATAAAAATAAATACACGGAAAAACGCATAGCAAATTGTGATATTTTGTCCTTTAAAAATAAACATTTTTAAAGTACTTTTTTGATCTTTATAAAAGGGGATCTATATGGGACCTAAGTTCAACCATCACCTTTCATCTGACACCAGAATCATTCAAATCGGTCCCAAACTAAAGTTATCGAGGAACATAAAAAACAAAAAAAAAATAAAAAAACATACAGACAAATTCTTTTTGGAAGTCGGTCAAAGATTTTTTGAATTGTCCTTTTTTAACCTGTGATGTGGGCAAAAGAATGACATTATGTCGGATGACAATAGTGTTTTGTTGTTAGAAGTTTATGGTGTGAAAAATAAGCATCACGATACTTTTCAACGTATTTTCACGAAAAATTTCAACATATTAATTGGAACAATTATTGTCATTAAATATGGACAAAGAATATTGTAGAAAATTCAAATATTTTCGAGATATTCCGTCAATGGAGGTGAGCAAATTAATATGTACTAATCTATCAAGTCGCTTTTTGTTTTCAATCAACTTACAATACAAATTATTATAATATCTGAGATTGACTCTCATACGTCTGTAGGTTCTTTCACCTTTTCAGAAGGTCTACCCTACACTTACCTTGCTTTTGTGAGCTCAAATGAATATTTTTAATGTAAGTCAAAATAAGCCCAAACTCGATGAGTCGACGACTTTCCGTTGTCAAGATAAATTGCTGGGGGTTTCAATTATTTGGTGGTGGGGAAGCAAGTACCCCTTCCAAGTTGATCCAGTAAAAATGAAATATAGGTTTTTGAAATGAAATATACCTTTTTGTACTACAAATTATGATGGCTTTTCTTTTTCAAACTTGGTATTAGTAAATAAAAAAATGATAAAAACTTATAATCTACTTTGCTATTGACAAAATATTTTGTGACGTAAATAAGTAGATAGTTTATACCCTACCCCAGTAATAATAATTATTATACCGTAAATAAGTGTTATTATATTAATAGTGTAGCGAGGAAGTCGAAGACGAGCAAAGCTGTCATAAAATCAAACTTTATAATTTCAATATACTCAATAAAGATACACAAGTTCTAGAGGAGTTAACTAGAAAATCGTCGTCAGCAACAGAAGAAACTGAAACATCACTTGAGTTAACGGAAACTGTAAGAATTCTTCATATCATTATTTATTTATCAAAATGGGATGTAATATACGATAGCGACATTAGTTTACATTAATACTATAAACAGGAAAACTTTATTTGTTTGGTTGTAATGAATAGGCTCAAAAACTACTGAACCGTTTTAAAAAAAATCTAAAGCTGCATGATCCACGACACTCAACGAATAACATATCTAATAGGTTAGATTTTATTTTGAAAAAAAAAAGAACAGAACAAACTACTTACTTAGTTACAAATTTAGTTAATAGGTGATTTGTTACAATTTACCAGAGTAGAAAATAAAATGAGATAAACCGATATATAAATTGATAAGAAATACAATTTTATAGTTTGAAACATACTCCTTCACTGGGATGTTTCGGGATAATAAGAGGCGCATCGACTTAATGTTAGTTATACCTGACAATAACAGTCAAGAAGCAGAGGAATTGAAGATTAATTTTCTTTTGAACATTGTTAAAACTGGTTTTGAAATTGAACTTGAGTACGGTTTGGTAAGTATTCAATAATAGGTATCTATCCTTGCTTTGTTTTCCCTGGAGATCATACCGAACTGATTTTCGATACCTCCGAGCAGAGGTCACATTAAAACGACAATTTTAAAAGCTTTTATCTTTCACTGGATGTAACTACCTATATAAGTTCGGGTGGAACCTTGCGAGCTCAATTTGACGAACTTCCCGATTTCCCCGAAACCCGTCGTGTTTGGGCTCTTCTCACCTTTTACTTGTCTTGGCTAGGCCTTAGCAGATTTCTTATGAACTCCTGTACCAAATTAGATAGACCGGACGTATTATTATCAATTCATAATATTTAAGCGATAAGGCCGCCAATTGTCACATTGTATTATTTGTACAAAATCACTATAATTGTATTTCTATGTGGTGTTACATTAAATAATTTTCTATCTACCTATCATAATATTGTACATTTTAGATGAAAAAACATCAAAATTTAGTATTTGTTAAAATTTACGCTCCCGATGAAGTGCTCGACGAGTATGGTGAAAAATTTGGTATAAAGAAATTTTACAAAGCAAGTCACGCTGAATACCTTCCCTCTAAAGGATTTTTCTCTGTAAATCAGGAACGGGCGTGGTTAGAAATTATGAGGTAAATAATAACTTTAATAAGTACATAAATAATCATGGTATATACAAAGGAATTCAAAATACAATAAAACAAAATACACATTTCAGGAGCAACTACCAAAAACCATTGGATTATTCTAATCATGAAAGAAGTTTATTTGTCTATAAGATTTTGCTCCAAATGAGGTTCGGCGAACATCAAAATAATTTCGGTCTACAAAGGTTTGTCTGTTTCACAATTATTACTGTTTTTAATATTGATTTGTAAAACGAAAAATCAATACTAAGTACTTACCTAATAATAACTTTGGAGTACCCAGTAACAGTGAGAAATGCTCTGATTCACCTCTGAATAGAAACGCGGAACATAGGTACTAGGGATGATGCGAATGTTGTTTTTTAAACATTGGCACAGCGGTATCTTTCGAAAGTCACCACCCGCTTCCCGCAGGGGACGCAGCACGTCCCGAAGCGTAGGTCGCATCGCCAACGATGATCGTCAGCGAGCGCCTCCGCCTCCAACTCTCAGAGCGGCGACCCCGCCAACACACACGCCGCCTCAAACGCGACGGTGCGGTATCCGCGGGCGACTCTGATGACTACGATGCGCTGTGGCCGGCGCAAGTACCGGGAAAAAGTTGCCCGAATACGTGGCTCGGCCCAAACGGGCGCACCATACAGGTCCATCGAGCGCACTACCCCCGCATAGAGCCACGATCAACGTGTCGTCTGCGTAACAAATGACGCTAAGATCCGTGAGGAGGGCCTCTCAGTACCCAGTCTTCTTCTTTTTCATCCTCGCACTTTCCTACTTTATGTAGGGTCGGCTCTCCTAATCCTGTGGCTCCAGGATTCTCTATCCTTGGTTGTCGGGTCAGGCAATTTCTCTTCGTCCAAAAGTTTTGTCATGCTAGTCCACCACGTAGTTGCCGGGCGTCCTCTTCCCCTCTTGTGCTCAGGAAGGCGCAATGCTTTCTTGACGACGTGTTCGTCATCTCTTCGCATTACGTGGCCATACCATCTGAGTCTGCTCTCCTTCAGTTTGTCTGATATAGGGGCCACCTTAAAAGAACCACGCACGTGCAAGTTTCGCACCTTATCCAGCTTGGTTACCCCTCCAGACCATCTCAACATTTTAAGTTCAGTGGACTCCAGTTTCTGCAGATGGGCCTTCTTTATTGGCCAGCATTCGGTTCCGTACATCAGAGCCGGCCTCACAGCTGTCTTATAGACCTTGCCCTTAGTTTGAATTGGCATTCTGGGGTCACATAAGACTCCCGTCAGTGATCGCCGTTTTTGCCACCCAACGTTAACGCGGTGAGTTAAGTCTCAGTACCCAGTCATACCCGATATTCCAGAGGAGAGGTCCGAGGACGAACCCTTGTGGAACATCGCGCACGACCTGGAACCAGTGTAAGGTCCCACCGTACCGTACGGTAACATTCGACCGACTTGGCCTACTGGTAGGATCCGATCAGCTGGCGGAGATAGAGGGCCACTCCATGCCTCTCCAGTGACCCCCAATCACAGACCAGGGCGATTGGCGATGTCGACCGACACCGCCAAGGCCACCCCACCCCGGGATTTGGTCTCCTAGGAGAGAGCCCGGACGCGCATCGCAATCGCTTTAGCCCGTGGGTAAAGTGACATACTATTTGACGTTTGGTACGTTACTTTTGGACAGAAAATTTACTTTAAATGTCCGGTCTTTTGTTTATAATAAAACAGTGATGTTGAATTTTTTGGGTTTTCTATATTTCATCTATACTTATAATAAAATCGTAGAGAGGTCAATTCTGTACATTGAAAATATCAAAAAAAAAACTAGCAGGGGTTGTTTGGTTATCGATTCTGATGCCAAAAATGCTATTAGAAAAATTTTTGTCTGTTTGTCTGTTTGTCTGTTTGTCTGTATATTTGTGCACGCTAATCTCCGAACCGGCCGAACCAATTTAGTTGGGGTTTGTAATGTATTATGGCAAGTCTCACTTAACATTTAGTCGTTGTTTTATCAAAATCGGTTCAGTATTTAAAAAGTTATAAGCGAAATAACATCGATGGGTATTACGTTCGGTGATAGTTATTTATAAAAAATGCTTTAATAGCGCGACTTGGCGAGAAAATTATTATTTAATGGCATATAAATATAGAATTATGATAATTTAAAATGATTTAAAAGTGAAAATTCAAAAAAAACATGTACTCGAAGAGTTTTTCAAAACCCAACATAAAGAGATCTCCAATTTATATGGTGAATCGTCGCAACTGGAGCTCTGACTAAAGTGGTCGTTGATTGCGGGGGGCCACGAGAGTACATATAAGGAGCGCGTAATGGCGCGATGGGCGCAACTTCGTCTGCGCCACTCTCAATTAACTGTCAATTATTCGATTTTTCTCTCTGTAAAAACCAACCTTGAACTTCATCAAAAATAAAAAAAAAACAATTTCTAAAATGAATATAGCCTAAGTTAGTCTTTATTACATAAGCTCGGCCATTGACAGTCCCATCCAAATCGACCCAGCCAATCATGTTTAGGCTCTAATGAAGCGTCCTGATGAGATCTTTGTGTAGAGGCTGAATGTCAAGGTCTGATGATGGAGCTGGAAGGTGGCTATGGGAACTCCATCATTAAGCAAGATAACCTCATCGTGTTTAGGCTCTAATGAAACGTCTTGATGAGTTCTTTGCGTAGAGGATGAAAGTCAAGATCTGATGATGGAGCTGGAAGGTGGCTATGGGAACTCCGTCATTAAGCAAGATAACCTCATCGTGTTTAGGCTCTAATGAAGCGTCTTGATGATTTCTTTGCGTATAGGATGAATGTCAAGGTCTGATGATGGAGCTGGAAGGTGGCTATGGGAAGTCCGTCAATAAGCAAGATAATTTCATCGTGTTTAGGCTCTAATGAAGCATCCTGATGAGATCTTTGTGTTGAGGCTGAATGTCAAGGTCTGATGATGGAGCTGGAAGGTGGCTATGGGAACTCCGTCATTAAGCAAGATAACCTCATCGTGTTTAGGCTCTAATGAAGCGTCTTGATGAGTTCTTTGCGTAGAGGATGAATGTCAAGGTCTGATGATGGAGCTGGAAGGTGGCTATGGGAACTCCGTCATTAAGCAAGATAACCGCATCGTGTTTAGGCTCTAATGAAGCGTCTTGATGAGTTCTTTGCGTAGAGGATGAATGTCAAGGTCTGATGATGGAGCTGGAAGTCGACTATGGGAACTCCGTCATTAAGCAAGATAACCTCATCGTGTTTAGGCTCTAATGAAGCGTCTTGATGAGTTCTTTGCGTAGAGGATGAATGTCAAGGTCTGATGATGGAGCTGGAAGGTGGCTATGGGAACTCCGTCATTAAGCAAGATAACATCATCGTGTTTAAGCTCTAATGAAGCGTCTTGATGAGTTCTTTGCGTAGAGGATAAATGTCAAGGTCTGATGATGGAGCTGGAAGGTGACTATGGGAACTCCGTCATTAAGCAAGATAATCCCATCGTGTTTAGGCTCTAATGAAGCGTCTTGATGATTTATTTGCGTATAGGATGAATGTCAAGGTCTGATGATGGAGCTGGAAGGTGGCCACTGTCTGTTTGTTCTTGCTAATCTCTGGAATGGCTAGACCGATTTGGACGGGCTGACTTTCAATGGCTGATAGTTTATGTTATAAGGAGTAACTTCTATACCAACCCATTACTGCCCACTGTTGGGCTCAGGTCTCCTCAGAAGAGGGAGGAGTAACTAAGGCTATATTTATTTTAGAAATTGTTGTTTTTTTAAATTCTCGATAAAGTTCAAGGATGATATTTACAGCGAGAAAAAATCAAATAGTTGACATTTAATTGAGATTGGCGCAGACGAAGTTGCGCGGGCAGCTAGTGTTTAATAATAATGTAAGTAGGTACATTTTATTTTAGTTAAGGTATAGTAAATTGCTGAATCTAGAGGTATACTAATTAAACATTAGAGTATTATTTTGTAATTAAAGTGGGGATAATTTAAATAATGTTTTTCAGACTAATAAATATGAATATTGTAGCAGATGCGTATGCTCTGCATGATGGTCCATACTTTCTTACACGACGTCAAGATTTCGCTAAAGTGAATGGTCGACAAGTAAATAAAATTTATTATGGCATTTTTGTAAATGAAATTAGGTGTTATTATATTTTTATTAGATACTATACATTTTAACTAGTTAGGGTACAGTAAAATAATTAATTATTGTAATTAATTGTAATTATATTATTACATTTTCAGATATTATACTACAACTGGATTGGACTTCGAAATATATTTAAATTACAACCGATAAATGTAATAAATGAATATTTTGGATCCAGGGTAATGTAATTAAATGTGAACATAGTGTCTACTTTTTCTCTTTCAGTGATTATAATATTATATCTATTAATCCTGATTTTGTGTTCTTCAAATGACATTATTATGTTCAATTTCAGATTGGATTTTACTTTGCATTTTTGCAATTTTACAATATGGGACTTGCTATAGCTTCATTGGCAGGAATAATTATTACAGTTATCGGTGTCATCGACAAAACATACGAAACTGTTTAGTAAGTTAAATTCAGAATAATTTAAAGTTTTTGGTTAATTGAAGTACTTAACTAAAATTTATAACATTTTAAAAGTAACTAGCCGATACCATAACGCACAAAACTGTCGAAAGTGCCTGTCGAAACTAGCGAGAGAAAATCGTTAGTCAACCTCATGGTAGACGTGCAGGAGTTCACCATAATTATTAATTATTGGTTGACAAAATAGCTCAACGGGCCAAATTCCGTCTATCTACTGCCATTTGGCCTAAACATTAGGTACCGACAAAAATAGTTTTTTAATTAAGGATGATTTCACTATTTGGCAGTGCCATATTTTTTAGATAAAATGACATAGATTTGCGCGGAATATCTTCGTTACAATTAAATAGAGGATTGTAGAATCTATGATTATGACGTGAACTAATAAAAGATATGTTAAAAATAGAAGCGGCATACGTTTATAATACTACATTAATCATTGTATAAATGGTTATACATACTGTGACATTACTACACATAGATAGTAGTCAACGTACCTCTACTCTAGAGATTTAGTCTTCCTGGAAAAGTAACTTTGACTTTATTAACCAATTTTAGTCAAGATGTTTGTCATCCCAAAGAAAACTTAACAATGTGCACGAGATGTAGCAGCTACCTTTCTTGTCCGTTCCTTAACTTAAAAGATTCATATTGTTTTGGTACGAAATTAGTGAACGTACTCGACAACTGGTTTTTGATTTACTACTGCATCTTTATTATGCTTTGGGGTGAGTATTCATAATATGTATTGCTGCTCTTAATTAAGTATTGATGAAACTTCAACTGTCATCATTATTTTGTTAAAATTTGGTAGTTCCCATTATTTATTGCATCATCATTCATCACTATCATCACTACATATTATAAAACAAAGTCGATATCTGCTGTCTGTCCCTATGTACACATTGGATTTTGGTGCAGTTTTTTTACTAGATAGAGTGATTCTTAAGGATGTTTTATAGGTATATTTTGAAAATAATTAGGGATACAAAAAAAATACAAAATAGTTTATTAACAGAATTTTACAGGCAACTGATAGGTACATTTTTATCAAAGGTCCCCGCACTAGGTCAGACCTGTTTCTATATATGTACATGTATATCTGCATGAAAATATCGAATTTGTAACACAAGGTGTAAAATCGAATAAATTTATCCAAATTAAGTATTATATTATCAGGGGTATTAATGTAGAAGTAAATTTATTTTTGTTTTATTCTAATCGGACATTTCGTTGTCAAATTATCACGAGTATAAAACGCTGTCCGCTAAAAAAATATCGCGACGAAATCGTTAGTGCTGTTTAAGCCACTTTGTGACGCACACGAAGTTGCGCATGTGGCCATCTAGTAGTAGATAAACTAGCTTACGGCTATTGATTGTTAGTGAGCTGTTAGTGCCGTTAACTATTGTCTACCATACCTACCCGAATTTCTTAAACCTCATTTAACGAGGGACAAGTCATAGTGCTCCGAGAATAAACGAGTCCATCAGTAAAATAAAAAAACTTGAGAGGTAACATGGGACACCCGAATAGAACGAGGTTCCTTTCGATTAAAAGATATCTTATATTTTTTATTTCCTAACGTAACGCGCGATAAGGAACGTGTTTTAAAAGATTTTGATCATAGCACCATCTAGCTATTATCATCTAAAAGAAAAAAGTGTCGTGACAACTTTTCGTAAGATTTTTTTCCGTCTAGCCCCCTTTCACAACGCGCGATAAGGAACTTCGTTCCAAAAGTAAAACTTTAAATATAGTAAAAATACTTGATAACTTCTTCCATCAATTGGTAGGTAATCTGTAAAATTAAAGCTTTTTTATTGTTAGTAGCTCTAGGAACTATACCTACCAGCATATAACTATATTGAAGATCGGCTATTGGCTGATTTGTTTCATTTAAAAATATTCTGCATTTGGGAGCTTTAAAGCAAAGCCAATATTTTCTTTATTCGTCTATTTTCAGGTCCTATTTTAATGATGTTTTGGAAACGCAGAGAGCTCTATTTACTTTGGTTATGGGAGTTGTCCGATGTTAAAAAGATGGCCTCAATGAGGTATTATATAACACATTTACATAACTTAACTTAGTACAATAAATTAAATGATGATGATGATTACAAACAATAAACTGCGCGGGTGAGCTAGTAGAAAACTTTTCTGTAATCTGATAGATATTCTAAAAATCGGAACATTATCTTCACTCGAATATTTCGAAATAATATTTTGTTATATTTCAGACCAGAATTTTCAAAGGACTACACCAAACCAGACCAGTCTACTGACACAGGACTATGGAAAGATTATAATACTGGTTTATCTAAATGGGTGCGATGGATAATAACAGCTGCTTTTTTCCTGACATGCGTATGTAATATTTACTCAGTTATGTTTGTAATCTATACTTAATATTATAAAGCTGAAGAGTTTGTTTGATAGTTGTTTGTTTGTTCGGACGCGCTAATCTGAGGCCCCTCTGGTCCGATTTGAAAAATATTTTTGGTGTTCTATAGTTCATTTGTCGAGGAAGGCTATTACCTATACTACAATATATCCCACTGTTGCGAAGTTGCGCGGGTCAACTAGTTGTATAATACAGCTACTGACTTAAAAATATGTTATATTTAACTGTGTTATTTTCGACATTCTTATAATGTAAATAATTGATATTTTACTTATACATATTGATTAATTTTTCTGATGCTGATTTGTCTATTAATAACTTCAATAGGAAAACATTCAACAACAGGGTTTTAATTTGATGCTCATTCAACAGAACCGTTACTTATGTTTTAAAGCATTGTGTATCAAATATTGTATGTAACAAGGTGAATGGACGACCTGGTCAAAGCTGCCGAGAGTTACTGGCTGCAAATAGCGCAGGACCTGTCATTATGGTGAGGTTCGAGGGAGGTATATGTCCAGCAGTGGTCTACGAGCTGGTGATGATAATATCAATGTTGCTAGCTACCATTTGATAACCAATCTATAGGTATACAGGGTGTCCTAGAAACTACTACTTATTGTTTCATTTATTTAACTTAAACTAATAAAAATAAAGTAAAACCTTAAAGGTAAAATTAATCTTTATTTTCCTGCATTTTGTCCTCAAAATGCTTAAATCTTGTGCTTGTTATCTATCTCATCAACATTAGAAATGTTAGGTAAAGGCAAAAAACCGTTTTTAATCAGATGGTTCATTTCAGTATTTTTCTCGTTATAGCCGATTTTAGCCAAAGTAACACAATTAAGCACTACTTACTTTTTAATGATTGTTTGAGAGTCTCAAGAACTTTTGAGACTTATTTTAAAACCCTACAGTCAACTGTTTAAATTTATAATTTAAAGTTTAAATCATCATTCACCAAAAGTAAATTCTTCAGTTTACATTTAAATTTAAATATTTGTCATTCAAAATTATGAAACTAAGTAATTTAAACATAAAAACACAACTCACGAAGACTGTTTCTTACAAAAAACTTGTAGAAGTCTTATCGTAGTCATAACTCCAAAACTATGAAAAATCGCACAACATAGATGCGGGTGATTTGGTTACCTAAAAGTGTGCTCTATCTCTGGACCATCGCTTGACACTGCTTTTTGGGACACCCTGTATGTAAATTTTTATGTTGGTTTATGTACGCTACAAAAACTCAAAAGGTTCTGCACCGACTGACTGACAAAGAACATAGGCTACCTTTCATTGCGAAAAACAGGATAAAAAAAACGGGTTATAGAGTTCACGCAGACTGACCTCATAGTACCTAGATATAAAATGGCAGGAAGCGAGTTTCCGCATAAATTAATATTTATTATATAATAATAATTATATTTCCGCACAAAGTAATGAAGTTTGATCTTTTTAGATATACTACGTATTTTACGTAGATCTCGCATTTATTTACTATCAGTATAAATTGTTTTTTGATAAATTGTCACCTGCCAGATTTTCAAAAAAATTTGAAAAATATATCGGTATAACGGCGTTTGTATTAATCCTCTCAACAATAACACTCTTGTACGGAATGGTAAGTTTTAAACGCATTTTTTTGTTTACCACTTTCACATTATACTGTAAGTTAGTAAGGATGCGTTTCTTTTAGGTATTTTACATATTAGCTGTGATTGTAACGAGAATTGAAAACCATAGAACCGTTGAATCGTACGAACAATCGATGGCCATGAAAATGGTTACGATCAGTTTTAGCACAACATTCCCAATAATGCTGTACTACGCGTGGTTTAAAGTGAGTTACACCTACTCCATGAACCTTTTAATGACTTTAATAGGTAAAATGTGAGTTTTGTATTGTAACAAGTCAATCTTATCCTAAAATGAATGATTATTAGATCAAAACAATTTATCCTCTGGCATGCTGCTGTTTTGATTAATATTCAGTATATATGTGACCGAAAAACAACAAGAGATGTTTTGTTTTTTAAGATCGATCGTAATTTTGGATTTGTATTTAAAAATGTGTATTTTTAACGGACAAAATGCGTTTTTGCGTGTATTTGTTTTTATATGAACTGATTTCAATGTTTCTTTTTTTGTTAGAAAGCAGACATTTTGAGCATTATCTATACATATAAATAACATCATATAAATTTGATAGAGATCTGACAGGTAGATTTTGTGCTATGCTTGAGAAATGGAAGTCGGTCGTTTTCATTTTTGTAGTAAAATATTATTTACGTAAGATAATTCTTTGAGTGCTTGTTATCGTACGAAACTTGTTAAGTTCCGCAGAAATTTTCGTATTTTCCGGTGACAGATATAAGTTTAAAACTATTTATAGAATTAATTTTTATTAATTATTTTACTTTACAGACTGATCGTTTTGTCACACCGTATTTCGATACAGCATTTCAACAATATTACTTCAATGATGATTTTTTATATTACACGGCAGCCCGAAACTGTGGTCCTAACCCGTGTATAGATGAAGTATTTATGTCTCTGACAGTGTTATTTTTGTACAGACAAATTTTACCTAAATTATTTTTCTTTTGCAAGTAAGTCTTGTCTTGTTTGTATCTTGGCGTTACGAAATTATCAATGATATTTTTGTATGGTAGACCTCACAAATACAATAGTCTTGCCAATAGGTACTTTCAAGCGAGAGATGGAAAAAGACACTAAAAAGTAGCATATAATTATAAGCACATTTTATAAAAAATAGCACGTGCAAGTTTTAGTATAAATAATACTTGAAATATTTAGTTATATTTTAGAATTAAATATCAAAATCGTAAATGTTAGAAATATTAATTTTAACATCGTAATTTTATTCAGGTGGTCTAATAATTTAATATGCAGTCGTTATAACCTATTAAATAAATAAATTCAATTATCTTTCATACTTTTGCAGGCTTGATACCGCCTTGATAACTACTATTTTCTATTTTCATATCTTTAAGCGCAATACACAGAACTAAACTCATTTGACTTAGGCACCAGGAGGTATAAAAATAACACAATATTATTTTCTGAAAGGTTTTTGGTGCTTATTGCTCAAATCCTATTATTGCTATTTATTTTGTAACATTCTAATTAAATTGTTATGACTTTTAAATCCCATCTCTATTTCTGTCACAAGTATTAGCAATACTATTATAGGTGTGCGGGCCACGCTATACCTACTAATTGTGAGATCTCATTAATTGAATGTCTTAAAATATAGGTAGGCTAAGTATGCAGGGGGCCTGGACCGGGATCTCGCCCGGATTCTGGCCCCCTAAGAGTTTCGGGTCCCCAACGCATGTGTGCGGGGACCCAAGAAGGTGCCGTGTCTCGCTCAGCACGCCCTTGGCGTAAGAGCATCCGGGGGATGGTAGACCGCGCTCCCCGACCCACGCTGGTTCTGACCCGGGGTATTCCACGGGAGGCTGACACGCGGTCCCATCTTGGCGGGCTTCGGAAAGCCCGCCGACCGAGAGAGCCGGTGGCCGTATTCGCCGGCGGCTACCGGTTCGGCGTCCGGGGACGGAGCGACGGGAAGGAGTGCCGATGGCGTAACGCGTCGCGCCGTCCCTCCAAACCCCGTGCTGGGTTCTGGCCTCAGCCGGGGTTCGGACGCTGAGCGGTTGGAGGTTTTAGTGCGGTTCAACTCCCACATACCCCGGTGATTTCCTCCAACTGAAAAAAAAAAAAAAAGGCTAAGTATGTATTTTGCGCTTGGTTAGTTACTACTTACTTAATTTTCGTCAATATTCTAGAAGCTTGCTCTACACAAGGACAGATTACAATCAAGGTAAAAAAGTAAATACTTTGTACCCTTGCTGGGAAAGGGAGTACAGATTGAAATCTATAACGGAAAGGACACTTGCTTGGAAATATAATTACCTGGGTAAATATTATTTTTAACTTCTATAAGTAATTGAAACGTAAAAAATTCCAGAGATATTTTATTGATTTAAGATCATTTGCAAACAAAGAAACATAAAATTGAATGGTGCCGGGACCAGACATTCAGAAGACGATAATTTGGCTGAAGTTAGAGGCACCTACAATAGAGAATGCACTTGGTATTAAATTAATCACTGTACAAAGCGAAAGAAACACTACAATACCCATAACATAAGTTAAATCTTATCATGGGTGCCAGTGTTCGACTTCGTATTGTGATATAATAATATTAATGTGCTTAATTTATAATGATGTACATTTTTGCGTGTTGTGAATAAATAAATAGAAACAATGTATTAAGTAATTTTTGTAACACTGTGATACTAGATAGATAAGAAAATTGATATGTTTATATTCGCATGTGCAGTATAATATTTTTAAAGAAATTATCTTCGCTTATATTTTATGAAAATTAATAAATTAATTAACGTTTTAACTCTCAATTTTATTTCAGCGTTGCAGTTTGGATTCGTAACCTTATTTGTTGCTGCTTCGCCTTTGATACCATTATTAGCATTGGTTGTTAATTTACTGGATATAAGGTATAAGGAATTATGATAATATAATATTGTCATTAGTAGGTGTAAGCATAAAGATAGACTAATAGTTCAAGATACCCGAGCGTTCTGACATAATTTATTTTCACATGGATGAAACCTTCACGACTTAATAGTAGAGTCTAGTATACTTTAAATACCTGCCTACTTGTGGAGCTTGCCCTGTGACACCTGGGCAGGTATCACCATGTTATATCTTTTTTAGAATATTATTCTAAACTAGAATTATAAAGTGTCAAACACTTTTCATTGACCAGAGCTGTTGTCCGACGCTTTTAAGCTCGACAAAAATTAATGAACTTTACTTATTTTTTCATTTCTGACTTTAAAATTTATTATTTACTAGATGACCCCCGCAACTTCGTCTGCGTCACAAAGGGGTTCAAACAGTACTTACTCGCAATGTTGTCGCGACATTACTTACGCGCGCCCGCGTTGAGTGTATTCATTGCGTTTTATACTCGTGATAACTTTTTAACAAAAAGTCCGATTGGAATAAAACAAAAAGTAATTTACTTCTTCATTAATACTCTTGATAAAAAAAACTTAATTTGGATAAGGGTTAATATAACGATACTCATTTAATGTTAAACTAATTCTTGGAACGAAATATTGTATTTCATAAACATAAAAACGGTTATTGTGACTTTTTTTTTTTTTTTTAATTTTTTATTGTTTTGTAGGCAGTCGAACTATGATAGGTAGGTATTTGCTCTCGCGGCTTTTTTTTAGGTCTTACTAACACCAAAAAACCCGTAGTACATCATTTTGTTCTATTGTTAATGTTTTTGCAGCGTACGCATAAATAGGTTTTCGATATTTCACCTCGTCTTACAAATTCGATATTGTCATACGGATCCCTAATTTTTTTAAAATAAAATATATAAATAATAATAGCCTATAACCTTCCTCGATAAATGGACATTCCAATAGTGAAAGAATTTTTGAAATCGGACCGGTAGTTTCTGAGATTAGCGCGTTGAAACAAACAAACAAACTCTGCAGCTTTATAATATTAAATAGTATAGATTAAATTCCCTAAACACAAAATTATTCAGCCGGGAGTGCGACCGCGAGAGCACTATGCGCATGCGTCTCGGGGTAAAAAAATTAAATGTATTGAAAATACTAATTTCAACCCAAGATTTATGCATCCTTATTTCATAGAAAATGCACTAAAACGCCTCGCAAAGCCAGTGCGAGTTTGGGGGATAGAAGGAAAGAAGCGACGGGAGGAGTAAACCACTTCTGCCGATCCGTTGAGAACAGAGCGATGATAAGTCGTGACAGCTCTGACGTACACTTAGAACTTTCGATTCCTGATACAACTGCTTCGTAGGATATAAGAGTGGCTTCTGCAGTATTACTTTTAATACAGCTCGTTGAGCTCTTTCGAGAAATATTAATGTACTTTTAGTCACTCCCCCCAAACGCCTATGCAGTATCCGATTATTGACTGGAAAGTGCAGAATAGACCAGAAGAAGTATATCCTTGCCAGCACCGTCCCGCAATAGTTTCATGAGATGTATCAGTTTACGTGTGCGACCCACAACCTGTCTGATGTGATCCTTAAATGATAGCCTCTCATCCAACACCACTCCCAAGTATTTAATATGAGGAGTACGCTCAATCGATGGGCAAGTCATCCAACCCCCTTCAAAACCCAGCAGCTATGTATCTGCAATTTCTGAGTTGCTGGAGAAGTGGCAGCAGTTTTGTGAAAACAAAGAAATGATGTTTTCTGTAGATTTATTGTAAGCAGATTATTATCCAGCCATACTCCCACTGCCGATAGTCTTCTCTCTGTCTCAGCAATAGATCGATAGTTTTGGAACAGGATATGCCCACGATATTCTAATTATTGTAAGCGTAATAATACTCAAAATGCTTTAATCTTTTTATCATCTGAAACAGGTATAATGCGAAACAGTTTCTTTTGACTTCACGAAGGTCTTTACTGGTTGACCGGTCTGGATTAGATGTGTGGACTACTATTTTGGTGATGATTTCGTATGGATCCATTATAACCAATGTAAGCTTACACATATTGATTAACTTGTTGGGAGTGAAGAGCGCCTTAGACATTACGTCCACCCATACAGAGTGGATCTGTAACTTTTTACCGGTTGAAGCGGGTTGAATGACCTGTCGAAATACAACTTAGTTCAACTTAGAACATTTTATTTATTTTTGGAATCGGTTGAACTTTTTCTCAATATCATTTGGAAACCTGCAATGATAGTCGTAAATACATCATACGAAATTGAAAAATAAAGTTGAACCGATTCCAAAAGTAAAAGTGGTTTTAAGTTGTATTTCGACAGGTCACTCACTTCAGCTGGTACAAGGTCCCATGTCCCATCCTGTACACTTTTTTAATGAAGTTTTAATAATAAAAATAGTCTCATATTTAGTTCAGATTATGTTGCAGAGGAAATTTTTAACAATAGATTAGGTTCACTAGCACTGATCACTATCCAGTCAATAAATTTACATTTTCTTTTTCAGCCTGTTATAATGGCTTGGTCATCAAGATTTATTAAAAGAAGATTTTATTTAAACCTTCATAAGAACATGACAGGGTTTTTCGCGTTTACGATATCTAAAGCGGTGACGAAAGTAGGTTACATTGCGTTTTAATTTAAATGGTCATTTCTAACCGTACCAACCTATTACTGCCCACTGTTGGGCTCAGGTCTCCTCAGAAGAGGGATTAGGCATAGTCCACCACGCTTGCCCAGTGCGGATTGGGGACTTCACATGTCTTCAAAGGATTTTACAACCCTTTTCCGACATGCAGGTTTTCCTTCACCGTTTTTAGCCAGTGGTGTTGTGAAAAATTGCACATAAATCTTTTTCACATTTAGATTTAGATGTACAAGCCGGCCGGATTTGAACTCGCGACCTCCCGTACGGAAGGACGCGCTTCAAACACCCTTCGGCCACCACGACTTTTAAGTAGTTATTTCTAACTAGTCATGTTTATTCTGAGCAATACCTATCTGGGTAATATCAGTATAACTACAGGAGAGAAAATGGTGATGCCACTCCAATTATATAAAAAATTGTAAAATTGAATATACCTATTAATTAGTGTGCTACATGAATTGAGGAAAATTAACACTGTACGACTGTATCATGTCAGCATGTAGAGTAAGTATTGTAATTACCTACGCTCAATCGGGATTCTATGATATAGATATTGCTCAGTTTGATCGTGGTATTCATTCCTGATGTTTCAGTTCCGTGTATTATTTGGCTACAGTAGGTATTAGTTGGGATGTGTTTGCCAAACCGTTTATTTTTCCTTACGATTTCCGTAATTCCTTTTACTTTTTAGGAACAGAGAGGGAATGTAGTTGATGAAGAATACAACGCGTACAAGGGATACAAACCCAATATTTGCTACTTCCCAGGTAATACTGATTGCTGCTCTAGCTGGTAATACTAGTCTCAGTGCCTAATTTAGACTTTTGATTGGTCCAACTTTTAACCCTCTTAGCATATTTAAATGACCTCAATAATCGGATTTTATCGATACCTATCCATGTCGCAAATTTCTCATATAAAATAACTCAATTTTAATTATTTCAGAATTCATAATCTTATTTTTTTTGTGTTTAATTTTTATGATTAACATTTATTATTGTCTTCGACATCGCTATATGTGTGATGGCTGCTTAATACTTTTAATAGTCTAATATAAAACAATAATCTAATTTAACAGGTATGATGATGTATAGACCTGATTATAATAAAAAATATCCATATACTCGCTACTGGTATTATTTCCCTAATCAAGTACCACTGAATTATCATTATCGTGTCAAAGTTCAGGAGAACGCTTTTCTTGTTAAATTTCAGGTTAGAATAAATTCATCTTCTTAATTGTTAGTCTTGTTTTCTTTTATTACAAATTAAATGGTGTTGGCGTACCTAATATGCCTTCTCTCTCCAATCTCTCGCTGCGCCAAGGGATCACACTGTATAATATCTACAACTATTTTTCTTTCAGTATGTTGGATTGATGATCGTTTTAATGGCGCAATATTTGATTGCTGGAGAGTCTCGTGATATAGAAGACAGCATACAGATTGAAAATCAATTAAAGGAATCTTATATGACGGCGGTGGATAAACCTTCACAACCAGCATCTGATTTAAAATGACAATTACATTTTTAGAAAAATATTGATCATTGATTTGCAATTTAAGAGCTATCTAAAGTTCATATTTTCAAAAGTCTTCAAATATATTTGATAAGTTTTTTTTTATTAATTTTTGGTATGAAAATTAAAGCATTCGTGTTTCGGCTTATGTAGTTCTTATTCTTTACTTCTTACTTTGCTTGGGGACTTCACATATGTTTGAAGGGTAATCGTGACTTTTCCAAAATGCAGTTTTCTACGCGATCATTTTTCTGCTGGTTTAGCTAGGGGTCGCGAGGTTGTTTGAATATTCGCGAAAGAAGAAGCGGTCACAAACAGATTTATGTGATACAACCTATCAGTCATGCAGGCTTTTTACAACCCTATTGCTATCGGCTTCCATTTCGCGTGCGTCAAGTTTGCAGGCACACAATAGAATTGTATGTTTTTAAATAGACCGAAAAATTGTATATACCAAGAGGACTTATGTCAGATTAGGAATGAATTGAGAGAATATTGCTCCGACCCCATTTGAATGGGATAAGGTTCAGATAAAGAAGAAGAAGACTAGCAATATAAAGTGCTTTAAAAGTTGATAGTCAACACGTACCTGCCAACGTTACGTCAAAGATAGCAGGAACGTAAGAAATACGCATAAAATACCTATAGTCCGAGAGCTACTGTCAAATTTTGAGCAGGTATTTGAGGCAAGTTGAGAACTTGGTCGATAATCTATACAAATATTATGAAGCTGAAGAGTTTGTTTGTTTGTTTGTTTGTTTGATTGCGCTAATCTCAGGAACTACTCGTCCGATTTCAAAAATTCTTTCAGTGTTGGAAAAGGTTCTAGGCTATATTTTATTTTCAAAAACATTAGGGATCCGTATGAAAATATCGAATATGTAACACAAGGTGAATAATCCAATACCTATTTATGCGTACGCTACAAAAACTATTGACAGTAGAACAAAATGATAAACTACGGGTTTTTAGGTCTTAGTAAGACATACAAAAAAGTCCGCGACAGCATATATTTAATTATCATAGTTTAGTCACAATAACCGCTTTTATGTTTATAAAATTAATATTTCGTCCCGAGATTGAATTTAACGTTGATTGAGTATCGTTATATTAACCCTTATCCAAATTAAGTATTTTATTATTATCAAGAGTATTAATGTAGAAGTAAATTACTTGTTGTTTTATTCCAATCGGACTTTTCGTTTAGAAGTTATCACGAGTATAAAACGCAATGAATATGTGGGTGCACTTCGGGCCGCGCAAATAATAACGCGACGGCATTACGAGTACTGTTTGAACCCCTTTGTAATGCAGACGAAGTTGCGCGGGTCAGTTAGTTCTCCTTATATACCCCAACTCGGAAATGCACACCTGGCTGCTGAGTAGCGGGGCTAAACGGACCCCTGCAGTTTTAAAGTACTTAGTATTTTTTTAATGTAGGTACGTAAAATTATCAGGCCAGAAACAAAAACTATTAGTCCGGTCAATTTAGACATCCAAGGTTACAATAATTCGCACTTGGCTGAATTTTGGTAGGATTGTTCAATACATTATTATAAAGGAAATGTGAAAAGTCCTCATCGATCCGGCACGTGCAAAAAAAGTTACTCGGGGTCAAAGGTCCCAAAAACGGGTTTTTCGCGATTTTCAGCAAAATGGTAAGTTTTATCATAAAATTAGCTCAGAAGAAAAATTGTAGATCAGATAATTATTTATAAAAAATGTCTAAATACTAGGGGTGTGCGAATAATTCGAAAAGTTTCGAATAATCCGAAATTTCGAATAGTATCGAATTTAACTACGACGATGCATCGGAAATAGGACAAGAATTTGTATTTTACAGATAATAACTTGAATGGGCTAGATGTCAGATTTTGTGAAGTTAATCGTGATATTATTTTTAAGAAAAGCACTTTTCTGGATCACCGGTACAAAAAATATTTTTACAAAGAAGAGGAAGTAAAAGAAATTGATGAAGAAATTAAGCTCGAAATTGGGAGATCCTTGATGCCAAATGATGATTCTCAAGAACTTAATGTATTGACCAGAGAACGTAAGTTTTAACAATCACACAAACAAAAACCACAAAATCTGACATCTAGTCCATTCAAGATATTATCTGCAAAATACAAATTCTTGTCCTATTTCCGATGCTTCGTCGTAGTTAAATTCGATACTATTCGAAATTTCGGATTATTCGAAACTTTTCGAATTATTCGACACCCCTAGTATTTAGACATTTTTATAAATAATTATCTGATCTACAATTTTTGTCTGAGCTAATTTTATGATAAAAGTTACCATTTTGCTGAAAATCGCGAAAAACCCGTTTTTGGGACCTTTGACCCCGAGTAACTTTTTTTGCACGTGCCGGATCGATGAGGACTTTTCACATTTCCTTTATAAGAGTGTATTGAACAATCCTACCAAAATTCAGCTTAGTGCGAATTATTGTAACCTTACCCCTATTTTTTAGTCTAATTTGACCGGACTATATTATGGAGCTCGTACTAAACTATTATGCATCTCTATAATTGAATCATTGAGCACCTACTTGTTTTTTTTTTTTTTTTTTTGGGATAAATAATACTTGAAATAACTTAATTATATTTTAGGATCAAGTTCCGGAGGCGGCGCGACGGGAAAGAGGAACCAAAAAAAAAAAGGATCAAGTTTCAAAATGTTATTGATTTTAGCATCGTAATTCTATTCGGGTGGTCTAATAATTTAATACGCAATCTTTATAACTTATTCAATAATTTGATTCTAATTTCTTTCATACTTTTACAGGCTTTATTTACATATTTCAGCGCAATAGGTACATATAACTAAACTCACTTGACGTAAGCACCAGGAGGTATATACAAATATGTAACACTTCCATCCATTCTTAAACATAGCATAATGTTCAAAATGTCTGTTTTGTAACAAAAAAGAATCATCGAAATCGGTTCATATAAAAATAAATACACGGAAAAACGCATAGCAAATTGTGATATTTTGTCCTTTAAAAATAAACATTTTTAAAGTACTTTTTTGATCTTTATAAAAGGGGATCTATATGGGACCTAAGTTCAACCATCACCTTTCATCTGACACCAGAATCATTCAAATCGGTCCCAAACTAAAGTTATCGAGGAACATAAAAAACAAAAAAAAAAATAAAAAAACATACAGACAAATTCTTTTTGGAAGTCGGTCAAAGATTTTTTGAATTGTCCTTTTTTAACCTGTGATGTGGGCAAAAGAATGACATTATGTCGGATGACAATAGTGTTTTGTTGTTAGAAGTTTATGGTGTGAAAAATAAGCATCACGATACTTTTCAACGTATTTTCACGAAAAATTTCAACATATTAATTGGAACAATTATTGTCATTAAATATGGACAAAGAATATTGTAGAAAATTCAAATATTTTCGAGATATTCCGTCAATGGAGGTGAGCAAATTAATATGTACTAATCTATCAAGTCGCTTTTTGTTTTCAATCAACTTACAATACAAATTATTATAATATCTGAGATTGACTCTCATACGTCTGTAGGTTCTTTCACCTTTTCAGAAGGTCTACCCTACACTTACCTTGCTTTTGTGAGCTCAAATGAATATTTTTAATGTAAGTCAAAATAAGCCCAAACTCGATGAGTCGACGACTTTCCGTTGTCAAGATAAATTGCTGGGGGTTTCAATTATTTGGTGGTGGGGAAGCAAGTACCCCTTCCAAGTTGATCCAGTAAAAATGAAATATAGGTTTTTGAAATGAAATATACCTTTTTGTACTACAAATTATGATGGCTTTTCTTTTTCAAACTTGGTATTAGTAAATAAAAAAATGATAAAAACTTATAATCTACTTTGCTATTGACAAAATATTTTGTGACGTAAATAAGTAGATAGTTTATACCCTACCCCAGTAATAATAATTATTATACCGTAAATAAGTGTTATTATATTAATAGTGTAGCGAGGAAGTCGAAGACGAGCAAAGCTGTCATAAAATCAAACTTTATAATTTCAATATACTCAATAAAGATACACAAGTTCTAGAGGAGTTAACTAGAAAATCGTCGTCAGCAACAGAAGAAACTGAAACATCACTTGAGTTAACGGAAACTGTAAGAATTCTTCATATCATTATTTATTTATCAAAATGGGATGTAATATACGATAGCGACATTAGTTTACATTAATACTATAAACAGGAAAACTTTATTTGTTTGGTTGTAATGAATAGGCTCAAAAACTACTGAACCGTTTTAAAAAAAATCTAAAGCTGCATGATCCACGACACTCAACGAATAACATATCTAATAGGTTAGATTTTATTTTGAAAAAAAAAAGAACAGAACAAACTACTTACTTAGTTACAAATTTAGTTAATAGGTGATTTGTTACAATTTACCAGAGTAGAAAATAAAATGAGATAAACCGATATATAAATTGATAAGAAATACAATTTTATAGTTTGAAACATACTCCTTCACTGGGATGTTTCGGGATAATAAGAGGCGCATCGACTTAATGTTAGTTATACCTGACAATAACAGTCAAGAAGCAGAGGAATTGAAGATTAATTTTCTTTTGAACATTGTTAAAACTGGTTTTGAAATTGAACTTGAGTACGGTTTGGTAAGTATTCAATAATAGGTATCTATCCTTGCTTTGTTTTCCCTGGAGATCATACCGAACTGATTTTCGATACCTCCGAGCAGAGGTCACATTAAAACGACAATTTTAAAAGCTTTTATCTTTCACTGGATGTAACTACCTATATAAGTTCGGGTGGAACCTTGCGAGCTCAATTTGACGAACTTCCCGATTTCCCCGAAACCCGTCGTGTTTGGGCTCTTCTCACCTTTTACTTGTCTTGGCTAGGCCTTA
Organism: Trilocha varians; assembly: GCA_030269945.2. Taxonomy (NCBI): domain Eukaryota; kingdom Metazoa; phylum Arthropoda; class Insecta; order Lepidoptera; family Bombycidae; genus Trilocha; species Trilocha varians. The sequence continues at coordinate 5,858,467 of AP028267.1, read as the reverse complement.
GCAGATTTCTTATGAACTCCTGTACCAAATTAGATAGACCGGACGTATTATTATCAATTCATAATATTTAAGCGATAAGGCCGCCAATTGTCACATTGTATTATTTGTACAAAATCACTATAATTGTATTTCTATGTGGTGTTACATTAAATAATTTTCTATCTACCTATCATAATATTGTACATTTTAGATGAAAAAACATCAAAATTTAGTATTTGTTAAAATTTACGCTCCCGATGAAGTGCTCGACGAGTATGGTGAAAAATTTGGTATAAAGAAATTTTACAAAGCAAGTCACGCTGAATACCTTCCCTCTAAAGGATTTTTCTCTGTAAATCAGGAACGGGCGTGGTTAGAAATTATGAGGTAAATAATAACTTTAATAAGTACATAAATAATCATGGTATATACAAAGGAATTCAAAATACAATAAAACAAAATACACATTTCAGGAGCAACTACCAAAAACCATTGGATTATTCTAATCATGAAAGAAGTTTATTTGTCTATAAGATTTTGCTCCAAATGAGGTTCGGCGAACATCAAAATAATTTCGGTCTACAAAGGTTTGTCTGTTTCACAATTATTACTGTTTTTAATATTGATTTGTAAAACGAAAAATCAATACTAAGTACTTACCTAATAATAACTTTGGAGTACCCAGTAACAGTGAGAAATGCTCTGATTCACCTCTGAATAGAAACGCGGAACATAGGTACTAGGGATGATGCGAATGTTGTTTTTTAAACATTGGCACAGCGGTATCTTTCGAAAGTCACCACCCGCTTCCCGCAGGGGACGCAGCACGTCCCGAAGCGTAGGTCGCATCGCCAACGATGATCGTCAGCGAGCGCCTCCGCCTCCAACTCTCAGAGCGGCGACCCCGCCAACACACACGCCGCCTCAAACGCGACGGTGCGGTATCCGCGGGCGACTCTGATGACTACGATGCGCTGTGGCCGGCGCAAGTACCGGGAAAAAGTTGCCCGAATACGTGGCTCGGCCCAAACGGGCGCACCATACAGGTCCATCGAGCGCACTACCCCCGCATAGAGCCACGATCAACGTGTCGTCTGCGTAACAAATGACGCTAAGATCCGTGAGGAGGGCCTCTCAGTACCCAGTCTTCTTCTTTTTCATCCTCGCACTTTCCTACTTTATGTAGGGTCGGCTCTCCTAATCCTGTGGCTCCAGGATTCTCTATCCTTGGTTGTCGGGTCAGGCAATTTCTCTTCGTCCAAAAGTTTTGTCATGCTAGTCCACCACGTAGTTGCCGGGCGTCCTCTTCCCCTCTTGTGCTCAGGAAGGCGCAATGCTTTCTTGACGACGTGTTCGTCATCTCTTCGCATTACGTGGCCATACCATCTGAGTCTGCTCTCCTTCAGTTTGTCTGATATAGGGGCCACCTTAAAAGAACCACGCACGTGCAAGTTTCGCACCTTATCCAGCTTGGTTACCCCTCCAGACCATCTCAACATTTTAAGTTCAGTGGACTCCAGTTTCTGCAGATGGGCCTTCTTTATTGGCCAGCATTCGGTTCCGTACATCAGAGCCGGCCTCACAGCTGTCTTATAGACCTTGCCCTTAGTTTGAATTGGCATTCTGGGGTCACATAAGACTCCCGTCAGTGATCGCCGTTTTTGCCACCCAACGTTAACGCGGTGAGTTAAGTCTCAGTACCCAGTCATACCCGATATTCCAGAGGAGAGGTCCGAGGACGAACCCTTGTGGAACATCGCGCACGACCTGGAACCAGTGTAAGGTCCCACCGTACCGTACGGTAACATTCGACCGACTTGGCCTACTGGTAGGATCCGATCAGCTGGCGGAGATAGAGGGCCACTCCATGCCTCTCCAGTGACCCCCAATCACAGACCAGGGCGATTGGCGATGTCGACCGACACCGCCAAGGCCACCCCACCCCGGGATTTGGTCTCCTAGGAGAGAGCCCGGACGCGCATCGCAATCGCTTTAGCCCGTGGGTAAAGTGACATACTATTTGACGTTTGGTACGTTACTTTTGGACAGAAAATTTACTTTAAATGTCCGGTCTTTTGTTTATAATAAAACAGTGATGTTGAATTTTTTGGGTTTTCTATATTTCATCTATACTTATAATAAAATCGTAGAGAGGTCAATTCTGTACATTGAAAATATCAAAAAAAAAAACTAGCAGGGGTTGTTTGGTTATCGATTCTGATGCCAAAAATGCTATTAGAAAAATTTTTGTCTGTTTGTCTGTTTGTCTGTTTGTCTGTATATTTGTGCACGCTAATCTCCGAACCGGCCGAACCAATTTAGTTGGGGTTTGTAATGTATTATGGCAAGTCTCACTTAACATTTAGTCGTTGTTTTATCAAAATCGGTTCAGTATTTAAAAAGTTATAAGCGAAATAACATCGATGGGTATTACGTTCGGTGATAGTTATTTATAAAAAATGCTTTAATAGCGCGACTTGGCGAGAAAATTATTATTTAATGGCATATAAATATAGAATTATGATAATTTAAAATGATTTAAAAGTGAAAATTCAAAAAAAACATGTACTCGAAGAGTTTTTCAAAACCCAACATAAAGAGATCTCCAATTTATATGGTGAATCGTCGCAACTGGAGCTCTGACTAAAGTGGTCGTTGATTGCGGGGGGCCACGAGAGTACATATAAGGAGCGCGTAATGGCGCGATGGGCGCAACTTCGTCTGCGCCACTCTCAATTAACTGTCAATTATTCGATTTTTCTCTCTGTAAAAACCAACCTTGAACTTCATCAAAAATAAAAAAAAAACAATTTCTAAAATGAATATAGCCTAAGTTAGTCTTTATTACATAAGCTCGGCCATTGACAGTCCCATCCAAATCGACCCAGCCAATCATGTTTAGGCTCTAATGAAGCGTCCTGATGAGATCTTTGTGTAGAGGCTGAATGTCAAGGTCTGATGATGGAGCTGGAAGGTGGCTATGGGAACTCCATCATTAAGCAAGATAACCTCATCGTGTTTAGGCTCTAATGAAACGTCTTGATGAGTTCTTTGCGTAGAGGATGAAAGTCAAGATCTGATGATGGAGCTGGAAGGTGGCTATGGGAACTCCGTCATTAAGCAAGATAACCTCATCGTGTTTAGGCTCTAATGAAGCGTCTTGATGATTTCTTTGCGTATAGGATGAATGTCAAGGTCTGATGATGGAGCTGGAAGGTGGCTATGGGAAGTCCGTCAATAAGCAAGATAATTTCATCGTGTTTAGGCTCTAATGAAGCATCCTGATGAGATCTTTGTGTTGAGGCTGAATGTCAAGGTCTGATGATGGAGCTGGAAGGTGGCTATGGGAACTCCGTCATTAAGCAAGATAACCTCATCGTGTTTAGGCTCTAATGAAGCGTCTTGATGAGTTCTTTGCGTAGAGGATGAATGTCAAGGTCTGATGATGGAGCTGGAAGGTGGCTATGGGAACTCCGTCATTAAGCAAGATAACCGCATCGTGTTTAGGCTCTAATGAAGCGTCTTGATGAGTTCTTTGCGTAGAGGATGAATGTCAAGGTCTGATGATGGAGCTGGAAGTCGACTATGGGAACTCCGTCATTAAGCAAGATAACCTCATCGTGTTTAGGCTCTAATGAAGCGTCTTGATGAGTTCTTTGCGTAGAGGATGAATGTCAAGGTCTGATGATGGAGCTGGAAGGTGGCTATGGGAACTCCGTCATTAAGCAAGATAACATCATCGTGTTTAAGCTCTAATGAAGCGTCTTGATGAGTTCTTTGCGTAGAGGATAAATGTCAAGGTCTGATGATGGAGCTGGAAGGTGACTATGGGAACTCCGTCATTAAGCAAGATAATCCCATCGTGTTTAGGCTCTAATGAAGCGTCTTGATGATTTATTTGCGTATAGGATGAATGTCAAGGTCTGATGATGGAGCTGGAAGGTGGCCACTGTCTGTTTGTTCTTGCTAATCTCTGGAATGGCTAGACCGATTTGGACGGGCTGACTTTCAATGGCTGATAGTTTATGTTATAAGGAGTAACTTCTATACCAACCCATTACTGCCCACTGTTGGGCTCAGGTCTCCTCAGAAGAGGGAGGAGTAACTAAGGCTATATTTATTTTAGAAATTGTTGTTTTTTTAAATTCTCGATAAAGTTCAAGGATGATATTTACAGCGAGAAAAAATCAAATAGTTGACATTTAATTGAGATTGGCGCAGACGAAGTTGCGCGGGCAGCTAGTGTTTAATAATAATGTAAGTAGGTACATTTTATTTTAGTTAAGGTATAGTAAATTGCTGAATCTAGAGGTATACTAATTAAACATTAGAGTATTATTTTGTAATTAAAGTGGGGATAATTTAAATAATGTTTTTCAGACTAATAAATATGAATATTGTAGCAGATGCGTATGCTCTGCATGATGGTCCATACTTTCTTACACGACGTCAAGATTTCGCTAAAGTGAATGGTCGACAAGTAAATAAAATTTATTATGGCATTTTTGTAAATGAAATTAGGTGTTATTATATTTTTATTAGATACTATACATTTTAACTAGTTAGGGTACAGTAAAATAATTAATTATTGTAATTAATTGTAATTATATTATTACATTTTCAGATATTATACTACAACTGGATTGGACTTCGAAATATATTTAAATTACAACCGATAAATGTAATAAATGAATATTTTGGATCCAGGGTAATGTAATTAAATGTGAACATAGTGTCTACTTTTTCTCTTTCAGTGATTATAATATTATATCTATTAATCCTGATTTTGTGTTCTTCAAATGACATTATTATGTTCAATTTCAGATTGGATTTTACTTTGCATTTTTGCAATTTTACAATATGGGACTTGCTATAGCTTCATTGGCAGGAATAATTATTACAGTTATCGGTGTCATCGACAAAACATACGAAACTGTTTAGTAAGTTAAATTCAGAATAATTTAAAGTTTTTGGTTAATTGAAGTACTTAACTAAAATTTATAACATTTTAAAAGTAACTAGCCGATACCATAACGCACAAAACTGTCGAAAGTGCCTGTCGAAACTAGCGAGAGAAAATCGTTAGTCAACCTCATGGTAGACGTGCAGGAGTTCACCATAATTATTAATTATTGGTTGACAAAATAGCTCAACGGGCCAAATTCCGTCTATCTACTGCCATTTGGCCTAAACATTAGGTACCGACAAAAATAGTTTTTTAATTAAGGATGATTTCACTATTTGGCAGTGCCATATTTTTTAGATAAAATGACATAGATTTGCGCGGAATATCTTCGTTACAATTAAATAGAGGATTGTAGAATCTATGATTATGACGTGAACTAATAAAAGATATGTTAAAAATAGAAGCGGCATACGTTTATAATACTACATTAATCATTGTATAAATGGTTATACATACTGTGACATTACTACACATAGATAGTAGTCAACGTACCTCTACTCTAGAGATTTAGTCTTCCTGGAAAAGTAACTTTGACTTTATTAACCAATTTTAGTCAAGATGTTTGTCATCCCAAAGAAAACTTAACAATGTGCACGAGATGTAGCAGCTACCTTTCTTGTCCGTTCCTTAACTTAAAAGATTCATATTGTTTTGGTACGAAATTAGTGAACGTACTCGACAACTGGTTTTTGATTTACTACTGCATCTTTATTATGCTTTGGGGTGAGTATTCATAATATGTATTGCTGCTCTTAATTAAGTATTGATGAAACTTCAACTGTCATCATTATTTTGTTAAAATTTGGTAGTTCCCATTATTTATTGCATCATCATTCATCACTATCATCACTACATATTATAAAACAAAGTCGATATCTGCTGTCTGTCCCTATGTACACATTGGATTTTGGTGCAGTTTTTTTACTAGATAGAGTGATTCTTAAGGATGTTTTATAGGTATATTTTGAAAATAATTAGGGATACAAAAAAAATACAAAATAGTTTATTAACAGAATTTTACAGGCAACTGATAGGTACATTTTTATCAAAGGTCCCCGCACTAGGTCAGACCTGTTTCTATATATGTACATGTATATCTGCATGAAAATATCGAATTTGTAACACAAGGTGTAAAATCGAATAAATTTATCCAAATTAAGTATTATATTATCAGGGGTATTAATGTAGAAGTAAATTTATTTTTGTTTTATTCTAATCGGACATTTCGTTGTCAAATTATCACGAGTATAAAACGCTGTCCGCTAAAAAAATATCGCGACGAAATCGTTAGTGCTGTTTAAGCCACTTTGTGACGCACACGAAGTTGCGCATGTGGCCATCTAGTAGTAGATAAACTAGCTTACGGCTATTGATTGTTAGTGAGCTGTTAGTGCCGTTAACTATTGTCTACCATACCTACCCGAATTTCTTAAACCTCATTTAACGAGGGACAAGTCATAGTGCTCCGAGAATAAACGAGTCCATCAGTAAAATAAAAAAACTTGAGAGGTAACATGGGACACCCGAATAGAACGAGGTTCCTTTCGATTAAAAGATATCTTATATTTTTTATTTCCTAACGTAACGCGCGATAAGGAACGTGTTTTAAAAGATTTTGATCATAGCACCATCTAGCTATTATCATCTAAAAGAAAAAAGTGTCGTGACAACTTTTCGTAAGATTTTTTTCCGTCTAGCCCCCTTTCACAACGCGCGATAAGGAACTTCGTTCCAAAAGTAAAACTTTAAATATAGTAAAAATACTTGATAACTTCTTCCATCAATTGGTAGGTAATCTGTAAAATTAAAGCTTTTTTATTGTTAGTAGCTCTAGGAACTATACCTACCAGCATATAACTATATTGAAGATCGGCTATTGGCTGATTTGTTTCATTTAAAAATATTCTGCATTTGGGAGCTTTAAAGCAAAGCCAATATTTTCTTTATTCGTCTATTTTCAGGTCCTATTTTAATGATGTTTTGGAAACGCAGAGAGCTCTATTTACTTTGGTTATGGGAGTTGTCCGATGTTAAAAAGATGGCCTCAATGAGGTATTATATAACACATTTACATAACTTAACTTAGTACAATAAATTAAATGATGATGATGATTACAAACAATAAACTGCGCGGGTGAGCTAGTAGAAAACTTTTCTGTAATCTGATAGATATTCTAAAAATCGGAACATTATCTTCACTCGAATATTTCGAAATAATATTTTGTTATATTTCAGACCAGAATTTTCAAAGGACTACACCAAACCAGACCAGTCTACTGACACAGGACTATGGAAAGATTATAATACTGGTTTATCTAAATGGGTGCGATGGATAATAACAGCTGCTTTTTTCCTGACATGCGTATGTAATATTTACTCAGTTATGTTTGTAATCTATACTTAATATTATAAAGCTGAAGAGTTTGTTTGATAGTTGTTTGTTTGTTCGGACGCGCTAATCTGAGGCCCCTCTGGTCCGATTTGAAAAATATTTTTGGTGTTCTATAGTTCATTTGTCGAGGAAGGCTATTTACCTATACTACAATATATCCCACTGTTGCGAAGTTGCGCGGGTCAACTAGTTGTATAATACAGCTACTGACTTAAAAATATGTTATATTTAACTGTGTTATTTTCGACATTCTTATAATGTAAATAATTGATATTTTACTTATACATATTGATTAATTTTTCTGATGCTGATTTGTCTATTAATAACTTCAATAGGAAAACATTCAACAACAGGGTTTTAATTTGATGCTCATTCAACAGAACCGTTACTTATGTTTTAAAGCATTGTGTATCAAATATTGTATGTAACAAGGTGAATGGACGACCTGGTCAAAGCTGCCGAGAGTTACTGGCTGCAAATAGCGCAGGACCTGTCATTATGGTGAGGTTCGAGGGAGGTATATGTCCAGCAGTGGTCTACGAGCTGGTGATGATAATATCAATGTTGCTAGCTACCATTTGATAACCAATCTATAGGTATACAGGGTGTCCTAGAAACTACTACTTATTGTTTCATTTATTTAACTTAAACTAATAAAAATAAAGTAAAACCTTAAAGGTAAAATTAATCTTTATTTTCCTGCATTTTGTCCTCAAAATGCTTAAATCTTGTGCTTGTTATCTATCTCATCAACATTAGAAATGTTAGGTAAAGGCAAAAAACCGTTTTTAATCAGATGGTTCATTTCAGTATTTTTCTCGTTATAGCCGATTTTAGCCAAAGTAACACAATTAAGCACTACTTACTTTTTAATGATTGTTTGAGAGTCTCAAGAACTTTTGAGACTTATTTTAAAACCCTACAGTCAACTGTTTAAATTTATAATTTAAAGTTTAAATCATCATTCACCAAAAGTAAATTCTTCAGTTTACATTTAAATTTAAATATTTGTCATTCAAAATTATGAAACTAAGTAATTTAAACATAAAAACACAACTCACGAAGACTGTTTCTTACAAAAAACTTGTAGAAGTCTTATCGTAGTCATAACTCCAAAACTATGAAAAATCGCACAACATAGATGCGGGTGATTTGGTTACCTAAAAGTGTGCTCTATCTCTGGACCATCGCTTGACACTGCTTTTTGGGACACCCTGTATGTAAATTTTTATGTTGGTTTATGTACGCTACAAAAACTCAAAAGGTTCTGCACCGACTGACTGACAAAGAACATAGGCTACCTTTCATTGCGAAAAACAGGATAAAAAAAACGGGTTATAGAGTTCACGCAGACTGACCTCATAGTACCTAGATATAAAATGGCAGGAAGCGAGTTTCCGCATAAATTAATATTTATTATATAATAATAATTATATTTCCGCACAAAGTAATGAAGTTTGATCTTTTTAGATATACTACGTATTTTACGTAGATCTCGCATTTATTTACTATCAGTATAAATTGTTTTTTGATAAATTGTCACCTGCCAGATTTTCAAAAAAATTTGAAAAATATATCGGTATAACGGCGTTTGTATTAATCCTCTCAACAATAACACTCTTGTACGGAATGGTAAGTTTTAAACGCATTTTTTTGTTTACCACTTTCACATTATACTGTAAGTTAGTAAGGATGCGTTTCTTTTAGGTATTTTACATATTAGCTGTGATTGTAACGAGAATTGAAAACCATAGAACCGTTGAATCGTACGAACAATCGATGGCCATGAAAATGGTTACGATCAGTTTTAGCACAACATTCCCAATAATGCTGTACTACGCGTGGTTTAAAGTGAGTTACACCTACTCCATGAACCTTTTAATGACTTTAATAGGTAAAATGTGAGTTTTGTATTGTAACAAGTCAATCTTATCCTAAAATGAATGATTATTAGATCAAAACAATTTATCCTCTGGCATGCTGCTGTTTTGATTAATATTCAGTATATATGTGACCGAAAAACAACAAGAGATGTTTTGTTTTTTAAGATCGATCGTAATTTTGGATTTGTATTTAAAAATGTGTATTTTTAACGGACAAAATGCGTTTTTGCGTGTATTTGTTTTTATATGAACTGATTTCAATGTTTCTTTTTTTGTTAGAAAGCAGACATTTTGAGCATTATCTATACATATAAATAACATCATATAAATTTGATAGAGATCTGACAGGTAGATTTTGTGCTATGCTTGAGAAATGGAAGTCGGTCGTTTTCATTTTTGTAGTAAAATATTATTTACGTAAGATAATTCTTTGAGTGCTTGTTATCGTACGAAACTTGTTAAGTTCCGCAGAAATTTTCGTATTTTCCGGTGACAGATATAAGTTTAAAACTATTTATAGAATTAATTTTTATTAATTATTTTACTTTACAGACTGATCGTTTTGTCACACCGTATTTCGATACAGCATTTCAACAATATTACTTCAATGATGATTTTTTATATTACACGGCAGCCCGAAACTGTGGTCCTAACCCGTGTATAGATGAAGTATTTATGTCTCTGACAGTGTTATTTTTGTACAGACAAATTTTACCTAAATTATTTTTCTTTTGCAAGTAAGTCTTGTCTTGTTTGTATCTTGGCGTTACGAAATTATCAATGATATTTTTGTATGGTAGACCTCACAAATACAATAGTCTTGCCAATAGGTACTTTCAAGCGAGAGATGGAAAAAGACACTAAAAAGTAGCATATAATTATAAGCACATTTTATAAAAAATAGCACGTGCAAGTTTTAGTATAAATAATACTTGAAATATTTAGTTATATTTTAGAATTAAATATCAAAATCGTAAATGTTAGAAATATTAATTTTAACATCGTAATTTTATTCAGGTGGTCTAATAATTTAATATGCAGTCGTTATAACCTATTAAATAAATAAATTCAATTATCTTTCATACTTTTGCAGGCTTGATACCGCCTTGATAACTACTATTTTCTATTTTCATATCTTTAAGCGCAATACACAGAACTAAACTCATTTGACTTAGGCACCAGGAGGTATAAAAATAACACAATATTATTTTCTGAAAGGTTTTTGGTGCTTATTGCTCAAATCCTATTATTGCTATTTATTTTGTAACATTCTAATTAAATTGTTATGACTTTTAAATCCCATCTCTATTTCTGTCACAAGTATTAGCAATACTATTATAGGTGTGCGGGCCACGCTATACCTACTAATTGTGAGATCTCATTAATTGAATGTCTTAAAATATAGGTAGGCTAAGTATGCAGGGGGCCTGGACCGGGATCTCGCCCGGATTCTGGCCCCCTAAGAGTTTCGGGTCCCCAACGCATGTGTGCGGGGACCCAAGAAGGTGCCGTGTCTCGCTCAGCACGCCCTTGGCGTAAGAGCATCCGGGGGATGGTAGACCGCGCTCCCCGACCCACGCTGGTTCTGACCCGGGGTATTCCACGGGAGGCTGACACGCGGTCCCATCTTGGCGGGCTTCGGAAAGCCCGCCGACCGAGAGAGCCGGTGGCCGTATTCGCCGGCGGCTACCGGTTCGGCGTCCGGGGACGGAGCGACGGGAAGGAGTGCCGATGGCGTAACGCGTCGCGCCGTCCCTCCAAACCCCGTGCTGGGTTCTGGCCTCAGCCGGGGTTCGGACGCTGAGCGGTTGGAGGTTTTAGTGCGGTTCAACTCCCACATACCCCGGTGATTTCCTCCAACTGAAAAAAAAAAAAAAAAAGGCTAAGTATGTATTTTGCGCTTGGTTAGTTACTACTTACTTAATTTTCGTCAATATTCTAGAAGCTTGCTCTACACAAGGACAGATTACAATCAAGGTAAAAAAGTAAATACTTTGTACCCTTGCTGGGAAAGGGAGTACAGATTGAAATCTATAACGGAAAGGACACTTGCTTGGAAATATAATTACCTGGGTAAATATTATTTTTAACTTCTATAAGTAATTGAAACGTAAAAAATTCCAGAGATATTTTATTGATTTAAGATCATTTGCAAACAAAGAAACATAAAATTGAATGGTGCCGGGACCAGACATTCAGAAGACGATAATTTGGCTGAAGTTAGAGGCACCTACAATAGAGAATGCACTTGGTATTAAATTAATCACTGTACAAAGCGAAAGAAACACTACAATACCCATAACATAAGTTAAATCTTATCATGGGTGCCAGTGTTCGACTTCGTATTGTGATATAATAATATTAATGTGCTTAATTTATAATGATGTACATTTTTGCGTGTTGTGAATAAATAAATAGAAACAATGTATTAAGTAATTTTTGTAACACTGTGATACTAGATAGATAAGAAAATTGATATGTTTATATTCGCATGTGCAGTATAATATTTTTAAAGAAATTATCTTCGCTTATATTTTATGAAAATTAATAAATTAATTAACGTTTTAACTCTCAATTTTATTTCAGCGTTGCAGTTTGGATTCGTAACCTTATTTGTTGCTGCTTCGCCTTTGATACCATTATTAGCATTGGTTGTTAATTTACTGGATATAAGGTATAAGGAATTATGATAATATAATATTGTCATTAGTAGGTGTAAGCATAAAGATAGACTAATAGTTCAAGATACCCGAGCGTTCTGACATAATTTATTTTCACATGGATGAAACCTTCACGACTTAATAGTAGAGTCTAGTATACTTTAAATACCTGCCTACTTGTGGAGCTTGCCCTGTGACACCTGGGCAGGTATCACCATGTTATATCTTTTTTAGAATATTATTCTAAACTAGAATTATAAAGTGTCAAACACTTTTCATTGACCAGAGCTGTTGTCCGACGCTTTTAAGCTCGACAAAAATTAATGAACTTTACTTATTTTTTCATTTCTGACTTTAAAATTTATTATTTACTAGATGACCCCCGCAACTTCGTCTGCGTCACAAAGGGGTTCAAACAGTACTTACTCGCAATGTTGTCGCGACATTACTTACGCGCGCCCGCGTTGAGTGTATTCATTGCGTTTTATACTCGTGATAACTTTTTAACAAAAAGTCCGATTGGAATAAAACAAAAAGTAATTTACTTCTTCATTAATACTCTTGATAAAAAAAAACTTAATTTGGATAAGGGTTAATATAACGATACTCATTTAACGTTAAACTAATTCTTGGGACGAAATATTGTATTTCATAAACATAAAAACGGTTATTGTGACTTTTTTTTTTTTTTTTTAATTTTTTATTGTTTTGTAGGCAGTCGAACTATGATAGGTAGGTATTTGCTCTCGCGGCTTTTTTTTAGGTCTTACTAACACCAAAAAACCCGTAGTACATCATTTTGTTCTATTGTCAATGTTTTTGCAGCGTACGCATAAATAGGTTTTCGATATTTCACCTCGTCTTACAAATTCGATATTGTCATACGGATCCCTAATTTTTTTAAAATAAAATATATAAATAATAATAGCCTATAACCTTCCTCGATAAATGGACATTCCAATAGTGAAAGAATTTTTGAAATCGGACCGGTAGTTTCTGAGATTAGCGCGTTGAAACAAACAAACAAACTCTGCAGCTTTATAATATTAAATAGTATAGATTAAATTCCCTAAACACAAAATTATTCAGCCGGGAGTGCGACCGCGAGAGCACTATGCGCATGCGTCTCGGGGTAAAAAAATTAAATGTATTGAAAATACTAATTTCAACCCAAGATTTATGCATCCTTATTTCATAGAAAATGCACTAAAACGCCTCGCAAAGCCAGTGCGAGTTTGGGGGATAGAAGGAAAGAAGCGACGGGAGGAGTAAACCACTTCTGCCGATCCGTTGAGAACAGAGCGATGATAAGTCGTGACAGCTCTGACGTACACTTAGAACTTTCGATTCCTGATACAACTGCTTCGTAGGATATAAGAGTGGCTTCTGCAGTATTACTTTTAATACAGCTCGTTGAGCTCTTTCGAGAAATATTAATGTACTTTTAGTCACTCCCCCCAAACGCCTATGCAGTATCCGATTATTGACTGGAAAGTGCAGAATAGACCAGAAGAAGTATATCCTTGCCAGCACCGTCCCGCAATAGTTTCATGAGATGTATCAGTTTACGTGTGCGACCCACAACCTGTCTGATGTGATCCTTAAATGATAGCCTCTCATCCAACACCACTCCCAAGTATTTAATATGAGGAGTACGCTCAATCGATGGGCAAGTCATCCAACCCCCTTCAAAACCCGGCAGCTATGTATCTGCAATTTCTGAGTTGCTGGAGAAGTGGCAGCAGTTTTGTGAAAACAAAGAAATGATGTTTTCTGTAGATTTATTGTAAGCAGATTATTATCCAGCCATACTCCCACTGCCGATAGTCTTCTCTCTGTCTCAGCAATAGATCGATAGTTTTGGAACAGGATATGCCCACGATATTCTAATTATTGTAAGCGTAATAATACTCAAAATGCTTTAATCTTTTTATCATCTGAAACAGGTATAATGCGAAACAGTTTCTTTTGACTTCACGAAGGTCTTTACTGGTTGACCGGTCTGGATTAGATGTGTGGACTACTATTTTGGTGATGATTTCGTATGGATCCATTATAACCAATGTAAGCTTACACATATTGATTTACTTGTTGTGAGTGAAGAGCGCCTTAGACATTACGTCCACCCATACAGAGTGGATCTGTAACTTTTTACCGGTTGAAACGGGTTGAATGACCTGAAATACAACTTAGTTCAACTTAGAACATTTTATTTATTTTTGGAATCGGTTCAACTTTTTCTCAATATCATTTGGAAACCTGCAATGATAGTCGTAAATACATCATACGAAATTGAAAAATAAAGTTGAACCGATTCCAAAAGTAACAGTGGTTTTAAGTTGTATTTCGACAGGTCACTCACTTCAGCTGGTACAAGGTCCCATGTCCCATCCTGTACACTTTTTTAATGAAGTTTTAATAATAAAAGTAGTCTCATATTTAGTTCAGATTATGTTGCAGAGGAAATTTTTAACAATAGATTAGGTTCACTAGCACTGATCACTATCCAGTCAATAAATTTACATTTTCTTTTTCAGCCTGTTATAATGGCTTGGTCATCAAGATTTATTAAAAGAAGATTTTATTTAAACCTTCATAAGAACATGACAGGGTTTTTCGCGTTTACGATATCTAAAGCGGTGACGAAAGTAGGTTACATTGCGTTTTAATTTAAATGGTCATTTCTAACCATACCAACCTATTACTGCCCACTGTTGGGCTCAGGTCTCCTCAGAAGAGGGATTAGGCATAGTCCACCACGCTTGCCCAGTGCGGATTGGGGACTTCACATGTCTTCAAAGGATTTTGCAACCCTTTTCCGACATGCAGGTTTCCTCACGATGTTTTCCTTCACCGTTTTTAGCCAGTGGTGTTGTGAAAAATTGCACATAAATCTTTTTCACATTTAGATTTAGATGTACAAGCCGGCCGGATTTGAACTCGCGACCTCCTGTACGGAAGGACGCGCTTCAAACACCCTTCGGCCACCACGACTTTTAAGTAGTTATTTCTAACTAGTCATGTTTATTCTGAGCAATACCTATCTGGGTAATATCAGTATAACTACAGGAGAGAAAATAGTGATGCCACTCCAATTATATAAAACATTGTAAAATTTAACATACCTATTAATTAGTGTGCTACATGAATTGAGGAAAATTAACACTGTACGACTGTATCATGTCAGCATGTTCAGTAAGTATTGTTATTACCTACGCTCAATCGAGATTCTATGATATAGATATTGCTCAGTTTGATCGTGGTATTCATTCCTGATGTTTCAGTTCCGTGTATTATTTGGCTACAGTAGGTATTAGTTGGGATGTGTTTGCCAAACCGTTTATTTTTCCTTACGATTTCCGTAATTCCTTTTACTTTTTAGGAACAGAGAGGGAATGTAGTTGATGAAGAATACAACGCGTACAAGGGATACAAACCCAAAATTTGCTACTTCCCAGGTAACATATACAACATATATAACTTAGCATATTATTTATATGACCTCAATAATCGGAATTTATCGATACCTATCCATGTCCCAAATTTCTCATATAAAAGAACTCGATTTTTAATATTTCAGAATTCATAATCTTATTTTTTTTTGTGTTTAATTTTTATTATTAACTTTCCATATCCATTTATTAGCTTATTTTTTACATTATATTTTTAAAAAAACATTTACAAAAATGAATTTAAAAATACATACATATACGCGCCGTGTCAAGAACGACCGCCTTCTGAATCAGGCCCTTTACCCAGCCGGGGAGCGAAAGCTTCTCTAGATGACGGTCGAAGCTTTTCGCTATTAGACCGTGCACAGATACAACGATCGGAACAATGACTAACTATTAACTTTTATTATTATCTTCGACATCGCTTTGTGTGTGATGGCTACTTAATATTTTTTATAGTCTAATAAAATAATCTAATATAACAGGTATGATGATGTATGCAACTGATTATTTTAATAAATATCCATATACTGCCATGTGGTGGTATGTACCTAATCAACTACCACTGAATTATCATTTTCGTGTCAAAGTTCAGGAGAACGCTTTTCTTATAAAATTTCAGGTTAGAATAAATTCATCTTCTTGATTGATGTCTTGTTTTCTTTTATTACAAATTAAATGGTGTTGGCGTAATATGCCTTCTCTCTCCAATCTCTCGCTGCGCCAAGGGATCACACTGTATAATATCTACAACTATTTTTCTTTCAGTATGTTGGATTGATGATCGTTTTACTGGCGCAATATTTGATTGCTGGAGAGTCTCGTGAAATAGAAGACAGCGTACAGATTGAAAATCAATTAAAGGAAGCTTACATGACGGCGGTGGATAAACCTTCACAACCAGCATCTGATTTAAAATGACAATTACATTTTTAGAAAAATATTGATCATTGATTTGCAATTTAAGAGCTATCTAAAGTTCACATTTTCAAAAGTCTTCAAATATATTTGATAAGTTTTATTTTTATTTTTATTAATTTTTGGTATGAAAATTGTGAAAATTAAAGCATTCGTGTTTCGGCTTATGTAGTTCTTATTCTTTACTTCTTACTTTGCTTGGGGACTACACATATGTTTTAAGGGTAATCGTGACTTTTCCAAAATGCAGTTTTCTACGCGATGTTTTTTTCTGCTGATTTAGCTAGGGGTCGCGAGGTCGTTTGAATATTCGCGAAAGAAGAAGCGGTCACAAACAGATTTATGTGATACAACCTATCAGTCATGCAGGCTTTTTACAACCCTTTTGCTATCGGCTTCCATTTCGCGTGCGTCAAGTTTTCAGGCACACAATAGAATTTTATGTTTTTGAACAGACCGAAAAATTGTATATACCAAGAGGACTTATTTCAGATTAGGAATGAATGGAATCGTCCGATTTCAAAAATTCTTTCAGTGTTGAAAAAGGTTCTAGGCTATATTATATTTTCAAAAATATTAGGGATCCGTATGAAAATATCGAATATGTAACACAAGGTGAATAATCGAAGACCTATTTATGCGTAGGCTGTAAAAACTATTGACAGTAGAACAAAATGATGTACTACGGGTTTTTAGGTCTTAGTAAGACAAACAAAAAAGTCCGCGACAGCATATATTCAACTATAATAGTTTAGTCACAATAACAGCTTTTATGTTTATAAAAACAATATTTCGTCCCGAGATTGAATTTAACATTAAATGAGTATCGTTATATTAACCCTTTTCCAAATTAAGTATTATATTATCAAGAGTATTAATCTAGAAGTAAATTACTTTTTGTTTTATTTTAATCGGACTTTTCGTTTAGAAGTTATCACGAGTATAAAACACAATGAATATGTGGGTGCACTTCGGGCCGCGCAAATAATAACGTGACGGCATAACGAGTGCTGTTTGAACCCCTTTGTAATGCAGACGAAGTTGCGCGGGTCAGCTAGTTCTCCTTATATACCTCAACTCGGAAATGCACATCTGGCTGCTGAGTAGCGGGGCTAAACGGACCCCTGGAGTTTTAAAGTAGTAATTTTTTTAATGTAGGTACGTAAAAGTATCAGGCCAGAAACAAAAACTATTATTAATAGAGGAGGCGACGATGCTAAATGGGGATTTACTCGAGCGTCGAAGAGACCTATTGGGATGCAAAGCTTAGATGATAAGAAGAAAAAAATGTTATATGACATATACCTTTACATCGGTGGGGAAAGGGGCTATAGATTTTTAAATATATGTAAAAAAAAACTGTTGCATGGACATCCTCGAGCGCGTCAGATATTGATAGCATCAATTCCCTACGTATTTTTAATAACCTACGTATGTTAATCTGATCGTTTGCGTGATGCGGGTGGTTGTATTTAAAGGTTGAAAATGAAAAAAAAAAAAAAAATATCGAGCGCGTCAGATTTTCTAAGGGAGTGTTAAGTACACCAAAAAAAAGCTCTCATTCACTAATCTGACGATTTCGATGAAACGCAAACTCGCGGCCATTTTCATAATGTGCAAAAAAAATCGCCATTTTGAAATACTCAAGCGCGTCAGATTAAGATATATATGGTTCATCTTTATGTTCTAAACGTACTGTCTCATAATCTGACGATTATCTAGAGGGATTCGCCTAATCTGACAAAAAAAAAAATTAGAAAAACGGTTCACTTTAAAGCCATCCCTGCAACTTCCCGCTAATTCCATTCCTGAGTTCAAAGAAATAATATTTCTATGCATTTGAGCTCTCCCAGCTCGAAAGTCTGATAGAAGTTTCATAGAACACTATTTTTGAAATTTTCAAACTGCAATAACTTTCGAATGGATCAACCAATTTTAACGCGGTTGGCACCATTCGACGCAGTTTTATCATCCTCATAAGTAATTTTGATCGACTCACAAATTTCGGAGATAAATTTCGGAATCCCGAAAAACACTTTTCGGGTTTCTATCGTTCACGATATCTCTCGAACGAACAGCTTGAAAGCGATCGACGTGGTTTTTCAAGCTCAAAGGCGGATTAGTTTTTGAAATTAATCGATAAAGTCGGTTAAAAGTTATTCCAAAAAAGTAGTTTGAAAAAAAATTTTTTTCTTATTTTTTAAATCATTGAACTTAATTAATTAAAAAGCTCAGGAAATAGCATGCAAATAAATAAGTGTATGCTTTTTTAGTAGATTGTATATATAAAAATGTATTTATAAAAAAATACTTAAAAATGAATGTTTAATAATTAATAGATTAATTAATCATCATCTTCATCTGTAGAATCATCTTCCTCTTCTAGCTCAATTTCATCCTCAGATTGCGTATCTGTAACAAAAAAATATTAAAATTTTAAAAAATTTTTTTTTTGAACAATGTGTTTTTTTAATTATTGAAGAA
This sequence comes from Trilocha varians, assembly GCA_030269945.2. Taxonomy (NCBI): domain Eukaryota; kingdom Metazoa; phylum Arthropoda; class Insecta; order Lepidoptera; family Bombycidae; genus Trilocha; species Trilocha varians. Next base: position 5,839,733 of record AP028267.1, on the reverse strand, counting down.
AAGAAATACCTGATTCTGGAGTATCTTCAAGAATATTAGGTGTTATGACTACATCTTCGTACGCTTTCGGCAATTGGTCACCTGCAAACCAGTTCATTTTAAATTTCTCATCGACGATTTTCCATCCATAGTCCGTTGGTAAAAGATCCGCAATTTTTGCATTGTGGGCATTACTCCACAAGCACGCAATGAATTTTGTGCGTAACACTTGCTGGAGTAACTCCGATTCACAGGGTGGCAAGTTGCACGCATCGTATTTCCGGACACTCAAGGAGAAGGGTTGCGACTTGTCTTTTACCTTGTATGTCCTATTGAAGATGACAATCCTGGCTTGATTGACATCATCTAACTTTTTCAACCCATACAAGTGACAAGTAAAAGACTGTATAATGTTAAAACAATCCTGTACATTATGTTCTTTTGATCCCAAAATCAAAAATGCTTCTTGGAAAATTTCTGAATTTATTAATAATTGCAAAGGTTTCTTTTTCCCTCTTCGGTATAATGCTGGGTTGAAATCGCAACCAGCGAATGCATGCAAAGCTGGAAGCGCTTTCGAAATTTTTGATCCTAATTTTTTGTAGAGAGCGGATATGTCGATGCATCGGCGGGCATTGCCAACTCCAAGATCCATCCAAACTTCTACTCTTGCTTGCAGGTGTTCCATATTTGCTAACATGATGACCACTATATCAGTATCAGAAGTTCTGATAGTAATGGTCGAATCTTCATTTTGTTGGCAAGCAACAAATGCTATCTTTGTATCTGCTTCTTCGTGATCAGGGCATGACAACTCATTATTAATGATGCGTGTTACTTTATTATCAGTAACAGAATATTCATAACACAAATCATGTATAATGTAAATTACCTTACTACCGATAATCGTTGCCATCTCCTGATCAGCCCAATGATCGATCAAAAACTTGACAATAGCTTCTTTAAACTTCATATTTTTTAAGTCTTTCGTAAATTCTGCTGTTCGTGTTTGTTGAGGACCGGAAATGTGGAATTCCTTGTCATCTACACTCCCTCGAAGAGAATGCTCATAATCCTTGATAGAGGGTGTGAAGTAGCGATCGAATACAATGGCAACTTTACTTGCAGCGTTCTTGACAATGCATTGTAATATTTTCTTTGACACACCTCCAAAACTACGGGGCATTTCTTTAAAAGTATTTAAAAAAAAGAAGCCATCTATAATTACAAGGTCAACTTGGGGTGGCGGTTGCTCCATACCTTCAACTTGGTTCTCTAGCTCGTGAATTAGTACTGACTTATCAGTCTTGTTTAAAGAACCATCTATATGGCACAGTGATAACGGCATAGGAGTTATGGGAAAACAAAGTACTTTCTCCAAGTCTATACTCGTGTCAAGAGATAGAGCTAATAACCGTCCGAATAAATCCCGCTGCAATGTAACTTCGTGCACTTTTTCACCTATTTTCATTTTTTTTTTCTTCTTCAGGCTTGCAAAACTTAGCACCTTATTTTTTTTTATTGGCTGGTGAAACCTGTTTGAATTTAAATTACATTCCATTATGAATTGATCGCGCAGAAATGTTCCTCCAGACACTGTATTTAGTAAACAGTTTGTAATTTCTAGAGAAGCAGCTTGCCCAGTTGAAATGTTAAACAACAGATCCTTATCAATTGAAGAAGAGAATGGATTGATGGTCTGCAGGACACTGTTCGAAAAAGCTTCAATTTGGATGAATTGTTTTTTCATTCGATCTGGGTGTAGATCAGCAGCAATATCACGGTGGTTTCTGTCAAGCCCTGCACGAGTAAGCACATGAGATATGATTCTTGTTCGCGCTCCATGATTTTTAGCCCAACGTTGTCTAGCAGAAATTGAATTTGTTAGGTTAACAATTCCAGTAAGACGACGAGCAGCATCACTATTTATCGTCTGCTCTAGCGTTAAATCCACAGGAATTCGTGAGAAAGTGTTGCTGGTTCTTCTGATTCCAAACGAACCCTTAGCCATTTCAGATCGGAGGCCTGGATGTGTATTATCTACATGTTGCAGTAAATTTATGTAGTACACTAGCCATCGACTATAGTTTGGTTGATTGTAATAGAAGAATAAGCTGACGATTTTCCCAATAGTATATTTTTATGAACCAGAAGTGGTTTTACTTTTTTAAAAAGAATTCATTAATGGTATGCAAGGACTTGATAAATAAAAATTATACGAATCTGAATCCAAAGCAAATCCAACGTATCTTCCGCGACCTCTCCAAATTGGCGCCCATCCCAGAACCCATAGAGAAGCTGCGCAGTCTATCAGTTCCATAGACAATGTATGGGTCGGGTCCGGGTTACTGAATCTTTTCGCTTGACACTCTTAAGACGGCCTCTCCTGATGAAGCGTCGTCCTCGACCGCTTAAAGTTGACTGGCACAGGAACCTCGATCCAGTCCTTATTTAATTCTTAAAGAAAGTGACAAAATTGCAAGTTATTCAAGAGCAGCTAATGCCCAAAGAAAAATAAACCTCACGACATTACTGCCATAAGGCAAGCGAACGTGAGACGACCGATGCCATTAGGTAGCTGCCCAGAGGCAAGCGCACATCACCAAAACATCACGCCATAGGTAGCTGCAAATATGCAAGCGCACGTGGAAAACTTGATGCCATTAGGTAGCTGCCCGAAGGCAAGCGCACATCATCAACACAATCATCATGCCATAGGTAGCTGCAAACATGCAAGCGCACGTGTAACACTCGATGCCTTTAGGTAGCTGCCCAGAGCAAGCGCACATCTCCAAAACATTCGTCACGCCATAGGTAGCTGCAAACATGCAAGCGCACGTGGAACACTCGATGCCATTAGGTTGCTGCCCGAAGGCAAGCGCACATCATCACTAAAATCGTCACGCCATAGGTAGCTGCAAACATGCAAGCGCACGTGGAACACTCGATGCCATTAGGTTGCTGCCCGAAGGCAAGCGCACATCATCACTACAATCGTCACGCCATAGGTAGCTGCAAACATGCAAGCGCACGTGGAACACTCGATGCCATTAGGTTGCTGCCCGAAGGCAAGCGCACATCATCACCACAATCGTCACGCCATAGGTAGCTGCAAACACGCAAGCGCACGTGGAACACTCGATGCCATTAGGTTGCTGCCCAAAGGCAAGCGCACATCAACAACACAAACATCACGCCATAGGTAGCTGTTCCAAAACAAGCGCGCGTGATCTTCGTTATCAACTTCATTACTGACATAGTTTTATACCTCATTTATCATCAAATTCATACAACCATATTCCTGTACCAACCCATTACTGCCCACTGTCGGCCCCAAGTCTCCTCAGAAGAGGGATTAGGCATAGGCCACCACGACTAATAACTCTAACTACATTAGTTAAGTACTTATTTTATTGTAATCTAGTTCAAAGTTAACATTTGTTTGTCAGACACTATCAAAGTAATCACACAGCTACTAATTTAATAGCATTTGTTCTTGTATCATAATTTCTTAATTCTCAAGCATCAACACCTAAATGGTAACAAATGAGAGAAATACATTAAATTAAAACCGCTCGGCCACATACTGACCCATTAAAATCGTGATGACAATAAAGTAGCAAGGTCATATAGTTTTATGCCATAGTTAGGTCACAAACAAGACATGACAAGTCCATCTTGTTCACCACAGGAACTACCAAGTACCAAGGTCAGTCATCAGTTATAGTGATGAAAAATTGTTCAAGAAACTTTAGATATTACATGCAAAATGTATGGGAGTAGTCAACAACTGAGACTGGGTCCCTTTCACACAAACCTGAATCTCGTTTTTAACAAAGTCGCATTTATATTAATCGATCAATGAAATATATGACGTGTTATCACATTCGTTGACAAATATTCATCTTGGTTGTTCTTTAATTAAGGCAAAACTAATTTGAAAATGGATGACACACTCCATGTGTGGCATCTGGGTCTTTCACCCTAATTAATCCATTTATCGAATCATAACAGAAATAAAGGCTTGGAATATTTCACAAGTGCTTAGCATGTGTGTTTTCGAAGTGTCATCATAATAATAATATGTCGCATCTATCTGGTACCTTCTTCATTGAAAGGAAAACTTTCCATTGAATAAAATCTCATTCCGTAAATGTTCGGAACTGTTTTACCTGAATATTTCAAAACCACACAACGTGTTTACCAAATACTCAAGACAGTCATTTGGTCATAATTTTATTACAATTTTATTCTTCAGATATACAAAAGAGACCAGGTGGTCGGTCATAACTAGATTTCCTTTTATAAATACTTGTGGGGCGTGTAAAATTGTTTACGCAAAAACAAAATACTAAGTAAGCTTGTATAGTTACAATCTGTGTAGAAATATCAAACTAAAAGTTTCATATCCACAGAAATACATATTTTCTTTTCATAAATCGATAGAAAACCGTATTTATTACGGTCATTAGATGATTATGACATGACTAATAATTATTAATAATTAATAATTTTGCATTCAAATTTCCACTAACCACTCGGCGCCTCACAAGGACCTTGTGTACAAATCAGTCATTTACTCCAAAGTGCTTAATAATACAGGTTAGTAGTGCTCGGGACTCAAAATCGTCACCATTCATTTATTTTCATTCAAGTTTAGCTTGTTAAAAGTTTTGATACTGCATGACTCATGAATAAAAACTAAAACTTTGGTACTTAGAATGGTATACGTATACTTTTTGTAACACAATGTCTTCAAAATTTGTTTTAATCAGTCAAATTATACTAAACGTCGTACACATTCGTTCCGTATTCCTAAGGCCTTAAAACTTATTGATCAGCTGTGTTGTGATTTACTGATAGACGCCATATTAGTTTAAACTGTTTTTCGCACCTCAATTCAATTCGATTTTTTTAGCAAAGATTGATGGACACTATTGATAATAATAACATTTTACTCCAACTATGCTCCAAATCAAATCCTTTTTTTTTCTTTCTCGCGATAACATCAACATACTTTTTGTTTTGAAATTGAAACATGAACACAAAACAACTATGTACATTACATGATGTGCTATGTTGTTTTATATTTTGTGATTATCGCTCATACCTCAAAACAATGTTATCGAATATTTAGGTCTAAATTTTAATAAAAAAACCTTTACACATAGTAATGGCATTTCCATCTCTCATCCACGCCACGCATTAGTATAAATCGGAACAGACTCACCATACTCGCTGGTTATTTACTTTAATCTCTGCCTACGACCAACAACCGAGACAGCCGGTGACATCGCGTATCTGCGTTGAACATTCTTCGTACATTACTGCTTTTTCAATTTCATATTCATGTTATAACTACGTCGAAAAAACGTACATGTATTAATAGATTCTTTGCAATAATCTCTAAAACAAGTAGAGCACACCAATATCATAGTTACAAACTACGTATTAACAATTAAATCCATATCGTTATTGCACAAATAAAGTAACAAAAAGAAACTTTAAAATTAAACAAAAATTGTTCAAAATACGGTCAGGATTATCATTACGGTAACCGAGGATTATTACGTGAGCGTACCTATCCCACTTCTGATTTTATGAACCAGAAGTGGTTTTACTTTTTTAAAAAGAATTCATTAATGGTATGCAAGGACTTGATAAATAAAAATTATACGAATCTGAATCCAAAGCAAATCCAACGTATCTTCCGCGACCTCTCCAAATTGGCGCCCATCCCAGAACCCATAGAGGAGCTGCGCAGTCTATCAGTTCCATAGACAATGTATGGGTCGGGTCCGGGTTACTGAATCTTTTCGCTTGACACTCTTAAGAATATATATACAATTCTAAATCTCCAACTCTAATACTTTTAATGAATAAGTGGTAAAGATTTATAAAATCGATGTACATTGCGTAAAATTGCGCAGTTTTTCCGTGCTTGCCGTCTAATGTGTCTTCTGTGTATTCTTCATAAGATTGAATGAGACGTTGTGTTTCTGCATGATGAACTTGAGGAGAGACATCTTCATGAGCCAAAAATGTGGTGAGATATTCGAACACTGATTCGTCAACTGTTAATTGTTTGTTTTCCAAAAATGCTTCGAAATGGAATTGTTGCAATGCCATTGCCACGAGAGAATGCAACCGTTTACATCTGTTATAATTTTTTCCGCAAATAAAACCTGACACTGAACCATTAGCGATCAATTCACATTCAGTCATGATATTGCTCAGTCCACAATCTTCAATAAAAGTACCAACTGCATTAAAAAAAGCCAATTCAATATGAAAGGCCCCTAAATGAATAAAAATGTTATCAAATCTTGGAGATTCTTGTGCTTGAATACAATAACTAGTGCGAGCAATAGCTAGATCATAGGTGATCTGGATGTAGGGAGCTTGACACTCATTTGCAATATCCTGACTCAATTCTAGAGTTTTCAAAACTGTTGAATGTTTGGTGGGAGATTCATTAATTGGAGTAAGATATGAAACTTTTTGAACTCGTGAATCGTCAATCAAAATCTTGCTGTGAAACCCTACCCACATTGGAACATTCGATATTTTATACTTATGTAATAACATCCACGTAACGTCCAGTTGTTTCGACATACTCAAATTGTCTGGAGCTTTATTAAGCTCTGAGATGTCTAGCTGACTCCAGGTGGTAATTTTTAACTTCTTAGTAAATGGATGCATTTCAAAAGTAACTTCTTCAAAAGCCCTGCGTTTTCTTTTTTTTGTTTTTAGAGTAGTAATGGAAAATTCTGGAAAACTACCATGCACAATCTCATTGATTGTTGAATTTTCATTTGCAGAAGGGCTAGAAGATTCCAATGACACCGGATCCGGATTCTGCACGATATCTTGAAAAATTATTCCCACCGTATCATGCAAAGTATCTTTGCCGTTGAGGGTTTCTACGAAGCGGTCGAAATTGTCAAATGCGACACCAGTATTCAAGTCCGGGCGACGTTGAATATCTTCAGGACATACGTGATCACTATTTACCGTTGAAAATGTCAGCTCAGTCTCTAGCTCTTCTAAAGTTATGTAAGAGCAACAGTGCCCATATTTTGAAAGTATATTAACAACTTTCTTACTGTTGCATAAGCTCTTCACTGTCAGACCTAGGGTAATTTGCTTCGAAGTTTTAATTTTGTGACCAAAAGCTGCATAAATCAGATCTTGCCCAATGGAAAAAATAGAAAGTTCGTTTTTTTTTTTCTATTTTCCCGTGCTTTTTGGGATAGATGAGAAACATCACCACAAATTAAAGTTTCCAAAAAACAATGAAGAAGCTCTGGCACGTAATCGCACTCTCCCAATATCAAATCTTCAGCTGTACAATTTTCAGGTAATTTTCTTCTGGTTGAGTTAAGAATTTCTTCACGAAGTTGTGTTGCAACTGAACGGATGGTTTCTTTTACTGCCATCGTTTTAAATAAATCCGTATAAGTTAAAACAGAGGCAGAGAATGGAGCAAGAAACTTTTTTTTTTCAGCGTAAATTATTTTTATCTTATTGTCAAAAGTTTCCATCAATTTTCTTTCCAAGTGACGGTCTGAGAACGAAGAAATATTGATGGAATTAGATAGTAAACTACATTGCTGCTCTAACAATTTTTGATATTCTTTTTTTACAAAATCAAAAAACAAACCTTCACTATTCTTGACCATTGTTTCTTCTAACATTTCACAAAGAATAGTATACGCAGTATTAATAACTATTTTTTTCCTTAGAAATACGCTATTATCATTTTTATAAATATCGCGTAATATTGATCCTTGCAACATTTATGGTAGGGAATTTTGGTATCATCAGAGAAAGAACTGAGCTTTTCCAACATTTGTACATCATTTTGTTCCGTAGCCGCGCTTTTCAAATTCTCAATAGTTTTTAATCTAATGACAGCTAAACGAACTTCACGACCATGATGCCGTTTACGCTGTTTTTGGCAAATGAAACACGTTTGTGATGCTGAATCCTCATAAGCGACAGGCTCATCTGTATTGAATGAACTATTGGAATCCTGAAAGCCTTCCTGAACGTTGCTCGACTCTCCCGCTCTGAAAATTTTATAACAATAATTTAAGTATAACATAAAATGAAAATATTAATTAAAAATTTTCAAATTCGATATAAATACCATTTAATATGAAATAAATGCAATCAATATGTTGGTGGGTGCACTTCGGGCACATAATAACGCGACGGCATTGCGAGTACTGTTTGAACCCCTTTGTAACGCAGACGAAGTTGCGCGGGTCAGCTAGTATTTAATAACTGAAGTCATATTAGCACTTACTCGTCTGTCGATGTACCAGCAACCTCAGTAGACCAGGAATCAACAGTACCATATGCTTCGGAACACTCTCCAGAATCAAGAGCATTTGTTACGGAGCTATTTCCCGAAACTTCCGGTGTATTGTCATGTTTCACTACACTTTGATTTTGTAAATACTGAAAATCTCGCGGTATTTTAATAGCAGTAAATAATTTATAGCACTGTGCGTGATATAAATCATTTACTGATGATTCCATGGACAATTCGAGGTTATCATATGTTCCTCGAGACTTTCGGATAACCGGCTTGCTCCGACGATATTCCAAAATATTTACACATTTTTTTAATGTTTCTACCGTAAATTTAATTGTTTTTTGTAAAGTACTTTCACCACAAAATACACAATTCAAATTAATATCACTCATATTAAATACTTAAATCAATTACGTTGTAAACAATATGCCACGAATGAGTCTTTATGATCAGCTGTGATGTCGTCATGGCAACAGAAACCAGAGTGGTGACGGAGTGAGAGTCATAGATAGAGAAAGATTGAGAGAGGAATAGAAACGCGGAGAAGGAAATGTAGGCATCACGCAGCTGCACGCATTTAACTTTATCGACGAATTTTTGTTATTTCGGCTTGCGGAAATCGTCAGATTATATATTTTTTATTATTCTTGAATTATTTCCTTCAAAATAAAAAAAATATATATTTACGCTCGAGAATGTCGAGATGACGTTTTTTTTTTACAACTTTGTTGCCCTCTCCTTTTTTTTCGTCACTCTCAAATTGTCAGATTAGTGGAATATACACTTTTTAGGATGTAATTAACTCACCCTACCTTAATCTGACGCGCTCGAGAATTTCTGATCGTCAATTTTTTTTTACTAATCTGATCCTGTATCCTTCACGGGCGGCCTTAGATATGGGCCTCATATTTTGTGGAGGTACTTAACCGGGTACAAGGTACCCCCTGTATATTAATCTGCCGCGCTGTAGTAAATCCCGGAATCCCCGCTTGGGCTCCTCTACTATATGGAGCTCGTACAAAACTAATATGCATCTCTATAATTGAATAATTGAGCACGTACTTGTTTTAGTACGGTTCATATAAATAATACCTACTTGAAATAACTTAATTATATTTTAGGATCAAGTTCCAAAATGTTATTGATTTTAGCATCGTAATTCTATTCGGGTGGTCTAATAATTTAATACGCAATCTTTATAACTTATTCAATAATTTGATTCTTATTTCGTTCATACTTTTACAGGCTTTATTTACATATTTCAGCGCAATAGGTACATATAACTAAACTCACTTGACGTAAGCACCAGGAGGTATATACAAATATGTAACACTTCCATTCTCAAACATAGCATAATGTTCAAAATGTATTTTTTGTAACAAAAAAGAATCATCGAAATCGGTTCATATAAAAATAAATACACGAAAAACGCATAGCAAATTGTGATATTTTGTCCTTTAAAAATAAACATTTTTAAAGTACTTTTTTGATCTTTATAAAAGGGGATCTATATGGGACCTAAGTTCAACCATCACCTTTCATCTGACACCAGAATCATTCAAATCGGTCCCAAACTAAAGTTATCGAGGAACATAAAAAACAAAAAAAAAAATAAAAAAACATACAGACAAATTCTTTTTGGAAGTCGGTCAAAGATTTTTTGAATTGTCCTTTTTTAACCTGTGATGTGGGCAAAAGAATGACATTATGTCGGATGACAATAGTGTTTTGTTGTTAGAAGTTTATGGTGTGAAAAATAAGCATCACGATACTTTTCAACGTATTTTCACGAAAAATTTCAACATATTAATTGGAACAATTATTGTCATTAAATATGGACAAAGAATATTGTAGAAAATTCAAATATTTTCGAGATATTCCGTCAATGGAGGTGAGCAAATTAATATGTACTAATCTATCAAGTCGCTTTTTGTTTTCAATCAACTTACAATACAAATTATTATAATATCTGAGATTGACTCTCATACGTCTGTAGGTTCTTTCACCTTTTCAGAAGGTCTACCCTACACTTACCTTGCTTTTGTGAGCTCAAATGAATATTTTTAATGTAAGTCAAAATAAGCCCAAACTCGATGAGTCGACGACTTTCCGTTGTCAAGATAAATTGCTGGGGGTTTCAATTATTTGGTGGTGGGGAAGCAAGTACCCCTTCCAAGTTGATCCAGTAAAAATGAAATATAGGTTTTTGAAATGAAATATACCTTTTTGTACTACAAATTATGATGGCTTTTCTTTTTCAAACTTGGTATTAGTAAATAAAAAAATGATAAAAACTTATAATCTACTTTGCTATTGACAAAATATTTTGTGACGTAAATAAGTAGATAGTTTATACCCTACCCCAGTAATAATAATTATTATACCGTAAATAAGTGTTATTATATTAATAGTGTAGCGAGGAAGTCGAAGACGAGCAAAGCTGTCATAAAATCAAACTTTATAATTTCAATATACTCAATAAAGATACACAAGTTCTAGAGGAGTTAACTAGAAAATCGTCGTCAGCAACAGAAGAAACTGAAACATCACTTGAGTTAACGGAAACTGTAAGAATTCTTCATATCATTATTTATTTATCAAAATGGGATGTAATATACGATAGCGACATTAGTTTACATTAATACTATAAACAGGAAAACTTTATTTGTTTGGTTGTAATGAATAGGCTCATAAACTACTGAACCGTTTTAAAAAAATCTAAAGCTGCATGATCCACGACACTCAACGAATAACATATCTAATAGGTTAGATTTTATTTTGAAAAAAAAAAGAACAGTACAAACTACTTACTATTTAGTTAATAGGTGCTTCATTAAAATTAACCAGAGTAGAAAAAAATATGAAAATAAAATGAGATAAACCGATATAGTATATAAATAAATTGATAAGAAATGCAATTTTATAGTTTGAAACATACGCCTTCACCGGGATGTTTCGGGATAATAAGAGGCGCATCGACTTAATGTTAGTTATACCTGACAATAACAGTCAAGAAGCAGAGGAACACAGGATTAATTTTCTTTTGAACATTGTTAAAACTGGTTTTGAAATTGAACTTGAGTACGGTTTGGTAAGTATTCAATAATTGGTATCTATCCTTGCGTTGTTTTATAGCCCTGGAGATCATACCGAACTGATTTTCGATACCTCCGAGCCGAGGTTACATTATAACGACAATTTTTAAAAGCTTTTATCTTGCACTGGATGTAACTACCTATATAAGTTCGGGAACCTTGCGAGCTCAATTTGACGAACTTCCGGATTTCCCAGAAACCCGGCGTGTTTGGGCTCTTCTCACCTTTTACTTGTCTTGGCTAGGACTTAGCAGGGTTCCTATGAACTCCTGTACCATATTAGATAGACCGGACGTATTACTATCAATTCATAATATTGTATCATTTTAGATGAAAAAACATCAAAATTTAGTATTTGTTAAAATTTACGCTCCCGATGAAGTACTCGACGAGTATGGTGAAAAATTTGGTATAAAGAAATTTTACAAAGCAAGTCACGCTGAATACCTTCCCTCTAAAGGATTTTTCTCTGTAAATCAGGAACGGGTTGGCTAGAAATTATGAGGTAAATAAAAAAATTTGTTGGATGCTATTGGAACCAACACAAGAAAAGACTTATTGTTTTTTAAATATTATATTTCATTGAAATATGAAAAAAAATATAAAATAACACAAACATGACCACTCTCCTATATCGCTAGTAAAGAAGTGAGAAACAAATGAAGAATGAATTTGACATAGAACAAATTTGAATTTTTAAGAAAATTAAAAAAATACTAAAATAGTTTTCATGCAGATGCAAAAAGTTTATGTTCTGAACATAATTGGGCCAGCAACAAATAATTAATAACAATAAGAAAGGAAACAAAACTAAATGGGAACAATAATGAACAAATTAAACTAACAAACACAGTTATTATAATTAACATTAAATTGAAAAGGAAAATTGAAAACAATGTCAATATAAAAACAAAACAAAAAATAATATAATCTTTTTAAAATTAACAATCATCAATAGGTAATGGTCAAAGGTTATTTAATTTTAACCTTTGCCACTCTTAACTTTATTATCAGTTCTAAGAAAAGGTTTTACAATACGACCCATAGGCCAATGAAATGAAGGCACGTTGTCCATTTTAATAACAACGAAATCACCTTTAATAATTGTATGTACAAACTTCCATTTAGGAAAACTTTGCAAATGACTCGGTGTCAAATAAGTGAAATCAGATGGATCTGTACTCATTGGAACCAAAGGCCTAGAATTTAATATTTCTTCTATTTGCCCAATTATTCTTTGCAACTTTGCAAAATCAGAAAACTGATAGAAAATATTATTATCCTGCTTATTGAGCAATGTAGTATTTACAAATTCAACTTTGTTGTCTTGCTTATTGAGCAATGTAGTATTTACAAATTCAACTTTGTTGTTTTGCTTAATGAGCAATGCATTATCTAAAACTTTAATATTGTTATTATCATCGACCAACTTTGGCGAAATAGGACTTTTAAATTGTATATGTTCAAAACTTGTATTTCCGAGATACTCGATTTCATTTTTTATTACAAAATTTGAAACTAACCTAACTGGAGGAATATGACATTTTTGCTCTATGGAACCTGCTACAATGTGACCAAATAAAGTATTTTGTAATATTAATCCATTATCTAATCCAATATTGCCTTCTGATAAAACCTTAAAGTAAACATCCGCTCCTAACAGTAAAACTATTTCACTGGGAATATTGAACCCAGGGTTTGCCAATGTCACACCATTAGGGATATTCCAGTCTGATATGTTTAAGAAAGTTTGCGGTAGTGTGCTTGTTATAGAATCCATTACAAAACAACGTGCATTAAATTGAACCCTATGTACATTTGAGTGCAATAACATGTTAACAGATTTATTTATTTTCTTTTCACTATTACCCATAGTGATGATGCTAGTATTCTCATAGGAAATAGTCAAACCTAATTTTTCTGCTAAGGAACCTTTGATAAATGAAGCTTGACTTCCACTATCAAGCAAAGCTTTTACAAAGTAAACTTTACCATACCTATCGTAAACTTTAACTTGAACGGTAGGCAACAAAACATTAGTAAATACCTGACTTTTAGAGTGCAATGCAACTATATCTTCATCCTTCCTTTCGTTTTGATGCAGCAATGTATTATGCGCTCCTTTACATTCCTTACACACAAATCTGTGCTTGCATTTGTCTGGATGTATGTTGAGACATAGAATACATACACCCTTTGAATTTACAAAGGCAAGTCGGTCAGTTACTGTGGAAACCTTAAAAGTTGGGCACATGAACAATGCATGACCCTTTTTACAAAAGATACAACTTTTATTATTTTTATTATTATTTACAGAGCAATTGTTCACATATTTAAATTTATGTTTTTGCTCTTCACGGCTAACACTACTCGAATGACAATCCTCGAGGGCAGCCGCCCGCCTTTCCAAAAATTCTAGAAAGCCGTCTATGGTAGGTAATGAGTTCAGATCCACCCTATCCAAATGGAACGCACGGTTCGTAAAATTGTCTAATTTTTTACTAAGAATAGCTATTAAAATCATGTCCCAACTGTTAATGGGCTGATCAAAATTTCTCAAAGCGTATATATTTTGCCTAATCTCAGATGTGAAGGTTCTAATGTTACTAGCAGTACCCTTAGTCAATGAAGGTAAATCCAATAATTTATGAATATGATTAAAAATGAGACGTGCCTTACAATCATATCTTTTCTTTAATAAACTCAGGGCCTCATTATATGACTCCCCGACTAAGGGTAGATTTACAACAACTGATAACGCATCTTCAATTAAATATTTTCTAAGATAGAACAATTTTTGTATATTATTCAAACTATTATTATCATGTATAACAGCTGTAAATAAATCTAAGAATGGTTTAAATTCGGTGAAATCTTTGCCGCTGAAAATAGGTATATCTACGTGTGGTAGCTTTACTGACGAGTCACTCTGGACTTTGACACTTGACTTTATGCGGCGCAAAGACTCACCCAATTTAGATAAAAGATAAAAATACCTATTTTCTATACTTTCGAGATCCTCTGAATCATCCGCATCCAGAATTTCAATCCTCGATGTGATCTGCTCGTATTCCTTAAAAATATCTGTCACCTTTTCTTTCCTCGACAGTACTAAATCCTCGTTTGCAGCCTCCATTGCCTCCACGTTCTTGATGAAATTTTCTTGACGTGTCAATGCTGCTTTGAGTTGCCCCCTTCGGGCACGTAGAGACTTTAGCTCCTCCATTTTTACTCCAAACGAAGTTGGTAGATAATTTTATGTGGTATGAAATTACCACAATAGTTCATGGACCGACAAACTTTACTGGCACCACATTTAAAACACTCGAAGGACCACTTTCTTATGTTGGATGCTATTGGAACCAACACAAGAAAAGACTTATTGTTTTTTAAATATTATATTTCATTGAAATATGAAAAAAAATATAAAATAACACAAACATGACCACTCTCCTATATCGCTAGTAAAGAAGTGAGAAACAAATGAAGAATGAATTTGACATAGAACAAATTTGAATTTTTAAGAAAATTAAAAAATTACTAAAATAGTTTTCATGCAGATGCAAAAAGTTTATGTTCTGAACAAATTTAATAAGTACTCCGCTGTCCTTAGCGAACGAGAATTGGCGGACGCTAAAGGTAATGAGTGTGGCGGATCGCACGGACGTATGGAAGAGCAAGGAACTACACGGACGGTTCTACCGGGCCCTCACGAGCCCCGATGAAGATCAATTAGCCTCCGTATCTTGGCTACGATACAGTAACCTCTTCGGAGAGACTGAAAGTTTTGTCTTTGCAATTATGGACGATGTTATCATGACGAACAACTACCGTAAATATATTCTAAAGGATGGGACGGTCGACATTTGTCGGGCATGTCACCGTCCGGGAGAGTCTATTAGACATATCGTTTCCGGTTGTTCTCGTCTAGTTAACGGCGAGTACTTGCACAGGCATAACCAGGTAGCTTAGATTATCCACCAACAACTTACTCTGAAATACGACCTTGTTGAAGCCGCTGTACCTTATTACCAGTATTGGCCTCAGCCGGTTCTCGATAATGGTCATGTAACGCTCTACTGGGACCGATCTATTACCGACAGGACTATTGTTGCCAATAAGCCTGACATAGTGATAATAGGTCGGGATGCGCATCGGGCGGTGCTGATCGATGTCACCATTCCACATGACGAGAACCTTGTGAAGGCAGAAAAAGAAAAACTGCTAAAATATTTGGACCTGGCCCACGCACCTCGTGGGCCGACATGTGGCGTGTTGAATCGACCATCATTATTCCGATCGTTGTATCTGTGCACGGTCTAATAGCGAAAAGCTTCGACCGTCATCTAGAGAAGCTTTCGCTCCCCGGCTGGGTAAAGGGCCTGATTCAGAAGGCGGTCGTTCTTGACACGGCACGTATTGTGAGGAGGTTCCTCTCTCTTGAGCCCTGACCACTGATGGCTTGGGTCGTAGACCCTGTCTCCAGTGGCCCTCTGTTTTTTATATTGTATGTTTAAATTTATTATTTTGTGATTGTTTTTTTTTTAAATATAATGTAAAAATGAGCAAATAAATGAATACTACATAAATAATACCGGTATATATACAAGGGAATTCAAAATACAATAAAACAAAATACACATTTCAGGAGCAACTACCAAAAACCATTGGATTATTCTAATCATGAAAGAAGTTTATTTGTCTATAAGATGTTGCTCCAAATGAGGTTCGGCGAACATCAAAATAATTTTGGTCTACAAAGGTTTGTCTGTTTCACAATTATTACTGTTTTTAATATTGATTTGTAAAACGAAAAATCAATACTAAGTACTTACCTAAAAATAAATTTGGAGTACCCAGTAACAGTGAGAAATGCTCTGATTCACCTCTGAATAGAAACGCGGAACATAGGTACTAGGGATGATGCGAATGTTGTTTTTTAAACATTGGCACAGCGGTATCTTCCGAAAGTCACCATCCCCGCTTCCCGCAGGAGACGCACCACGTCCCGAAGCGAAGGTCGCATCGCCAACGATGATCGTCAGCGAGCGCCTCCGCTTCAAACTCTCAGAGCGGCGACCCCGCCAACACACACGCCGCCTCAAACGCGACGGTGCGGTATCCGCGGGCGACTCTGATGACTACGATGCGCTGTGGCCGGCGCAAGTACGGGGAAAAAGTTGCCCGAATACGTGGCTCGGCCCAAACGGGCGCACCATACAGGTCCATCGAGCGCACTACCCCCGTGTAGAGCCACGACCAACGTTTCGTCTGCGAACAAATGACGCTAAGACCCGTTAGAAGGGCGCCCCTCAGCACCCAGTCGTACCCGATATTCCAGAGAAGGGGTCCAAGAACGGACCCCTGTGGAACACCGCGCACGACCTGGAACCGGTGCAAGGTCCCACTTTACCCGGTACACATTACCGACCTGGCCTCCAGGTAGGAACCGATCAGCCGGCGGAGATAGAGGGGCACTCCATGCCTCTCCAGTGCCACCCCAATCACGGACCAGGGCAGGGTGTTAAAGGTATTGGCAATGTCGAGCTACACCGCCAAGGCCACCCCGGGAGACGGCCTCCTCCGAGAGGGCCCGGACACGTAGAATTGCATCTACGGTCGAACGACCCTCCCGGAAGCCGTACTGCTCCGCCGACAGATCGGGTCCAACCCCGACCAGGTGCTGAACGATGCGGGCGGCCAGAACGCGTTCCAGCAATTTGCCCACCTCGTCCAGCAGCACGATGGGACGGTAACCGGCGGCTGAGTCCACCGGGCGCCCCTCTTTCCGCAAGAGGACCAGTCTGCCCGTCCTCCAGAGCGATGGAAACCGTCCCGACTCCAGGCAAGAATTAAATAGCCTTAGGAGTCGGTCCCCTAGGGCATTGATGGCCAAGGCCAGAACCCGGCCGTGGATGCCGTCCGGGCCGGGGGCCGTTATGGTAGACGTGCAGGAGTTCACAATAATTATGAATTATTTGTCGACAAAGCTCGAAGTAGTAGTAGTATTTGTCGAAGTAGCTC
Organism: Trilocha varians; assembly: GCA_030269945.2. Taxonomy (NCBI): domain Eukaryota; kingdom Metazoa; phylum Arthropoda; class Insecta; order Lepidoptera; family Bombycidae; genus Trilocha; species Trilocha varians. The sequence continues at coordinate 5,822,312 of AP028267.1, read as the reverse complement.
AACGGGCCGCATTCCGTCTACCTACTGCCATTCGGCCTAAACATTAGGTACCGACGAAAATAGTTCCAAGTAATTAAGGATGATTTCCCTATTTGGCAGTGCTATATTTTTTTTAAAATTAAATGACATAGATTTGCGCGGAAATATCTTCGTTACAATTAATTACAGGATTGTAGTATGTTATCTATGATTATGACGTGAACTAATAAAATATATGTTAAAAATAGAAGTGGAATACGTTCACAATACTACATTAATCATTGTATAAATGGTTATACATACTGTGACATTACTACACATAAATAGTAGTCAACGTACCTCTACACTAGAGATTTAGTCTTCCTAGAAAAGTAACTTTGACTTTATTAACCAATTTTAGTCAAGATGTTTGTCATCCCAAAGAAAACTTAACAATGTGCCCAAGGTGTAGCAGATTTCTTTCTTGTCCGTTCCTTAATTTAAAAGATTCATATTGTTTTGGTACGAAATTAGTGAACGTACTCGACAACGGGTTTTTGATTTACTACTGCATCTTTATTATGCTTTGGGGTAAGTATTCATAATATGTATTGCTGCTCTTAATTAAGTATTGATGAAACTTGAACTGTCATCATTATTTTATTAAAATTTGGTAGTTCCCATTATTTATTGCATCATCATTCATCACTATCATCACTACATATTATAAAACAAAGTCGATATCTGCTGTCTGTCCCTATGTACACATCGGATTTTGATGCAGTTTTTTTACTAGATAGAGTAATTCTTAAGGATGTTTCATAGGTATATTTTATTTTGAAAATAATTGGGGATACAAAAAAAATACAAAATAGTTTATTAACAGAATTTTACAGACAACTGAAAGATACATTTTTATCAAAGGTCCTTGCACTAGGTCAGACCTGTTTCTATATATATCTGCATGAAAATATCGAATTTGTAACACAAGGTGTAAAATCGAATACATTTATGCGCACGTTGCAAAAAATAGATAATAGAACAAAATGTGTACTACGAGTTTAGTAAGATCTGAAAAAAAGTCCGCGAGAGCATAAATCTAACTATCATAGTTTAGTCACAATAACCGCTCTTATTTTCATGAATTTTTTTAGCATTTGAAGATTGAAACGACGTTAATTGAGAATCGAGATATTATCAACCCTTATCCAAATTAAGTATTATATTATCAGGGGTATTAATGTAGAAGTAAATTTATTTTTGTTTTATTCCAATCGGACATTTCGCTGTCAAATTATCACGAGTATAAAACGCTGTCCGCTAAAAAAATATCGCGACGAAATCGCTAGTGCTGTTTAAACCACTTTGTGACGCACACGAAGTTGCGCAGGCCATCTAGTAGTAGATAAACTAGCTTACGGCTATTGATTGTTATTGATTACCTTCGTTCGACATCTGCAATGCCAGGCATTAGGGAGCCGTTAGTGCCGTTACCTATTGTCTACCATACCTACCCGAATTTCTTAAACCTCATTTAACGAGGGACAAGTCATAGTGCTCCGAAAATAAACGAGTCCATCAGTAAAATAAAAAAAACTTGAGAGGTGACATGGGACACCCGAATAGAACGAGGTTCCTTTCGATTAAAAGATATCTTATATTTTTTATTTCCTAACGTAACGCGCGATAAGGAACGTGTTTTAAAAGATTTTGATCATAGCACCATCTAGCTATTATCATCTAAAAGAAAAAAGTGTCGTGACAACTTTTCGTAAGATTTTTTTTCCGTCTAGCCCCCTTTCACAACGCGCGATAAGGAACTTCGTTCCAAAAGTAAAACTTTAAATATAGTAAAAATACTTGATAACTTCTTCCATCAATTGGTAGGTAATCTGTAAAATTAAAGCTTTTTTATTGCTAGTAGCTCTAGGAACTATAGCTACCAGCATATAACTATATTGAAGATCGGCTATTGGCTGATTTGTTTCATTTAAAAATATTCTGCATTTGGGAGCTTTAAAGCAAAGCCAATATTTTCTTTATTCGTCTTATTTTCAGGTCCTATTTTAATGATGTTTTGGAAACGCAGAGAGCTCTATTTACTTTGGTTATGGGAGTTGTCTGATGTTAAAAAGATGGCCTCAATGAGGTATTATATAACACATTTAGATAACTTAACTTAGTACAATAAATTAAATGATGATGATGATTACAAACAATAAACTGCGCGGGTGAGCTAGTAGAAAATTTTTCTGTAATTTGATAGATATTCTAAAAATCGGAACATTATCTTTAGTCGAATATTTCAAAATTAATATTTTGTTATATTTCAGACCAGAATTTTCAAAGGACTACACTCAACCAGACCAGTCTACTGACACAGGACTATGGAAAGATTATAATAGTGGTTTATCTAAATGGGTACGATGGATAATAACAGCTGCTTTTTTCCTGATATGCGTATGTAATATTTACTCAGTTATGTTTGTAATCTATACTTAATATTATAAAGTTGAAGAGTGTGTTTGATAGTTGTTTGTTTGTTTGGACGCGCTAATCTGAGGCCCCTCTGGTCCGATTTGAGAAATTATTTCTGTGTTGGATAGTCCATTTGTCGAGGAAGGCTATTTATTATATGTACTATATCCCACTGTTGCGAAGTTGTGCGGGTCAACTAGTTGTATAATACAGCTACTGACTTAAAAATGTGTTATATTTAACTGTGTTATTTTCGACATGCTTATAATGTAAACAAGTAATTGATATTTTACTTATATATTCATACTAGTGGGCCCGCGCAACTTCGTCTGCGTTACAAAGGGGTTCAAAAATTGTAGCCTATGTGTTATTCTGATGTATAAGCTATATTGTGGTAAAGTTTCATTCAAATCCATTCAGTAGTTTTTACGCGAAAGAGTAACAAACATACATCCATCCATACATCCAGACATCCATACATCCATACATACAAACTTTCGCCTTTATAATATTATTAGGATTAGGATTGATTAATTTTTCTGATGCTGATTTGTCTATTAATAACTTCAATAGGAAAACATTCAACAACAGGGTCTTAATTTGATGCTCATTCAATAGAACCGTTACTTATGTTTTAAAGCATTGTGTATCAAATATTGTATGTAACAAGGCGAATGGACGACCTGGTCAAGGCTGCCGAGAGTTACTGGTTGCTAATAGCGCAGGACCTGTCATTATGGTGAGGTTCGAGGGAGGTATATGTCCAGCAGTGGACGTCTACGAGCTGGTGATGATGATATCAATGTTGCTAGGTACCATTTGATAGCCAATCTATATACAGGGTGTCCTAGAAACTACTACTTTTTATTTCATTTATTTAACTTAAACTAATAAAAATAAAGTAAAACCTTAAAGGTAAAATTAATCATTATTTTCCTGCATCCTACAATTATTTTAAGCTTGTTATCTATCTCATCAACATTAGAAATGTTAGGTAAAAGGCAAAAAACCGTTTTTAATCAGATGGTTCATTTCAGTATTTATTTCGTGGTAGCCGATTTTAGCCAAAGTAAAACAATTAAGCACTACTTACTTTTTTAATGATTGTTTGAGAGTCTCAAGAACTTTTGATACTTATTTTAAAACCCTACAGTCAACTATTTGAATTTATAATTTAAAGTTTAAATCATCATTCACCAAACGTAAATTCTTCAGTTTACACTTAAATTTAAATATTTTTCATTCAAAATTATGAAACTAAGTAATTTAAACATAAAAATACAACTCACGAAGACTGTTTCTTACAAAAATCTTGTAGTCATAACTCGAAAACTATGAAAAATCGCGCAACATACATGAGGGTGATTTGGGTACCTAAAGGTGTGCTCTATCTCTGGACCATCGCTTGACAGAAAGCAGTTCTGGGACACTGTATATAAAATTGTATGTTAGTTTGTGTACGCTACAAAAACTCAAAAGGTTCTATACCGACTGACAAAGAACATAGGCTACCTTTCATTGCGAAAAAAAGGGTAAAAAAAACGGGTTATAGAGTTCACGCAGACTCACCTCATAGTATACAATGGCAGGAAGCGAGTTGCCGCATAAATTAATATGTATAATGAAGTTTATGATCTTTTTAGATATACTACGTATTTGACATAGATCTCGCATTTATTTACAATCAGTATGATTTGTTTTTTGATAAATTGTCACCTGCCAGATTTTCAAAAAAATTTGAGAAATATATTGGTATAACGGCGTTTGTATTAATCCTCTCAACAATAACACTCTTGTACGGAATGGTAAGTTTTAAACGCAATATTTTTTCACTTTCATATTAAGATGTAAGTTATTAATGATGCCTTTCTTTTAGGCATTTTACATATTAGCTGTGATTGTAACAAGAATTGAAAACCATAGAACCGTTGAATCGTACGAACAATCGTTGGCCATGAAAATGGTTACGATCAGTTTTAGCATAACATTCCCAATAATGCTGTACTACGCGTGGTTTAAAGTGAGTTACTCCATGAACCTTTAAATGACTTTAATAGGTAAAATGTGAGTTTTGTATTGTAACAAGTCAATCTTATCGATGATATCGATTATATAGATGATTATTAGATCAAAACAATTTATCCTCTGGCATGCTGCTGTTTTGATTAATATTCAGTACCTATATATGTGACCGAAAAACAACAAGAGATGTTTTGTTTTTTAAGATCGAACAAGTAATTTTGGATTTTTATTTAAAAGTGTGTATTATTAGTTTGTTCCTTTTTTCTTTTGGGTAGATATGTCACCGGAAAAATACGAAGACGTCATATGTCATTAGTTAAGTTCATACGGAACTTAAGAAGTTTTGTACGATAACAAGTGGCAGTTAACCCCTTTAACTTGATAACAGACTTGTTAATTGTTTACCAAATGATAATGTGGGTAAGCGTACTTATTTAAAGCAGATTTGGATCTGGCATTGTTTATCAGCATACTAACTTAGCCTAACCTAAATTGTTGACCGGCGATCCGCCCGATCCTAGATGATTGGGTGGGTCGTGGCGAAGGACGCCTCACCTTCTGGATGGTGCAGATGCTGACCGGGCACGGGTGCTTCGGTCGGTATCTGCACCGGATCAAGGTCGAGCCGACGGCGAGGTGCGACCATTGCGTGAGATGTGACCAGGACACGCCGGAGCATACGCTCGCGCGCTGCCCCGCATGGTAGAGGCAGCGCTGTGTCCTGGTCCAACAAATAGGTCCAGACTTGTCGCTCCCGGGCGTCGCGACGTCGATGCTCGAGAGTGACGAGTCTTGGAAGGCGATGCTCGACTTATTCTTTATTGTACACAAAGCAACATAACAGATAACACAATAGTATGAAAAAAGCAAGACTTCAGCGAGTCCACCATTTCGCAGAAGCAGGTGGCGGGGGCTGAGAGAGAGAGGCTATATGCCGCTCTCAACTTATCAACCCACCGCCGTCGAGCAGGGGGCCGGGACCGGGATCTCGCCCGGATTCTGGCTCCCTAAGAGTTTCGGGTCCCCAACGCATGTGTGCGAGCGGGAACCCAAGAAGGTGCCGTGTCTCGCTCAGCACGCCCTTAGCGTTGGAGCATCCGGGGGATGGTAGACCGCGCTCCCCGACCCACGCTGGTTCTGACCCAGCGGGGTATTCCGTGGGAGGGTGACACGCGGTCCCATCTTGGCGGGCTTCGGAAAGCCCGCCGACCAAGAGAGCCGGTGGCCGTATTCGCCGGTGGCTACCGGTTCGGCGTCCGGGGACGGAGCGACGGGAAATAATGCCGAGTGCGTAACGCGTCGCGCCGTCCCTCCAAACCCCGTGCTGGGTTCTGGCCTCAGCCGGGGTTCGGACGCTGAGTGTGAGCGGTTGGAGGTTTTAGTGAGGTTCAATCCGGTGATTTCCTCAAACTGAAAAAAAAAAAAAAAAACCTAAATTGTTGCAAAAATAATATTACCTTAAATAGAAGTTTTGTCATTTTCATTTTTGTAGTAAAATATTATTTACGTAAGACAATCCTTTGAGTGCTTGTTATCGTACAAAACTTGTTAAGTTCCGTAGAAACTTAACGGAACCTAACAATTCACATTTATTCGTTTTTTCCTGTGACAGATATAAGTTTAAAACTATGTATTTATAGAATGCGGTCATCATATTTTGTATACTGAAAATTAACGTTATTGGCAGTACTTATTTTTTTTATTATTTTACTTTACAGACTGGTCGGTTTGACTCACCGTATTCCGTTATAGCATATAGACTATATTACACCAAAAATGTTTATATATATTACACGGCAGCCCGAAACTGTGGTCCTAACCCGTGTATAGATGAAGTATTTATGTCTCTGACAGTGTTATTTTTGTACAGACAAATTTTACCTAAATTATTTTTCTTCTGCAAGTAAGTACCCACAATCTTGTCTTGTCTGTATCTTGGCGTTACGAAATAATCAATGATATTTTTGTATGATAGACCGCACAACTACAATAGTCTTGCCAATAGGTACTTCATCAACTTCTTACATCAAGCGAGAGATGGAAAAAGACACTAAAACGTAGCATGTAATTATAAGCACATTTTATAAAAATAGCAACTTATTAAATAAATTAATTCAATTATCTTTCATACTTTTGCAGGCTTGATACCGCCTTGATAACTACTATTTTCATATCTGTAAGCGCAATACACAGAACTAAACTCATTTGACTTAGGCAGGTATAAAAATAACACAATATTAATTTCTTAAAGGTTTTTGGTGCTTATTACTCAAATCCTATTATTGCTATTTATTTTGTAACATTCTTATTAATTGTTATGACTTTTAAATCCCATCTCTATTTCTGTCACAAGTATTAGCAATACTATTATAGGTGTGCGGGCCACGCTATACCAACTAATTGTGAGATCTCATTAATTGAATGTCAAAGTTACGAAGGCCTCTAAAAATATAGGTAGGCTAAGTATGTATTTTACGCTTGGTTAGTTACTACTTGCTTAATTTTCGTCAATATTGTAGAAGCTTGCTCTACACAAGGACAGATAACAATCAAGGTAAAAAAGTAAATACTTTGTACCCTTGCTGGGAAAGGGAGTACAGATTGAAATCTATAACGGAAAGGACACTTGCTTGGAAATATAATTACCTGGGTAAATATTATTTTTAACTTCTGTAAGTAATTGAAACGTAAAAAAATCCAGAGATATTTTATTGATTTAAGATAATATTTTTAGAGAAATTATCTTCGCTTATATTATATGAAAATTATTAAATTAATTAACGTTTTAACTCTCAATTTTATTTCAGCGTTGCAGTTTGGATTCGTTACCTTATTTGTTGCCGCTTCGCCTTTGATACCATTATTAGCATTGGTTGTTAATTTACTGGATATAAGGTATAAGGAATTATGATAATATAATATTGTCATTAGTAGGTGTAAGCATAAAGATACTAATAGTTCAAGATACCCGAGCGTTCTAACATAATTTATTTTCACATGGATGAAACCTTCACGACTGAATAGTAAAGTCTAGTATACTTTAAATACCTGCCTACTTGTGGAGCTTGCCCTGTGACACCTGGGCAGGTACCACGTTATATCTGTTTTAGAATATTATTCTAAACTAGAATTATAAAGTGTCAAACACTTTTCATTGACCAGAGCTTTAGTCAGACGCTTTTAAGCTCGACAAAAAATTAATGAACTTTACTTATTTTTTCATTTCTGACTTTTAAATTTATTATTTACTAGCTGGCCCGCGCAACTTCGTCTGCGTCACATAAGGACATTTTCTCACCGTTTAAACCATCCCTGGACTTCTACGAATATTTCAAGATTAAAATATGCCAAATTGGTTCAGTCGTTCTCGAGTTTTAGCGAGACTAACGAACAGCAATTCATTTTTATATATAAGAAGAAGATTAAATTCATTTTTTATTAAAGTCCCTAAACACAAAATTGTTCAGCCGGGAGTGCGACCGCGAGAGCACAATGCGCATGCGTCTCAGAGTAAAAAAAAATAATGTGGACTCGCAGAAGTCTAGCATCGCCTTCCAGGACTCGACGTCGTCGAGCATCGATGCCACGACGCCCGACAACGACAAGTCCGGTCCTACCTGTGCGACCAGGACACGGCGCTGTTCCTCCCATTCGGGACAAACCGCGAGCGTATGCTCTGCCGTGTCCAGGTCGTTCGTACAATGATGACACCTCGTCGTCGGTTCGACCTGTACCCGGTGCAGGTACTACCCGGTCAGCACCTGCACCAGACGAAAGGTGAGGCGTCCTTCGCCACGACTCACCCAGTCCTCGAGGACAGGGCGAATCGCCTCGACGGTCCTTAGACCCCAGCTGGAGTAGGCCAAACGCCTTGACCACGCCTCCAGCACGGACCGCCGAGACTGGGCCTTCCGGTCCCGGACCGCAGCTCTGAGGGGACGCACTATGCCTAAAGCGCGGAGGTCGCATCGCCAGCGATAGTCGTCCGTGAGCACCCCCGCCTCCAACTCCCAGGGCGGCATACCCGCCCGTGCACACGCCGCCTCAAAGGAGACGGTGCGGTATCCGCGGATGACCCTGATAGCAATGACGCGCTGCGGCCGGCGCAGGTACCGGACAACAGTTGCCGTCCGTGTTCCTAGTCTAGCCTAAACGGGCGCGCCGTACAGGGCCATCGGACGCTCCACCCCCGCATAGAGGCGGCACACGACACGGTTTGGTCTCCCGATATTCGGGAGTAACCGGCTCAATGAGGCGGCCGTCCTCATTATCCGGGAGACAAGGTCTTTAAAGTGGGCCCGGAAGGTCCAACGGCTGTCCAGTATGAGGCCGAGGTACTTCAACTGTTCCCCGACCCTTATTTGGACGCCTCCAACCACGATCTGGACCCCGTCTGGTGGCGTGATCCAGGCCCCGTGAAACCACTGGGCCTGGGATTTGTTGAGCGCCACCGCGAGTTTCTCAGATGAATTCCTGATTTTTTTTTAATGAATTTTTGTATATGCTCATCAGTAGGTACACAACTCTGAATCTCAAACTTCATAAAAGCTTGCTGATATTCATGTTTTTTTTATTAACTAGATGACCCCCGCAACTTCGTCTGCGTCACATAGGGGTTCAAACAGTACTCGCAATGTTGATATTTGCGCGGATCACGTTGGGTATATTTTTTTGCGTTTTATACTCGTCACAACTTCTCAACGAAAAGTGCGATTGGAGTAAAACAAAAAGTAATTTACTTCTACATTAATAATCTTGATAACATATTTTTTTCATTAATTTTGATAAGGATTAATATAACGATACTATTTTAACGTAATTTCAATCTTCGGACGATTATTATTTTTTCGTGAACATAAAAGCGGTTATTGTGACTAAGCTATGATAGTTAGAAATATGCTCTCGCATACTTTTTTTAGATCTTCTTCAAACCCGTAGTACATCATATTTTCTATTCTCAATAGTTTTTACAGCGTACGCATAAATAGGTTTTCGAACGAACAAACAAACAAACTCTGCATCTTTTTAATATTAGTATAGATATAATATTTATTTTGCTAATCTCTGAAACGAATTAAAGACACAATTTTTAAGAAGAAACAGTGGGTCTATCACAGCTTTGTATCGTTATCGTAAATGAACTAAATTTTTTTGACATTTTGTTTACGATTACGAATTTCCTTAGAAAGAAACGTGGTTGTGCGCATGACCACTAATTGTCATAATTTTGAATAGTTTGTGTAAGGCTAAGTACACAATGGAGATTTCTTTTATAAATGCAGAAAAAATATGAAAACATCAAGATAATCTTCTTTCGATCTGTGGATTATAATGACAATACGTTCATCACTAAATTGAAAATAAGTTGGAGATAATTCGGAATAGTTCTAGAGTTTTTGCATGGAGTCCACTTACCATACATAATATCCTTACATAAAATGTTTTCATACATTTTGAGTCATTTAACGTTAATTCATTGAATTATTTCTCAATGCGAGAAATTTTAGAATGTACTATAAGCCTTTAAAAAATTCCATGGCAACGAAACCGAAAAAATAACAAGTTATAATTGGTGTTACAGACTATTTTAGGATATGTATTACGTAGATACTTGAAAAGGTCGAAAACAAATACATTTTTGTTAATTATTTTCACAGTACTGGCTTATTTTGAAGCTTTTTGCAGATTTTTTGATTTTAAATTAATGCAAATGCAATTCTGTAAACCAAAACATCATGACAACTTATTCATAAAAAATACTAAGACAAAAATAATACAGAATTTTCTAAGATTGGCACTACCGGATCCGGTCGGCCCTAAAAGACTCCGGATCCGGCGGATTACCGGATCCGGTTTTCCGGATTGCAATCCCTACGCGCGAGGGTCAAAAAATTCGCCGGGGAGCCTGAGGGGCTCGCCGTACAGGAGTTCAGCGGATGAGGATTGAAGATCCTCCTCGAAAGCACTACGTATGCCTAACAGCACCAGGGGTAGGATTTCTGACCAATGTGGACCAGCATGACATGTGATGGAGGTCTTGAGTTGCCTGTGGAAGTCCATTACACGCTGGATGGTAGGCTGTGGTACGTTTGTGCTGGAATCCAGTGACTTTGGCCAGATATTGAAACAGACTCAAACTGTCGACCGCGATCTGTCACAATATCTGTTGGTACACCGAACCTAGATATCCAGCCAGATATGAGTGCCTTAGCCACCGTTTCAGCAGTAATGTCCTTTATCGGCATAACCTCTGGCCACCGTGTGAATCGGTCTATGGCAGTGAGGCAGTATTTGAAGCCATTGTAGACAGGCAATGGGCCAATGAGGTCGATGTGGACATTAGTAAAGCGGGCGCGGGGTAAGTCGTATGTACCTAACGGCGTAGACACATGATGACTTATTTTCGCACGTTGACATGACAAGCAGGATCGTGTCCAGTCTCGACAATCCTTCCTGACCCCAGGCCATACAAATCGGTCAGCTACCAATTTGGCGGTTGTTGAGGCACCGGGATGGCTAAGGGAATGGAGACTTTGGAAGACTTGCTTGCGAAACTTTTTAGTGACGAAAGGCCTGGGAGTCGCCGTGCTGACATCACAGCACAAAAGTGTACGACTACCAGGGAAGTCCATCTTTTGAAGACGGAGTGATGAGTCACTGAGGCAATGATCCAGCTCTGGGTCTTTATTTTGAGCTTCGCTGAGGTCGGAGAGACTTATTGTCGAAATTGCCTAGGCGAACAATTTTGCTTCCGTTCGTGGAATGCAAAACTGATCGGCTTGTGATCTGTTTAGACCGTGAAATGTCTCGACTCCAACATGTGTCTGAAATATTTGATGGCTTCATAAATGGCGAGAAGTTCACGATCGTATGGCGAATATTTAGTCTGGCTCGGGCTCAGCTTCCTAGAGAAGAAAGCTAAAGGTTCCCAAACCTCGCCATTGAGTTGCTGTAATACAGCACCAATAGCTATATCCGACGCTTCTGCCACCAGTGCTAACTTGGCTTGGCACTGAGGAAGCGCTAGAAGAGCAGCATTAGAGAGACTGTCTTTGGTATCGGAAAAAGCCTTTAATGCGTCGCCAGAGAGGTTGATAGGCGTGGAGCTTTTCACCGACCCAGTGAGAAGGGCGTTAAGTGGAGCTTGGGTTTGAGCCGCCTTCGGCAAGAAACGCCTGTAAAAATTGGCCATTCCCAGAAATCGCCTCAGTGACTTAACGTCCTTGGGTGGTGGAAAATCGCGTATGGCGCTTACCTTTTCCTCTAGTGGACTGGTACCGCTTGCAGAGATACGATAACCTAAAAAGGTTACCTCTGATACGCCGAAGACACACTTGGAAGGGTTTATCACCATGCCGTAGTCCTTGAGCCTGGTAAAGACCTGGCGTAGGTGGTGCTCGTGCTGAACCCTGTCCTTGCTAAATATGAGAAAATCGTCCAAGTACGCATAGACGAAATCAAGGCCGCGCGTCACCTCGTCGACGAAACGCTTATGTGATGTAAAGTGTTGTGTGGAATGCTACGCTGCGTACCTGCCGGTCGTGTAATTTCAGAAAATTCTCGCGAAAGTTACTGATGGTACGATGAGTCACCTGTGAGAACTTTAACGGACAAAACAGAGTTACATTTACTAGCCAGTGTGCCAATTAACTTTTTACATTAACAGTCAACAATTAGGTTATAGTATGACAAAAAGTCAACTCCTATAATTGATTTTGTGACATCAGCCATAGGATAGTTACTCTCCGCGCGAAGCTGGGCGTATACAAGTTGTACGTGCAATCGCGACTCACTTACGCTGCCCCGGCATGGTACGCGCTTGTCAGAAACCATGGCCGAAAACGATTGTGTGTCGAGCAATCGCGAGCGCTGCGTACCATTGTTGGTAACCCACGCTTCGTGCGGAATGACGTCATCCTCCGGACTTGCGGATGGAGAGCCTAGACGACCACATTCGACGCCTGAGTTCCTCGATGTTCGCGCGAGCCGACGGAGCCCAGTCCCTGCACCTGCATGGGATAGCGTCATACCATCGGCCACCGACGCACAGACGAGGACTGCCACGTGACCTTCTCCTACCTGGACTCGACCGCTCCTCACCGCTGACGGACGGATGCTCATCGGGACCAATTTTCCCGATGGGTTTGACCTCCTTGGGTTGAAGCTTCCCGGATTAGACTCAACCCGGACTTACACCACTGAGATGGCTCACCGATCGCTGACAGGGCACCCGCCGTGTTGGCTGGATCGCGCCGCATCAGCGGGCAACCTCTCCCAACTAGGAGACCTGCTAAAGGAGCCGAAGGGCCCACACCCCCATGCACAACCTGTAGTAGCAGGTGGCGATAGCTGCCACCGAGGAAGGCCATCGCCTCGAACGGTCAGTTCCGAAGTGACGACTTCTTGCAATGTTGACTTTTCTACGATTTTATTATATGTATAGATAAGTAAATTTGTTGTTTTTTTTCCTTTACAAGTTGTTGTGAACGTCTCACTCGTTCTGAAATGCATGCGCATAGTGTTCTCGCGCTCGCACTCCCGGCTGAATAACTTTGTGTTTAGGGGATGTTTGGTCACTCGAATTTGTCTGACTGATGAAACATAACTTTGTAATGGTACGGGAGCTACCAACGTCGGGAAAACAAGCATTTTAGTATTGCCAGTTTTTATGTATGCTATTTCTCACACACTCCCGGACGTCATACGGGCAGTCTGGCTGCTGCTAGTGGTTGCGTTTATCAGTGCGCATCATATTTGTGCAGGTAGAAAAGTGATTTTTCAAATCATTTTAAGACATTTTATTTCATTTGTATTATGTTTATTGAACTTTTTGCTACATCAATTTACTACTTAAAGATGTTGGATGTTTTGAGTGAGCATTTCTCCAAATTTTCGTCACGTAACGAACCCTCAATAAATGCTGTTGCAATTCCGCTTTACAGGGTGGCAAACTGGATGAATCAAAGTTTCGAAATTTTTTGTCGAAGTTCTCATCTGATTTTTTAGACTTAAACGTACTTGAAAATAAATGAAATCGAACATCATTAACATTGGAACAATTTTTAACTCCATACATTTGACAAATAAATTTAGACCACACGATGCACGGCAGGAAAGTCTTCTATGTGCCAAGATGACCTCTTGACGCACCAGCTGAAAGTACACTAAAAAATGTTTCGCAGTGAACGTGTTAAGCATCTACAAAAATAAATTTAATTTGCCATAACTTTGATATTCAGTCCCTTAAAGAGTTGTATATAAAGATTTAATTAAAATAAATTTTCAACTTTAGATCGATCTGGCTGTTGTTTAACAATCGAATTACAGTCTGGCAAATTAAATTTCGTTTTGTAGATGCTTAAATAGCATAATGTAAAAATTTCAGCCATACTGAAATACTTTGAAAAAATGTTTTTTTTTTTCATTCAGAATTAGCGTCTGGCACTAATTAAACAGCACCTAACATGTCTGGCAATAATAAATTCATGTAGCAAAAAGTTCAATAAACATAATACAAATGAAATAAAATGTCTTAAAATGATTTGAAAAATCACTTTTCTACCTGCACAAATATGATGCGCACTGAGAAACGCAACCACTAGCAGCAGCCAGACTGCCCGTATGACGTCCGGGAGTGTGTGAGAAATAACATACATAAAAACTGGCAATACTAAAATGCTCTCTCAAAAATGTTGCTAGCTCCTATACTATAATAGTCACTTGAATAACATATTAGACATAAGTCAGACATGAAAAAATAAGTAAAGTTCATTAATTTTTTGTCGAGCGTCTGACAAAGCTCTGGTCCATGAAAAGTGTCTGACACTTTATAATTCTAGTTTAGAATAATATTCTAAAAAATATATATAAAAATCAGCCATACAAATTTAAGTTAAATAACTAGATGCTACTAAGTCGTGAAGGTTTCATCATGTCATCCATGTAAAAATAAGTTATGTCAGAACGCTCTGGGATCTTACTCTATAATATACAATACATATAATATGCAAATAGTGATAAGCATCCAGAGATAGAGCACCATCTGAGGTATACGATTATATGTACGAATCACCCTCATATTGTATGTTCCACGATTTTTCGTAGTTTTCGAGTTATGAACTTTTATGAAATTTTGAAAATTTTCGACCCGGAAAGCTTAATACTGTAAAAATAATTAAGTACAAGACTTTTTCAAGATTTTTTCTTGGGAACTGAATCTTCATGAGTTGTGCTTTTATGTTTAAAATAATTAGCTTCATGATTTTGAATAAAAATTGTTTAAATATTACTAATTCACAACTACTATGTACTTTTTGTTTCATTTATTTCACTTTAAGTAAGAAAAATAAACTAAAACCTTAAATGTTGATTTAATCCTAATTTACCTGCATTTTTTTTTATTGCCATTTAGGCAGACGAGCCAACGGGCCACCTGATCGTAAGTGGTTACCGTCGCTCATGAACCGCTCATTCAGGTAGCTGCATACATGCAAGCGCACGTGAAACGCACGTGAAATAAATGTAATGTAAACTATCAATGATTAGTACATAAGTTTGATTTGTGTATCTGAGGGGTGGAAGCCTGGTGATCCATAACACAGGTCTAACCTAGCTTGGACGCCAGTCTCCTACACTACATCATGTTAGGTTATCATTATAATGTACTTAATGTATTTTACTTTTGTAAATTATGTTTAACTGTGGGAGAAAATAAATAAACATTCATTCAACATTCATTCATTCATTCATTCATTCATTCATTCATTCATTCATAAGGTAGCTGCCCGAAGGCAAGCGCACATCATTAACACAATCATCACGCCATAGGTAACTGCAAACATGCAAGCGCACGTGAAACACTCGATGCCATAAGGTAGCTGCCCGAAGGCAAGCGCACTTCATTAGCACAATCATCACGCCATAGGTAGCTGCAAACATGCAAGCGAACATGAAACACCCGATGCCATAAGGTAGCTGCCCGAAGGCAAGCGCACTTCATTAACACAATCATCACGCCATAGGTAGCTGCAAACATGCAAGCGCACATGAAACACTCGATGCCATAAGGTTGCTGCCCGAAGGCAAGCGCACATCATTTACACAATCGTCACGCCATAGGTAGCTGCAAACATGCAAGCGCACGTGAAACACTCGATGCCATAAGGTAGCTGCCCGAAGGCAAGCGCACATCATTAACACAATCATCACACCATAGGTAGCTGCAAACATGCAAGCGCACGTGGAACACTCGATGCCATTAGGTAGCTGCCCGAAGGCAAGCGCACATCATTAACACAATCATCACACCATAGGTAGCTGCAAACATGCAAGCGCACGTGGAACACTCGATGCCATAAGGTAGCTGCCCGAAGGCAAGCGCACATCATTAACACAATCATCACACCATAGGTAGCTGCAAACATGCAAGCGCACGTGGAACACTCGATGCCATTAGGTAGCTGCCCGAAGGCAAGCGCACATCATTAACACAATCATCACACCATAGGTAGCTTTTCCAAAACAAGCTCGCGTGGCCTACGTTATCAACTTCATTACTAACATAACTTTACACCTCATTTATCATAGGTCTCTGTATTTAATCAAATTCGTACAACCATATTCTTGTACCAACCCATTACTGCCCATTGTTGGGCTCAGGTCTCCTTAGAAGAAGGATTTTTCGAACCCCTTTCGATATGCAAGTTTCCTCACGATGTTTTCCTTCACCGTTCCCAGCCAGTGGTGTTGTGAAAAATTGCACATAAATCTTTTTCAAATTTAGATTTAGAGATACAAGGCGTCCGGATTTGAACCCGCAACCTCCCATACGGAAGGAAGCGTTTCGACCACTCGGCCACCACGACTAATAACTGTATGTAGTTAGTTATGTGTATTAGTTAGGTACTTATTTTATTGTAATCTAGTTCAAAGTTAACATTTATTTGTTAGACATTATCAAAGTAATCACACAGCTATTAATTTAATAGCACTTGTTCTTGTATCATAATTTCTTAATTCTCAAGCATCAACACCAAAATGGTAACAAATGAGAGAAATTCATTAAATTAAAACCGCTCGGCCACATACTGACCCATTAAAATCGTGATGACAATAAAGTAGCAAGGTCATAATAATATAGTTATATGCCTTAGTTAAGTCACAAGCAAAACATGCCAAAACATGACAAGTCCATCCTGTTCAACACAGGAACTACCCTTCGACTCCATCATCATATCAAAACAAAAGCAGCACCAAACTCAAAGTATTTAAAACTATTTAATCAGTTAATAGGGTACCCGACCCAATCAATAACATAAGTCAATCAATGACAACTTTAGTCTTATTCAATCGCGACTATTTTCTCATTTCGGATGTGAGTAAATAAAGAGTACAACTCTTAAGATTTACAATGTTACCATCTTCAACAATCACTACTTCAGTTAGGTAAGTAGGTACATGCAAAATGTATGGGAGCAGTCAACAATTGAGACTTTTGAGACCTTTCAAACAAACCTGAATCTCATTTTTAACAAAGTCACATTTATATTAATCAATCAATTAAATTCTATTAATTATATGCCGTGTTATCACATTCGTTGACAAATATTCATCATGGTTTTTCTTTAATTAAAGCAAAACTAATTTGAAACTGGATGACACACTACATGTATGTCATCTGGGTATTTCACCCTAATTAATCCAATTATATAATCAATAACGATTTTTGTAGAAGGGAAAAATATTTCCTGTGAGCGTGAAAGGGTTAAGGGGTGGGCTATATAAAGTTTTCATTTTTCAAAAGTTCGGCTGTCATGTTGGCTGTGTGGCATGTTGCGCCATCCTGTTGAAACCAAATATCGTCCATGTCATACACTCCAAATTTTGGAAACAAAAATTGGTTGAGCATGGCACGGTAACGCTCGCCATTGACCGTAACGGCGGCTCCTTGCTCATTTTCCAATGATGCCGCCGGACCAAAACCCACACCAAACCGTAACTCTTTGTGGGTGCATTGGCTTCTCAATAGTGACGTGTGGATTTTCCGACCCCCAGATGCGACAATTTTACTTATTGACATAGCCTCCGAGGTGAAAATGGGCTTCATCTGACACACACACACACATTTCTTACAGTTTGGACTGAAGACTCACCACTTTGGAAGTAACTTTTCAATATTTCCCAATTTTGTTCAAGCGTAGAGCGTCCCATTTCGTAAATGTCAAACAAATGTTTAACTAAATTATGAACACAAATTGAATGACATTTGAGCTGTCATTCTGTAAGTAAACAGTAGTTAAAAATGCAAACGTTAGATTGCCCACCCTTTATAAACGCTTTTGGGGCATGTAAAATTGTTTACACAAAAACAAAATACTACGTAAGGTTGTATAGATACAATCTGTGTAGAAATATCAAAATAACAGAAATACATTTGATTGCAAAACCTTTTATAGAAATACATATTTTCTTTTCATAAATCGACCTATAGAAAACCGTATTTACCACGATCATTAAATGATTATGACATGACTAATAATTTTGCATTCAAATGTCCACCTACCACCCGGCGTCTCACAAGAACCTTGTGTATAAATCAGTCATTTCCTCCAAAGTGCTTAATAATAGAGGTTAGTGCTCGGGACTCAAAATCGTCACCATTTCATTCATTTTTTTCATTCAAGTTTAGCTTGTTAAAAGTTTTGATACTGCATGACTCATGAATAAAAATACTCTGGTTCTTAGAATGGTATATTACGTATACTTTTTTTTAACACAATATCTTCAAAATTTGTTTTTTACTTATAATTCTCTTCCGAACCAATGTTTGAACAGACAAGTTAATCAGTCAAATTATACTAAACGTAGTTCACATTCACTCCGTATTCCTAATAGGGCCTTAGAATTTATTAATGTTATAACTACATCGAAAAAACGTACATGTATTAATAAATTCTTTGCAATAATCTCTAAAACAAGTAGAGCACACTAACATCATAGTAACAAACTACGTATTCACAATCAAATGCATATCGTTATTACACAAAGAAAATAACAAAAAGAAACTTTAAAATTAAACAAAAATTGTTCAAAATACGGTCAGGATTATCATTACGGTAACCGAGGATTATTACGTGTTTCTTTTTTTATTTTTTTATTGCGTAATAGAAAAACGAGCGTACGGCCCACCTGATGGTAAGTGGTCACCGTCTGAGTGTATCCCACTTCTGATTTTATGAACCAGAAGTGGTTTCACTTTTTAAAAAGCATTAATTAATGGTATGCAAGGGACTTCCTTAACTTAATAATAGAAAATAATAAAAATAATACGCATCTGAATCCAAAGCAAGTCCAACGTATCTTTTTTCACGACCTCTCAAAATTGGCGCCAATCCCAAAACCCATAGATAAGCTACGCAGTTTCTCAGTTCCATAGACAATATATGGGTCGGCTCCGGGTTACTGAATCTTTTCGCTTGACACTCTTAAGATTACATTAATTGAAAGATATCAGAGGAGACAGCTTAGAACAGATAAAACAACAAACAAAAGAAGGAAAAGAAAATACAATCCGTGTTACTCGTATGACATGCATAGACAGCTTAAAATAACAATGAGTACAGCAGTCGGCCATGTGGATTATACAATATAACTACTAATTGTAAAAATTTCCTCGGTATCATCGTAATTGAGTGATAGAAGCCAATCACGGACAGCAATTTTTACTTTATAAGGTGAGCTGGTCGTATTGATGTCACACAAAGCATCAAATACTTTCCGATATATTATCGGGAAAGAAAATGCACTGAAACGCCTCGCAAAGCCAGTGCGAGTTTGAGGGATAGAAGGAAAGAAGCGACGGGAGGAGTAAACCACTTCTGCCGATCCGTTGGATAAGTCGTGACAGCTTTGAAGATATAAGTCTGACGTACACTTAGAACTTTCGATTCCTGATCAAATTGCTTCGTAGGATATAAGAGTGACTTCCGCAGCATTACTTTTAATACAGCTGTTTGAGCTCTTTCGAGAAATATTAATGTACTTTTAGCCACTCCCCCAAACGCCTTTCCAGTATCCGATTATTGACTGGCAAAGTCCAGAATAGACCAGAAGAAGTATATCTTTTCCAGCACCGTCCCGCAATAGGTGTATCAGTTTACGTGTGCGACCCACAACCTGTCTGATGTGATCCTTAAATGATAACCACTCATACAACACAACTCCCAAGTTTTTAATATGAGGAGTACGCTCAATCGATGGGCAAGTGCATCCACCCCCTCCTAAACCCCGCAGCTATGTATCTGCAATTTCTGAGTTGCTGGAGAAGTGGCAGTAGTTTTGTGAAAACAAAGAAATGATGTTTTCTGTAGATTTATTGTAAGCAGATTATTATCCAGCCATACTCCCACTGCCGATAGTCCTCTCTCTGTCTCAGCAAATGTATTCGATAGTTTTGGAACAGGATATGCCCACGATATTCTAATTACTGTAAGCGTAATAATACTCAAAATGCTTTAATCCTTTTTTCATCTGAAACAGGTATAATGCGAAACAGTTTCTTTTGACTTCACGAAGGTCTTTACTGGTTGACCGGTCTGGATTAGATGTGTGGACTACTATTTTGGTGATGATTTCGTATGGATCCATTATAACCAATGTAAGCTTACACATATTGATTAACTTGTTGTGAGTGAAGAGCGCCTTAGACATTACGTCCACCCATACAGAGTGGATCTGTTATGTAACTTTTTACCGGTTGAAGCGGGTTGAGTGACCTGTCGAAATACAACTTAGATCAACTTAGAACATTTTTTGGAATCGGCTGAACTTTTTGTCAATATCATATGGAAACCTGCAATGATAGTCGTACATACATCATACGAAATTGAAAAATAAAGTTGAACCGATTCTAAAAGTAAAAGTGATGTTAAGTTGTATCTCGACAGGTCAGTCACTACAGCTAGTACAAGGTCCCATGTCCCATCCTGTACACTTTTTTCTTGATAATGAAGTTTTAATAATAAAAATAGTCTCATATTTAGTTCAGATTATATTGCAGAGGAAATTTTTAACAATAGATTAGGTTCACTAGCACTGATCACTATCCAGTCAATAAATTTACATTTACTTTTTCAGCCTGTTATAATGGCTTGGTCATCAAGATTTATTAAAAGAAGATTTTATTTAAACCTTCATAAGAACATGACAGGGTTTTTCGCGTTTACGATAGCTAAAACGGCGACGGAAGTAGGTTACATTGCGTTTTAATTGAAATAGTTACTTCTAACAAGTCATGTTTATTCTGAGCAATACTTACTTACCTGGGTAATATCAGTATCGCTACAGGAGAAAAAATAGTGATGCCACTTTAAAAGAACCAATTATATTTGTATAATTTAATATACCTATTAGTGTGCTAAATGAATTGAGGAAAATTAACACTGTACGACTGTATCATGTCAGCATCTAGAGTAAGTATTGTAATTACCTACGCTCAATTGGGATTCTATGATATAGATATTGCTCAGTTCGATCGTGATATTCATTCCTGATGTTTCAGTTTCGTGTATTATTTGGCTACAGTAGGTATTAGTTGGGTTATGTTTGCCAAACCGTTTATTTTTCCTTACGATTTCCTTTTACTCCTAATTCCTTTTACTTTTTAGAATTATGGAGATGATGAAGAATACAACGCGTACGAGGGATACAAACCCAAAATTTGCTACTTCCCAGGTAATACTGATTGCTGCACTAGCTAGTAATACTAGTCTCAGTGCCTAATTTAGATTTTTGATTGGTCCAACTTTTAACCCTCTTAGCATATTTATGTGACCTCAATAATCGGAATTTATCGATACCTATCCATGTCGCAAATTTCTCATATAAAAGAACTAAATTTTTAATGTTTCAGAATATGAATAAGATTATGAAATCTTATTTTTTTGTGTTTAATTTTTATGATTAACATTTATTATTGTCTTCGACATCGCTTTGTGTAAGTTGGCTGCTTAATATTTTTTATAGTCTAATATAATACAATAATCTAATATAACAGGTACAATGATGTATGGACCTGATTTTAATAAAAAATATCCACATACTGAAGTCTTTGGTTATTCACATGAAGTAATACCACTGAATTATTATTTTCGTGTCAAAGTTCAGGAGAACGCTTTTCTTGTAAAATTTCAGGTTAGAATAAATTCATCTTCTTGATTGTTAGTCTTGTTTTCCTTTATTACAAATTAAATGGTGTTGGAGTAATATGCCTTCTCTCTCCAATCTCTAGCTGCGCCAAGGGATCACACTGTATAATACTACAACTATTTTTCTTTCAGTATGTTGGATTGATGATCGTTTTACTGGCGCAATATTTGATTGCTGGAGAGTCTCGTGATATAGAAGACAGCATACAGATTGAAAATCAATTAAAGGAAGTTTATATGACGGCGATGGATAAACCTTCACAACCAACATCTGATTGAAAATGACAATCACATTTTTAGAAAAATATTGATCATTGATTTGCAATTTAAGAGCTATCTAAAGTTCATAATATTTTCAAAAGTCTTCAAATATATTTGATAAGTTTTTTTTTAATAATTTTTGGTATGAAAATTAAAGCATTCGTGTTTCGGCTTATGTAGTTCTTATTCTTTACTTCTTACTTTGCTTGGGGACTTCACATATGTTTGAAGGGTAATCGTGACTTTTCCAAAATGCAGTTTTCTACGCGATCATTTTTCTGCTGGTTTAGCTAGGTTCGCGAGGTCGTTTGAATATTCGCGAAAGAAGAAGCGGTCACAAACAGATTTATGTGATACAACCTATCAGTCAAGCAGGCTTTTTACAACCCTATTGCTATCGGCTTCCATTTCGCGTGCGTCAAGTTTGCAGGCACACAATAGAATTTTAAGTTTTTGAATAGACCAAAAAATTGTATATATCAAGAGGACTTATGTCAGATTAGGAATGAATGGAGAGAGAAAACATATTGCTCCGACCCCATTTGAATGGGATAAGGTTCAGATAAAGAAGAAGAAGACGAGCAATATAAAGTGCTACTGTACTTTAAAAGTTGATAGTCAACACGTACCTGCCAACTTTACGTCAAAGATAGCAGGAACGTAAGAAATACGCATAAAATACCTATAGTCCGAGAGCTACTGTCAAATTTTGAGCAGGTATTTGAGGCAAGTTGAGAACTTGGTCGATAATCTATACAAATATTATGAAGCTGAAGAGTTTGTTTGTTTGTTTGTTTGATTGCGCTAATCTCAGGAACTACTCGTACGATTTCAAAAATTATTTCAGTGTTGGAAAAGGTTCTAGGCTATATTTTATTTTCAAAAACATTAGGGATCCGTATGAAAATATCGAATATGTAACACAAGATGAATAATCCAATACCTATTTATGCGTACGCTACAATAACTATTACTAACTACAGTAGAACAAAATGATGTACTACGGGTTTAGGTCTTAATAAGGCAAACAAAAAAGTCCGCGACACCATATATTCAACTATCATGGTTTAGTCACAATAACCGCTTTTATGTTTATAAAAATAATATTTCGACCCGAGATTGAATTTAACGTTAAATGAGTATCGTTATATTAACCCTTATCCAAATTAAGTATTATAATATCAAGAGTATTAATGTAGAAGTAAATTACTTTTTGTTTTATTTTAATTGGACTTTTCGTTTAGAAGTTATCACGAGTATAAAACACAATGAATATGTGGGTGCACTTCGGGCCGCGCAAATAATAACGCGACGGCATTACGAGTACTGTTTGAACCCCTTTGTAATGCAGACGAAGTTGCGCGGGTCAGCTAGTTCTCCTTATTGA
This sequence comes from Trilocha varians, assembly GCA_030269945.2. NCBI lineage: Eukaryota > Metazoa > Arthropoda > Insecta > Lepidoptera > Bombycidae > Trilocha > Trilocha varians. Next base: position 5,799,002 of record AP028267.1, on the reverse strand, counting down.
TCTAAGATCCAGCTATATAACGACCTTCACCGAGATGTTTATTTGATGAAACATATTTTATATTCAATGCCTATTCTATTATGTTGCCTAATAAATTTCAATCCAGGATATTATTAATTAATAATTAAAAAAAGACTTTTTTTTTTATATTGCACCGGTTTGACTATTAGACAAATTCCATTCCAATCGAAAGTATGAAGCCCAAAGAATATGCTAACGTTAGGTTGCCTATTCTTTTCCAGTCATAACTCTCTGGTTGCCAGGTGTATATACAGGTAAATAACGATAGTAGCATTTTACACCGGTCTGAAAATTTAATGAAATTTACATGAAAATAAAGATTATTTAATTATGAACACGGAAAAATAGTTAATCATATCCTGGATTGAAATTTATTAGGCAACCCTTGTGGAATATAATTATTGGCAAATGAAATTGAATATAAAATATGTTTCATCAAATAAACATCTCGGTGAAGGTCGTTATATAGCGGGATCCTATGCTATATATAACCCAACTCGGAAATGCACACCTGGCTGCTGAGTAGCGGGGCTGAACAGACCCCTGCAGTTTTAAAGTAGTAATTTTTTTAATGTAGGTACGTAAAATTTTCAGGCCAGAAACAAACACTATTATGGAGCTCGTACTAAACTATTATGCATCTCTATAATTGAATCATTGAGCACATACTTGTTTTAGGATAAATAATACTTGAAATAGCTTAATTATATTTTAGGATCAAGTTCCAAAATGTTATTGATTTTAGCATCGTAATTCTATTCGGGTGGTCTAATAATTTAATATGCAATCTTTATAACTTATTCAATAATTTTATTCTTATTTCGTTCATACTTTTACAGACTTTATTCACATATTTCAGCGCAATAGGTACATATAACTAAACTCACTTGACGTAAGCACCAGGAGGTATATACAAATATGTAACACTTCCATTCTCAAACATAGCATAATGTTCAAAATGTGATTTGTAAAACGAAAAATCAATACTAAGTACTTACCTAATAATAAATTTGGGAACCCAGTAACAGTGAGAAATGCTCTGATTCACCTCTGAATAGAAACGCGGAACATAGGTACTAGGGATGAAACGAATGTTGTTTTTTAAACATTGGCACAGCGGTATCTTCCGAAAGTCACCATCCCCGCTTCCCGCAGGGGACGCAGCACTTCCCGAAGCGAAGGTCGCATCGCCAACGATGATCATCAGCGAGCGCCTACGCTTCAAACTCTCAGAGCGGCGACCCCGCTAACACACACGCCGCCTCAAACGCGACGGTGCGGTATCCGCGGGCGACTCTGATGACTACGATGCGCTGTGGCCGGCGCAAGTACGGGGAACAAGTTGCCCGAATACGTGGCTCGGCCCAAACGGGCGCACCATACAGGTCCATCGAGCGCACTACCCCCGCGTAGAGCCACGACCAACGTCGTTCTTCTCGTTTCGTCTGCGTAACAAATGACGCTAAGACCCGTTAGAAGGGCGCCTCTCAGTACCCAGTCATACCCGATATTCCAGAGGAGAGGCCCGAGGACGAACCCTTGTGGAACATTGCGCACGACCCGGAACTAGTTTAAGGTCCCACCGTACCCGGTACATTCGACCGACTTGGCCTCCAGGTAGGATCCGATCAGCTGGCGGAGATAGAGGGGCACTCCATGCCTCTCCAGTGCCCCCCCAATTACGGGCCAGGGCAGATTGTTAAAGGCGTTGGCGATGTCGATCGACACCGCCAAGGCCACCCCACCCCGGGATTCGGCCTCCTCCGAGAGGGCCCGGACGCGCAGAATCGCAGTAGCCCGTGGGTAAAGTGACATACTATTTGACGTTTGGTACGTTACTTTTGGACAGAAAATTTTCTTTCAATGTCCGGTTTTTTATCTTATATACAAAATGAATCGCAAAATGTGTTGGTAAGCGCATAACTCAACAACGCCTGGACCAATTTGGCCAAATCTTTTTTTTAAATGTTCGTTGAAGTTCAAGGATGGTTTTTACGGCTAGAAAAAATTGAATAGTTGTCGGGAAGAATTGAAAAAAACGGGTCATAGGGTTCACGCAGACGACGTCGCGGGCAGCAGCTAGTTTATAATAAAACAGTGATGTTGAATTTTTTGGGTTTTCTATATTTCATGTTTAATAATAATGTAAGTAGGTACATTTTATTTTATATTAAGGTATTAAGTACAGTAAATTGCTGAATCTAGAGGCACTTACTAATTAAACATAATAGTATTATTTTGTAATTAAAATGGGGATAATTTAAATAATGTTTTTCAGACTAATAAATATGAATATTGTAGCAGATGCGTATGCTCTGCATGATGGTCCATACTTTCTTACACGACGTCAAGATTTCGCTAAAGTGAATGGTCGACAAGTAAATAACATAAAATTTATTATTTGTAAATGAAATTATAGGTTTTAGTTATTATATTTTTATTAGATACTATAGAAATGTTAACATGTCAAGGTAAAGTAAAATGTATTAATTATTGTAACTAATTATATTACTCTGTTTTCAGATATTATACTACAACTGGATTGGACTTCGAAATATATTTAAATTACAACCGATAAATGTAATAAATGAAAATTTTGGATCCAGGGTAATGTAATGAAATTTGAACATAGTGTCTACTTTTTCTCTTTTAGTGATTATAATATTAACTATTACGTGACCCGCGCAACTGCGTCTGCAAGACGGGCAGACTCTCGGAAGTCATCCCAGTTTTATAATAAAATTAGCTCCGACAAAAATTGTAGATCAGATAATTAATTATCAATAAAAAATGTCTAAATACTTTTTTCCTAAGAGCCACCGTTTTTGAGATATAACGATTCAAAAAGTTGAAAGAGTTGTTTATGATTCTGTTTAATTTTAAACTATTGAATAACTGTAGATATTGACAAGGGTTGAAAATGATGAAAGGGATGTGAATTATAAAAAATAAGAAAATTTATCCGTCTGAATCTAAATCATCTTTAACTTCTGCTTTCTCTTGTTCTTGTTCTTCTTCTCTTCCTTCTCCTTCTTTTTCTTCTTCTTCTTCATTCTGGGTGTTAATAAATTGCCCCAATAATAACACATCGCATGTCTCTTCGTCAACATCAAATGAATCTTCAATTGTTGGCAATGCAATATTGACAGTTTGTACATGCTACAGAACAAAACTTTTTTGCAACCACATCTTGCACTACATCCTTTTTTACAGTTGCAAAAAATGGTGTTTAGTAGTTTTTCTGGTGCAGGTGGAAGTAAAGTTTGAACTGGCTCTAATGAATTGTCGACCAACTTCCAACCTTTTGAGTCTAACTGATTACCAAGCGAAATAGGTTAGAAAAAATAGGTTACAATAAACACGTGTTTTCACTCCAGAGTGGCACTCGAAACTAATAGCATTGAATGAATTGGAGATAGTAAAGTAAAGCAGGTATACGACCCTATTTTTTTTTTTTTGTTTTAGTTGGAGGAAATCGCCGGATCCCCACCCGCCCCGCGGGTGGGCGTATGTGGGAGTTGAACCTCACTAAAACCTCCAACCGCTCACACTCAGCGTCCGAACCCTGGCTGAGGCCAAAACCCAGCACGGAGTTATGCGGGGTGGCGCGACGCGTTACGCACTGCGGCACACTCTCCCGTCGCGACACCCCCAACATTGATGTATATACGTGGTGTACTTATACATATTATGATGATTACAACTCTTTCAACTTTTTGAATCGTTATATCTCAAAAACGGTGGCTCTTAGGAAAAAAGTATTTAGACATTTTTATTGGTAATTATCTGATCTAAAATTTTTGTCTGAGCTAATTTTATGATAAAACTTACCATTTTGCTGAAAAACGCGAAAAACCCGTTTTTGGGACCTTAGACCCCGAGTAATTTTTTTTGCACGTGCCGGATCGATGAGGACTTTTCACATTTCCTTTATAATAGTGTATTGAACAATCCTACCAAAATTCAGCCAAGTGCGAATTTTTGTAACCTTACCCCTATTTTTTAGTCTAATTTGACCGGACTACTACACTTTTTTCTTGATAATGAAGTTTTAATAAAAAAGTAGTCTCATATTTAGTTCAGATTATATTGCAGAGCAATAGATTAGGTTCACTAGCACTGATCACTATCCAGTCAATAAATTTATATTTTCTTTTTCAGCCTGTTATAATGGCTTGGTCATCAAGATTTATTAAAACAAGATTTTATTTAAACCTTCATAAGAACATGACAGGGTTTTTCGCGTTTACGATATCTAAAGCGGTGACGGAAGTAGGTTACATTGCGTTTTAATTTAAATGGTCATTTCTAACCGTACCAACCTATTACTGCCCACTGTTGAGTCCACCACGTTTGCCCAGTGCGGATTGGGGAGTTCACATATCTTCAAAGGATTTTAGAACCCTTTTCCGACATGCAGGTTTCCTCACGATGTTTTTCTTCACCGTTTTTAGCCAGTGGTGTTGTGAAAAATTGCACATAAATCTTTATCACATTTAGATTTAGATGTACAAGCCGGCCGGATTTGAACCCGCGACCTCCCGTACGGAAGGGAGCGCTTCAACCACTCGACCACCACGACTTTTAACTAGTTATTTCTAACTAGTCATGTTTATTCTGAGCAATACCAAAATTGTATCTGGGTAATATCAGTATAACTACAGGAGAGAAAATAGTGATGCCACTTTAAAAGAACCAATTATATTTGTAAAATATACCTATTAGTGTGCTAATTGAATTGAGGAAATATAACACTGTACGACTGTATCATGTCAGCTTGTAGAGTAAGTATTGTAATTACCCACGCTCAATTGGGATTCTATGATATAGACTAGCTGCCCCGCGCAACTTCGTCTGCGTTACAAAGGGGTTCGAACAGTACTCGCAATGACGTCGCGTTATTATTTGCGCGGCGATGGTGATAACCATTGGTGAGAGTCAAAAATACATGTAGCGTAAGTACATGTACATGTAGCATCTATCTATTGACAACATTCTTGTCAGTTCTATGACGGTTAGCTATGAGTATTCGGTGAAAGGATTATCCCGGAGCTTTCAATGGCTATTGAACAATGGTCAAGTATGCTATTTTTTATGTGATATATACTTTCCTCCCCATGCAAACGATGTTATGCGAGCCAACTCATCATTATCACTACATACTACAAATTAAAGTCGCTTCTCGCTGCCTATCTCTGTATTTGTACAAATATTTAAAACGTAACGGATATTAACGCGGGTTCAAGAAGATTCTGTTTATTATTATTATTAGCAGTTTATAATAAGTTTCACAAAATGTATCCAGAGTATCACACTTATTTTGATAACTTTCATTATAGAATAAAAAAAGCCGATATACTATTATCTGTAATATAATCGAATAATCCATTGGAGGCAACATTTGATGGTATCTTGTTATGTTCCTAATTCCTAATTGGGTAGAGTTTCATGAGCGACAGTGACCACTTACCATCATGTGGGCGGTCAGCTCGTCCGTCTGTTTTAGTTAAAAATCTATTTTTGTACGCTAGTGTATCATCAGCTTTAGTAAATTTCTAATTGACAACTTCAAACGTAAAGATAAACAAGTTGCACCATATGGGTATGCCTGTACAAAAAGTTATAAAAAATTGTGATCGGTCGTTTTTGTTTATTCGTCTAAAATGATCTACTTTATCAATCTTGCAAAGAGCTAAATTATTATTTCCCAAATTTAAATTATAAAAACATTACTTGATAACTCTTATTTTTTCTAGGTGGAAAACAATTTTTTTGCTTGAAGTGAATGAGATGAAGTAAACAGAGAAACGAAAGTAATTTTGAAATGGATGGAAATAAATTTGAATTAAAAAAATATATAGTTTACAAACAGACACTAATATTTTATTCACAATAATGATTTTTTTTGAGACAAGTCACAGAGATGACATTTCGTAACAATTTTGTTTAAAATTTGGTATTATGCGTCACAAAAACACCGTATCGTAAACAAAATAGAGATGTTCCAAGTATCTGGTAACTTTTCAACGTTACGGCCGAATATCGTGCAGTAGACCCACTTGTTAGTAAGTGGTTACCAGTACTCATGGATACTCTACTTTCAAGAGACACTGAAATTGTTGACCAATTTCAAATACACTTTAGACCTCTTCTCAAACCTTATTGATGGACAAAATATATTGCTCGAGGAACGCTAAAGCGGAGACAGGGAAGCCCATTTAAAAGCGACATAACGTTTTCCAAAAAAGTTCTTACGAAACGAAACGTAGATTCTTACGATTCGAATAAAAATGACGAGTTTCACCTCGCGTAGTACTAGTGGGAAGCTAGTCATAAGAGGAAGATAAAAAGATCATCTTTAAAAATCTTCGGAGCATTCCTCATGCAAAAGACGATAAAAGAGAGATCTGCAAAAGCTTTACGTTAATTTATATTAAAATTATCACCTAAATGTAGTTGGAAAGATACCAAAAATAAATAACAACGAATACTTCAATAATTAAATTCAAACTTCTTAAGGTAACCTATGCAAACCATATTTGAACTGCACGCCACTGTTTCGGAATTCGGAACACAGAATTTTTTGTTTTCGGTCAAAAAACTATTCGTTACATCTCTATTTCACAATGTCATTTATTGACGTTTGTCACAAAAAACAATATATATCCTAAACAAAATCAAAGTGTTTGTTTGTCTATCAAAATAATAATGTTTAAAAATTTATTGTTTTAAGAACTTAGGACTAAATCGCAATTAGTAATATTTGAGAATAATATTGAACTGCCTATTGCATATCACAATATATTCCAAACTCAGTAAAATGTAAAGAAAAATAAAAAATAGATTCATTTTGCCAATTTACTATAAACTCTTAAAAGTCCATACTAGGTATGAAGAAAAAATTAAATTGATTGCTTTCACAAAATTGTGTTTCAAATAAAACCAAATGAAAAAATTACCACGAGTGAATCCCAAGAAAAACAAAGCATAAAAACAATTTTTTAGAGTTAAAATATTCAAAATAATAAACCTTACAGTCTCTGTAACAGTGTTGGCAATTGGCATTAATCGATTGATTTTTCAATCGAACTTACGGAATATCACTAGATGGGTCTTTTTAAAAAAAGGTCTGTCGGACAAATTAAAGTATAATTTGTTGATGGCTTGATGTTTTGGGACGGGGTACGGAACCTGGAATTACTCGTGACCTGACACTAACTTAACTGTTTTTCTAGCTCATTTGACGTATTGTCAATCAAAGTTTATTCAATTTACATGGAGCTAATATAAATTTGTTGAAATAAAATTGGAGTACCTAGCGGTCTTTGTAGTTTGTAAATTAAAATTAGCAGCTTTCAAAAGCACGATGCTGTGAGTGTTGGAACGAATTTGAAGTCTCTGAATACTAGTAAAACGTATAATAGTATTTACTACAAATTGAACGTTTTAAGTGTAAAGATGAAAAACTATACATGTTGCTTTACGTTATAAATGTAATTAAAAAAAATATTTATTTTGTTTATTTTAATATTTGTTTTAATTTATGAAATAACAAAGTTAAGGTAATCATTTTTATATGACATCCATGTATCACGTTTTTTGTGTTCGGTATTCTCCTACACTCTTAACGGTCCTACCAGCTACTGTGACTTGCAAGATTTTCTTTGAAGGACATATCATAGCGTGCGAGGTATATCGATGCTAAGAGTTCCTGAGAAAGCATTGCCTCCCAGTAGCCACCAAGTGCAACATTAACATGTTATTTTTCGGAATTGTAGTTTATGTTTGATTTTCCTTATTATAATACTTAACTTTCCAGTACCTAATGAAATGAACTCTTATTTTGTTTGTACCTTTACATTTTCAAAGTGATAAAAATCTAAGATAGTACAAAAACGTAACAATTTTGACTTTCTCGCTACAATAGTGAATTTTTGTTCACATAGTTTTCATAACATTAGATATTTAGGCACGATATCCGTTCTTTATTTCAACTTTGCAAACTTAAAAATCATTTAACCACTCAACTGGGAACGTCACTTTTCGTTAGATGGCGAAACTGGGGACTTCGTTCGGAATAACTACCGTGTTTGAGCCTCATTTTGAAAACATTTTTTTCCAATAAATTTTGATTTCGATTTTTTATTAAACCTTATATTTTTGTAAATCTTTATTATTAAATGACGCTGTATTGCATTTTCAGCGAAAATATATTTTCTCCGTAAAATATGAGACGATTAAAAAATGTAAACAAAACAAGTTTTTGAACTGTGCTCAATTTTGGCTCCTGCCACAGACTTGGCATAAGTAAACAAACCAATTTGGTTGCCGATCCCAGTTGAGTGGTTAAGATACTCCGAAAGGTACCTTTTTCGTTTGACGTTTATAAAAGATAAACTCGGATAAACAAGTGACGAATTATTCATAATTAATATCCTAAAATTGTCTGTAAAACCAATTTTTACTTGTTATTTTTTCGGTTTCGTTACCATGGAAATCTTTAAAGGCTTAGAATACATTCTAAAATTTTTCGCATTGTGAAATATTTAAATCAATCACCGTTAAATGACTAAAAATGCATTAAACACATTATGTGTAACGATATTATGTATAGCAAGTGGTCTTCATGCCAAAACTCCAGAACTCTTCCAAATTGTCTCCAACTTATTTTCAAATTAGTGACGAACGTATTGTTATCAGTATCCACAGATCGAAAGAAGATTATCTTGATGTTTTCATATTTTATCTGCATTTTTTTAAAAAATCTCCATTGTGTACTTAGCCTTACACAAACTATTCAAAATTATGACAATTAGTGGTCATGCGCACAACCTCGTTTCTTTCTAAGAAAATTCGTAATCGTAAACAAAATGTCAAAAAAATTTAGTTCATTTACGATAACGATACAAAGCTGTGATAGACCCACTGATTATGATAATAAATATCCATATACTAAAGTCTTTGGTTATCCCAAAGGTGTAATACCACTGAATTATCATTTTCGTGTCAAAGTTCAGGAGAACGCTTTTCTTGTAAAATTTCAGGTTAGAATAAATTCATCTTCTTGATTGTTAGTCTTGTTTCTTTTATTACAAATTAAATGGCGTTGGCGTAATATGCCTTCTTTCTCCAATCTCTCGCTGCGCCAAGGGATCACACTGTATAATATCTACAACTATTTTTCTTTCAGTATGTTGGATTGATGATCGTTTTAATGGCGCAATATTTGATTGCTGGAGAGTCTCGTGATATAGAAGACAGCATACAGATTGAAAATCAATTAAAGGAATCTTATATGACGGCGGTGGATAAACCTTCACAACCAGCATCTGATATAAAACTTAGATGACTAGGTATTTAATTTTTCAAACAATAATTATAATTTATGTTAATCAAGTACGCGACAAATCGATGAAACTGTTACTAACCACACGTGAATGTTTTGCGCGTGAAATGCACTACACAAGCTCATTTTACGAAGAAAATTTTTTATAAATTTAAAAGTCATATAAAGTTCATATTTTTAATTTTTTGTTTTATTAATTCTTAATATGAAAATTTATTAAAGCATTTTAAAATTCATTATTTAACTTATTATCTACTTTTACTTTCTACTTTATTTGGGTTCGAACATAGGTTGTTCGAAGGGTATTCGTGACTTTTCCAATATGGTACATTTCACGTGAAGCGGACAGGAAAAAAAGATAAAAAATAAACTGTAAATGGATCATAATATTCGGCTCATTTATACTTCTATGTATGTATGGTATGAATGTGATCGCAAAATATTTTTTGTGTAATGTATATAATGTATACATGTAATGTGTATATATTTCACAAGTTATGGGTTTATTTATTTTATTTTCTTTATTACACATGCAAAAAAGTAACAATATATATAATAAACAACAAAATAACAAGCATACCTACAATAATAGGAAGACTAGATTGTTCCTCTAAATATGCACGTACAGATGCTTAAAATAATGAACTTGTTGTGTTACATAAAAAAGAGAAAGTTAGAAATAAACAAAACTTAAAATATAAGAGAAATAAAATTTAAAATTAAAATACTAAATTTATACAAAATTTTACCTGTTTTCGTGAAGGAACGACACTCACCGAATTAATTTTAAGGTTTCTGAAGTTTTGTCGAAATTGTAAGGCAGTTTTTGAGACGAGTTTTTCGAATTAAATATAATTATAATAAAATGTTTTACGTAACGATACTTATTGATAAAATAGTGTTCTTTTTTACGACATCACATTAGAAACCCTTTAAATTTATCAGTGTTTCTCTACTATGATTATTAAGACGTGAAAACCCGTAGGACATGATAATGTTCTATTGTCAATAGGTTTTTGCATAGTGCGCATAATGAATGTACGCGTCATTTACAGGGTGGAATTTGTAAACTGAATATCCAAGAAAAGTGTAATGCTTTGAACATTCTAAAATTTTAAATTCCCAGGATTTATTTTTATCGGATTGCGTCCAAATTTTGAATATATTACGTTATAAACAGCCTAATTTTAAATTATTATTTTATTAGTAAATCATTGAATATAATTGTTGACAATTATTATTATAAAAAAATACTATTTTGAATTACTAATCATAAATAATTTTAAATTATTATTTTTTTTTGCAATGTTACCAATAATTGGACATCACTCTTACATTAGTTGGCTATACTTTAAAGGTCTTGTTACCAGGCCATTAAATCTTATTAAAAAAAAAAAAAAAAAAAAGCTACCCTACTCAATTCCGGCGAAATCAATTTTGATGCCGATTCCAGTTGAGTGGTTAAGTTAAAATCTAGTTAAAAAATTTATGGTAGAAATATTTTTAAAAGATACCCAAACAAAGTATTGATTCCGAACGAACTCTGGGCTAACGAACCCAGTTTCATCATCTATAAGTGAAAATTGAAGTTCCCAGTTGAGTGGTTCAATGGGTCGACCACGTTATATCCATTTCAGCCCCAAGTGTGAAATTAAAAGCTCTACATTGGCAACATCGGAGCTAAATCCCTATAAAAGTATTGTCAATAGTATTGTACGTATGCGGCGTATTTTATTGACGAAAGTCTTGTCAATACTTGTGACACAAGTATTGACAAGACTTGAAACTTGGTGAAATATTACTCAAACGCTATTATTGCTATTTTTTTCTAACATTCTATTTAAATTGTTATGACTTTTAAATCCCATCACTGCTTCTGTCACTAGTATTGTCAATACTTTTTTAGGTGTGCATACATAAAATCTTATGATTCCGCCGTCAACTGTGTGAATGACACACGTGAGCCTTAGTTTTTTTATTGAAACATTGTATATAACTTTATTATATGTTTAGATTAAGCTCTTAATTGTTTTCTAGTTAATTTGTGTTGGTTTTGGGCTATTTATGTAAGTATTAATATAGGTTATTTTTAAGTTTTGTAAATATTTATCTTGCTAAATTTATTTTTGTTCCTACCCTCGTAATTTTTGACTTTTTTTTTTTTTTTTTTTTCTTTTTTTTCTTTTTTTGTGCTTCAAAGTAATTAGCCAAACTATTTTTCTGGAGCTTCGATAATGGACCTCCCCCCTAAACCACCCGATCCCCCGGATGGGATGGCAAATAACAGAAAGCACAAGTTACCCAACTTCGTATCCAACCAGGACAAAAGATTAAGAAATACTGATGCAACCTCCTATTCACAACAGACTATTTACACCCATCCTAGTTACAATGAATCTCGCGAATATGGCCAGTTTGATAACGGTCCATTTATTGTTCATGTTTGCCGGATAGAGACAGACGCCACCTCGGGTGTCACCTTGAAACCTATTAAATTCGGTCACTTTCTTGACCGTAATAACGTCAAAAATCTTGTAATAGACGGTGTGAAGGGAATTGGTCGAAACAGAGTATCAGTGGAGTTCAAATCTGGTGCTGATGCCAATACATTTGTGAAAAGCAGCTTTCTCACAGAGAATGATTTTAAAGCCATCATACCAACCTACAACGTCACTCGCATGGGAATTGTTCGTAGTGTTCCCGTCGACTGGACCTTAGACGAATTCGTTGAATCTTTAGTAGTCCCAGAACACTGTGGTATGGTCTTGAAAGCTCGTAGGTTGAATAGAAAAACTGTCTCAGAGAATACTACAGTTTGGGTACCTACCCAGTCTGTGGTACTCACGTTCACTGGACAAACTCTGCCAGAGAAAGTTTATTCATTCCACACTTCTCTTGTTGTAGAGAAGTATCTGCTCCCCACAATCCAATGCCACAAGTGCTGCCGATTTGGTCACATTAAAGCTCAGTGCAGATCAAAACCCAGATGCTACTCTTGTGCCCAACCCCACGAAGGTGACTCTTGCGACATACCATTAGAAAAAGCCACCTGTCTATTATGCTCTGGTAAACATACGGCTATAGACAACTCCTGCCCAGAACAAGCGCGTCAACGCAATATAAAAGTGATTATGTCTCAAGAAAACATGTCCTATCTAGAAGCATCAGCTCGTCTACCGTCCGTAAGACGATCCTATAGTGACGTCATCGGAAGAGGTCCGACCGTAACTTACTCATCGCCACTAACCCACGAAACTACCATCCAACATTCCCAACCCCCTCAATCATCTGCAAAATCGTACAGAAAAACAGTATTTATCCCACAACGACCAAGAACCACCATTACCGGTGGTTACGATAAAACTGCCCATCTATCTATCGTCTCTACACCCACTTCTGTGATGAATAACGGCTGTGCATTGCAGGAGACACCAACTAAAAACGACAGTCTAATTGAAACGGCTCTAGCTTTTGTAATTGAAATCATATCCAAATTTAATGATGCCTTACCGCCCAGCGTTGCTACACAGCTATCAGAGCTGTACAAAATTTTACCACCCGAAACTCTCCCGAAAAGCCCCAGCGACAACAATGGCGATAAAAACTTGTCAGATACTGCAATGGAACTGTAAAAGCATTCGACACAAAAAGACTGAACTAATATCACTACTCAATAAATACTCAATTACTATTGCTGCCGTGTCTGAGACATGGCTGAGACCCGGGTCCAACTTTCGGATCCCGGGCTTTGCGTGTCTCAGGGACGACAGAGATGATGGTTACGGAGGATCTTGTTTGCTCATTAAGAGACCTTTTTCGTACACATCTATTACCGTCCCCCCTCATAATACCACATTTAATATTATAGCGGTTAGAACAATGAATATATCTTTTGTCTCTATTTATATACCCCATCCTACACTTTCACTTATCCCGGAACTGCATTCTCTTTTTTCTTGCCTTCCTCCACCAGTTCTTATTCTAGGTGATTTCAACTCACACCACACTGCTTGGGGATCTTCAACGTGCGACTCATTCGGAGCCCAACTGTTAGACATGCTGGAACAACTGAATATTTGTCTTCTAAACGACGGCTCTCCAACTAGACGCGTGTCTCCCTCTCAAAATCCCTGTTCTGCAATAGACTTATCCTTATGTTCTCCAAATCTCCTTCCTTTGTGCTCTTGGAGCGTCTTGACACAAACATATGGAAGTGACCACTTTCCCATAATAATCCGCAAACCCAACTCTGTCATCCCATCCCAGAGCCCTCCCCCACTACGTAAATACAAAACTCAACTCGCCGACTGGGCCAAGTTTTCCTCGGAGATCTCCCACTATCTTTCATCATCTTCTAATTCCGCTGCTGTCAATTTAGAACAAAAATATTACACATTCACCACAGCTTTAGAACACGCCGCCAATGCTTCCGTTCCAGTGAAGGGTAGAAACTGTCGGGATATCGCTTCCCCACCGTGGTGGGATGCTGAATGCTCAAACATGATCTTGCTCCGTGAGGAAGCTGAAAAGAAATATAATGTTTCAGCGACAACAGCAAATTACATTAACTATAAAAAGATTGCTGCTCGCACTAGAAGAACATTGGTAAAGAAAAAAAAGAATGGTTGGAAAAGTTTTTGCGAAAACCTTTCTCCAAGAGCCCCTCTTTCAACCGTTTGGAAAAATATCCAAAAATTTCGCGGCTCTTACAGCAGTCCATCTCCATCTTCAAACGACCCATCTCTTTGGCTAGATGACTTCGCCAAAAACATTGCGCCACCGTCTGTACCCAATTCAAATTGCTTCCCGTTTACCGATTTCAACAATCTGTCCCGAAATGATAGATTTGAACAGCCATTCTCTCTTTCGGAACTCCATTGTGCGATTCAAGGTCTTAAAGATTCTTCTCCGGGCGAGGACGGTATCCCGTATTCTTTTATGACCCATTTGGGAACGGAGGGAGAAAAATTCTACCTGGACATTGTTAATATGATATTTTCTACTGGAGAAATACCAACATCCTGGAAGAGCCAAATTGTCATCCCCCTTCTAAAACCTGGCAAAGACCCCACCTCTGCTTCCTCCTACAGACCCATTGCTCTCTCGTCGACTTTGTGTAAAATATTCGAACGCTTAATCAAAAATAGACTGGAATGGGTGGTGGAAAGCAATAATCTCCTAGCAAACTCTCAGTTTGGTTTTCGTAGAACCAGAGGGACAACAGATAGTATAGGTATACTAACGTCAGACATAAGATCCGCACTCACTAAAAATGAGTACCTCGTAAGTGTTTTTTTGGACATAGCAGCTGCCTATGATAGTGTGCTACTTCCGGTGCTCAGAGAGAAGATGCTTCGATTGAGTCTTCCTGCGAGGCTAGTCCACTGTGTAATTAACTTACTAACAAACAGAGTAATCAAAATCCGCTACTTTAATATTTGTATGTCCCCTAGATCTATCTGGCAGGGTCTCCCCCAGGGATCAGTTTTAAGTCCCATTCTCTACAATATATATACGTTTGATCTAGAACAAAGTATTTCATGTTTTTGCAATGTACTTCAATACGCCGATGATTTGTGCTTGTATCTTTCCGGAGGATCAGTTCCTGATATTAGCCACCGCTTGAACACTGCTCTCTTTTACTTGAACGACTGGCTCGAGGAACATGGTTTACTTCTTTCCGTTCCCAAAAGTAAAACTGTTATTTTTACAAGGCGCAGAAACATACCTAATTGTGATATTTCACACAAAAATGAATCAATCCCTATCGTTGACAATTTTAAATTTCTTGGAGTTTTTCTTGATTCCAAGATGTCAGGAATACCTCACATAAACCATATAGTACAAAAATGTGAGAAAAGTATAAATGTGCTTCGATCCCTCTCCGGCGTATGGTGGGGATCCCACCCTTACTGCCAGAAATTGCTCTACAACGCTATTGTTCGCAGCCACTTAGATTACGGTTCCTTCCTCCTCGAACCTTGTAATAAATCAGGCTTAAATACCCTTGACAAAATCCAAGCTAAGGGCTTAAGATTAATTTTAGGCGCCATGCAAACCTCACCCAAGAATGCTATGCAGGTTGAAGCGGTTGACCCTCCTTTACATCTTCGCCGTCAATATCTGTCAGATAGATTCATTTTCAAAGTCAACCAGTGTCTTAATCATCCTCTTCTCTCTCGTCTTCAAAGTCTATCTGACATGATCTTGAATCCCTCTTTTAAATACTGGACCCATAAAGAGACTCCTAGAATTATTATCAGTTTTAGGAAACTCTCATCCCTGTCTCATCCAATGGAGCAGTTTCAATCCCTTCCTTTATTTCAAACCCCATACGACGCCCTTATATTTGAACCTAAAATTATATTAGACTTTGGCATTTCCAAAAATGATCCCACTGCTAATCACAAGTTTTGTCAACTACTCCAAGAGAACTGGAGCAATTGGCTGCCAGTCTTTACCGATGCTTCTAAAGTTTCCGATATAGGTTTAGTTGGGAGTGCGGTTTGGATTCCTAAGTTCCGGGTGCTTTTAAACTTCTCTTTACCCCAGGAATCATCGGTCTTTACGGGAGAGGCTTCGGCTATTCTGGATGCCCTCTCATTTATATTGTCTCACAAACTGAACAAATCTATTATCTTTACCGACTCACTAAGCTCTCTACAAGCGATTTCTTCAAACCCTTTCAAGACCAAATTCCTTTACCCCACCATTTTAAAGATCAAAAATTGCTTACTCGACTGCGCTTCACAAAACATAGAAGTCGCCCTAACTTGGATTCCGGGACATAGTGGCATTCGTGGCAATGAGCAGGCTGACCTCTGGGCTAAAGAGGCTATCCAGTCTGGCTCTCTCCGTCCTTTGAACTTTGCTTCCGATATTTTGCGAGGTGCATCAGACAACTTAAACTCTAACTGGCAAAACATTTGGGATCAAACCTCTGTGCTTAAAGGCAAACATTACAGGAACCTCCAATCCAAATTATTTCGACGACCCTGGTTTTCTAAATTTAAAATACACTCAAAACTATCAATATCCGTGGTTTGCCGCTTACGTCTTGGTCACACATGCACCCCCGTTTTTCTCCATAAACTTCGTATAAAAGATAGATCTTTATGTGAGTGTGGCCTAGACGAAGGAACTGCAGACCACATCTTTTTCGCCTGCCCAAAATATTCTAATTCCTTATATGATTTTCTTCCCTCTAAAATACCCCGCCCTCTTAACATCAACTATCTTCTAACCTTAACTTCTTCACCTTCTCTTAAATACCTACTTAACTATATCGAAAAATATAATGTAAGATTATAGTTTGATTTCTTATTCTCAATTAATTGTTGTGATTGTTTCAATGTTTGTGTACGTTTTTATCTGTTTAAGATGGCGCATAACTTTGTTGGTCAATACTAATACATATATGCTGGGAAATAGATTACAATACAGAGCTGTTCCTCTAGATTTACCGATCATTTTTTTTTTAGTTCTTATTTCTTTTTACTCCTTTTAAAATATCTAACACTTACTTCCCGAAACCGATCAAATTGTCTTTAAACTTCAACGTGTCTCTTTAACACTCGACATTGGCGGAATCAGAATGCGTGTACATTAACACGCGATTGGGGCCATACAAAAAAAAAAAAAAAAAATAAAATCTTATCTCCAAGTGTTAAGTCTATGTCTTACGTGATAAAGTGTCAAGTGTCAATACAATAATAGCATTCCCAAACACTATACCTACCGTCTGTTTCAAAGTTCATATTGAAGTTATCTTTTATCAGTGGCAGATATTTTTAGGTATTATTAAATTATGGCTGCTTTTAAAAATGTAAAAAGTTTAAATATAATTAATCTTACTTCACCTAAATATTTCCCACGAGTTACTTCGACGAGAAATCTGAATCTTCAAGAACACCACAGCAAAGACCTTCTTAGGAAATACCAGGTGTCAATTCAGGACTTTAGAATCCTCGATTCGAAACTCGACTCTAATGCTTTATCTGGCTTCAAAGCTAATGAATATGTTGTGAAGGCGCAGATCTTAGCCGGTGGTCGAGGGAAAGGTCACTTTGATAATGGCTTCAAAGGAGGTGTACACCTCACAAAAAATCGTGACAAGATCGTTGAACTAGCCAAGAACATGATTGGCAACAAATTGATAACTAAACAGACTCCAAAAGAAGGTATTTTGGTGAACAAAGTTATGGTTGCAGAAAGTGTAAATATAAAAAGAGAAACCTATTTTAGTATTGTAATGGAGAGGAGTTTTAATGGTGCAGCTATTGTTGCATCTCCTGCTGGAGGAATGGACATTGAAGCAGTGGCTGAAAAGACTCCTCACTTAGTGAAGACCGTTCCTGTTGACATTTTTGAAGGAATAAGTGACAAGCTGGCAAATGAAATAGCTGAGTTCCTAGAGTTTAAAGGACCATTAAAAAGCAAGTGTGCTGAGGAAGTTAAGAAATTATGGCAGCTATTTTTAAAGGTTAACACAATTTGTAATATTAGTCTCATTTTGTTTTATTTATTTACTTGAAACAACTCATGGTTTTCAAATTGTATTCTAGGTTGATGCTACTCAACTTGAAATCAACCCTCTGGTTGAAACAGATGATGGTCGTGTCATTTCAGTAGATGCTAAAATAAATTTTGATGACAATGCAAAGTTCAGACAAAAAGATATCTTTGCTCTTGATGATGTTTCAGAAACTGATCCACGTGAGGTAAGTGCAAATACTCTAAGTACTCGTTTCTTAAATAAAATTCAATCTCCCTGTAATGTCAAATATTCCAAATTTGAATGTTCCTTTATGAGAACTAAGAAAAACTAAAAAAATTTAGTTCTAAACTCAATACAAAGTATTAAAACTAACTGATAGTACTTCTAATTGGTCTGGGTTATTACAATTGGCTGTCTTAAAATACAAAAACAAGTTCATTTATGTTCCATCTCCTTATAATCTAATACAACTTATCAGTAATTTCATAATACAGTACTTGTTTTATCTTCCGATATTTATTGTATCATTTTATCTCAGTTGTAAATTCAACATTGGTTATCTTTGTTATTGCTATGTTGATGTCATGAACTTTGATTTTGTGTTAAAGTTACATTAAAATATATTAAATTTTACTTCAGAACATTTTTACTCAATTTTATAATGTTGAATTTTGTTTCATTTATGAGTGATATTGATGCTATTAATCTTTTTCCTAAGATTCAATTCCAATTTTTAGTATAAAAATGTGTTTTTTTTTTTTATAATCTTCAGAGAGAAGCAAATTCCCTGAACTTGGTGTACATTGAAATGGATGGAAGCATTGGGTGCATGGTCAATGGTGCTGGTCTTGCTATGGCCACTATGGATATAATCACTCTGAATGGTGGCAAACCTGCCAATTTCCTTGACCTTGGAGGTGGAGTTGGGCAATCCCAAGTTTCAGCAGCCTTGAGGATCTTAGAATCAGATCCTAAAGTTAAGACCATATTTGTCAATGTCTTTGGAGGTAATTAATTTAGTTTTAAAAGATTAGTTTAATTCTGTGTTATTTCTTCATGATGTAACTACTTACAATCAGGTCACCGGTTCGTTTATCTTCCTACAAGATTTTAGAATAACAATTTGTTTGTTTCAGGTATTGTTAATTGTGCTACAATTGCTAACGGTATTGTGTCAGCGTGCAAAGAGAATCCACCAAAACATCCCTTGGTGATCAGACTTGAAGGAACAAATTCTTCAGAAGCACGAAAAATTCTGGAACAATCTGGTTTACCTGTCAAAATAATTAATGACGCCGACGAAGCTGCCAAAGCTGCTGTAAAATTGGCACAATGATTAATAAAACAACCATATGAAATTTAAGGCACTCTGCAGTTTTATAAAATCCAAATTTTATGAAAACTTCCAGAGAAGTTACAAAGTCACATTAGAGAGTTTAATCATAATCAAAGAGAATTTATGGTTTTGAGAAAAAAAAACATTAAACTTAATTTTAATCAAAATGGCATTGTGACTTAAGAAAAAAAAATTGCTACTATTTTCATCAACAACAGTTAATGTATCTTTGTCACAAGTAGTATTTGCTTTTCCATATTCTACGTAAAATGTTTTTAAATTAAGAAAAATACTTTGCCATACTATTGGAATGGTTTACTAACATTACATAATATTTTTATTATATTTTAATAAGACTGAATTGTGTCTCATAACATTTGCCATAACAAACCTGTAAATCCAATTAATATCTTCCCATTTTGTTATGATATGTAAGTGTTTTGTATATAGAATATTATAAAAAAAGATTATCTATGAGATGTTACTTATAGTTTTATTTCCTGTTTTACAATAAAAGAAAATTGGCTACTGTAGTTGTCCCAAGAGGGGTGGGTGCTTTTAAGTGATTTGTCTCTGCAAACAATGGTTCACCTGATGTTAATTTCAAACTCCTATTTCTTTCAAAATGTTAAATTATCGCTCGACAGCTAATAGCAGGATGAGGATGTGAGTCAATGTTCTGTTGTCTATGCTTAAATATTTTTGAGGGTAATTTCATCGAAATCATTCATTCATTCATTCACTCTACTGTGGACTACGCACATGTACTGGCAAGTAACATCTCGTTCTCGACTATGCGTGTGTCAAGCAGGTGCTTCTATTATTTTAAATAAAACAGAAAACAATAGACATAGACACATTTAATTTTTCACAAGCGTTCTAAATTAATTATAAAGAGAATATTTTAAAACTAGTTAAACTAAGCGCGGAATAAATTGAGTCTTCTCCCTTGAGGAGGGGAATCTTTAAGTGACATATTTGACTGTATTTCTTCGAATGAGGGTAGATGTGCCAGTTTTCCACGTGCTGCAACCGCCGGTCTTGTGTTTAGCATTCGTTGTGCGACTCGAATTATATCATCAGCTGTGATTTTTTCTAAAAATAATAATTTTGTTAAACGAAATATTATGTTAATGTAACAATCTTACTTTTGGTGTGATTTTCTAGACAAGACTAATAATATTTAGAGCAGTCTTGATTTATCATAATTCAATTCATTGATGTTGGTAGTTTACCTATTTCATTGATGAAGAATGATGGAGGTTTCCTTTTTCCTGTAGCCAACACTTGTCTTCCAACATCTTCAAACACAACAGGTCTCGCTTCCAAGTTCATTAGCAACATTGACTGTAGTTGCGTTTTGGCTCTCTGAAATAAACAAAAATTTATCAAAATAACGACAAACGACGACGATATAATTTTATGGAAAAGGATTTTTGTTTAAACCATAATTTATTTTTTTACAGCAGTACTAAGTAAATAAGAATATTTTCATAAGTGTATTTATTACACTGATATTTAGATTGACTAATTGATACTTACTCGAAGTTCAATTTCACCAACTTTCCCGGCCATATTAGCTAATTCTCGTGCGATAACAATAGTAGTGTCGTAAATTCTGTTCGGAGGCGAGGCAGCGTGAACACAGAACAATCCGGTATCACCATACGCGTGGTTATACGCTGTTGCATTGAACATCCAATGATACCTACAAACAACAAATTAATATTTTTATTTATGTCTATTTCGAGTAAACTATAATATTTCTTAATTAACTTATATTATAGTTATAGAACTGAGAAAGAAAACAATGGGACAGTGTATTTCAAGTTGATGATCGGGATATAAATATCGAGTACTAGTGGGTCCGCGCAACTTGGTCTGCGTCACTTTCAATTAAAAAGTAGCTTATGTTCTTTCTCAGGGTCTAAAGATTCTCTGTGCCAAATTTCATCATAATCGGTTCAAAGGTTTAAGCAGGACAGACAGACAGACAGAGTTACTTTCGCATTTATAATATTAGTAAGGATCAAAGAGATTAAAGTATAATATACATGGTGTTGAATGTCTTTGGTAAGGATTCAAGTATTTTTAATGTTTCTGAGTAGTGTACAATTAAGTATTGAATAAATAAAAATAAATGAATAAGCATGCATAAAGTAAAGTTACGCAAATTCTTAATTTACTGAATACGATTGCAGAACGAGAATTTTTAAAAGCCATAGCTTCTTGAGTGTAATTACTAATTATACTATTTACCTATTTAAAACATTAGTGTAGAGTCGTGTATACATCCCTTTACCGGGTCCACCGGCTGAAAATGATCCTCCACCGCCCATCATCATATTGAGGACGCACGTCGCAACGAAATCAGGATCACCGTGCGAACAACCTTAAGATAACATTTAAAATTAGCTAAATAAATTCGGCGATATTTGAAATTTCAAACCACAGACTACTTGAGGTCAGTAGTGGGTTGTAATAGGTTGTTCCTTGTTATAGTACTGTTTGAAGACTTACTTTCTAATCCAATGACAATGTGCGATAGTTCTGGCAAATCAGATCCAGGATACAAAGGTACTTCACACTCTTCCTGTAAGAAATGAGTACTCTTAATCATGTTATCATACACTCAAACATTACATCAAATGTACTTTTGTAATATGCTAGGACTCTGGAAGATATAGATGATTTTAAAATATTTACTAGTTGTTTCATTTGGATTTTATTTACATTTCTATAGGCAAGAAGAGATTGCTAGTGCAGAATCTATATGCCAGTACATACCATTATCTCATTATTATATGACACTGTTAAAATACCTGCTCAATGCCTCCAGTATATTGTGAAATCGACTTGTCGACTTTTGGAACAAAAGATTCATCACCTTCAGAATGCCAGGTTGGTTTTATATCAACAAAGTATTTTTGTACATGTTCCACAAAGGGCTCATGGTCCACCTGAAAAGTTACATGAATTTCGATTAGATTAGATTGAGACTATAAATTAACAATTAATGTTTAATTGTTATAATAATGTCTATAGAAAAAAAGAATTCTATTACTCTTTCAAATAAGATTGAAGCAATTGTTTATGTATTAATTTTATTTTAACAGCTTTATCCTTACCCCAACAGCAGCAACAACCATTCTGTCTGGTGTGTAGTGGTTTTTTAAATAGTTTAGTATAATTCCTTTATCAATTTTGTTAACATTTTCTTGTGGACATATCTTTGGCAGACCTAAGGTGTTGCCTTTATAAGCAGCCTGAAATAAAAAATAATTAAAATAATTTTATGTAATTTTCAGATATGGATATTTATTATAGATCAATATGCTTTTTACAGCATGTAATTTAAGTGAATATTACCGAAGATATTACAAATTTAAAATGCAGGGTCGTAGTTGTTTGCGCCGGGCGGCGCGTGCCTATATAGGCTACAATATTTGAACCCCTTTGTAACGCAGACGAAGTTGCGCGGGTCATCTAGTTTTCAATATAATAGAGAAACATTGTTTTGTTGTAGAATATACTTTTAATATTGTCTGAAACTCTATCTGCTACCTGCCTTCATTCAATAAAAGAAGAAAGGGGAGAAGAAACTCTAATGGTTTTAATTGACTATGTCAATAGGTAGATGAATATATTGGCCTGCAGTGTGTAGAAGCAAGTTCTATGATGAAATATATATTTTTTTTTAAATTACATCAAACTTACCGAATGTATCATATCCATTAAGATAGTTTCTTGTTCTGGTCTCATAGATAATGTTTCAAGTTCAAATGCAACAGCTTGCCTTGCTGCTTCAATCTCATCAGCTGATAATATTGGTCTGAGTGTCACTTCTGCTAAAACCTTAAATATATCATAAATTATTAATTGTTACCAGTATAATATTATCATGTAACCATCATAAAACTTGTAGTACATGAGTACGAATTTTTCACTTGTCTGTTAATACAATAATATAGTTCCAAATACCAGTTTTCAACATAGAATGCATGTATATAATAGCTTCCATGAAAGTTAACCTTAAGGTTGATATCTAAATAAAATTTATCCCTGTGTTTAACCTTATGTTTTGGCTTGTCTGGGACATATGTTAAGTGGAATCATTAAAGTATAGGACACAATGAAGATACATGAGCTTTATTAAAGTTGTTTTACCTGTGTGACAGCTTCTAATCCCCTTGAATCAGCACTGGTGGCATATACAGTTGTGTCGCGAGATCCTTGGCAGTCACATATGCCACCGTGACGTTCTAGTTCACGAAGCATCACATCACGTGTTGCAAACTTATGTGTGGCCTGTGTAAAAATTCAAATTAACTAAACTTCAATTAATTAATTAGCCTCAGTTATAGATTATAATGTTCATTACTATCAGTGAAAATAATAAGTTTTCAAACAGAAATAAAGTTTTAACTTACCCCGAAGCTTAGTTTTTCAAGAAAATGGCAAATCCCATTTGGGTATGCCACTTCATATCTTGGACCAGAGTCAATTACCACTGAAAACAAAACATATAATTTATTAATACTTTTCGTAATTTAATAAAAATTTATTAATTTACAAAAGGTAAGTATTTACATGAGTATTGCTAGTGAGGTTAAATAATTAAGTGATATAAGTTTGTAATATTTCTCACCGCCAGCAGTACAGAACTGTCCAAATTTTTTCTCAGATGCAACTCTTAGGCCATTACTGAGAGTAGTAACTTCTGTGATGGTTTCTTCAGATTTTACAACTGAATATGACACTGGAGGGAGGTTTGACATGGCTTCTGAGAGTGGAGGCAGTTTGGTAACACTGCCTTTAACTGGTGATACTTTATCCACATCTTGACTAAATTTTCTGATGTTCCACTTTGGTGAATGAAGGCTGTAAAACATATTGATGTGACTGTAATATGCTATTTTAAGCTTTACAATAAGTTTATCTTAGATGAGTTTAATTTGTATGTGAGGTAAGGGTATAAATGATTTTGTATGAGACTTGTTAAGACTAGAGTTTTTATTGACAAGTCTGCTATTTGGTTACTGCTATATAAGAATATAGAACTTATTATATATTACTTATTAAACTAAGCTTAATAACCGAGTCGTGAATGATGAAATGCATGAAACAGTAATGAAACCTCAAATTTTAAATTGAATACTTCAAGTGATGTACGATTTACTCTGAATTGTAGAGAAGAGAGAAGAGTTAATGAAGTAAAGGTCAATCAAAGAAATTCAATCCAAAAACTTACCTATTTTTCAAAGAAAATAACCTAGTGACAAGAAATTTCACATCGGTAACATGTGACATGTTAGGTTTGAAGTAAACTAATGTAGTGTCGAAAAATTAACTGTTTTGCAAATAAGATTTCTTTGATTATTGTTTCTAAATAAAATTTCAATTTTTAATAACTATTTTAAAGCTATTATTTTTCTTTTTAATATTTCACTGCTGACACTGACAGTTATGGCTGACGTCTGACAGTAACAATTTGACTGATCGATGGGAGGCAGTAATGTACGTCTCCATATTGTACGACCCGAAAATGCACGACCCAGTAATTGGCGTCCAAATATTGCACAGGCCCGGAATTTGTGTACAAACAAAGCAATTATTAGCTATTGGTCAGCTAATCTTGTCACTTATTGGTCAATAAATTACTCTGTTCTTTTTGGTTTGAGGCTCGTTTACATTCAAGTTTCGATTACTTGACGACAGGGTAGAAGACCCAAATTTTAATGACTTGATAAAATTACGTTTTAAATTTTAAAAAAATATTTTCTTTTCCTTTACCTAGGACTAGTTTTTGTAATTTTAATTATTACAATTCTTATGTTTTTTTGTTGTATAGGGTCCCCGACCCACCGTCACTTTAAATTGAGTAGATGTGACGAAGAAGTTGAAGGGTTACTGTTTCAAGAATATATTTTTATTACGGGGGAAAATTGTTTTCAAGATATCTTGTGATGGTTACTAAATTTAAAATGAAATGTTCATATCTTCCAAATTTTATGGGAATCGATATGATCATATTGAACTTGCATTATTAATTAAAATTTTAATTACTGTGAACTATATTTAATCGAATGTTTTTTAAGTAATACTTAATGTTAATATATTGTGGAACAATATCATTAGGTACTTTTATTTGTAAGAAAAGAGGTTCAACATCTACATCAAGTTTTTCTTCAAAACTAAAGAAAACCAACCACTTCTTGCTTAACAAATAACATAGAACTTCCATAATTCATTATTTTATAACCTGAAATAGTAAAGAACTGAATTGAGTGATAATACTTATTTCTACATTGTTTTATAATGTGAGGGTAAAATATAGACGCATAGTTTTTAAGCCTTTGCCTATCAAATGCTATATTAGGATTAGTGTCCCACCAGAACTGTTTTTGGTCGAAACCGAAATAGCCCTTGCAAATTATTATTTTTTGAAATCAAATGTTACCTTGACTTTACTGTATATCATTACTTCCCATAATAAATAAATAGGTAATTTATACAGGGTGTCCCAAAACTATGCGTCATGAATGTGTCATGAATGGGAAGTACCTTAAATATTAGAGATAAGATGTTTTGTTGAAAGGAAACATTATTTTACTTTTGATGCTTAATAATACTGCATTCACAGATTAATCGTACAGATAGATAGAAAAATCTTTATTGAAACACCACATAGCAACAATATACATATATTGTTTAGTTTGTTTGAAAAAACAACTAACAAAATCGGCAAAAATAGACACCCTGTATTTTTATCAAGCCAATCGAAAGAACGGTTAATTAGGAATAATTGTAGCAAATAAATATAGTATCTTAACTAAAAGGAACAATGTGAAATGTTTGATTAAACATTATAAGAACCTTATTTTTCGTTATTCGTGGTGCTCGTTTAACAAAAACTGAGAAAATGAATATAACTGGTGAACCCTCTTTAAACGCTTTCTTAATAATAAAACTAGACTAAAATATTCCATTTTCAAATTAAAAGAAAGCAATTTACTTCTATTTAACTACCTTACTGCCTACAGAAGATCTATCTGAACCACACTTGAACACTACATTTTTTATTGCCTTGATGCCACCAGTATGATGATCGTAGGCGGCTACCATACTTAACTCCTATTCTTCCTATTATCCATATTCTAGAGTCCCGTAAAAAGTAAAACATTCTCAAGAATTCGAATTATTTTTACTTGTTCTTTGTATGCATATTTGTGAGAATTTGTAATTAGCCATAAGTCACTATGTATTTCTAACTACATTTGTACCTAGCTGTAAGTTCTCCTAAAAATGTAAAATAAAATAAAATAAAATAAATAAGAACAATATTTTTAAGTGGGCATTTAATAGTTACTTTTAGCTTATAATGTAAATTTAAAGTAAATATGTAACGTAGTTTTTGTGTAAATGAGCAATAATGTCTGCAATTTTCGTAAGTGAATTTGTAGCGTAATTATATAAGATTTAGGTTTGAGAATAGTCTTATTAGATAGGTTTATGTAAAACCTAACTAGAATAAGCATTAGAATTATATAGAGTCAAGTATATGAGGAAATATTAGCATAACTATGTATAGAACATACTAGTTGTATCGCAAGCGACGGCCCAAGCTCGACTGAGCGCAGGGCGACGGGGACCCCGCGTATTTATATAGAAGGGCCCGTTACGGGCATATGTGAACATGTTAGAGATAAGTGAATATGTGTAACGTGTAGAATAAGAATAATATGGTATACATCATTATATTATTATATATATAAATATATAATATAAATATATAATATTATTATATATATAAATATATAATAATATAAAGAATAATATGGTATAAATATATAATGATGTATGGAAAAACGAAAATAAACTATTCATTGTATGTTGTAACGGACCGGTTTCGACGCTCCAGCAGAGGTTCTCGAGATTTCCCGCTCACCACACCTGAAGAAGAACCGAAGAAAGCCACTGAAAGGGTAGAACCCCTGCTGCCCCGCACCTCGAACCCTTGCCCGGCTGCAGTACTGAAAAATACGGTGTTTTTATTGGAAGAAATCCCTGCTCCTGCTCTCCTCGGCGGTCCTGCCCCGTGCTCCAGTCTGACGTACCAACCCCAGGGCTATCGAAACGGTGGAGCTGTACCCCTGAACCGGCCAACAACGTGTCGACCAACATCCAGACATGCCAGCCCCAGTCAATTACAGTACACTGCTCTCCAGCCCGAGCTCCACCCCGTTCATATTTATTAATTATTATTTTAGTAATTATTTATTTATTAAATGTTGAATTTTTTTGTGTTTTTATATCTTGTGTGTCTATTTTTATGTCTTGAAATTTTACAAACACTATTTTTACCAATTGTTAGTATTATTACAAAGCTATGATCATCTGTATGCAATTATATTATTTTCTCAGTAAAACTACTTTTTGTATGATTTTATAGTAAATAAATTAAATAGTTATACATCATTATTAGTAACAATAAATATGCTTCAATTCATTGATAATATCATACTTATAAAAATTAAAAAACTAAGTAAGTAGTTTCGACTTGGTAAGAGAATATAATAAGATAATCATATTTATATACAAGGAATAAAAGGCTTTTTCATTTAACACATTTATTAAAACATTCATAGCGAGCATTTATGGTAGTAAAATATAAGAACTGAACATTTGTTTCATTTATTATGTAGGTATTAAGAAATATTTATTTATTAGTTGATAGACTATGCCTTATCCTTCTACCTGAGCCTAGTAGTTGGCGGTAATGGATGGCTACATATCATATGGAAAGTTATCAATTATTGTTGCTGACCTGGCTAATATATCACACCATTCTACAACATAAGAGTTTTTTTTTCTAATTGATTAGGTTACCTAGTACTACTGCCGCCTACCTGTTATGAGAAAATTATACTTGTCAGTTATTTTGATACTCCACTTTTACAGTCCTCGTCTCATCATTATCCTTGTTTTATTTTAACTTCAAGAAAACTTGAATATACCAAAATAGAATTTATTTATACATCTTCCGACATACTGGAGATGGAGATGGAGATAATCATTTTTACAATCAACACGTTGAAGATTTCATCCTTTTGACTGAATTTTCATATTGTATGTAGGCATCTGACTTGCAGAGCAGGGAAATATTGTGAAGGAAACTGTATATCTCCACCACCAAAGCTCGAATCCTTCAATGTGGAAATATGTATTTGTACTAATGGGAGAAATCTCACTTTTGAATACTTCAAATAAGGGAGCATTTACTGTACTTACCATTGGTTTTATCTGTAGGGAAACAGTATAATTTTGTCTTTGATACTAAATGATAAAGCGAATACAATAGATAATTAATATACATTCTGAAAAAACATTACCTTCTCATCATATCTTTTCCATATGAAAGGCGAATGTAAACAATAACTTTGAGGTTACTATGTATATTTTCATATCAATTGCTGTATTCAAAACCCGCAAAATTTTCAGTAGAATGTCCTATTTCCTAGTCTTGATGCTTTGTAATACAGATATGCTTTCCATGGTCTAATTACTAATAAAATAAAAAGTCTCAGGTTTGTCGGAACCGAAACTTCCCAAAAGAGATCTTCATGTTATCAAATCTTCACTGAGCGTAAGTTAAATAGTAAATACTGCTGCAAAATACTCTCTGCAAGTTCATCTGTTCATAACATTGCCTATCGCTGCTCAGAAGGATTAGTCCAGCAGTCGTTAGTGATTAAACTCTAAATGAGGTTATTTTTCTCCTCAGTTGTTAATTTCCATTTCGTTTTCAGTCCACTGCACTATTAATTAATACTATGTAGTAAGAACAGTCACTCTTGAGAGTATTTTCTAGAAACTAATAATCAAACTTACAAGAAACAATCAATTTTCTTTAAACTGTGATGTAAACAAACAACGTATGTTGGCATTGGCAAGTAGTGAAAACGAAGCATAATCGTCTATGAGAAAACGCTGCTGATTGGCTATTAAGTTGAAAAGCCGCCATCTTGACCATGAATTCCTGGGCTGTGCATTCCGTGGTCGTGCATTATTGGTACGGTCCTGTATTGTACGACCCGATAATTCGTGTACAAGTAATGCACAGCCACGGAATTGGAAGCCAAACAATGGCTTTTGTTTGTACATGAATTCCGTGGCCGTGCATTCCGTGGTCGTACATTACAGGGACTCATTTCGATTGATGACTGATGACAAATGCAGAACTGACAAAGTCAAAAGCTACTTTAATGTAACCCACAATATAACCTATGGTTAATCTCATTGATCTCATGTTAATCTGTATTCAATATTTACAAATGAAGTGGAAAAAGATTCATTTATTCAGATTTGTTAATAATTTATAAATGCATTGATTATTACAAAGATTTTAACACTTAAATTCTGTGATATAGCATATTAATATATTTTATTGTTTTGGAACATAAATTTACGTTGTTTTTCTTATCGTATAGCATCAGTATTTCGTCGCCCTAATTTTAAAGTATAATTTATCAATCAGAATTTCAAAATACTTGGGGGATAGATCTTGAAGGATACATCTTGACCTCTGTGGTGTTTTGATAGCAAGATGACTTTCAGAAATCTAAAAGTTGTGACTAGGCTTTTTGCTTCAACTGAGCAAACAAAAGTACCACAAGTATGTATCATTGGAGCTGGCCCTGCTGGCTTTTATGCTGCTATGCATTTAACGAAGAATCTAAAATGCAATATAGATATTTTAGAAAAACTTCCAGTGCCTTTTGGCTTGATACGGTGAGATATATTTTTTTCAATAAACTTAACAAATTCATCCATTGTACACTCAGAAATAAGAATATTCTAGAATTTAAAAATACTTATATTTCTAAATATTTTTATGCAAGAATTCATTTGAACTTTATTAATAAATTTATAAGGTTATCTTTATCAGCTGACTATCTGTAAAGAAAAATTGGCTTATCCTCCAGATATGGTGTTGCTCCAGATCATCCAGAAGTCAAGAATGTAATAAATCAGTTCACCAAAGTGGCTCAACTACCTGAAGTGAATTTTTATGGAAATGTTACTTTAGGAAAAGATGTCAGTTTGCATCAATTACGAGAAAATTATGATGCAGTACTATTGGTAATGTATCAGCAATTTAGTGTTTGTAACATCAATTAAGATTTACATTACTAATTATTTATGTAATTATAATTTTAAACGTTTTAGACATATGGTGCTGAACAAGATAAGACTTTGGGCATAGAAAATGAAGATGCTAGAAATATGATTGGTGCTAGACATTTTGTTGGATGGTACAATGGATTACCTAGTGACAGAGACTTAAAGGTGTTTAATTTTTTGTTTAAATTTTAATATGTTGTCAGAGAGGAATATATCTTATAAATAAATATTTTTAAACTTTCACAGATTGATCTATCTTGTGACACAGCTGCCATTCTTGGACAAGGGAATGTAGCTTTAGATGTTGCAAGAATACTTTTGACCCCTATAGATGACCTAAGAAAAACTGATATAACTGAGCATGCTTTAAATGCTCTAGCTGAGTCAAAAATAAAGCAGCTGTACTTAATTGGAAGAAGAGGGCCTTTGCAAGTGGCATTTACGATTAAAGAATTGAGAGAACAATTGAAATTAAAAGACTGCAAAACTGTTTGGAGGCAAAATGATTTTGAAAATGTGAGCAGTGTAGTCCCAAATTTACCTCGTCCTAGAAAGAGACTCACTGAACTCATGTTGAAATCTGTTAATGAAAATGAAACATACAAGGACTCTGATACATTCAAATATTTTAGACCAATCTTCTTCAGAAGTCCAAATAAAATATTATGTGATGATAAAAAGAATATACAAGGTGTAGAGTTGACTTGTACTAAACTAGAAGGTGCTGATTGGGAGCATCAAAAATGTATATCAACTGATAAAACTGAAATAGTCAACTGTGGTTTAGTTTTTAGAAGTATTGGTTATAAAAGTATCAAAGTAGATCCTGATGTACCATTTGGAAATGGCATAGTTTTAAATGAAAAAGGTTGTGTTCTAAATGAATCTAAAGATTTAGGTAAAGTATATGTAGCTGGATGGCTTGGCACGGGACCAGTAGGTGTTATTCTGCACACTATGGGAAATGCCTTCCAAGTGGCAAAGACAATTTGTGATGACCTCAAAAACAAAGCTAGTTTTAGTAAACGAGGCTTTAGTGTAGAGGTATTAAAAAATAAAACCGATATTGTTGACTGGGAAGGATGGAAGAAAATTGATAACTTTGAAATTAAAGAAGGTAAAGCACGTGGGAAACCACGTGAAAAGATTTGTAGTGTGGAAAAAATGATAGAAATAGCTCAAACAAAATAAGGTTTTATAAAATGTAAAAAAAAATTAAAAGTTTATTTTTGTACAGTAAGTATAAGTTTTGATAATTTTATCAGGCAGAAATGAGCCAAGTTTGATTTATGTATTGAAAATTATAATGACAATGTAGTAGTAGTAAGTGTTATAAAAATATTGTTATATTTTTATAGTTAGTAACTGCTGTTATTATTTATTTATACATAATAAATGTTAAATTTTTTGTGCCTATTTTATTGGTGTAAATATTATTTTGCATCACTTGTTGTTCATGTTATTCTTTAAGGGATTTATTAAAAGTATAAGTATCCTAAGACTCTTCTTCCCTGTGCTTGTAATTATTGAATAATGTAAAAAAAATAATTTTAACATTTTATTTCATTTCATTTTTAATTTATTATAAATGCAATGAATTAATTAAAATTTATTTCTCTGCCTGAAACTCCTTTTTCTCATATCTTAGCGCAATACATAGAAACTCACTTGACGTAAGCACCAAGAGTAGTAGAGAGTACTTATACAAATAACACAATTTCAATATCTAAAAATTTTTAGTGCATGCTACTCAAACGCTATTATTGCTATTTTTTTCTAAAATTATGACCTTTAAATCTCATCTCTGCTTTATACTAATTTAGGTGTGCGTGCCCGCACACTTTTT
The DNA here is from genome assembly GCA_030269945.2 of Trilocha varians. Classification (NCBI taxonomy): domain Eukaryota; kingdom Metazoa; phylum Arthropoda; class Insecta; order Lepidoptera; family Bombycidae; genus Trilocha; species Trilocha varians. The sequence goes on along the minus strand of AP028267.1, from coordinate 5,766,772 downwards.
AATAGTATTGTCAATACTTTCGACCGAGAGATGGGAAAAGATACTAAAAAATAGCATGTTACAGAAAGTGATAATTAAAAGCACGTTTTCAAAAATAGCACGTGCATGTTTTATGACAAATAATACTTGAAAAACTTAATTATATTTTAGGTTCAAGTTCCAAAATCATATAATGCTAAAAATATTAATTTTAACATCGTAAGTCTACTGTTCAGGTGGTCTTATAATTTATAATATATGCAATGAGGTAATTCAAATTACTTGCATACTTTTACAGGCTTGACGCTGCCTGAAATTACTTTTTTTCATATCTTTTAGTGCAATACATGGAACTAAACTCACTTGACGTAAGCACCAGGAGGTATATATGTACAATTAACACAATTTCGTTATGTAAAAGATTTTTAGTGCATGCTACTCAAACATTATTATTGCTATTTTTTTCCCTCATTCTAATTAAATTGTTATGACTTTTTAAATCCCATCTCTGCTTCTGACACAACTTGACACAAGTATTGACAATACTTTTTTAGGTGTGCGGGCCGCTATGGCTTTTGTTGAAGAACGATTCGCCAATGTCAAGTGACGTATGCGTACACCATTTTCAGTAAAACTTGTGAGTCAATTGTCAATGTCATTATTGTAAATTTTTTGAGCTGTCGGTTGTCAATTTAAAATCTAAAACAGCAGTGAAAACAGGATTTCTCTTTTCGCTTTTTAAACTTTTCTGTAGTTTTGTTACTTTACATACGTTGCAAAAATTAATTTAACGTAAATATTAAAAAATTAATATAAGAAAAATGATACATAGTTTGTTTATAATAAACCCATCAGGGTTAGTACACGTTATTAACAAATAGCCAATCACTGAGAGATTCGAAATGTGAAAAGTTTATTAATTTTATCACTGTGCTTTCAGCGATGTTTTTTTAGAAAAGCACTGGAGAAGTGTGATTCCTCGTTCAGTGTGTGACTATTACTTAGAAGCCCAAAGGGCGTCACCTAACGTAAGTGTTTCGTTAAGTAAATTGCTACAATCTTGCATTAGTATCGTGACTTTCGCTTCTGTTGATGGAATAGGATAGGCAATGCTTCAGATAATTCTAATACCCATTTTAATTTTGTGCGTATTTATTTCCAGGATGTTCCTCCAGTATTGGCTGCCCCTCATCACTATCTCATATCTATTCAAAGAGGCGGAGTGGCACTAGTGGCAGTTTGTAAGCAGGAAGTTGCACCCCTTTTTGTCATAGAATTCTTGCATAGGGTTGTGGATACTTTTCAAGTAAGTGTAGAATGGAATATCCATTGAAAACTGTGATAAAGCACTCTTAATAGAGATTAAATATCATTTATATTTTTCAGGATTATTTTTCAGATTGCACAGAAACTATAATAAAAGAAAACTATGTAGTTGTATATGAGGTAAGTGCAATAATAAATTAGTTGATTTTTTTGATAATTTAAACGATACAATTGACAAATTGAAAATGTTTCAGTTATTGGATGAAATGTTAGACAATGGTTTCCCACTTGCCACTGAAAGTAATATCTTGAAGGAACTAATTAAACCACCAAATATATTGAGAACTATAGCTAATACAGTTACTGGGAAATCAAAGTAAGTTTATACTATTAAAAGTCAAAGCTTTTTCTTGTCAAAGTTTCTATGTTTTTTATTGAGGTACATTAATAATTACCGCTATCACTTATAATTGCTTTTGAACCCATTGGCTTGTCAAATAAGACAGTTTATAATAATACTACTGTAGACAGTATGAAGATTGTACAAAAAACTTTAATTACACCAAAAATAGTACACAAAAAATTTAAATAAATGCATTGTTTACATTTCTAGTGTATCATCAACATTACCCTCCGGTCAGTTATCAAATGTACCTTGGAGAAGGTCAGGTGTAAAATATGCCAACAATGAAGCATACTTTGATGTTGTTGAAGAAGTTGATGCAATTATTGACAAGAGCGGTGCCACAGTGAATGCTGAAATTCAAGGATTTGTAAGTATGACACTGATCAGGCTTATGTATGTTTGTCAAGATTTAAAAAAAAAAAAAGTATGTAACAAGTACTTTCATTTGTTAATTCAAAGGATCTACCATAATACCATAATCTAACATATTTACTTGGAACTGCTGTGTTCATCCACAGTCTGGTTCAAAAGATCTCATCACGACTCTTGTCCACTGTGTTCCCAGAGCGATATGATATATCACTTTTATTTAAGAAGCTTTTTCGCCACAGCGAATATGTCGCTCCAAATGAGGTTTAAGTTAAAAGTCCCCATCATTGCCAGTATATTCTTAACTCATTCATCGTCAATATAAATTTTATTTTTTAGATTGATTGCTGCGTAAAACTCAGTGGGATGCCAGATTTGACACTCACATTTGTTAATCCTAGGTTATTTGATGATGTGTCATTTCACCCCTGTGTTCGGTTTAAACGTTGGGAGGTTTGTATCTTTATTCAGCATAAATTTTAATTGAAAAGTTAATATTGCCTTGAATAGTATATTTTCCATAATTATTTTTATCTACACTACCAATTTTTTGAGGTTATTTTAAATATTATTTCTTTTGCTAATATTAATATTTCTATCGAGCGTTGTGTTTCTCAATAAATTTTAAAGAAACATTGTTTTTCCAGTCTGAAAGAATTTTATCATTCATACCGCCCGACGGTAATTTCCGATTGATGTCGTATCACATAGGATCTCAAAGCGTAGTAGCGATACCTATTTATGTACGTCACAGTTTAACCCTGAGATCGAATGGTGACCAAGGACGGTTAGACTTGACTGTTGGACCCAAACAGACTATGGGAAGAACTTTAGAAAGTAAGTTGTTCTTATTTTATTTATCTAATTACTCCATACATAATACAAAATTTTCTTATAAATTCAGTGAATGATAGAAATCACATAATATGTAATAACAAAACAGATGCCATGAAACACATCCTCAATAAATATTTGAAATTGTAAATAATTACAGCCATTTTGATTCTGTACTCAATTGATACTTTGATTGATCTCTTAAATGCCGAATTTAGATTGATTGCTCGAAGTCTTCGTTTCGAGTTTAGTCTATTCCATTCTTAATCTTGATTATTCTGCGATGTTGTTTAATTTGTAGATGTTGCACTGGAGATATGCATGCCAAAATGTGTTCTAAACTGCAGTTTAACAGCGAACCAAGGGAAGTATTCATACGATCCAGTCAGCAAAATGTTGCTTTGGGATATAGGACGCATAGAACTACCCAAGCTGCCTAACATTAGAGGAAGTGTAAGTTGAAAGATTTTTTATTTTTTTTCCATATACACGACATTTTATTCTGTTACATTAGTTTGTCGTAGTGGCCGAGTAAGTCGTGGTGGCCGAGTGGTCGAAGAAGTCGTGGTGGCCGAGTGGTCGAAGAAGTCGTGGTGGCCGAGTGGTCGAAGAAGTCGTGGTGGCCGAGTGGTCGAAGAAGTCGTGGTGGCCGAGTGGTCGAAGAAGTCGTGGTGGCCGAGTGGTCGAAGAAGTCGTGGTGGCCGAGTGGTCGAAGCGCTTCCTTCTGTTCGGGAGGTCGCGGGTTCAAATACGGCCGGCTTGTACCTCTAAATCTAAATGTGGAAAAAGATTTTTGTGCAATTTTTCACAACACCACTGGCTTAAAACGGTGAAGGAAAACATCATGAGGAAACCTAAATATCGGAAAAGGGTTCTAAAAATCCTTTGAAGATATATGAAGTCCTCAATCCGCATTGGGCAAGCGTGGTGGACTATGCCTAATCCCTCTTCTGAGAAGATCTGAGCCCAACAGTGGGCAGTAATGGGTTGGTACAGACATTAGTTTGTTATTATAATTGACATATAATTATATCCTGAGTGACACGATGTGTCCTTCTTCAAACGAAGTTTAAGGAGAGTTTTAGTTGTAAGTCCCATCTACTTATGCAGCAATATTAAAACGTGTATTTTCATAGTAAAGAAAACTAGTAGTTTTTTTTTAACATTAATTCTTTTTTAAATTAAATAGAGTGAGCAAATTAGAAGCTCTATAACAGTAATTGTAATATCAGGTATCAGTGACGTCAGGAGCAGATACAACAGGTGCCAATCCGAGTATCAACGTTCATTTCACAATTCCTCAACTAGCCGTCAGCGGGCTCAGGGTTAGCCGACTCGACATGTACGGAGCCAAATACAAACCGTTCAAAGGCGTCAAATACGTCACTAAAGCGGGCAAGTTCCACGTGAGAATGTGATGGGAGGTCGACGGTCACGAACCGTTGATACAAAATTTGTTGAATGATACTTTTTAATACGTCGAACGCTGATTTAAAAAAATGCAAAAAAATAATTAATTTTGAAAGCGGAAACATCGTCAATATCGGTCATGGTATATATTTTAATATTGTATACAGCGACAGTTAATAATTGAACAGTCGTTTGTGAAATATTTTAAGTGATGGAACGAGAAGTGGTATGTTGTGTGTATTTATCCTTTATGCTTAAAATATATATAATATATTTTAAGTATATGTCTTTATATACTTAAAATATAATATACTAAATATATATGTCTTTATTAAATAATTTAAAGGCTGATGGCAAGTTCTTTTCAGTTCCATGATGTATTGATATAAGTGTACGACATCATTGTAAATGTAATGTGTAGTATAATTTTCAGTCTAATTCTGATTGTAATTAATGTCTTTTAAACCATCATCAATTTTATTAATCATATTTTCTTCATGCTTTGCTCCTTAATCGCTTTAAAATTTAGACCTTTTCGAGCATAAATCAGAAAATGTATAGAATAAATATCTGCGAAAATATTCGGTGGCAAAATTGACAATATGGCTCTCTTATCTCTCTATTTTTGTGTTGTTAAACGCTATTAAATAAAATCGAATGAATATTAGTGTTTAAAATTTTTTGAAAATTAACAATCTTTTGATGTACATTTTCCATATCAAAGTAAAGTTTTAAAAATAATTGGATATTCGGTAAATTTTACTTCAATAGGTTTGCTTTTTTAAATGATTAATAATCTAAATTTCCAATGAATAACAAGGGTCCAATGGTTTAATTTTTAATTATATGACAAATTTATTTCGTTTTTACTTATAAAATTTTAGCGGAATTATCTGTAAACTCATTACTCGTACAATTTGTTTAGTGTTATCTTTAATCTTTTATTGTAAATAAAACTTTGTTTATTATTCTCAATAAATTGTACCTATTAAACTTCATGTTGTTTTAATTTATGAAAATTTTGTTTGTGTCGACTTTGATAATTTGACTTGACTCTGTCTCATTCGGTTGGGTTGCAGACATAAAACGCGCCAGCGTGAAAATGCAAACTAATTCACCTTTAAATACAAGCTTAATACAGAATATCATTTATCAGTAAAGTGCTAGCCAAGATACTGAGCCCAAACACGACGAGTCTATCTTATTTAGTACAGGAGTTCCTATGACCACCTTTCGAATCCATCATCAGATCAGCATCATTTTGTCATATTATTGCTTTGTCACGAGATATACATTTGTGTACAAAATATCAGCTTCAACGGAAACCGGGAAGTTTGTCAAATTTAGCTTGCAAGATTCCACCCGAACTTACATAGATACATTACAATTTCATAGAAGCAGCATACACAGGATTATCGTATCAGTAACATTTTTGGATATTGTCACTAGAAAGTTTTTATATAAACGCACTTTATAGGTCCTAATATCCGTAAATAACTGAAAGTATGTCACGAGGACGAATTTATGGAAATGAGGTAATTTTTAAGTTTCGTATGCGTTTTTGAGTCATTGTGCTGTGTCATGTGTGCTCATTCCTACTGAATTGGTGTTTTTAAATTGACACTATTTTAGATAGCAACTTACCTTCCCGTTTTCATAATATAATATAAAGATGATACATTTTGTTCATCACTTGAAAGAAGACTAATCAACGGACCATCGGACTAGTCTCGTTTGAATCGGTATGGAGCTTATCACAAAAGAAAAAAAACATGATTTCCAAATTCAACCGAAAAGAAAACCTGCATTGGATTGTTGCGAAAGGTTGATAATTCATAAAGTTAAATGTCTGTGGGAAGAAATAGGCCACACCCGATTTTATATTTCATATCCAAAATGAGGACTTTAGGTACTGTCCGTAGGTATTTAATCGCTGTTCGTGGACTCTACCCTAAGGCATCCGTTCTAATTATTTTTGAAACAGCTAAATTTAGACATTTCAAAGGAGGTTAAAACTATTCAAAATGTTTGAGAAACGAAATATCATTAGAATAGATTAAGAATTAGAGTTGTCCATGCGGGCTAGGTACCGTTGAGTTGAGTCTTTTCAGTGATATGCACAAAATCGTTGTGGAATTTTAATAAGCAGATATGAGATAGCCTACAGCCTGTCGGCATGAAAAGTCGCATAAACGATAAAACCGTTTCTGAATGTCCCGCTTAAAGAATGTGAAACTGTTAACCTGATATGATTTTCGAAACTTTTTGGGTTAAATTGTAGATAGGTACCTATTTAACTACCTACAAGTCTGTATTTTTGATTTCATGACGATCACCAGTTTTCATAAGCACTTTTAGTCAGTCGAGAGTAGACGAGAGTCTTAAGACTAATGGTCCTAAACCGAATATTAATAATTCACACTGTACATGTTTCACATAATTTTTATTTTGATATTATTTGACCTAAGTAATATATATGTTGGTATAATGCACCGAGAGCTAGTGCCAATTTTTGGGAGGCATTTGAGACAAGCTGAAAGCTAGATCCATGGTTCTACTGATGTACTCCAACTCGGAACTGCAGACTTGGCTGCTGAGTAGCGTGGCTGAACGAACTCTTACATTTCTAGGTTCACCAAGTACCTACTTACTATCAATTAAGAAATATTTATTTTTTTAATTTTTATTATACATTGTATATAGTAGAGCAAAGTACGAGTAGGACCTTGTAAGTATCTGAAAAAAAAAAACAAAAAAGGTATTTAGATTTTTGGTTTCGACTCTATAGATAGAGGCGTACCCAAAAAACAAGTTATAGTTAGAGCAAGTACGTATTACTTACTGCCGAATAAGTATTTAGAGATATATTGGTGAAATTCATCGCGGTAAACGCAATTGGTTTTTGAGCCCTGTAATATCAATGTAGGAATTTATTAGTACATAATCTATATAACATAACTAGTAATAGTTGTTAACTTTTTATACGTAGTACTTACCGTTTTATAAGGAATAATATACATCGACGACACCTTGGACTTGTTTTGTACCAAGCACTGTTGTAAGCTGCCGTGCCCACATCACCGTTCTGAAATGATTAGATACGATTTTATTATTAGGTTCTAAACCTATCAAATAAATATCAAATTGGCAATGAGTGAATTACCAACCGCATGGAAAATATCATCGGCGTACCAACACAGCATTCCAATTTGTATCAAAGCGGAGGCCAGGAATAATTTGTTGCTCACAGCTGCCAAAGGCTCGAGTAACTAAAAAACGTAGGTACCTACTTTAATAAAAACACCTCTGCAGAATTAACTATCTTATCTTTATTACCATATTTATATTACATACCATAATTACAAAGACCACACAGCAAATATTCATAGAACTGAGAACCACATTTACGAGATTAGGAAATGAAAATACTCCTTCTAAGTCATTACAGTATCTATAAAAGATTGAAATGATAATCAGTCACTATTATAAAAGTTGCTCCCTCGTATATTAATTTAAAACAAACCTGATTAGTCGTTGGTGAAGTTTAATGATTGCTACAATTTCTTGATAATTTTCATGGTCGGTCTGCGGAGTGGTCCCGAAGGAGATTAAACGGCGTTGTAAAAGCTTTAATAGCATGCTGATGTGACTTGCCATTCCAGAAAAAAGGAGATCCGTACATACCATTATCCAGACGCAAGTCTGACCTAAAGTTACAACAATAATATAAGGTTTATGAGAAATATCGGTAGAAATATGAAGCGCGCAAATTAATCTCTCGTACTTATTGAATTTTAAAATTAACTTTAATGTTAAAATAAAAACAGTTACAGTGATAAAATTCGATTCAGTGAAATCGCTTGTTGATATATTTGCTCCATATCCACGCAATGACTTTATACCTATCATCATCAACCTTATACCGTATTCAATACTAAAATAAACTACGATAAAAGGACTTAGATAGCAATGAAAATGAAGCTTAGTTAAACATATTCCTACTTGTATTGCAGGTATAAGTAATGCATAAATACTACTTTGAAAAATGATTGCGTTAGTTATAAAAAACATAGAATTGTAGTTTTTCTATAAGTGACTACTAAAAACTTTCTAATTCTTCTATAGTAGTCTATATCAAAAGATGAACTACTTATACCCACATATTATTACCATGTGAATAGTACCTATCAATGATTTAGACATCATCACATCACAGCTGTGATTACTCAGTATCGGAGCCGTCGAAAGTAGGAGTAAAAGTATTTGTTTTTGAGTTCATCATGCAATGGTTCGTGATGGTTTTCAGATATGAAGTGTGTAATCAAATATTAAATTGGACTAATTGGTACTCGGACTAAACTGTTCGATCTCAATGTGATAATAATGTACCAGCTGATTGCATGTTAACAATACTTTCTCTAATCATACAAGAAGTATTTAAAACTATTTGGTATTTTAATGATGGATATGAAATTATTTTTTTAGGTAAAAATTATTTGGTGTTTGAAACAATCGTCTCTTAGAAAGTTCCGTGCCTAAGTAATAGCTTAGGTTTAACAATCCTATTGTTAAATTAAACAACAATAACAATTATTTTGTTCAATTCGTGATTCTAGATTTCTAGGAATTACTTTTTTTAAAGTACATTTATCAAAAATATTTTTATTGATATTATTTGCAAAAAAGTACTTACCTTTACTTATTTAAATTATAATATAATACGTTTGTTTGATTAAATGCCTCACGGGAACTTTTCTATCTTAAGGAATAAAACTATTTTATCAAACCTGCGAATACTTCAAAAATATAAACAGCAATGTGAGCAATCTTTTCATGTTTGTCAAACGGATACCAGGACACCCAGACAAATCCTATCTGGGCTTCACCATCCCTGATCTTATGATAACAATAACTCAGGATTGGAGTTAAATTATAAAACCACACTCCCATGACGTTGGTCGTAAAGTACCCTGGAAATGACATTTAGCTTGTTCTTATTTTGGATTGCGTATTGTTCCTAAATTATATTACACTAGCTGATCCGCAAAATGCAAGGGATACAATATAGCATATGGCTATTCCTCGAAAAAACGGACTATTCAGCAATGAAACAAATTTACAAACCGGACCAGCCGTTCCGGAGATTAGCACGTTCTATCAAACAAATTCTTCAGTTTTATAATATTATTAAATATCAATAAGTAGATCTTACCTACATTTCCCTAAGGACCTGTAAGGTAGCTATGAGACGGAGATACTATAGGTGGTGAGGCAGATTTAACAATTTTGTTAATATCGCATATTCAGACATTTATTTTTTTAGAAATGAATGTGATTATATTTTATAGATTTTAAGTATATTGTAATAACTCACATCGATGTGCCATTCGCAAAGCACTTAAACTCTTCTTTTTTATTTCTTCAGTTTCTTCATCAAGAGGAGCCATAGGCCATATCTCGCTAAGCTCTTGAAGGAGTTGTGTGAATAAGTTCTTTTTGTACCACAGGGACACCACTTTAGCAATGCCTGTAAAATTTGCACCATAAACATTTTTTTTGCATAATTACCTCAAACAGAGCATAGTACTTTTAGGATCTCCATCATGATAGACCAGATATAGGTAAATTCAAACGATAAAGTATATTATTGTGTATCTGATCACTTTTTTGGTAAACGTATCACATTGCACATGTAGGTATTACTTACCATACCAAACTTAAGTAACCAAAAATGTATTTTGCACTTATGATAGATTGCAGTACACTGTTATTGGAATGTTTAAAGTATTAGTAGTATAGAGTAAGTAAATTAATATAATTTCCACTCACTGAGAGTGCCATATCCGAAGGTGTGGAAAAGTGGAACGACATCTTCAACTCGTGGCGAATCGGTCAATGTGAGACCTATGTACACCATTTCACTGAAGACATGATAGCAAATTCCGCAAAAGGATAACAAAAACATTAATTTCTGACGTAGAAACGATGAAAAGTTTTTTGGACTTTCAAAAGATAGACCGATACGTTCCATACAAAATGAACTCAGCAATAAAGATTCGGCAATTTCACTTTTCGCTTGCTCCATTGTTCGTCTGATAAATGACCTCAGTATTTAATGATTTGAAACGATGTAGTTCAAGTTCTACTCTTTTCTGTAATTTATAGCGTGAATTTGAATGAATTATTAAATGTTTTGAAGAGACAGGGAACTTTGAATTGTTCTGACAGCCTTGGTGTTGAAATTACCGCTATTAAATTTCAGTTTTAAATAGGTGAAAATTACATGTTCAATAAAATTTCCTTGTTTAAAACTTGTTGGTAAGTACTTAAGTATGGTAAAGTTATAATAGCTTTGGATTCCTAGAGCATAGCCATTTATGGGCTGTTCTATTTGAATTATAAAGGATTAAACTTATTATTGTCCTGTAAAATATAAATGATTAAGAATGTTGAAATACACTATGATTAATATAACATATTCAAGTAATTAAGATTCGTGAAAACTACAGACACTACACTAACTAAATGGCAATAGGAACTGTAACTTCAACATTGGAACCACCATCCCGTTTATCATTTGGAATCCTGGTATATCTACCAAAAAAAGCTTAAAACGTATCATCATCAGCCTATAGACGTCCACTGCTGGACATAGGCCTCTCCAAAACTTCACCACAACGGCCGCTTCTGCGCTATCCGCATCCAGTAACCTTCCGCGATCTTGACCAGGTTGTCGGTCCATCTTAAAACGAATGTTTTCTTGCATTCCAGTTTTTGTTAGTTTCGTAAATGTAGGGATAAACTTAGTTGTTACGTTTTTCGGTTCACTGAACTTCCACCGGTACATCTAGCGACCCAAGCTAGGAAATTGCAGATGTTCAAACCACACAGTACACTGTAATTACGTAGATACCCCTGCTCTGTCTATGTTTTATATTTATTTTTTATGATTGTTATTGTAGGCTTTAGATTTGCTTTGATTTCGTAAGATTACATCTTTTATAATATTTATAATAGCACTATATTAGAGTTATATATTCTTTAGCCCGGAAAAATATTTTTAGTTAACAATTTTTGGACCCTACCCATCCTGGATTTGTAGAAATCTATGAATGGTGAGAAACGTTTATCGTCAATGTTAATAAATCGAAGTTTTAGATTTTTACGATTCGATTTCGATTAATTTGTTTTTCTGTTTAATAAATAGGATTTCAAAGAAAGAGCAATGAAGTGCAATGCAATTGAATGAATAATAATAAAATTTCACCACGATAAATTTGCTTTAAAATATGAATCTCTTTCAACCTACGAGAATCTGATGTCAGGTACTAGTTTTAACTTTAAACCAGTTGCAAACAACCCACCGCTTCCGCTTATATCTGCAGGAGTGGACTTAGGTGTTTAAGAGCACAGGTCAAGTAACCATTTTGTGATTAATATAAAATGTTTTTAACGAGTAATGTCTAAAATGGCTGGACCAATTTTCAGGGAACTTACACGGGGATAACTGATGTACCTACCTTTGCTAGATTTTACACTTGAGAAGACTGAATTGCGCAAATCAGCTTGTGTTGAATAAAAAAGAAAGGAAAACGGTGTAAAATCAGTTTAAGACTACAATATTTAGAAATAAATAGTATCTTTTATACCTGTAAGTAAATCTGATACACGAAATTATTATTAAACTGGGTTTTACTAGAATATTCTAGATTTAATTCTGGAGCTTTTATCCTCCAAAGCCAGCACTGACTCTCCATAATCAACTATTAATGAATATAGAGTAAACATTTTGCACAAGTCAACGGTACAAGCTGAACGGTTCATTTGCATACCTGAAGTACTTCAAAGCAGCTCAACTGGCACGGGAACATGCATTGAAAATAGCGAGGCTGTGACCTGGATGGTGCCTGAGGCAATTGATGTTGAATCAAATCAATTCCAAAATCAATGCATATTAAATGAATGAATTAGTTCATTTCATTTTCAATTACAGTACATAGTAACCTTTTGTGTTGGGATACTAGGGAAACCACAAAATAATTCACTTATTTATTTATTGCATTAATAGAATACAATAAAAACTTGATAAAAATAAAATAAAATAAAATGCGACTAATATCCTATATGGCTAGAACAGAAGTGATTGAAAAAAGTTACTACATTTAAATTTGACATAGAATAAAATGAACAAATTTTATAAAAAGATTTAAAAATAAAAATAAAATAGTTTCCATGCAAATACAAAAAGGTTTATGTTCTGAACAGTAGTACATAATTGTAATATAACCAAACCGTATTTTATTCGATATGTTTGGATGCAGTTAACTATTGAATTTCAGAGCAAACCATACTGCATTAAACTGAAAAATATTATTTTAGAATCAACACCAGTCTGAAAATGCAGAATACTTAATTAGCAACTAAGATTCACGTACTGCATAATGCTGAACTTTTATATTACTTAATCCTTTATTAATACACATGCATTAAGGATTAGAATTAATGCTCAATAAGATAGTCATAAACATACATGCGCTTATATCGAGTTATATCTTAACAGATAAAGAAACTGATGAGAAACTATAAATTACTTAAGAAAATAAATTCAGAAAGCCGCTATGAATTACCAGGAACACATTAGGATAAGGCGTTAGGTTTGCCTATTAATTAACATAGTGGGTGGATACTGGATACTAATAGTAGGTATGTCCGTAAGTACTTGCTATTCCTTATAGATACTGGATAGTGGATACTAATAGTAGGTATGTCCGTAGGTATTTACTATTCCTTGTAGATTGAAGCATACAATTGGAAACGCTCTATTGAACTAACCACTAATTTGCTCAAAAATGTATTTAAATCATCATCAATTTAGTCATAAAATCTTTTTAAAACAAGTGTTGTATAATCAAACATAACATTAGTAAATAATTTAAAAAATAATTATTATGGATACCTACATATCGAATCATTGGTGTAATAAGTAAGCATACGTTACAATTCGGCTATTATCAGTTCACAAACATAGCTGTTATTATAGAAAACTGTTTTTTTGTCTTTTAATCAATATATCCATTAAAAAAAGGAATAAACATATCTGTCTAATCAATTAGACCAGGCCACAATGATCGGATATACAAAATATCCAGCATCGCGTAGGTACAATTATTCGCGATTATCTTAACAATCAATCTCATCTACTTCTCCTTAAAGCATGCATAAGTCTTCAATGATTCACGTTTCTGATTCATCTTGATTATAAGATGTTGCTAGATCAAATATTGGAATATTGGTATAAAAAAATTTTGTTCGAAGTAATTGGTGTAACTGAGATGTTCTACTCCAGTACTTCCTAATTTATAAGAGAGCACGTCAATTATTATCCTTCTCACTCTTGATCAACTATGGAATAGCGAGTATCGAAACTCTTCACTCTCGGACTTCGATTTAGGCTAAATATATTAAGGTAGGTTCCAAACAAAGTGCTGGACATTTAATAACTAGAAACTTACATTCATCTAAAATATTAAATAATAAGTTTATCGTGCGCACAAGGAAAACATTCGTTATTTAGATTAATGCAACATCGCATTTTAAGTCTGACACCAAGAAGGGCCGCTGACTAAGTGACTGGATTTTTTTTCATTAGGTGGTGTTGAGATAGGTACTGCCATTTGTATGTTCAATACGACTAATTCTAATTCTTATAATTCATGTACACCGGCACCTTTGAAAGGAATACTTCAAATTCCAAAATTCGACATGCTACAATCTTGGGATGCCTGACAACACCGATAAAAGCCCAACCTTTGGAATACGAAGTAAGTAGTCGCATGGGTAATCAGTTTGTCCAACGGTACTTGCCAGTGTTTAAAGACTTGATATTGCTGTTCTACCTGCAAATAGTCCAATTACAAGTTCCGCACAAACGGGCTTCGGTTGGATCTACATATTTACCTAATTCAACGGGATGCCACGAATTTTATGATGTTTTTATGATAGGTTCTTTATCTTAATAGATAGTTTTAATAAGTGAGTATTCAATATAAAGAAGAAAACCGTTTGATAAGTATTTTAAATGAAAACTTGTGTAGGTACCTACATCATTTCCGTAAAATATAAGGCATCGATTTTTAAAATCAAGGAGTTTTTTTATAATATCAGCAGATGCAATTAAATATTTAGGTAATTTTAAAACAATTGCCTATCACCAACCATAAATGTTTTTACTTTCCATAATCTAAAAAAAGAAACGAAAGAGTAGTTTTTATAAAAACAATACTGTTATGTCGCATAGTTTGTAATACAGTGGCACCAATTCCTACATTTGGTTAGTCCGAGAGAAATTTTGTCGATTAAGTAAAAACATAAAGAGGATTATAAAATAAAATTTAGTGTTTAACTTTTTACCAGGTAATGTAGTGATGATGAGTTTGTGTTCAATAAAACCAGAATTTTTATTCTTGGATTGTTTATTACAGGTGCTTTCGCAATAGGTAATAACAGGTGAGATTCGACCTCTTTAAGTGATTTATTATTTTTGCATGTTAATTTTTCTTATAGACAGTGTACAGAAGTGCAAAGTAAGAGTAAGATCTGGTCAATATCTGAAAAGAAAATAATAACTATTTTTCAGTACATTTAGGGTTTTTTCTATGCCCGCAGATTATTTCAGTAGACAGAATTAAGACACTTACCGAAGAGTACGTAACCAAAGTTATATTGGTAAAATTCATAGCTGTGAAAGCTAATGGTTTTTGAGCCCTGAAATACACAACTCATAGTTTTAATTGGTTATACCTTAGATCTAATTGAATTATAAATAGTTTCAGTCTGTAAATTAGCAAAGGTTGATCTAAAGGATAAGCATGTTTCCAACCAAGATAACGCTAGAATATTTGTAGGATGACTTGTTTCTAGATTTAGATTCAACTCGATATTTTAATTATTTATACAGTTTTTTATTTCTTTATACACACCGTCGCATCATCATCAATAAAAGTTTCCGGCATTTTGGATCTACGTTATACCAACCACTGCTATAGGCGGCTGTTGCCAATTCTTCATTCTGGAAAAGTTTTTTCGAAAATTAGTCCTTATACTAAAATATACCTATAATTACCTATTTTGCTAACACGGCATAATCTAATATATAAAATTCTCGTGTCACGGTGTTCGAACTTGAACTCCTTCGAAACGGCTTGACCGATTTTGTTGAAATTTTTTGTGCTTATCCGGTATCTATGAGAATCGGCCAACATCTATTTTTCATCCCCCTAAATGTTAGGGGTAGTCCACCCCTAATTTTTTTTTTATTTTTTCGACGCAGACGAAGTTGCGTGGGGCAGCTAGTTATCTATAACTATTCGAGAGGATATTGATTATTAAAATCGTTATTACCGCGTGAAAGACGTCATCGGCACACCAACACAACACAGCCATTTCAGTCAAAGCTGACATTAAGAAGAGCTTGCTGCTTAAAACCAAGAATGGCTCCAGTAACTGGAATAATAAATTCACCGAATAGAAATTATGTAGTTTCTTGACAATCTGTTGTTGGTTAGAATTTTTTTGGTACCTAATTTACATTAACAGTTCATTAAATTTGGCTATCAGATGGTCAGGATTGTCCATTATATTTAAGGCATTATGTGCAACAATTTTCTTTTGGGTAAAAAATATACCATCCACAATAACGAACATCACACAGCAAATATTAACGGAACTTAGTAAGACGTTCATGAGATTAGGAAATGAAAATACGTTTTCCAAGTCATGGCAGTATCTGTAAAATAAAATAATTATAAAGAATATCATAATTTGATGGTTTGTGGAGTGACATGATGTATGTAATGATTGAAAGGAGTGGAGAGAGAATACATATTGCGCCGACCCCATTTAAATGGGGTAAGGTAAAGCGAAAGAAAAGAAAGAATAAATGTCAATGGTGTAATTAATAGAAACGCTCGAGAAACGCTCCATAGCGACTGAATCCCCAAGAGCCAAGCTACCAATTGACATAACCCCCGCACCCCTCAAGTACGCAGCAAAACAAATATAAAATTTCTTTTGAGACACCTTGTATAATCAATTTGAATTCTCTTTAACTTCTTCTTATATATAAAAATGAATTGCTGTTCGTTAGTCTCGCTAAAACTCGAGTACGACTGAACCGATTTGGCTCATTTTAATCTTGAAATATTCATAGAAGTCCAGGGAAGGTTTATGCGGTGTTATGTGACGCAGACGAAGTTGTGTGGGTCAACTAGTTTTATATAAATATGGCATCTCCGACCTAATAAGGCGTTGATGGATTTTGATAATGGAAATAATTTCTTCATAGTTTTCTTGTTCGCTTTGGTCCGTAGTCCCAAAAGATTGTAGACGGTGCTCTAAAAGTTTTAATAGCATGCTGATGTGACTGGCCATTCCACAGAATAATAAATCTGTGGAGATCATTATCCAGACGCAATTTATACCTGTAATGTTAATATGCATAAATATTTATCTTGAAGAAATGTACCTAAGTAAATGTAAATACACAATTGTCATACAGATACAGGGTGTCCTAAAGCTATGTGACATGAACGGGAAGTACATTAAATGTAAGAGATGTTTCTTGTTCCTTCAGTTTAAGACACTATAGTTTTATGCAAAGATTGTTTGTAATTAACTGTTCTTTCGATTGGCATCATAGAAATAAAGGGTGTACATTTTTGCCAATTTTGTTGGTTCGACAGTTAAGTTTCAGACAAACCAAACAATTTATGAAAAATCTGTGAATGCAGTAGACATCAAAAATAAAATTTAAGGTACTTCCCGTTCATGTCGCATAGTCTTGGGACACCCTGTACATTTTAATAATATCAAAACGAACCTATAAATATTTCAAATATGTAAACTGCGATGTGCGCGAGTGTTTGGTTTTTGTCAAAAGGGTACCAAGTTATCCATATAAAGCCTACTTCACCATGGCCTTCCATTACCATCTGCCATAGATAACCCACTATAGGAGTTAAACAATAGATGGTTATTCCACTGATAGTGACAATAAAATACCCTGAAATAGGGGAAATAAACAATCATCTCACTTATCTCAATATTTCGTATTGAACTCATTTTATTGCTTTCGGGTTTGTTTATGTATCCGGAAAACAACAAGAACAATCAGTTTCCTAAGAAAATTGACAGATGACGTTAAATAACAAACTGCAGTTAATTTGTGTTATTTAGCCGCTAACATATTCGGAACTTGATAAATAATAGACTTGTTTATTGATTACCAAATGATAATGTGGGTAAGCGTACACTTATTAAAAGCGATTTGATTCTGGCATTCAACTGCATTGTTTATCAGCATACTAACCTAACCTAAGCTAACCTTAATTGTTGCGAAAATAGTTTTACCTTAAATAGAAGTTTTTATAAAAATATTATTTACGTAAACCAATCTTTGGCCGTTTGTACCTTCTTTTTTTTTCAGTTGAAGAAAATCACCGGATCCAGGTATGTGGGAGTTCAACCGCACTAAAAACTCCAACCGCTCACACTCAGCGTCCGAACCCCGGCTGAGGCCAGAACCCAGCACGGGGTTTGGAGCGACGGCGCGACGCGTTACGCGCTTGGCACTCTTTCCCGTCGCGCCGTCCCCTGGCCGTTTGTACCTAGATGAATTTCCTTAGGACAAGTGACCGTTCTTGTTGCTTTCCGGTGACAGAAACAAGGATTATCTGTTTCAAAATTTAGGTTTAATTTATATTCAATTAAGTAGCGCAAAAATCGTTAGAACCAATCAATTAATAATAAGTAAGTAAGTAAGTAAGGATCTTACACTTGTGCATTTTATGCAAATCATTCAAACTTTTAATTTTGATGGCTTTTGCCTCTTCGTCTATCAGATACATTGGCCATATTTCAGCTAGCTCTACAAGAAGTTGACCGTAAACATCCATTTTAAGTGATAGTGACAATATCTTAGAAATACCTGTAAGAGGTTTGATAAAGTAAAAGTTATTTTTGTCCTTTGTGAATCTCTACTGCGAATATAACATTGACATTGTAATTATGAAATTATGTTCGGTTTTGGTTTTGTTTAGCGTGAGAGATTGAAATGAAATGAAATTTATTTGAACAACAACAGCAACAACTCAGATACAGACACTTAAAATTCTTGTGTGTTCTTTAATATAGTAAAATAAGTAGAAAACTTCAAAGTATACTTGACAATATGTGAAATCTCAACATAGTACCTAATAATTAAGGGAATTAAGAGAAATACGAATACTACAGAATTTAATGAACTATTTCCCATACTCACTAAGAATAGCGTATCCAAGTGGGTGAAGTACTGGAATTATATCTTCTAATCGTGGTGAATTGGAACAAACAAAACTTAGGTATAAAAAATCACTAATAACGTGATAACATATACAAAAGAACGATAAAGAAAACGTAAATTTTCGACGAAATGCGGACCCAAATGTTTTGGGCTTATCAAAAGACAATCCGATACGCCTCATGCAGAATGTACTAAATTTTAAAGATTCAGCAATTTCACTTTTAGCTTGTTCCATTGTTAGTTTGGATGCAAATGGACCTTTGTATACGTTTAATCGAATATAAATGGGCCAGAATGCTCATATTTTAGAAGGAATATAGTGTATAGCGTGAACGATTCAATTATTCATTATTTAAATTTAGTAGGTCGACAATATACTAAAGTTTTGGATTTAGTACTGAATTAAGGATAAATTTTATTATAGGTTATTGTTAATATAGTATAGAATTTCATATTGGAACTTATTTGAACTTGAAACTTTTAAAGACTTTGTTTTCAAACTCATGAAGGACAACTGATTTTTTAAGGAGGCGTGTTGAATTTATAATTAAACATTTAACGAAATAAGGTTTCTCCGTTTCTGACAGATACAAAAGGTATATAAATTGCTATAGGTAGGTATATTAGAAACGAAGTATAAATCCCCTTTGAAAAAAAAATATTTAGGTACTTTACTTCTTGTTAGGGAACTTGGATTCAAAAAATGTTGATCGAGTAACAAACTTAACAAATACTTACACAGGTGTACAACTTTGCTTCCGCCGTTTTTTTCCGAAATTTGAGGCTTTATTGTAAAAAACTGGTTATACATTTATGATTCAAAGTATTGTCCATCGGTGGCCACTACTTTCTTCTATCTTTCGGCAGCGTACGAATCCCGCGTTGAAAAAACTGGTCATCTTTTGAAGTGATCTACGAATCGATTCAATTTTTTACTTCTTCATAAGATCGGAAGTGCTGGTCAGCCAGGCCGTGTGCCATTGATCGAAACAAGTGATAGTGCGAGGGAGCAACGTCTGGAGAATACAGCGGGTGGGGTAGGACTTCCCATTTCAACGTTTCCAAGTATGTCTTGACCACTTTCGCATGGGGTCGAGCATTGTCGTACTGTAAAATCACTTTATCATGTCTCTCGTTGTATTGCGGCCGTTTGTCTTTCAATGCTCGGCTCAAACGCATTAATTGCGTTGCGATAACGATCGCCTGTGATTGTTTCAGTCGGTTTCTTCGACTTCAAAATCACCGTTCTTGAAGCATTGAAACCACTCTCGGCACATTCTTTCACTAATAGCGGCCTCATCATAGGTATTTTAGAGCATTCGATGAGCCTCAGCCGCAGATTTCTTCATATTAAAGCAGAAAATTAAAACCTCCCGCAAATGACGACAATTTGGCTCGTAAGCTGACATGTTTAATCGAGAATAACTTTATGATCCAGATACAAATCGACTAATATTTCGATGGCGTTATGTTTACAAATGCCTAAGCTTATTGTATGACATCTACGATCTATTTATTTCCACTACCACTTACCGCTACAGCCATCTATGCAAAACGGCGGAAGCAAAGTTGTACACCTTGTTCACTTTTGGAGATGTTACTTTATACTGCTATGCTATGATGTCTTCATTTGACGCATGCTGAATAATCTAGCAAGAACGATTTAAAAGTAAAATATACTCCTCATGAATCATGGGGAATTTTATTACTTACTAGCTGCTGCCCGCGACGTCGTCTGCGTGAACCCTATGACCCGTTTTTTTCAATTCTTCCCGGCAACTATTCGATTTTTCCTCGCCGTAAAAACCATCCTTGAACTTCAACGAACATTTTAAAAAAAGATTTGGCCGAATTGGTCCAGGCGTTGTTGAGTTATGCGCTTACCAACACATTTTGCGATTCATTTTTATATATAAGATTACCTAGTTTTTTACAATGTCATTACCTCGATTCTTATTCTACGTAAGTATTATTTTAATATTTTATAACAATAATTCAAACCAAAATTTCATGATTTAATTGTTTATTATAGTGCTTCAACAACACTAGAGTGAAATAAGTTAAACATGAATTGTTTTTCTACCCATTACCTACATCTACGTGATTTACTTGTTTTCATCTTTATCTTCTCTCCGTCTAATTTTTTTGGTACACAGTGTACAGGAGTGTGAAATAAGAGTACGATCTCACAAGAATCTAAAAATAAAATTAATATTAAAATTGTTTTCTACTACAAAACATTCTACAATGAAGTTGAAGTGAATCTTCATAAGTAAGAAAGTAATTCTCACATTAGTCCGTTCCTGACATTACACAAATAGAGATATGCCTATAAGCGACGTCACCAAATGGCTTGTCTGCTTGCGTTGCCATAAAAAATACTTACCGACGAATATGTAACCAAAGATATATTGGTGAACTTCATAGCGGTGAAAGCTAATGGTTTTTGAGCCCTGAAAATTGGATTCTAAATATAATGTTCGCTTCACAATAGGATACAAAAAAATATCTGGTAAAATAAATGGATTCCGTAATCATAAGTCTTCAATTTCGAGAGTTCTTGTGATCTAATTGAGGAAAGTACTAAACTATGAGATTGTAAAAATATAAAGAACTCATTTTTAATAAGTATATTTTATGCAATGTGAGCAGATATTTGTGCTATGTTATTTTTTCTTAATTTTTAATCAACAGATTCATTACCTGCGCATAAGCATCAGTAATAGTTTTCGACATTTTGGGTCTACATTGTACCATTCACTGTTGTAGGCAGCTGTAGCCAATTCAGCATTCTGAAAATATTGTCAAATATACAGAGGTTACCATTGAATGAATGGTAAGTCAATTAATCTTAAGATATAAACAATAAACCAAAAAGTGTTTTACCGCATGAAAAACATCATCAGCGTACCAACATAACATTGCCATTTCGACCAAAATAGATATTAAGAAGACTTTACTTCCTAAAATCAAAAACGGCTCCAAGAACTACAACAAAAAAATATAATAATATCAATATTTATAAGCTTTCGCTCCCCGGCTGGGTAAAGGGCCTGATTCAAAAGGCGGTCGTTCTTGACACGGTCCTCTCTCTTGAGCCCTGACCACTGATGGCTTAGGTCGTAGACCTCGTCTTCAGTGGCCCTCTGTTTTTTATATTGTATTTTTAAATTTTATTTTCTTGTAAATGTATTTTTAAAATAGAATGTAAAAAATAAGTGAATATACAGAAATACAATACTTATTTTTGTATATTCATTTATTCACTTATTTTTTACTCTATATTTTTAGCGGGGAGCGAAAGCTTCTCTAGATGTCGGTCGAAGCTTTTCGCTATTAGACCGTGCACAGATACAACGATCGGAACAATGATGGTCGATTCAACACGCCACATGTCGGTCACCTCGTGGGCCAGGTCCAAATATTTTAGGAGTTTTTCTTTTTCTGCCTTCACAAGGTTCTCGTCATGTGGAATGGTGACATCGATCAGCACCGCCCGATGCGCATCCCGATCTATTATCACTATGTCAGGCTTATTGGCAGCAATAGTCCTGTCAGTGATAATAGATCGGTCCCAGTAGAGCGTTACATGACCATTATCGAGAACCGGCTGAGGCCAATACTGGTAATAAGGTACGGCGGCTTCAACAAGGTCGTATTTCAGAGCAAGTTGCTGATGAATGATCTTAGCTACTTGGTTATGCCTGTGCAAGTACTCGCCGTTAGCAAGACGGGAACAACCAGAAACGATATGTCTAATAGACTCTCCCGGACGGTGACATGCCCGACAAATGTCGACCGTCCCATCCTTTAGAATATATTTACGGTAGTTGTTCGTCATGATAACTTCGTCCATAATTGCTAACACAAAACCTTCAGTCTCTCCGAAGAGGTTACTGTATCGTAGCCAAGCCACGGAGGCTAACTGATCTACATCGGGACCCGTAAGGGCCCGGTAGAATCGACCGTGTAGTTCCTTGCTCTTCCATACGTCCGTGCGATCCGCCACACTCATCACCTTCGGCGCTCGCCAATTCCCGTTCGCTAAGGATAGCGGAGTGAGTCCTTTGTCGACTGCTGCTACATCACGGTACATACCCACATTCACCTTTAGGAAATATTCCCGAAGATTGTATATCTCTCGGTTGTGCAGATCCTTGGCATTTAACATGCCACGACCCCCACACTTCCGAGGTATATACAGCCTCATAACAGATGAGCGTGGATGGTGCATCCTGTATGCCGTCAGCAGTCGCCGAATTTTTCTATCCAGGGCATCCAGTTCTGATTGCGTCCACTTTAGAATGCCAAAGGAGTACGTCAGTACAGGCATGACCCAACCATTGAAGGCTCGGATCTTGTTTCCGCCAGACAAGAGGCTTTTCAAAACCTTTATCAGGCGGCCGAAGAACCGATCCCTCACCGATTGTTTCATATCTGCATCGACGATACTCAAAGCTTCGAACATTCCAAGGTATTTGTAGGTTTCCGACTCAGACAGAGATCTAAGCACCTCACTCTGGCTAAGTTGCAAACTCTCCGAGTTTACAACTTTACCTCTCTGTATATCTATGACCGCACACTTATCTACTCCAAAATCCATTCCAATAGCTTTACTAAAATTGTCGGTTATTTTGAGTAAAGATATTAAGTCTGGTTTTTTATTAGCAAATAATTTGAGATCATCCATGTACAAGAGATGTGAAATGGGCTCACCCCCTCTCTTGAGTCGGTAGCCTAGCGTTGAATCTCCAAGTAATGCAACTTATTATTATTATTTATCCTTAGGGTTTACAAAGTAGAGATACCAACCACAATAACAAAAGCCACGCAGCAAATATTCACTGAACTTAGTAAGACGTTCATCAGATTAGGAAATGAAAACACATTTTCCAAGTCATTGCAATATCTACGAAATAAAATAATTATTAACAGTTATGTATTCAAGGATTTAATAGATATTCTTCTATTAGTAATTGAAGCAACAGATTTAATTAGCGATTACATTAATATGGCATCGCCGACCTAATAAGGCGTTGATGCAGTTTAATTATAGAAACCATTTCTTGGTAGTTTTCCTGTTCGCTTTGGTTTGTAGTCCCAAAAGATTGTAAGCGGTGTTGCAGTATTTTTAATAACATGCTGATGTGACTGGCCATTGCAGAGAATAACAGATCCGTGGCAACCATTACCAAGACGCAAGCTACACCTACGAGTTTAATAATATTAAAAGTAAAACATGCACACTTTTCAATACTAGCAAAGCAATGTTAGTCTCATAGACTCAAGAGTTTAACATTTAATCAAGAATTTTAACATGTAATTTCTGCAAACATTTTCAAAACGTTGATACCCCCACTACCTGACACTGGCAGAGTCCTTCGTCAAAGTTGAGACTAGCACCAAAAGAAAGAAAAAAAAAGCAATGTTAGTGTAATAGAGTACAAGTCAGTTTGTCGGTCAGAAAATAAAGAACAACCGAAAATTTTCATTGTATTTTGAAATTTTAGTGGCATATATTTAACTACTTACCTATGAAAACTTCGTAAGAATAAACAGCAATATGTACGTAGACAGAATATTTCCTATCAAAAGGGTACCAGCTCATCCAAATAAAGCCTATTTGACTCTCGCCCTCCATTGCCAACTGCCATAGACCAATTATTAAAGGAGTTAAGCAATACAGGCACACCGTATTGATAGACACAATAAAATACCCTGGAAGTTAAAAATTATAAAAATATTTTATTTAATTAATTTTATATTTGTTTTATAAATAAAACAATACTTACACTTATGTACAAAATTCAGATTGCTTAAGCTGTTAGTTTTAATAGCATTAGCTTCTTCATCAATGAGAGATACGGGCCATATTTCAGCTAACTCTACAATGAGTTGACCATAAACATCAATTTTAAGCCATAGAGATGAAATTTTAGCAAGACCTGAAAAATCAACATTAGGCTATCAATGTGGAATAGCCCAAGATATATTGAAATATTTTTATATTGCTTTGTATTTACAAATACTTTAAGAGTAACTCTAAAATGTTCTAATGTGGAAGTATTTTTATAGTTCGCCTACTCACTCAGAAAAGCGTATCCCAGTAGATGAAGTA
The DNA here is from genome assembly GCA_030269945.2 of Trilocha varians. Classification (NCBI taxonomy): domain Eukaryota; kingdom Metazoa; phylum Arthropoda; class Insecta; order Lepidoptera; family Bombycidae; genus Trilocha; species Trilocha varians. The sequence goes on along the minus strand of AP028267.1, from coordinate 5,742,052 downwards.
CTGGGATTATATCTTCAAACTGTGGTGAAGTAGAAAAAACAATAGTTAGATGTACAAAATCACCGAAAACGTGATAAATTATACAAGATAAAGATAACAGAAACGTTAACTTTCGAAGAAACAGAGACGAAAATGTTTTGGGTTTATCAAAAAACAATCCGACGCCCCTCATACAGAATGTAGTAAATTTTAAAGACTCATCAATTTCACTTTTAGCCTGATCCATTGTTAGTACGTATGCATATGGACCCTTCTATTCGTTTGATAGAATAAAAAACGGTCGAGTTCTTATTTAAATTCTTTCTAAATATGAAGGGTGGGAGATATGAATGTATTTTAAATTAATATCAGAACTAGAAAAGTTCTGTTAACTGCATTTATATGAGGGCAAATTACAGGTTAAAAAGTGTTGAATATAATTTCAAATTGAAATGATTTGTACTTGAAACTTTAAAACAAATTAAGCTTTCAATTTGAATGACGTTTGCATCAATTGCTATTTGAAAATAGGCGATATGAATTACCCATGTGTGAAAAGAAGTGGGGCCTTACCTCATGCCTGTCAATTTGAAAAGCTTCATTTAGATAAAGGAAAAGGCGAAGTGGATATGGTAATTATATATTTTTTCATTAGCAAAGGTTATAAACAATCATATCACATCATACATTGTATAATCTCTTTTGGAAAACATTTCTGATTTCAGTGATTAGGAATTCAATTGTAATAAGTAGAAATAAGAAATAGGCCTTAACAGTTTTCTCAATAGTTTGATTCATTTTACGTAACATGTATTAATTAATAATGTGCCTATTATGAAATTGTTTTAAGTCACGAATTCGAAACGATTTCAGATTATTCCCGCTAGAGATCGCGGTGTTTCGGCAAATTTAGCACGCGGCCCGCGATCCGTGGCGGGCTTTACAGTTCGCCACCGTTACGCGGCGATTAGGGCGTGTGCACACCTAAACTAGATCCACAGAACACTAACACAATTTAGAAGTCAAGTATGTACCTCACTTTTAGTTCTACTTTTAGAATACAATGACATATATTGTTATTACTGACTGCAATTTCACTCGCTTTTTTGTATTCTTTCCGATATGTCGTGTTAGTGCAAATTGTTCATGTGGATAGTCAATAAACTCGCTTTGTATGGAGCTTGACTTCTGAAATGTTGGTATTCTGTGTTATAACAGTCGTAGGCTCGTTATAGAACGTTATGTTGTTACGTTGATTGTCACGAGCGTGTGTAGACCATATTGACTGCTTTTTTTACATTTATATTTAAGAAGAAACTGCCTCAACCATTAATTGATATTTCCGTTAAATGGCACAAATAGGTACTATATTTAAATTTCTGAAGAATTCTTTTCCCATGCAAAATGATGCTTAAAAGATTTTCAGTAGCTCATAATACTGTAACAACCCATTACTGCCCACTGCTGAGCTCAGGTCTCCTCCGAAGAGGGGTTAGGCATAGTCCACCACGCTTGCCTAGTGCGGATTGGGGATCATTACATATCTTCAAAGGATTTTTAGAACCCTTTTCCGATATCCAGGTTTCCTCACTATGTTTCCCTTCACCATTTTAGCCAGTGGTGTTGTGAAAAATTTCACATAAATCTTTTTCATATTAAGATTAAGAGGTACAAGCCGGCCGGTTTTAAACCCGTGACCTCCCGTACGGAAGGCAAGCGCTTCAACCACTCGGCCACCACGACTATTACTCGGCCACCTCGACTATTAACTCATAATATTCAATTTTAATGTGGGCAATATAAATAATTATATTAAATATTTATGTTAAAATACGATCCATGTTTGCAAGTCACAACACAAGATGCAAGTTACAGTTCGTCATGGCTAAAATTAAGGAGACCTAAATCCAGCATCGAGTGGTCGTAATGATGATATTTTTTTTATTTATTGCCTTTACTGTAAACTGCAAGGTTGTTGTGCTATACTGGGTCGGCGTCAGTGTAGCAGTAATGATATGGGATCCCTCAAACCCGAGTAGGTTCCGTATTGTGAATATCGGTTGGTATCTACATTTATGCTACTACTGGGTCTACTTATGGAGACCTTAATATTAAAATAATAATAAAATTACTGACACAGTTCAGTGCTTAAATTTGAAGATATATCATAATATGTAAATAATGTAGAATAGAATTAATAATCGTTGTCAAAATATTTATAAAAAGAGGATAGTTTCTTAAACATAATTTACAACCGTCCAGTAAGATAAAATTTTATTGTGACCAAAAAATTTCATTGTAGTCTTTGAATTTATACAATACCGGTCATATTTTTGGCCACGATTTCTACGTCTGTATTCGATATTTGTTTATTCGTTTGAGCACGTTCCCATCTGCGTGTAAAAAGTGGCAATGCAAAACGAATATTTGTCGAACATTCTACGAAGTAAAAGTGCTTCGTTTTATCAAAGCTTCGACGAACGACCCAGATCTTATTGATGAGGCTGATCGTGCAAAACATCAAATAAAAGGTGCGAAGATAAAGTGAAACACAACTACTTGGACGTGTAATCCTAGTACACGCGACAGTGGAATGTGGACATCATTTGTTTATGTATTCATTATAATAAATGTAAGCGCGTGTGAACATTTTATTTATCGACATAAAATCTCAATTCTATTTTTATTTTATTAACTTTTATAATTATTCGATGTCTCAAAAGTTCTGGTCAACTAGATGACCGAAAAGTATATAAAGGTGTCGTATTTTTACAGGTTGAGAGCGTGCCATTGAACTTTGTTGTGTCCATTCAGTTTCAGTATCCACAACCCACTCATTTCTCGCCTCACTGTCCATATGAGATCATATAGTAATGGATTAAGTGACCGCAACATTAACACAATAACCCACATCGACTGCATTAAAAACATTCTGGAAACAGCTTTCAACAAACGAACCAAAAAAGTGATACCGTGTTAAATATAAATCACTGTATGTGGTATTTAAATTACGAAAACGTTCACTAATTTAACAACATAAATAACTTGCCATTCGCAAAGTTATATAGATATAATACTTAATCAAATTCATAAGTATTTTCAAAAGGAAATAGATTAGGCAGATAAAGAAGAAAAAAGGCAATCTAACTTTCGCCGTAGTGCACCCAGATCGGTAATAACCCAAATTGCGCTACAAAACGATAGTCTGCTAATCCATCTATCTCCATTGTCTAAAATGTAGGTGGACAGACTTCCATTTAAATCTATATTCGGTTAATTATTGTGCTCGTTCGTCGACTGGTAATTGTTTTCTTTAAGCTACGGAACTGACGCTCATTACAACATCAGAGGCAAGTTGTTATTTTCTGGTTGCAGCCATCGGCGTTGTACATCATTAGGACGACGTAATTGAATCTTACAGTAATAAAAACAGATCCAGTCGAGGAGTGTGTAGTGTAATTTGAGATTTTCATCGCGTAGTTAATGAGAACCAATGCGAAATAACATAAACTTTCACTGATGTACGGCGCTACAGATCTATTAGCTTTTTTGCTTTTGTTTTTGTAGAACCGCAGGAAGTTGGATTAGGATTTAAATATGTATCATAATTAATATTAATTTGTTTTAACGGAAAAGTTATTATGTTGTTCAATATGCTATCGTCAATCAATCCATTAGCGGATGTAAAAACGATGCAAATAAAAAAGATAAGTGATTAAAACACTTTCACTATGTAATCTTCCTTCTGATTGTTAAGAGCATAATTTTGAGAAGTTATTAATTTTGTATTCATTGACTTTGTTTAAGTATCTATAGTAGGTAGATATATCTGACGATGAACTCTCCATTACAGGAGTGAGAGTGTTGGTAGTAGTTTATTATAAATGTAGATCCAAAATCTGCGTTACAAAGGGGTTCAAAAATTGTAGCCTATATGTTATTCTCATGTATAAGCTATATTGTGGTAAAGATTCATTCAAATCCATTCAGTAGTTTTTACGTGAAAGAGTAACAAACATACATCCATACATACAAACTTTCGCCTTTATAATATTATTATGATGAATTAATTCATTAACCTTCATAAACCTATTATACTTAGGTAGTTTTCAAAGACATTCTTATCATTTTTATTTCTTGAATTAAATATTACAGATTAATTGTTCATAAATATCAAATACTTAAATTTACAAGTGGGCACTAGCTACATGTTCACGTACTTTTAAGTTTTAGAATTTTAGTTAAATAATAATATTGTGAATTTATTAGCAGGATTATTTTGTCTAACTTTAATATGCTTTGGAATATTATTGTTTAAGCTTTGATTATTAAGTTGTAAATACTGTAAGTGTTCAAGTTTGTACTATATTCGTATTTAAGTAAGATATGAATTATATAAAGATAATTCAGATACGAATATATGAATGTTTATGCTTTTGAAGATTCTGATAAGTCACTTCAGTCACTTGTTTTGAAGTACAATTCTGTTTCTTCTCACTTGCTGGTTTTTGTAGAAAAAGGACCAAATATTGAGAGAAGATTAGACTGACATATCGAGAATATGCTAAATGATTGTCTATTCTTAAACGTATTTTTTTAAATCTACTTTTATTATTTAAGTCCCGTGGGATAATCTTGAGGGGAAATGTTAATTCCACACATAAAGATATAACTAATAATTTGTTTTTTATCAGTTGTAAATTACGAAAGAAAAAAAACTTATTAAGTCGGACTGGAATGTGTAGGAAAGGGGTTCACAGGCCTTGCACTAGAAAATTACTGCGTTCGGCTTGGGGCACTTTATTGAAAATTCGATCTATCTCCCATCGAGAAGGGCGGATGGTGTAGGCTGATTATGTTGCTTGCGCCTGCGCAGTAAAGCCGAGGTTCGCTTATCGTGGTCATGTGCAGGAGTCCGTTATCCGGCGTCAGGTTACCGCCACGTCTATAAAAGACCGTGGCGTCTTCTTCACCATTTCATTCCGTTTGAGACGCTCGGCTGGTTGCGTGGTCTCATGTCACGCTCAGTGTCAGTGCCGAACGTTAGTGCCGGTTAGCGAGCATTCCCAACTTATTTACCATTAGTCCGTTCCTAGTGCTCGCTTTAGTTCCCGCGAATTAGTTACTAGTGACACTGAACATTATCTCGTGCAGTTGCAGACCTAAGGTGCTTGAACTTAGGTGAGTCTTCCTCTTTACTTTTGTTTTGAGGAAAATATAAAATAACTTTATCTTTATAATTGTCATCGTTTATTTTTGTCGTAATATTATTTTATAATGTATATTAGATGTATTTCGTTATTATATATTTTTTCTTATAAGACAAATTACTTATAAGAAAGTAGTATTTTATAACATTTAACTATACATAATATGAGTATATCTATTATTGTTAATAAAATCCAATTTAATCTTTAACTTCCTAATTAACTTTCCATATTAACATTATTTTGTTAAAAACACAAATGCTTGATTTTGTAAAAGTTTTTATTTGTAAAAACTTAAAGTAGTATTAGGTAATTTTTTTAAATTTGTTGTAGAACAGACAAAAAAAATACATTACGGTAAAAACGAATCTGTTTTTATTTTTTTACTGCATTTTGCTTTCATTATATTTCGAGAAGTTTTAAATTCATAGAACTTAATTAAAAATAAATAAGTCTAAAAAATATTTTCATCTCATAAAAGGTAGACTTTATTTTCAAAGAACAAGGCAACCAATACAAACCAATTACAACAACATTCAATTATAGATAATTCTTATCACAGTTTAGTAAAACTGATCAAGTCTCTTTTTAACTGCACTCTTCCACTTATCAAAACCTTAAAAAAAACCCATTCTTTATGTTCTAATATCATAATATACCATCAGAGACAGTCATTATCTACTATAAAAAGGCCCGTAAACCTCAGTTAAAATACAATTCAAATCTCTCTTAAAAAATAGTCTATACCTAGACCTAAACTATAAGTGGATACTTAATAACTACATCGTTACTAGAATGCTGTCTAGGTTTTATTTGCTCGATGCCTGCACATCTCAAGGCACACTAAACTATCGGAATGAAGATTATCAAATGATTACCGTCATTACCAGGAATAGATGAAACTCTTTATATCTAGTCGGCGCAGCTGCGTTGAAGATGCAGCTCATTTCTAGTAATCTATTATTGATATTATGCTTTTATTCGGATTCAGAAAATATAATTTTGACATCAACAAGAATGAGCATCTCATCAATGTTGAAAATAAAGTATTTCATTTCATTTCATTTCAGAGTTTTAAATGCCTAGATTAGCTTAACGAGATGATGGCTTATACGATGGTTTGCTTAATATATCTACTCGGAATGATTGTCAAAAAACTTCGGATCTGTTCAATGAGATTAGACGGAATATTATTGCAATCTTCTGCTAACGTCTTATATTAAATTGGTACATATTTGCATTTTATAAATTGAGTATCAGTTCATGTCTGATGAAAGAATTATTATGAAAGCCTTTTAATCATCTATAAAAAAAAGAATCAAAATAATATTATAGACAGAAAATATATTTTGCAAATAATGTCAAATAATGGAAGAACACAATACCTACTAGTAGTAGTAAAAATATCTACTGATTCTGGTACTATTGATGTAAACATATAGTCAAAGATATCATCAGTAGGTATCTTACTATCACATACCAACACGGTCAAACTAAATTATTATATTAGTAAGTCATTGTGGAACAAATTGAATTTAAATTTAATTTTCTTCTCGGAAGGGTATCGCTGCAGTTACAAAATAAACTTCGAAGTGATATGCAATTAAAATTCTAATTCGATTGGATGATTTGAAAATTCTGAAATTGGAACTGTATACTAATTGTTGAAACCGATATAAAACTTTCTAGCATACATTTAGTTCAATGCAAATAACAATATTAAGTATTGAAAGGCTTTGAAATCGTTTTTTTTTCACATTTTGTAGAGTTATGAACTTTGATGTGAAATATTGTTTTTCGATGGAATACTTTTATTCTTATATTCTGATAGGTAGTAACCTACTTTAAAATATTAATAAAAACTTGCAACATTGACTAAACGAAATTGATTTGATCTGAAGGTTGACTGAAAAATATTATTTAATAGCCCATATTTTAAAAGTTTTTTGGAGCTATTTTTAATGAAAACGCTAACAAACGAGGAACCGTTGTTACATAAATTAAGCAACTCAAATTTTTACTATTTTACATAATACCTTCACATAAACATAGCCTAGCCCAAGTTCATTATAAATACATCAACGATTTAGAAACGCATGAGCATACAAACATTCATTTTTATAAAAAGTTAATTTATCTTCATCCGCAGCAATCACATATTAGATAAACAGTTCGAAAACAAACAATCAGTAGTGAGTTGAGAGTGATTGATGCGTCATAAATCAAAAGCCCGGTCGCCTCGAGATGAGCCTCGAGACATACGCGATGTTCACTTGTTAATGATCAACTCATATATTTTAACCACATTCTAATTTAAAAAAATATCTTTGTTGTCTGAAATAGTCTAAACTTCAATTTTTATTAAGTTTAGAGACATATTAAATTGTTTAATGTTTATGTAGACCTAGTTTTCTCTTTAAAAAAACAAAATAAATATTGCTATTGTTTAAGGTGGAGAGATATGTGATACGTTTAACAGATATCTAGTGTAACCTATTCCGCCAACAGTTTAAAAAGTACGTATAAATATTATCACTTACTTACATTATATTAAAGAGCTTAATATAAATAATATAATAATATTTTATAGAGTAATTAGAAGGAATACAAATATTTATTGAATAGCGTGCTAAAATTAGTTTCCCATTGGAATGTTGATTCTAAGGGATGTGAAACGAGTAGGTTGTATACTCCGAGATGTTTCTTTTTTATTACATTTTTAACAACATTGCAGCTTTAACGATTACTTTTATGCTGTGAAATAACAACATAAATTTGTTTCGAGACATTACTTTACATTTGCTCATCGAAAATAAAAACATTATTTTTTACTTAGTATATTGACGCACTTGAGCTTTCGATTAACATTAAAATAGAGATAATATCGTTTAATAACTTAAACTTAATTAACTTCGAATAAATATATATAACCTTAGTACAATGTACTAAAAATTCCACAGTACTTATATGGCGCTATCTCAAAAAAGTCATCCACGAAAAACCGGTAGTCGTAATTTAATAAATTGACACATTAACAACGTAATAAATTCGCACGTACCTACAATAAATCAAATCAAGATAATTTATTACCTAATTATAATAAACAAACATCGATATCGGTCATAGTAAACAAATACATAGTGCAAAAACATAAAGCGATCGTCGACCCGAAGTATTGGACGCCGTGCTGTAAGCCGTAAAAAACTTATGATGACCACCATGTGTGGGCATAACCAGTTGGCGAGTTTTTTGCGATCAAGTGCAAGTGGCCTTGACCGGCCCGCCCAATTCATCGGTGGCCTACTTATAAGTCGTATGTGTATTAATATCGAATACGAACTTCCTTGCATAGATTTTGGTAAATGACTCTCGAATTTTTAAAAGGATAATGTATGATATATTTTTGTGGGATCAACATCTTTAGTCTGCGTACGATTTTGTATGGCATTTGATGTTAGTGTAGGTATGTAAAAAGAGGAAATATTTTGTAAAACTCTTTAGCTTTAATGATGTAACAAAGTTACGCCATATTTTTTAAATTTTACCGATCAATTGATTAACTAATTTTCACAATAAAATTTCAGTTCGTATCTTAGTAACAATAGCTCAAAAAGATATAGTAAGAGTTTTTATCGTAGAGAAACCAAGTATAGACAGGCATTATCTTCGACATACAAATAAGTGTCCATTCATAATCCTTTGTGTTGTTGAATGCAACATTTGTGATGTATATTCGTAATATAATTGCGTCGGCATGCACAGTGCAGGAACGCGTCGTCAGTACTTTCCCCCGACCCAGTGCCCTCGACTCACTCGACCCACAATCGCACAATTCCGTAATGTCTCACATTTTATTTGAAATTTGCTGAGGCTCATTACACGTACAGATTTACAGTTACATCTAATCACTTGTATGACCATCATAACATGCTGCTTGTTGAATGACCTCGCCTACGTGACATGCAAAAAGTGCACAATGACGCCCCGGTCGTACAAGAAACATTAACATTGTTATTGAACTTGAATCCGTTTGAACTTCCTGTGAAACCGTAATGTTTTTATTTGTTAGTGAATTGATCAAATTACCTCAGCCGTTTTTTGCTTGTGTCCGAAATAATGAAAAGAAAGTACATTCAACTAGTCTCATTGGAACTCGGAGACTAAAAGATTGAAATACTGTACATTTTTTTTGTAGAATATTTAATGGTTTTTCTTATTCAACTCATTTTTTTTGGTTCCATTTCTAGATTTCTCTTTTTATACTCATTAAGTTTACTTTTGATGCTCTCAAAATTGGTAAAGAAATTTAAATTATTGAAAAGATATTAAAAATAATGATTATATTATATGATACATAGTTAATAAGTACCTATTATCTGATCCGCGCAACTTAAACGTAGTTTCCTTACGTTAAATAATTTTCAAAATTAATTCCGTAGGTCTGAAGATTACCTACAACGTAGGCACCTGAATGAGCGCACCTGTTGAAATGAATCGATTAAAACAACCTCGTATCCTGCAAAACGTATTAAGCTCTAATTGCGTGTCTAAAATAGAAGCTAAACTTTATTGTTCCCTAATGTCTTTATGGCCGATTGCTACCTTCGAAATTGCATTATTCAGTTTCATTATAGCGTATAATGTTGGTCGTATCGAAATAGATTATAAATAAGATGGACGTGATAGAAACGGAGGAGGGCCGACACGACACCTCACGTGCGACTTGCGAGGCGCATCCCAGCCAAATGTGCTCTAATACCCGTGTAATTCAATCGTATGAAAAATAAAATGGTTTCTTTTGCGGCAAATAAATTGACGGCGGTGATTGCGTCCAGTAGGATAACGCGACCTCATGTATTACCGTAATTCACGAAATTGGTTTCGTCTTTTAGCAGCATAAATCCGGACTGTAATTGTGTTTTGCCATAATTTACTCGATTGTAAGATGTGCTCATAACCGCACTGGATTATAGAGGTTGAAAGTAATATTAGAAAGAAAGAAATGGTTTTCTTTTCAAATTAAATTCTGCAATAATTTTGACTGGAGAATTACAGTGTTTTTTAAACTTGTTATATTGCAAAGTAACAGTTGTCGTAACTTGATGTTTGCTGATAAATTAAAGAATGTTTTAGACTAGTTTCATGCGCATCTCAAGTGCCATTCTCTACATTATTATCTTAAATTAATTACCAACACATCTTGTATTTTTATCACGTAAACTATGCGTGTGAAAATTTGAATCGTTTGATCTAACATTAGCGTTGCCTGATAAATGTTTATATTAAGCATTGAAAAACACGATTATAGAACTTGAAACGCGAGATGCCCTGATAAAGGCCGATTAACCCGAACCTCGAGTCCAGCGTGCATTTATTTCTGTGACTGATATAATCGTTTACAGAGGCGTTAAGAACATTATCGTAGTCATCTTATTTTAACAGCTAGCTTAGTAACAGTTTTTTTTTTTTTTTTTTTTTTTGGACGGGAGGAAATCGCCGGACTTCCACTCGCCCCGCGAGTGGGGTATGTGGGTGTCGAACCGCACCAAAACCTCCCGCCTCTCACGCTCGACATCCGATGTGGTAGGGGTGACAGGACGCGTTCGCGATTGTCGCTTACGTATCGCCCCGTCACCCCCGGACGTCGAACCGGCAGCCGTCGGTGAGAACGACCACCGGCTCACTCGGTGGACGGGCCAATTAAGGCCCGCCAAGATGGGGCCGTGTGATGTAGGGTCTCCCTCGGCCCGGGCCGGCCCAGGGCCAGCCCGGGTCGGGGAGCACGGCTTGCCATCCCCCGTACAGATGGCACGGAGGGTGCGCGCTGAAGCCTAGCGCGGCACCCCTCGGGTCCGATGTTGGTGGACCCGGTAGTCTTAGGGGGCCAGGTCCCGGGACAACTCCCGAGGTCGGCCCCCCGCTCGACGTCGGCGGCGACGGGGTTGGTCGGGGAGGGAAGAGCTCTCCCTCTCCCGCCCCGCCGCCTCCTTCTGCGAGATGGTGGACTCGCAGAAGTCGAGCATAGCTTTCCAGGACTCGTCGTCGTCGAGCATCGATGCCACGACGCCCGGCAACGACAAGTCCTGCCCTACTTGTGCGACCAGGACACGGCGCTGCTCCTCCCATGCGGGGCAGACAGCGAGCGTATGCTCTGCCGTGTCCAGGTCGCTTGTGCAATGATGGCACCTCGTCGTCGGCTCGACCTGTATCCGGTGCAGGTACTTCCCGAAGCAACCATGCCCGGTCAGCACCTGCACCAGACGAAAGGTGAGACGTCCCTCGCCACGACTCACCCAGTCCTCCAGGACAGGGCGAATCGCCTCGACGGTCCTTAGACCCCAGCTGGGGTTGGCCAAGCGTCTTGACCACGCCTCCAGCACGGACCGTCGAGATTGGGCCTTCCGGTCCCGTACCGCGGCTCTGATGGGACGCACCACACCCAGGGCACGGAGGTCGCAGCGCCAACGATAGTCGTCGGCGAGCGCCTCCGCCTCCAGGTCCCAAGGTGGCGTCCCAGCCAGCACGCACGCCGCCTCAAAGGAGACGGTGCGGTATCCGCGGATGACCCTGATAGCTACGACGCGCTGCGGCCGGTACAGGCGCCGGACAACGGTTGTTGTCCGGTTTCCTGGTCCGGCCCAAACGGGCGCGCCGTACAGGGCCATCGAACGCACCACCCCCGCGTAGAGGCGGCGCACGGCACGGTTTGGTCCCCCGAGATTCGGAAGCAGCCGGCTCAGAGCGCCGGCCGTCCTCATCAGTTGGGGGACGAGCTCCATAAAGTGGGCCCGGAAGGTCCAACGGCTGTCCAGTATGAGGCCGAGGTACTTCAATCGCACCCCGACCTCTATTGGGACGCCTCCAACCACGATTTGGGCCCCTGCAGGTGGCGTCACCCCAGCCCTGTGGAACCACAGGGCCTGGGATTTATTGAGCGCCACCGCGAGGCCCAATCTCCTAATACGACCGACGACGAGGGCCACCCCCGCTGTGGCGAGATGGGTAGCCTCTCTGAAGTCTTGACCCCGGGCCATGACGAGCGTGTCGTCAGCGTAACAAATCACGCTCAGGCCCGGGGTCAGGGCGCCTCTCAGCACCCAGTCGTACCCGACATTCCAAAGGAGAGGTCCGAGGACCGACCCCTGAGGAACCCCGCATACGACCGGAAACCGGTAAACGGTCCCATCGTGCCCGGTGCATACTACCGACCTGGCCTCCAAGTAGGAGCCGACCAGCCGGCGGAGGTAGGGGGGAACTCCATGTCTCTCGAGTGCCCCCCTATCACGGACCAGGGCAGGGTGTTGAATGCATTGGCGATGTCAAGCGACACCGCCAAGGCCACCCCGCCCTGTGATACGGCTTCATTTGAGAGGGCCCGCACGCGAAGGATCGCGTCCACGGTTGAGCGGCCCTCTCTGAAGCCGTACTGCTCCGCCGACAGGTCGGGTCCCACCCCGACCAGGTGCTGGACGATGCGGGCAGCCAGAATGCGTTCCAGCAATTTGCCCACCTCGTCCAGCAGCACGATAGGACGGTAACCGGCGGCTGTATCCGCCGGGCGCCCCTCCTTCCTGAGAAGGACGAGTCTACCCTCTCGCCACAGCGAGGGAAACCGTCCCGACTCGAGGCAAGAATCGTAAAGCCTCAAGAGTCGGTCCCCTAGGGCATTGAGGGCCAAGGCCAGGACCCGGCCATGGATGCCATCCGGGCCGGGTGCCGTGTCTTTAGCACTCATCCTGACTACGGCCACACGAAGCTCCTCCCCGGTGATGTGGGGAACCTCAGCAGGGGCCTCGCCGCCGGTATCCTCCGGCGGCTCACCCATAGCAGGGGGGATAAATCCCTCCTGCTCCTGCGGGAACAATGTCGTGACAATGTCCCGCAGCTGCTGAGGCGGTAGACGCTCGGTTATGGGGGGCGCCCATGGGCGCACCTTGCCGCGCACCATCTTGTATGGGCGCCCCCAAGGGTCGTCATCGAGCGTCTCCAAAAGGCGCTCCGTGTGCTGCTCCTTGGCCATCTTGATGGCCAGCCGCATGGCTCCCCTCGCCTCCTTGTACAAGCCATGCAGCCGGGCCTCCTCCTCCGCGAATGCAACGGGGTCGTTGCTACGCGGAAGGCGGCGACGGCGGTGCCGAGCGCACTGGCGCCTCGCCCGGACGCATACAGTTCTCAACTGCGCTATCTCGGGCGACCACCAGTACGTCGACCTCGTGGGAGACCAAGGGCCGACCCGGGGCATCGAAGCGTCGCTAATGCGACGCATCGCGTCCCGGAGCCAGAGCGCCTCGGCCTCCACGTCTACTGGGTGTGGACGCATGGGCGTCCACGCCGCCACCGTAGAGGCTTCCATCAAGAGCTCCTTGTTCAGGAGCTTCAATGCCCACCTGGGGAATGACCGGGTCGTACTCCCGCGGGCGTCCGCAGCCGGCGTGGGGACGGAAAGATCAAACCGAATATAACGGTGATCTGATAACGTTTCCGCCCCCACCAACACTCTCCAGCCGCGGATGCGATCCGCGATGGCAGGGCTCGCGAACGTAACGTCCACGATGGACTCGCCCTGCCATCGCACGCAAGTCGCGACCGAACCCCTGTTGAGTAAACAGAGGCCAGTCGCGACCGCCCACTCCTCCAGCAGCCTACCGCGAATTGTAGAGCGGGGGGAGCCCCAAGCGACGGATTTCGCATTGAGGTCCCCCGCGAGTATCACTGGACGGGGGGCGAGGCGGTGAGTAATCGCCTCGAGCCCGTCCAGGAACTGCTCAAACTCGACGGTAGGCCGGCTCGGAGAGAAGTACGCCCCGATCACGACGGTATCCAACACCGAAACCGCGACGAACCCAGAACCCTTGGCCACCATTACCAAGGGCGGGATCGCCGCGGCCCTCCTGATATGTATGGCCGCCAAGCCGCAATCGTCCCCGAACCAACAATCGTCGGCTGGGGGAACGAAGTACGGCTCGGCGACCACGGCAACGTCAATTGACCACTCCGCCATGCTCTGGAGCAACATGTCCTGAGCCCTGGCGGAGTGGTTCAAGTTACCTTGGAGGAGGCGAAGGGTGTGGTCCATTAAGATCGAACCACCTCCATCGCCTCCTCCCTTCCTCCATCGCCCCCGCTATCGGGCGTCTGAGACGCCACAGCGGGGGCCGAAACGCCGGCCGGTACTCCTCCGGCCGACTTCTTCTTCAGGCGCCGCTTCTGCTTGCGGCGCCTGTTGCGCTCCGTGTTGGAGCCGGACGGGGAGCAAGCCTTGCCCCCCGCCCGGTGATCAGCCTTGCGCCCGGCCGCCGCGCACAAAGCGCAGTGCGGTGCGGCCGAGCACATGGCCGCCTTGTGTCCCGGTTGACCGCAGCGGAAGCAGAGTTCCCTGCGGTCAACCGTACTCGTGCACCTGGCGATGCTGTGTCCGGTGCCGAAGCACCGGAGGCACCGCCAGGCGCGCGACTCTAGCAGGCGCACGTGGGCCGCTATCCAGCCCACGCGCAACCTGCCAGGGTGTCCAGCCGGTCGTCCCGGCGGGGGAGTGGCCAGGGAGGTGGCCGCCTCAACAGGGCATCGCGCCCACGCCGATCTGGCCCCGGAGTAGCCGGGACGAAGCTCGCCCACGACTACGTTCTCCGGGGCACATTTGCCCTGGGCAGCGATTGCTGCTGCCACCTCCTCCTTGGTGGCGCAGTCGTCCAGACCGGTGATTCTGACTTCCGCCATCTTCACCGGCCTGTGGACTCGCACCACCTCCTCCGGCCAGACCGCCCGGAGACCCGCCATCAGGAGGTCCGCGATGCCGGAACTATCGGCACCGGGACACTCCAGCAGACGAGCCCCGTTGGCGGTCGTCCGGAAGCGGAGGCCCTCCCCCGCTCCTATCTCGCCCAAGTCGATGGCCGCGCGCGCCTGGGCCATGACGTTAGGGTACGTCATGCCCTTTTCCTCGCCGGCTGGCAGCAGTGTTACCACTACTGCCGCCGACTTCGGCGCGCGCGGGCCCTTCTTCTTGGGCTTCTTCTTCTTTTTGGCGGCCGGTGCTCGACCCTCCCGGGGAGCAGCCACGGCCGCCGTGGTCGTAGTCCGGTTGGTGGGGGTGGCGGGCGCTCTACCCCTCTGGGGAGCTTCCGCCACCGCCCGCGTCGCAGTCCGGTTGGTGGGGGTGGCAGGCGCTGGACCCCTCTGGGGAGCTTCTGCCACCGCCCGCGTCTTCACCTGTGGGGGGGCTGCAGGCCCTCCAGGTGGTGAGGCCTCCGCCGCCACCGGAGGGGCCGCAACCCTGGCCCTTTTATTGCCCCGCCGCACCACCTCCGTCCAAGCGTCGTCCATATTGGACGGCGCTGGCGGCAGTGGACGGGGCTTCGGTGCTGGGGCAACCGCCGCGCCAGCACCGCGTCCTCTCTTTGGGGTTGGGGTCGGCCCCGCGGGGGGCCGACGAGCCGACCGCCGAGTGGTGGGGCCAGGCGGGGTGGTGGAGGGTGGCGCCGCGTCAGCAGCCGCAGTTGCAGCTGCAGCCGACGCAGCACCACGCAGGGCAGTGACTTCCGCCCTGAGTTCGGCAATCTCCTTGCCGAACTCCTCCATCAGCTCCCGCCTGATGCGCCCCTCCAACTCCGTCGCCTCCCTTATCTCCGCCCTCGAGCGGGGCGAAGGGTGGCGCCTGGGCCCTGTCGCCTCCTCGGGAGAGGGCAAGGCTGGCTGCTTGTCATTCGTTGGAGCAGTTGGGGACCGATGCGCTGCCGCATCCCCCGGGCTAGGGCCTGGTGTGGGCGTGCGCCGCTCCCTACGGAACGAGCGCGATGGCCCCTTCCGCTCCAACGCCGCCAGCCTCACTTTGAGGGCGGCGATCTCCTCCGATTGCCGAGCGTTCTCTTTACGAGACCGCTCGGCCTCCGCCTCCAGCGCCGATGCTCGGCTGATGGCTGCCGAGAACACCGGCACCAGTTTGCGGGCATCGGAGGCGATCGCTCGCAACCTCTGCCCTTCCTCCCTGGCCCCTTTCCCCGAGGCCCGGCTGGACGCATAAAGCGCCCTGCGCCCCAGGCTCTCGAGGACGGCCGTATGCTCGTCGAGCTCCTTCCGAGCCGGCCGAGGCAAGGAGTCTTGGCCGGGCCCGGCGCCGCCACTCTTGGCGGCCAGCCTCCCTGAGCGTCTCGTCCTCTGCGACCCCTCACCGCGAGAGGACGAGTCGCCGCCCGAGGTCTTCCGCGTGTAGGACTTCCTCTTGCGGAGGATCCTTTCCGCGTTAAATTGCTCTCCAGAGCCGGCATCACTCGATGACGGCTCTGGTCCCGCATCCTCCTCCGAGCCCATCTCGTCCGCCCAAGAGAACGGGACGATTTGGGCCCGGGCATCGGTGTCATTTCCACTGCCACTCGCAGGCCCGGCTACCTGCGAGTGCCTTCCAGTGTCTACTTCCATCGTAGGGGCCTGGTTGCCTACCCCTACGTGGGCATCGGTGGGCGTCTTCACACCCGCGGGCCCGGATACCCGCGGGCGCCGGGTGCCTGGGGCCGGACCGTCCGGCAAGGCATCCTCGCTATTTGTACTTTTCATATTACGTTTTTTAACTTGGGGATTACTCGCACCGCTTTCCCAAGGCGGTGCGGTCGCACTTTCTGGGGAGGATTTAGTCCCCCAAGGCTCGCGATCGCCTGGGTGCAGGTTACCCGCCGCCTGCGGTTCGGCGTCCTCCTCCGGTGGCCCACCAGCCACCCTCCTCGTCCCCGAGGGCACCGCTTGCTTAACAAGCGGTGTGGGGAGAGGAGCTCCGTGTGGTCCTCTTAGTCGCGGCACCCCCTTGTCAGTTAAACACCTTGCGGTGTGCGAGGGTGCACGCTCCAGCCCACCGCCACGACAAGGCGGGACCACCGGGTGGGAGCTTAGTAACAGTTAGAAATTTTTCACATTCCTTTCCATTTGTAAACGGCACGAGAGCTGTCCAACGTGGGTGTGCCGCAACAACAAAGGTTGACATCCATTTTGTACAATTTTGGATGTTTAAGAAAAGTTCGAACGTGTGTCTTGTTAAAGTACCCAATGGACAACTTGAATTTTCTTTAAAATAGTAATTGTTTTAGTTTTCTTCATTTTTTAGAAATTATACAACTTATGGTTTGGTAGTGCACGGTAAAAGCATTTTTTTCTTTTTCAGTAATTTGAATTATCCAATAATTAAAGTTTATCATCGCAAAGTAAAGCAGTGATAAATAACTTAATTGACGAGCTAACCTAAGATTGTAAAAGTGCATTAAAAATATTGACCATCGTAGAAGTTGTAAAATATCATACAAAAATTCGAGTTTTACGTAGATGCCAACCAAGTTCGATCGAGTATAGCACAAGCCTCGTGACAAACTAAGGAATATAACGGTTTTCTTTTAAAAGAGCAGTACGAACGTTACTTTCACTGACAGCTCGGATCACGTAGCTTTAGTGCCAGAAACATTGTTGCATTATGAGGAGTAATGGATTCGGCATGCAGTGTCCCCGGCCAAGCGCGTGCGAGGTCTGATGCCGTCCCCGCTGTGACCTACTCGCGTGATAAATGAGTGAGAAAGTGCATAAGATGAAACCCCAGCTCCACTTCGTTTAGTATACATTGTAAACTTTGCATACCAATAGTGAAAGTGACTAAATTTTCGCTATTTACCATGTTTTGCTTTTACTGATGCTAAGTACGATGGAACAAGGCGATCATAAGATAGCATTTACTGTACCAAATATCGGGCCAAATTTGTATACCAAGTTGTGGTGGCTAAAGTTACATCTAAGTCAGAGTAAACACTGCTAAGTTCTTGACCGTGGTCTACTGTTGTCAAGTACTGTCTACTGCAGAACTTTAAGACTTGTTATAATTTGATTTGATCCTATTTAACATGAACTGAGTTCAAACTATCAACCAATAATACCAAGATCATGAATAAAATAACACAACGTGGATCCAATATAATATATTTTATACAAAGCTTTCTAAGCAGTTTCTAATGACGATGATCAGATGTCTATTGAGTCAACTAGGATGTCATTGCAGGCTTGTTTTCATGAGTTTCTCCTTAACTGGAGTAGTGTGACGCTCACACGGCGGTAGACGAGAGTCATTGGCGCGTGGCGCTTGGGAATCGTGCCGAGTTTGCCCTCGCACACTTAACACAACGGTATATTTAAGAACCATATTACAAGTGGATAAGGTTCAATATCGCTATCGCTTAAAATGACTAGTGTTGAAGCGTAACCATCAGTAGCATGATTGATCAAGACATGTTCGCTACCGGGAACGGGCGGG
This sequence comes from Trilocha varians, assembly GCA_030269945.2. NCBI lineage: Eukaryota > Metazoa > Arthropoda > Insecta > Lepidoptera > Bombycidae > Trilocha > Trilocha varians. The sequence goes on along the minus strand of AP028267.1, from coordinate 5,723,587 downwards.
ATTTGGTTGGTTTTTAAACTTACACGGCAGTCACAAAAAATATGGTATATAATTTTCTATCAAGCTTTTTAAATAGGTTTCTTCTTGTATAAACTACAGATTTAGATTATTATAGAACTAGTAATAATTATAAAATATTCCCGAGTGGAACAGTTAAGATTCACAATAATTTAACTAATTTAGATCGTTAGTTGAGACCACCCACAGAGTTATCTAAATGTTCCAAGAAAGCTAATTCGTGTTCCCATTAATTTTACGGGAGAATTTATTTTTGCGTTTCTGCGGCTATAAAACAAAAATAACTTTCAGCTAAGAGCTATCACGTACAAGAAGTATTTAAATTAAAATATAAAACTAGACGAACTATTACACCTAATAAGTAACGTAATTTAGTATGAATTAGGTAGAAAAACCTTGAAATAATTGAATATGCATCTAAATATTTCTCAACATCTATCATAATATATATGATTATCTTATCTATCTACATTCTAAATCTTTTTCATATTAAGATTTAGAGGAACAAGCCGGCCGGTTTTGAACCCGCGACCTCCCGTACGGAAGGCAAGCGCTTCAACCACTCGGCCACCACGACTATTTACAAAGCATCTTGATTATTTTATTTCTGAATTGACCTATCAATACTACAGATACAGCGAGGCTTCTACGCTCAGTTACCGTGATATAATTGAATACTGCATCAGTAAGTAAAACGATATAATGCCAGAGCTTATTAATCGGTCTAGTAGTCTCAATCGTTTTGATGCGGCCTGTCAGATTGTAACGTAACAATTTGTTCTGTAAACAGGTATTGTGTAACTGATTACAATCGAGAATCCGTTTGGGATGTAAATGAAGTGAATCGTTAATAAGCGATAAATGAAAATTGGATATCAATTTCGTATAATGTTTTGATGAATAATCGATTTTATTGGTCGTGTGATTTAATGAAAGAGGTTGTAGACGAAACAGTTAATTTGAAATTGTAATTTATTTTTTAAATAAATGTCACCTTGAATTGGAATGGTTAAGATGTATCTGTCCCTATTCCACTAAAATTTACTGATTTGACAATTTCATCAGCAAACCATTTTAACGGAATAAATCATTTTAAAGAATCGTTTGTCAATCACATTGTGTTTTTTTTTTAGTTGGAGGAAATCACCGGATCCCCCCGGTATGTGGGAGTTGAACCGCACTAAAACCTCCAACTCTCACTCAGCGTCCGAACCCCGGCTGAGGCCAGAACCCAGCACGGGGTTATGAGGGACGGCGCGACGCGTTACGCCCACGGCTCTCTTTCCCGTCGCGCCGCTCCCGTTATAATAACCTAAAAATATTAACACTTCAGGAAAAAATAAAACATTACAAAAAATAAGAGTTTTTATGAGAAAATACTTCAGAATATATCCCACGCAACCTTAATGAAAATAACGTCGCTTGCAGGTGGTACGTGACATCTTCCATCTAATAAATAAGTCTGTATGTTGTGTATAAATCGCGAGTTGTTCCCGCGGTACATAGCCCATAGATACGTATCGTCGTTCCTTGTCTTGGCGTGCGGTCTGATTCGATACTTGCCTTATTTATTACATAATAATTGCGGAGACTTCGTGAGCTCCGGTCGCCGACCCGCTCAATCATTCCAGGGTTTGCGATTAACCGTTTAGACAAATACGTGGTATTGTTGGACAATTTATCTGGTCATTGACGATGGCAATTGTTAATTAAATATTTCAGTCAATAGGTATTCTATGTAGTAACAAAACACATCTTTTGTTACCCATGATTCGTTTCTCATTAAACATTTGTTTGACAGAGAGAGCAGAATAAGAAAACTTAACTATAAAAGTGAATTATACATTCATTTTTAAATTACAAAACACACAATTGCTTCAATGTAGTGTGTAATCGTTAATCGAAAAAAAAACTTTATATTTAATAATATTATAAAATGCACAAAGTACTGTACTGTACTGTACCAACCCATTACTGCCCACTGTTGGGTTTAGGTCTCCTCAGAAGAGGGATTAGGCATAGTCCACCACGCTTGCCCAGTGCGGATTGGGGACTTCACATATCTTCAAAGGATTTTTAGAATCCTTTTTCGACATGCAGGTTTCCTCACGATGTTTTCCTTCACCGTTTTTAGCCAGTGGTGTTGTGAAAAATTGCATAAATCGCATAAATCTTTTTCACATTTAGATTTTGGACCCGCGACCTCCCTTATGGAAGGAAGCGCCTCGACCACTCGGCCACCACGACTTTACAACACAAAGTACATATTGACGTGAATAAATATTAATTTTACGTAACACCATCAGTTTTTAAATACAATGGTGGTAACAGATCGGTGTGGTTCCATTATGCACGCTGTCAACGATCGGCCCCGAACTTACGCGTCGACTGCATGAAAACAATTGAAACACGGCCATTACCCTTTTCCCTGAAGTCACGTGAAATTATCACGTCATGCCCTTCCGTGGGAATCACAGTATTTTGACTGCTATTTCCTTAAATGTGTAAGCATAAATTGGTAACACACTTTAAAACCCATTCGTTTGAAAGGAAGGGTAGAGGAGTAGTAGTCAGTTTTGCGAATCATAAATGTCACAAATAACAAAATTTACACAATTTTATATAAACAAGTATCTTATTTGAACGAAGTTCTAACGAAGACGGAAATTCTTATGAAAAAGTTATCACACTTTTTTGTTTTAGATGATTATCGCTAGATGCCGATGTGATTAAAATCTTTTAAAACAATTCCTTATTTTGTTTTATATGATTAATGCTAGATAGAAATAGAGAGACAGACGTTTTAAACTAAATAATTATTATAACTTAAAAAAATATTTTTTTATAACAATTCCCTCACTAATTAATCGAAAGGAACTTCGTTCCATCCGGGTGTCCCTTGACACCTCTCAAGTTTTTATTTAAGTATTAAGTACAGTCGCAGTATGAAATAATTAGAATAATTACATAGCTGTACATGCTCTACGTAGAGCACACCCGTTGATGTCTTTAATACTGATAACATTTTGGGCGTAGCTAGCGCGTAGCACACGAAACAAAATGTATTTAATACGACACATTAATCACCAAAAACAGTTTTTTTTTTGTTGTATGCATTGTTTAAACTCATTACATTTCTACTTTAAAACTTGTTAAAGTATTCCTAAAACCAATATAAGAGTTCGACACAGCACACCTCATTACCAAGAAAAATCTGTTCCACTATTTCGATTGCATCCAGTTAAAGCACCTTTCGTCTGAAATGTAATTAATAGCGTAAAATTCAGTATAATAGCGTATCGTTCGTTCTCAGTTGGCGAAAAGAATTCTAACGGTCTGTTTCCATGTTCGGTTGTTAGATCAGAGATTGCGCTGAGACCGATAGATGTGATTGTAGTCATGCTTGTAAATTGGTGGGTTTTTAGGCTAAAGTTTATATTAATTGGTTGGAGGAATTAGTGATAATTGGTGACAGATGTGTGTTATTTATGTATCGGTTCCGAAAAAGTGTTTGAGATAGTGTTGAATAAAAATATCATACCTTTTAATTTGGATATAAGATCTTTAGATTAATGAAACGGATCTTGGACAACTATAACAAAATGGACAAATTTATTAAGAGGATATTTTTTGTCTTAACCTCACTACCATAATTACATAGTACTAATAAGTATTTCTCTATAAAAGTTTTTACATCACATCCTATCATTCTAAACCATTACTTGCCTACATAATTTTATTTAAACAAAACGACAAAAAATCCCTTAATTCAGATGCAGACAACCGATCATTACAACACTAATTATTGTGTACTACACACACGATTTAAAAATGCAAACTAACAATTTTTTATCTACGAATTGTTTATAATTGCACAGTTATCGCTCCGCAGACTGGCGAGCATGATTTTCAAAGCGTTCCCATAGATTAGCATAAGCTATAGAAATGTAACTACATTAGTAGGCGCGGGAACACGATACAGTTAGCGGACACAATCACAGAAGATTTTAATTACCGGAGGGAATTACGTCAAGATCGTGTGTAACGGTGAACCGTTCATATTTTTATGCATTCGATGCTTTTATGAAACTATAGTTGGTTAACGTGCGTGGGACCTTCACACAGATATCGAGATAAACAAGACGTTATTACTTTGTTGGAATTATGTAATGATGTAGTCAGTTTTGATTGTAATGTGGATTTGGTTATAGCAATTTCATTATCAGTTATTTTTTTTATTCGGCTCGTACTTCTTTAGTAACATACAATAGAAAGAAGTATTTGGTCAAATAGTCAAATACATTAGCTTACTTATATATGCTAACTTATTTGAGCAACTTCGTCTGCGTCACAATTTTTTATAATATAGTGGTAGTAATCTAGTCTTCCTCAATAAATGGTCCGTCCTATGCTGACATTTTTTTAAATCGGATTATCCGTTCCTAAGATTAACGCAATTAAACAAATTAAAAAAATATTCATCTTTGTACATTGATATAAAATCTCGATTTAAAATGAATGCACTACAAATTAATGTTAAAATGACGTGTTAAATAGACTTAAATTTAGCAAGCGCACACACGATACGAAACCTGCAATTATATGTGACTCGTAATTGACGTAACACAAACCGGTCGTTTTATTTATAGACGAGTGCAGCATCGTGATAACTTTGCATGGTAATAAGAAAAAGGGCTTCAAACCCAGCTGCGATGAGTCACTAGTATTGATATGTTGGATCATGAGTTATGTGAGAAGTGTAAGATGCATTAGAACCTTTATCTGAAATAAATAAAAATGATTACATTAATTTATAGCTAAGATGCTTCGTTTTTTTTAAATTTAATGCGCTAACTCCCGATAGAAGAAAATAGATGAGTGTCATTGAAATAGTTTAATAGAATATGTGCATAATGTACAGTTTGTTTTTCAAGATCGATTTGCCAAAAAAGCATAACGTGCAGCTTAATTATATTTCTAGAAACTAATATGTGCACTGAAAACTAAAAATAAATTATAAAGTATAATAAATATTGATATTAAACTTTCAATCATTTTTAGCTTTCTGGCGTAGGATGATAAAATATGTCAGAGAATTTTATATATCTGTAATTATAATCTGTAATAAAAGTGATAAATCAAAAAGATATACGCATGACATCGGATTCTTAAAATAACCCAACAATATATTATTCGTTCGTGTTATTGCATTAATCCGTGGTCGTTTGATGAGATTCTGCTGTCTCCGTCTGGAGTTTAGCAAAGATGAATCCGCATTAATCATTTCAAAGTCTCGAACGTTCATAAACTTTACGAATAATTCTTATACGTCCATACACGTCGGGATATATATTCTCTATTCAATCTTCGAGTGCATTATATTTTAATGAATATAGACAAGATGTACTTTATAGTTCTTGGTTAATTTATATTTGTCTATATTGCAGATTTTATAGCATTTCAGCTTGTAGTACTTTTTACTATATCTGTAATAATCCGTGAATAAGTATTCATAAAGCTTTGTAGGTTTATGAAGGTATACTAATATTAAAATGTATTTTATGGAGAAGTAAAACTATGTGAATCGTTTATTAGTAAAGCAGTGTCAAGTAGAAGACTAAACAAGAACTAGATGCAATTTACCTGCCTTTACAATACTCTCGTTGGAAAAAGTTTCTAACATTTCGGAATCACAATGTAAATAGCCGGAAATTCAGGGCCTTTCTTGGAGCTTTATATCGAGAAAGAAATAATTTTATAACAACACGTTAATTTACTCAAAATGCATATTATATGAAGATGCAACAAAAAGTACAACATATCCTGATTGGTTTAGTACAATTAGTACATTAGTTATTTAATAAAGACATTTTCTCTTCCTGCAGAAACAAAAACATGCTGAAACCGTTACGTTGCGTGTTATAAAGAGTACTCCCACAAGTACTGTCAATTATATTTTCAATACAATATCGTGTCACCGAGTAAGGGAAATGAAAATAGGACAATATACCAGCATTACTGAGACTACCTTTTATAGTTTGAATGTGCTCTCGAAAGGAGAGACCATTACGTGTGTTTATGTTCCGCTTTGTGGCTATTTTGTCCATCGGCGTGGGTTTAATGCCGATTTTGAGACGCTAAGAACGGTTTTTGTGAGGTCGGCTCGTGGTTTTCCGATTATTTACCACGAAAACCGTTATTAACCGACTAGGTGCTGATTTACCGTGACTCCTTTGGTTTAGAACTCCATTGTGAAAACAATTAAGTCGCTTCCGTGTTTGTTTTTGGTGAGACGATTGTTTGAATTCATCTTTTTTAAGTTCAATACTTTTTCTTTTCACTTAGTAAACAAAAGTCGTTATTAATTAATCATAAGTTAAAATAAAGGTAGAAAGCACATTTAAATTCCAAAATGGAATATATTTGTACTTAATTTTTTTACAAACGTGTTTCGTAATCTTGCAACAAATTAACAAATTGCTTTTGGTAAAGTTCAAAACAAAAGTATGTAAAGTTTAGGTTATGAATTTTAGAAAAATTAAAGCTCATTCGATATAAAAAATGATTGTTTTAATTTTAGAAATTATATATTGTTTTAACTATTTTAACAAAAACACTTTCCAAAGAATTCGTCTATTTGCTCAAAAGTTTCGATGCGATTCGATACGGTTTGTATGTCGATCGTTCGGTATTGATACGGCACGCAGTACCCGATAGTTTCCTTGTTTATTCAGCTTGTTGGTTCCGTACGTGTCTTCTATGTCTTCACAAAGGTTATTAACCCACTTTCCTTAATGCACTATTGTAAGCAAACACTCTGATATAAGTTTACATCAAATATTGCACTCGTTGACTTGAATACGTATTTTGTGCAATAACATTCCATAATCATAGAGAAAATTAATATTTATTGGAATGGCTTTATTTGCAGAATGTTGTGCATTTTATGGTAGTTAAGACAGATTAGACTTTATAGCTCTAAACTATGGTTCCAGGTTGTATACAAAGATACAATACAGCCTTCAGAAAGTTCCTCAGAATTGTATTTTATAGTAGGTAGTTAAAGTCAGTGGAGATCGGGAGAGCCTGGAGCCCCGGGAGTCTTGGCAAGAGCGGCCGGAATGCAGACGCAAGGTCATTGCGCCGAGTGCGGTCAAGCGCTTGCACCCCCGTCCCACTCGCGTCGACCCCCTTTACCATCTGCACCCACATTGTCTAGTGCGATCAGCTGCGGATAAAGGGCCCCGACTGAACCCGACCGATACAAACAATTCCGATGCGAATATTTTATTTTTGTTAGACCTTAGCACGAATGCTGTCCGCGATCCTGTTTTGTTTTCTAAGTTTACAACGGCCAGTGTCGTGTTGTGGTTTATTTGGTTTAGCTCAAGAGTGTATTTTCTAGTCACGTTTCCTATTTTGTGTTAACTTAGATAGGTATATAAAGCTAATTTTAAAATGTGACATTCAAGAATTTGTGATTAAAACTGTCTTGTTTGTCACAAGTAGCAGTAGCAACATAATCGAAATTTCATTCCTTTAAATATCAATCGATAATTATATAATTGGATTGATCATATAACTAGTATTTCCGTTCAACATTGAAGCATACTAACTAATATTTTACGACATCATAAATTAATGAAACATTATACGAATGCAAACACATATCTGAATTCGGTTCGCTTTCTGTAACCAGTTTACATTTTCATCACGTATTCTTAATAATAATAAAACGGACCATTTCTTTGAAATAAAACTATCACAAACAATCAAATGAAAGAAAAATTAGGTATATTGAATACATTAACACAGATTTATGAGGTATTTTGGAGTCAATATTGAATCTATTAACTCGATTTCACTCGTAATTAATTATCCGATTAAATTTGCGAATTCACAGTTCGCTACCGGTTGTAGTAAGATATGCTGTATGTCGCATCTTGATACTAAAATATCGCCACCGGTATTTTTCATAGGGTGTCATCATACATTTTAACATAGGTTTTGAATTAATTTTTACGGATACTACGGAAATATTTTACTTATTCTGAGTTTTATGCTCTTAAAAATTTGCAATACTTTGTCAGATTTTTTATATCGTCAAAACTAGACTTTAAGCATGTCAATTAAAACGGGATATAGTTTTAAATGGTAAATAGATACTTTCGAAATTAGTGCTGTAGTCGACTTCCAATGACATTTTTCGCAAATATTAAATATCGCATTGTGAAGAGACCCTTAATACGAAGCTCAGTAGCAATTAATGACTTGACATTAGTATGCAGATTCCACCATCTAGCATTACGACTATAATAATAATACCTACGTCTATTCACGGACTATTTGTTAATCTTATTATGAAGCTTACTAATTCTGAATCGACAGCTCTATTTGGAACGTAGAAAGTGTTTCACACGTATGTTGATTTCTTGTGCGATTTATGCTACACGCGTTTTGTAAATATAACGGTTTGTTTCACATCGTTTTGGCAATTCATTGGGTTCGCACTTTCCTTGAGTAACCATGTATGTGAGATTTTTATAGTGTGATTCATCTAGTTAAGTCTATGTAGACACGAAAGGAGGCGAATAACAACGAACACTGTGGTTTACTTTAAGGTTGGCAAAGAGGTTAACTAAATATAAGTAACAGAAGATTCAACCTTTTGTAAACTACAGTAGTAGCAATAATTTAAGATACTTTGATTACAACTGTGTATTAATTTTACTTTATTTTGTTTCAGGAATCCCAGTGAAGATTGAACAATTTTTTTGTTAGGTAAGTTACACATACAATAGTTGAATAGAATCGTGCATAAGTACAATTCCAGTGCTGGTGACAATGTTAATGTATGCGGAAGTAACAGCGGATAGTATTTGTATAAGAACACTTATGACAGTACAGCACTAACAATACGTGGGATAGTTGTGAACTCGTTACGATAGAAGTTTTTGCTACCGTACCTTGGTACGATGTCACATTGAAACATACTTGATTAATTTAGAGTGCCGTGACTTTATTACATTCCTATGCGTATCTATAGCAAGTAAAAATACGAAAGTATTTTTGCTTGTATTCTAGAAAGAAAAAGTTTAAATTGTTTTAATCTTATCAAAATATTTCGATCATCTTCGTCTTGTAACATTCTTTCTTACGTGCAAGAATTTTCACTTGCATTTTATAAAATCTTTATTAACTTTTCATATCAGATTTATGCTTATCTAAATTGTGGGCGAAGACATCCAAGGCTCATTTCTTTGACATTAACAAGTGCGGTTTGCGGTCATATAATTGCTCACTTTCAACGCAATATTTTCTGCATACATCTTGATATTGTAAGCTAGAGTGACAGGTGCATGCGTACGTGATTTGCGCCTCAAACGATCTATTTTATGATCTCGTTTTAAGACCGTGAAATGGTCTAACAGGACATGTTTTGAATACAAAATTCCATAGTGTTTCCGATGATCTAGTTTTATATTTAATCGTTCGTTGGTAAAAACTTAAAAACGTTCAAACATTCGTCTAATCTACAACCTCATTTAGGCCGAAGGTTTGTGTGTCTGGTTCTTAAAATAATCGGCACATTTTTTCTGCGTGTTTAAAAAGTTATTTAGTGTTTATCGTATGAAGTTAAGCCGTACATTCTTTCTCCATTAAGCGTATTTTCTTTCACTAAAAGAATGCGGAGAACAATCAAGGGATGTAATGAACACTTCCCTAGAACGAGTCTTGCGGAACGCTTGTGGCTTCCGCGACTAGCATTCCTTGTCAAAACCAGTTCAAACTCAAAGCTACTGTATTTACTTTTCAATTATAATTCTTTTACTTGAGCACCGCAGCTTGGTTTCGGTCGAAACGTCATATTTTATTGGATTAGAGAGAAATACCGGTTAACCTTAGAAAGACGCAGCTTTTTATTTTTGTGTAGTCACGATCTACGGATCACGGACCAGTTCAATGTGCATCTCTAGTTTTAGATATTACGATATAGTTCAATTCAATGGTTTCTCATTTTTATGAATTTCTACAGCGCCAATTCAATCGTGGTCAGTTTCAGCCTTGTGTTGTTTCATTATTAAACAGAGCATTTTAGGTCCCTTTCGTATTAAATCCACCTAATGACTTCCACTTCAAAGCAATCTGGGCTAGATAATCGTTAAATCACAAGTAAATGAACATAATAAAAGCAATTTTCATTCCAATTAAATAGGTTTATAGCTTAGACTATGAAAACACTAATTAAGTTGAATAAGTATTAAACTCCAGTTATAAATGTATCTACAGATAACTGACCATTACACGAGCAAGACTTCCTTATTACCCTCGCGCAGCGCCAGTTCTTGTCTATCTAGCACGATTGTCATTCTAACCATATCTTTGAGCTCGGACGTGAGATTTCCAGTTTATGTTGTTGCTATGCGAGTCTAGAATAACTTTACATTGATTTATTTTCTGCTTTGTATACATTTTGTCATTTTTTAAACATTATTGTATACTTTTGTAAGTCTTTATATTAAAGACTATCAATCTACACCATTACAAAAACGAAGTGACAACACAGCTGAATCATTTAAATGCAGTAAAATCTAACTAAAAACCACAAGTCGTGAGTTAGTTGACATTTAGAAGACGCGAAACAGTAAAAAAACCTTAGTATTATGTGTATATTCACGGAAATGTACGACAAAAAGTAGATTTAGGTGCGAGCAGGCGCCGCAGACATTTCGGATTTGCAACGGTCGTTTTGTTTGAAAAATTCACCGTCGATGTAAACGACACGAACTTTTACTTTAAAGACTTTCTAATTTGTATGAAACACAACAGATTAGTTGTATTTTAACTTTTATGAATATGTTAGAATTTAATTTGATTAAGTGCTTGATTAAGTTTTTAATTTATTCAAATTATTTTCTGTTGTGATAAATATTCAAAGATTTTGTCTGAGTTCATTAAATTAATTTTAGAAATCTGCGTAACATGAACTTGAGTTAATTTTGTTAGCATGCCTTTCTCATACGCAAAACATACAAGCACGGTTTATTACAACCATTTTAGGTTATTATGCTATCTTCGAATTAGGACATTTTAAATATTTATCAAGGATTTAACAAGTGTACGGTATTACCTAACTAGTTCACAAGTCGAGTATCTAATTTACTAACCGGCGTAAACGTGCGAACACATCGGAATGCCTCACGAAACCGCAGTAGCTTCCTATACGGATGGCATTGACCGGCTTTTCTCATAACTTATAGGTTTCTCTAGGTTTAGAATCCCATAGATTGTCTATACGACTGGACTAGCCAGTTTTCAGCCTCTCGACATCGTGACTTTATTAATATCCGTTCCAAGCTACCTCCGAAGTAGTATTTAAAATGTCAGTTCTATCATAAATTATTCTTGGTCTTTGTAAAATTAAGATGGACTGCTGAAACAAACGTTTGTAAAGGTGTCATAGAAACACGCTTTTACGAGCAAACTTCATCAAAATTTGTTAATAATATTCAAATTAAATTGCAACCATGAAATCGATTTTAATAAAACTGTCAGAGGAGATCATAAACACAATAAATAAAAGACTTTTAATATCTTTTTAGTTAATAGAATGTTAGTGTAATGAAGTTATTATAGTGAAGATGTACACTTGAAAGTTTAATTTAATATTCGATAGATCAATTAATATTTGCTATACGTTAACTTTCTCACAATTGATTGATCGAATGTGGGTCACTAATTTTGATTACAAATTAGTCATTGTAATTTATTTGAAAGTTTTTTTATTGTTAAACGTCTAATTGAATTTTATCGATGCTTGTCAAGAATGTGACTAATTTGTTTTGCAAGTTTATTTTGGCATATTTTGATTGCTGTTAATAAAGTTCGTTTTTGAAGAGTATAGTCATTTTTAGTTTATTTAGATAAAGCTTTTTCCTTTTACTTTACATTATCATTCAGTAGTTACGTTAGTGAATAGTGAAACAAGTTTTAGAACTGTGTGTTATTTTCTTAACTATCTAACCAACAATTTCAAAAAAGAATAATGACATTCCGCACAATCTCTAAATCACCGCTGTATTAAAACAAACGTTAACCACATTCCCAAAATTAACGATGAACGGAAACAGCGGTCATACAAGTACCTACATTACAAAACTCGTACAAATCGAATGATTACTTTAACGAATCAGAAACAGCAACCGCGAATACATGCGTGAAAGTACATATAAAAATTCACACGCATTCGAAAAGAGATGGCCCAGTTTGAGGCAGATAATTGGGTCAGCCGAGCAACCTGCCGGCTCATTCACATGTATTGTCTTGGCACGGGTCGGTACCGTTAGCGCTCGGTCAAGTTCGAGCCATTGTGACGTGAATACGACTGTCAACTGTTATCTAGAAATATACGATTTTGGATATATTGCAAGTCATAGCTACAGCTCGTGTTAAGCACTTTTAGTAGCGTTTATGTTCTTATTTCCCTCTTTTATTCATATATCGGACTTATTAGTAAGGCCAAGAAATCCTACTTGAAAGAAAAATAGATAGGTCTTAAGTAGCGTCTTCACAGAGTCCTCTGTCATTGCAGAGGTCCTTGAGTGTTGGTAACCACTTACGATCGGATAGCCCGTTAGCTGGTCTGATTTTATTATATCAATTACAAAATATATAAAGAAATCTGTTTCATTTTATCAATTCTAACTGACTTAATTTTAGATTTATCACATCCTTTTTGAGGGTGTAGTTCATTTGTTTTCCTGGATTATTGAGCCACCAATATACAACTACTTGATATACAACTACTTGTTAGTAACAGTTTGTAAATTGAGAATCATCGAGTCAAAATAAAATGCAGTTAACAGCAGGTTACAGTTATAGTTTAGGTAGTTCAACTATGACATTCATGTATGTTACTCATATTTATTTGTGACTAACTTTATCATAACTGTAGTGTTATTTTTATAAATACATTGGTCGTTATTAACTCTCTATAATTAATAAATAATCCCAACAAAAACTTATATTACACAAGGTGGCCTACAACCTCGTATGTCCATCTAAAGTTGTAACATAAAAACGCACGCATTAAAATTACGTCTGCTGCAATAAAAAATACACATAAAATTTACGCAGACTAGACAAATACCGCTAGCGAATAAATTTAACGTTTAGATGGGTACGGATAGTGAGTTTTATTTACGGAGGAGTTATATTTGAAAGCGGCACGTGCTTTCTGACCCGGCACCGACATCAAAGGAACCGTGACTGTACTCATGTCGTTGCGGTCTCACCTCTTATGGAGATATCTTAATCTACGAGTGACCTCTCAGCATCGGTACATCTCGTACACACGAGTCACGATCTTGTATTTTGAATTACTGTTCTAATACTAACGAAGTCATTAGACTGGCCGAATGTATCTGTTTTTCGGTGTAAAAGCATTAATTGACAGCACTGTTTGTCAGGTGAGGTTGAAATCGATGGAATCGTGAGTTGCAGATGGAATAAACCGTTATTAAATTAGAGTATGTACTTGGAGGCTCTATTAAAATATAAGCACGTATAAAGTGTGAATGTATAGTAGTAAAAGCTATTAGAGTAGTTGCGTTAATCTCATCAATTTATACGTGGTGCTGCTGAAATTTGCTACGATTTTTTACTATACAATTTTAGACTAGCATTGACAGAAAAGTTATTGTTTTTATTTTTTGCTAAAGGTACTTTTTAATGAAAATATAACTTTTATAACTTCTCTCTGAAAACGTCATAAATTGAGAGACAGTATTATTTTTCATAAAAATATATCGGTAGCTTTTTACCTGTTTCTCGAACACCCGTTGTGGACCACAAATAATCATACGAACACAAGTAAGTAGCACTCGAAAAGAATAATTATTTAAGTGCAACAATAGTCAGCATGACAACCGAAAATCATCGTTTCTACTGTTCGAAGTTCGAACACGTAGCGTCTCATTTGATCCAACCGGAGCATTCATTACGAGAATGATTTGACAAAACCGGCATTATTAGGTCAAATGCCACTTTCTATTTAATTATTGTATGGTCATAGGCATTAGCACTGTAGGCTTTTACAATATGAACGATCAATCGTAATTATTTTTATGGTACTTCTAAATTTATGTTAGTATTTAAAGCTTAAATTGTTGATAGCATTTTCGCTCGTTAGTTAATAGAGTTTAAGTTTTACAACATGACCCGATTTTACGTTAAGATATAGTTTATAGCTGAAACAAATTATTATTCATGGTAAATGCCAATGTTAGTTGCCATCGGTATATGATCAAGTAGAAATCCAACAGGAATATTGAAGGAGCTGTATATAAAGTACTAGTATGAGTAAGTCTCATACATTTCACGGTTAGAGCGGATTAATAATCTAGTTCCTAAATGTTGAAGAGGGTTAAAATGACGGAGACGCGTTAACACAAAAAAATATTTTAATCATGCGATTCGTAATCTATAGTATTATTGTAAAGCTGAATTTTTTTTTCTTTGTTTGATCGCGATACTCTGAGGAACATCTAGTCCGATTTGAAAAAATCAGTGTTGGATAGCCCATTTATCGAGGAAGACTATATGCTATATTATAACCCTCTGTGACGCAGAAGAAATGGCGCGTATCAACTAGAATGAATATATTATTCAAAAAGCAATACAATTCTTCGAAGAATGTATTTATAAAAGTGATGTCCCCAACACGCTTTGGGCAAGCTTAGTTTAAAAAATTTGCTTTATTAGTACATTATTAGTATAGATCCCGTTCCATTTTATATCTGAGGAAGTGTTTCAAATTAATGAATATTCTCAGTGAACAGAGCATAAATTATGTACATTATCTATTGATTGAATATTATTTAATACCATGGTATGAGAACGATAGCATTGTGCGCGTAATAAAGAATCTTTCAGTACCCACGACTGGACCGTTGATTACTTCATAATTATTATTATTTTAAACCACGCATTATGTAAACGTAATTTACATTTCCGGATAATTCATATTTGTAATTATGGGAATTTTATGTTTGCATTAAGATAAAATTGAGATGTAGTGATAACATTTTTTTTTGTTGTAGTGTAGTTTTTTCCAGTCGTAAAATCACTAGTAGTATTTTCAGTAATACCTAATATTTATTTTATTTATTATAAATTCATAATACACTGTCAAAATAGTTTTTATATCTATTCAATTTTAAGGTACGTGACCAAGAATTGGTAGGTACAATATTCAATTAACATTATGAATTGTGAGAGAAACTTCCAAGTTCACAATTTTATTGGCAATGAAATGTAACGTTGATTACTCAACACTGTTACTTGCAGGTAATAATAGATCGAACCAATCGCTTTAATGCCTCAGAGCGTATATCGTTCGCGTGGTTCGAGACGATTTAAATTTTGTGATTTACGTGAATCTGACAAAACCGTTAAATTGGGCAATTTGTGAGCGCATAGTGCGGCGAGTGCGCATGCGCATCGTGATATAACTGTTACCATCATTATGTGACAACGCGTTACCGTGCGTGGATTTACTCGTGTGCTAATCGTTTTCTAGTGGTACTTTAATCGGGACACCATCTATAGTGGTGGCTCAATCATCGTCATTATAAGCTTTATGTCTACTACTGAATATGGTTAAGACCCGTCACATCGACCGGTTATGCACTGTCTAACTGTGCAATGTATCCCGATTTTAGTACAATATCAAGTTTAAAAGAAGAATATAAATTGAATAAGAACGTCACACCATGACACCGTACGACTGGACCACTTAATCGTTCCAACTATTAATTATAATTATTGAAAATATACAAATTATAAAACGTCTTTTGTGGTCGTCTTGTGTTAAAAAGGTTCCTCTACCTATCTGTTTGTTATGTACTAACTACAAAGTATTCCAAAATATTTTAGAAGAGATAATTGTTTGTGACTTGATTTTAGAATTTATTATTAATTCTTCTAGAAACTGGAATAACATTATTAAACATAGTTATTGAAGTTGTAAACAACATTGTCTACATAGATTCGCCCTTTTACTATTCCTGTATCCGTTACAAATCTATGCATTACTGTGGTGCACGATTTGGCACGGTAAATCACGGAGCCAGTGATTTCGTGCAAATATAGCCACAATGTGCAAATTACTTTGCCATTGTAGAAGTCAGATTAGGCCAATGTTCCGCTGGGAGAGCATATCGGCTAAGGTATCACTTGTGTTATAGGTGAACTAACAGTACTACAGGCTGTCTTGGAGACGATAATCTTAATCTAAACACCTCGGTTGTTTATTTGAGTAGAATTATTAAGTAGTCGTGTGTTGGTATCAATGCTTATGTTTTTTTAGTACAGTGACGTCCTTGAGTACCTTATTAAAGGAAAAAGGATTTCGATTCAAAGTTTAGAATAAAATACTTTCGTACTACACGCTTTTTGCTTCTTTTACTAGAAGTTTTATGTTCATAATACAATATCTTGAGCACATTTTCTTTAACATCACGAATTATTTCCGTATTTCAGAAATGCCTAATCAATCTCCAAAACGGGAATTCCTAAGTCGAACTCTATTCGATTTCGTAAACTAAGTAAACTCATCTTTGTTGATAATAAATGTGATCAATTTTTTCTTAATAAAAAAGTTTCTAAATATTTATTACATAGATTGCGTGGTAAGAAAATTGGGAGTTTGTACGAAAAACTCGTTTATAAATATTGTTGTTGGTTAGTGGAATAGTTTTTGTCAATTTCGCTACCAAACTAGCACCGTTATTCAATATAATTTTCAGCTGTAATGTTTTCATAATTTCAGTCGTTTCTGTAAAAAAGCATTTTGTTATTAACTATCAGGCAGATAAAGTAATTAAAAGATAAAGAAGTATGTAGTTTGTGTTCTTAAATTTAACTACTTATACGAAATTTGTAGAAAATATCTCAATTTAAATTCTGTCACGTAAACATTAAGCAGGAGTAAAAGTCACTGCACTCGTCTTACAGACGACATTTCATACTCGTTTTGTTAACATTTGAATGTAAATCGCGTATAACGGAAAGAATTTAGCATCGATTCCTTAATTTATGATAATATTGTATGCAAACTATTTGGGATTGGCCATAGTTCAATAGCATTTTAATCTTTCTTGAACACTATTTTTTGGAATTGATTTTCGTAATCGGTTTTTTGATAGATTTGATATTTTTCGATGTATATTTTTAAAAACGCATTTTGATGAGAAATCCATTAGTTAGAGTAAAAAAATATAGATAGGTTGTGTAGATTTATGTCAAACGTGAGCAATAAACATATGTTTTAGATTTAAAAACAATGATTCATTTGGGTCGCTACAACCAAGTAACTGCAAAAAAATGTATGCTATTTTCACAATATGAATCACGCTTTCTAGAAAATTATCTTTTTGTTGAATTTTTACTTGGTTCTAAAATATTATTTATTAGTTCATTAGGCTGACTTATTCAGCCATGATGATAAATTTACGTACTATAAGATGCTTATCGGCTCTTTGAGTTGTGTAATAATACCGCTCAAAAGACGACCGATGGTCAGGGTCGCGAGAAGTCGCTGGATACAAACAGGACCGATCGTTCTGGCGAGGTTTGTGGGAGTCGTATATCCAGTGGACGTCTACGGGCTGATGATGATAAATATTTATCCATATTTATTTTAAAATACATAATTCAAGATTACAATACCAATGCAAATACTTAAAATAACACGAATTTTGTGTCTGTAACCTATATTTCGAACAGACAACATTACGACACAACAGCACAAAGAAATTGTCATTACCACAGAACCGTTCGTCTGTTTGTGTTTCGTTAAATCCAAGAATCCACCGCAAAGTCACTTCTTCCGGCGAATTTAGTGAATCACTATGCATAATAGTTCACGGTCATAAGCAATGCAAATTAAACGGTATGATTTTACTGTAACATTGAACATTTTGACGGCGGATTTTGAATGTTTTCAGCCATTTAAGTGCAACAAATCGTGATATAATCATAATTTGTGATGTACTAAACTGTTAATGTATCTGTTTATGTGAATTTGAATAATGTACCGCAATACATTTTTGGTAAAATTGTGTTGCGGGCTGTGGTTAAGTGAGAATCGTTGTTTCAACATGTAAGCCGCTGTTGACGTTTAAAGTTTGGTCAAGTTAATCGACTCTTTTTTCTCTTCTAAAAAAACCTTTACTAGTCGAAAACGTTGTAACACGTTTAGTGCAAAACAAAAAAATCCTCGTAAATGACAGTATTCGAATACAGTCGGTGAAAGTGCGAACTACATATGAAATTGTAAGGGGATACTTGTGTAATTTATTTAATGACTTTTCTCCTTTCTGCGAGGGGAAACAACTTTCAGTTCGTTCCAATTGCGAGAATGCAAATCGCTTTGTATAGTTCAATCGAAATATTGATGATGTTAAATCAAGCATAAACATCGCGAATGGATCGAAAGTCTCACTGGGAATATAGAAGAAATTACTGTACGTTCCGAGTGCGTAGTACAAATTGACTTCAATTGTTCAACCCGAACTTTCACGACTGTAAATGATGATTCTTTTAATACAAGAATAGTGAAAGTGATATCGCAATGCAAAAAAATAATGAAAATTCGTGTCATTGCTTTCCTATCAGCTTTCAAAGTCGATGCAATGCTCTTGACCCGTATAAACATAATTGAATATTATATAAATGATTCGCTTTGACGTGCTCACAACATTAATCATTTTTTGCAATGATACCTATTACGAAAATGTTCATTTCACTTTTGAGATTGGTTTTTCCAGACCGTGAGTGTTTAGGAGAGGCATACGGTTCACTGGTTAACTGTACATTAGCTTCTACTCCCTGACTTCGTCTGAAATTTGATTCTAGTATAGTGATTAATTTTTCCAATTTCTACATAGCGGCGACACAAATGGTGGCAAAAAAAGTTTAGACTATTTTTCATGAAAAAGTCAACTTTTATTTATGATGCAATTTATACCTAAAATACTTTAACTTTTATTACAACATATCTAATTATTATCAAATACGTTAAAATCGGAGGAATGGAGAAAAAAACATTCGAAGTGTTTAAAAGATACTTTACAACAAAAGTAGCTACACTACTTCAATCGTTCTTAAAATATAGACAACATAAACGACTACGAAACCCGATTAAAGCTTTCGCGATTACGTTTGATAAATCACGACACACGAAGGAATTCTTGTTCAATCACTTCATTATTAGACGCCACCAGTTCACAACTGTGTATCTCCTCACACACGCCCACTTTATTACAAATTACAGTCTATTAAGTTTTTTTAAGCGCCAAATTGAGTCGGTAATTTATTGTGCGAGCATGAATGCGTTTCCTCTATAAATAACGCTAAATTAGAGATTGTAATTTCTTTCTATTGATAGCATCTATCGTATGAGAATCGTTTCTGACCGGCTTTCGATTTTATACATTGTCGGCATCAAACTTTGAATGTAGGACGATACGTTTCCATGTACAACGCGGACAATACCGAATATTTTATTATAGAACTTTCTCGGATCGTTTGTGTATTTTTTTACCGGAATCTTGGCCTGATCGAACTGAATGATCATCGTGATCCGTTTTGGTTTTTGTCGTTTTTCGGTGAACTTTCTAAGGAGCTGTATTCTTTAATGGGAAGCCCGTTACTGTTTATATTCTGTGAACGTAACGGGGTATATTATTCCTTCATTTCAAATTATTCAGTTGAAAAATTTCTAGAATGTTAGGGATCCATTAAATATATATACAAAACACAATTTTATGTGCTCATCATGAATTATAGGTAATATGTTGCTTATAATTCATGATGATGCATAAGATAAACCTGAAAAGAAAAAAAAAAGAAATAAATAATAATAAAAATTAAAGGTATTAAGATGTACATTGTACTTATAATGAAAATACCACGTTTGCTTATCTAATATAAGTTCTAATAAAATAAAACTCATTCCACTGCAAGACTAAACGTGTATTATATTTGCAGGAAGTAATTCAGTCAAGATGAAGAGCAAGGCGCTGAGTTTGGCGCCTCTAGCGTTGCTGCTATTACAAGCTTCATCCGCACTCGGTGAGTAATCAACTATTCCTGATTTATTTTATAGCTACCTAATAGCATTAGGTATATATTTAGTTTCTTATACAAATGAACTTGTACTTGACCTCTGGGAAGTGTAATCGTTTGCTTATACACAATTTAAGGTGTAGTTGTAGAAAAGTTGTGTTTTTTTTTTTAACTTATCTACATTTTTCTTAACAGTGTGTGAACATAGTTTTGCCAAAGAAATTCTTGTATCCATAATTACTATAAAAATATGGTACAGTTGAAAATTATTACTATATCTTCAAACTAAAAATTATGTTTCATTCCACGCTGTCTTTTACAAAATAAACGCAAACATCTACAAATTATCATCAAAGTAATGTTTAAAATAATTACTTGTCCACAGGCCGGATAGCGTTTGAGAAACTAACGGATGTGGACTTCAGTGGCACCGCGTATTACACCGTGCGAAACCTGTCGCTTTACGAGTGCCAGGGATGGTGCCGCGAGGAACCTGATTGCCAGGCTGCATCCTTCAGGTAAACTTAATAAAATTACCCACACATTAATATACAGGGTGTTAAAATCCGATGAAACAATACTTTCACAGCAAATAGTATACTTGATGTAGAAGCCATCCACCAAGTCTGGGTTTTCTAGGCATAATATATCATAAGTTATAACTAATCAAAACTACGTGTTAATTTTCTATTAGTAGGAGTTTATTATAGTACGGAACTCTAAAATTGCGATCGGATGCGCCTGTGTGCGTGAAAATAGCATATAGATATAGCACGCTACATGTAGGTCAGGGTAAGGTTGTCAAAAATAATACAAAATAATAATTTTTCAACTTTGTATGGGAAAATAAAGTAATGATCTCCGTTTCAAAAGTATGTGTATATGATTTGAAATGTGATAATATAGATTAAGCCCTTAAAGTATTGTTTCACCGAGCAACAACACCCTGTATATTTAAAAGGTTGCGTGAGAAAATATCATGGTGGTCTTTGAGTTAGGGATTTTATTGATTAAATAAATAGATCTGGTATATTCTTACAATATATTTATTTAAGTTTATAGTTATGGTAACGTAGTAGCAAAAAGTTAATTTCTACTCCAACCATTAGGTGGTTTTTTATTATATTAGGTAATAAACATTAATTGCCCTTACTCTCAAAAATACAACAGATAACTTCATTGTATCCTTGACCACTCAAACAACAGTAAAATATTATCCATTAAGAACATTATCCATTAAGCTTCGATTAATTTATAATGAAAGTTCCATACATGTTTTTGTCCTCATGAAATTAATATAAAGACATGACTCGTCACTCTACTTCATGAAACAATGAAATCAACTTGTCTATCTAATCGTTCAATCAGGTTGAAGTATCGACCTAAATAATCCTGATAAAATATCAATTGATGAACAGTGAATTAATGCCAAATTGTTTATTAAGCTGATGAAGACCGATTTCGCTTTAGCTGTCAGACTAATTGATAAAAAAGCTTTTAAAGTAAGGCGTTATGAGAGCACTAGCGTATTTTATATTGCAGTATTGAGTGCGTGTTTATTTGAATTTATTCGCGTATGCGTTACGTTGCCTATAGATGTGCCTATAGTTGGTAGTACGTACGATATTTTTAATGTAGGTACATCTAGTCCTACCTACCATAATATTTGAGTATTCTTTACAAACCTTGTTTCGTAAGTAGTTAAATATAATTCTTAATTTTATTACTCAACGTTTATAATTATTATGCTATCATAAAACCGTTAGAATTAAACTATAAAGTGCATTATGTATGTTACAATTTTAGCTACACTTATTATCTTATTTTTATTTATTATTATTAACTTATTAGATTAACTTTATACCAGGTTAAATAAATTCCACATAATTTTATTAGGGATTATTAAAAGTACATGCCGCATTAAAAACCTGCATTTTCAATTTATGTACACATTTCTGGGTCGTAAAAGTTTAAGGACAGGTTTGCTCTGATACAGTTAGCACAGGGAATGTGGGTTACACGGCAAAGATTCTTGCTTCTTCGGGCAATAACAATGTGCTCTGAACCGCGGTTACAAACCTTGTAAAAGCGGAAACCGAGTACTGCGCTCCAAATTGTCTAACAGTAAAAGTGATCGCATACATCGGATCGTGGTCATTTCCAACAGTTTCCACGGCTCTTCGTGGTTTCTACGCTATAATCTGCGTTTGTCCTATTTTGTTGCTGCTAGTAGTCATTGTTTTTTGGTATTTAATTGGTTTATTTTTTTTGGTATTTTAAAATTTTCTGCTCCTGACTTTAAGTTGATACACAGTTAATTCGATATTCAAAAATAATGAAATACTGATTTTAAAGTTTTTGTTACAATCCACACTGGGCAAGCATGGTGGACTATGCCTAATCCCTCATCTGAGGAGATCTGAGTCCAACAGTGGGCAGTAATGGGTTGGTACAGTACAGTACAGTTACTTTTGACAACATAGGTAATGCATAATTAACTTATGCATTCAAACTTATGTTAAGTATCAATTAATTAAAAACACACAACAAGCACAACTATATCTGTTTATTTGATAGAATATGTAACAGTTGATTTCAACGCAAGTTGTTGTGAAAGAACGAAAAAGATGGGAAGCTGATAGCTATGGTCCCGTGGGACAATTAACTGTATTTAAGTAAGTACTTTACGCTAATCAACGCCACGGGAAAATACTATTGAATGAACATTTGCATCAAATTGATCACGTCACTATTGTTCCATTTAGATGTTCCCAAGAAAATCCAGTAGTTCACATCGTTTTCAAACGGAAGTTCCCCTTGCACATTTACTGTTATATGAATTAATTTGCGTTTTATCTCGAGAATTACAAAAACGTGTCACTGAACATAATAGAGCTCTTTTCTCATCAAACGTTGTATGTGAAAAATTGCAAAAACTAATTATATTTACATTGAAGAGCGTGTAGTTGTAACAACGGTAGTCATTTAATTCCTCGAATCCAATTTCGAACGGGATCGATCGGAAATCAATTCGGTATTCAATTAACGAGACAGTGCATTCCAGCGTTTCTAATCTTGCTTTGTGTTCATCTAGCGAGGATGGGTACGTATCTCGAATCAATCTGTCCAGTGAAATAGCGAACTCACAAAAGAATTGGACAGCCGAGATGCTAACAATCGCTAACTGTTCACGGCGATGCCACCGGCTCATTGCATTTACAGTTTTCGGGAGCAAGTGACCGGCCTAGTCAGTTTTCTTAGATCTGATATCAATTCAAATATCTAAAATGTCCAGGATCACGACCTCAAGAATCTGATTGTGTCAAACGAGCGATAATATCTTTACTGCCACACGTTCCATAACTGTTGTATATTCGGTTTAGGACATATAATGGACACTTCACCGTTACTCTTGCATACTTTTGTTTCACAAAACAATGTGCATTTATTGCTTATAAAATGTTATTTCACTTTCTCTCTAATAACTTATGTGTGTTCCAAAATCGAATCCCGGATGGACATAAATTATACAGTCATATTCTGACTTCCTTTTTAATCGGCATATTACTGATTCAAGACAAGTGGTAGTTTTACTGAGCTGTCATTGTTCAAACCATTTAATATTATGATTGATGCAAAGTAGCTACAATGGTCTTGGTTCCTTGAAAGTTTAAATCAAACTCTATAGTAATTTTTTAAACAGTTAAAACTTAGAATATTTCGATTGTAGTATGGTGTGATTTACATACCTACGTAAGATAGATTGTAGCTCAGTCTCTATAAACAAGAACATGCATTAGACAATTCAGTTACTGCTTTTATTAGTAGAGAGACATCATAATCGTCATAGAACAGGTTTATGAATCCAGTTCTTGAATAATAGCCAAAGATAATAATGAATTTGAACTCAATTATCGCTATAAATCATAATGTTACTGTCACACTATCAAACTCTATTGACAGAGTGACTCATATATTTTGCATAATCGATTTATTGTTTACACTGATGATATATGGCTGTTGTAAAGTTTTATATCGATTGTATTAATAAAGGATATCATCATGAGCTTTGAAATGATTTATGATGATACTTTTTTGTACGCCGGTAGTATTAAGGCAATGCAAAAAATACTGATCAATTTCTAGTTAAAATTAATTATTTTATTGTGGGACGAAAGTGAATCAAACTTGAGAGAAGAAACTTTGAGATTAGTTCATCTTGAAGGTCTCGCTATTCTGTAAAAGTCATGGTGGCCGAGTGGTCGAAGCGCGTCCTTCCGAACGGGAGCTCGCGGGTTCAAATCCGGCCGGCTTGTACCTCCAAATCTAAATGTGAAAAAGATTTATGTGCAATTTTTCACAACACCACTGGTTAAAAACGGTGAAGGAAAACATCGCGAGGAAACCTGCATATCGGAAAAGGGTTCTAAAAATTCTTTGAAGATATGTGAAGTCCCCAATCCGCACTAGGCAAGCGTGGTGGACTATGCCTAATCCCTCTTCTGAAGAGACCTGAGCCCAACGGTGGGCAGTAATGGGTTGGTACAGGAAGGTCTCGCTATTCTAACAACGAAGAAAATAGTAAAAAATCTAGTTATTCTTTGATATGTATATTATCTTATATTAATATTGCGAGCGAGTTGGTGGGTTTGGAGACTTTTCAGTCAGTAAATTCTACGACTACTTAATTTAGTCAAGCATGTCAGTCAACGGACGCTTATTGTAATGTAGGCTGTTTTACGCATGAGCGAAAAATATCACTAAAGATCACATAACTACTAGTATTTAATCTCTTTAAGGTTTGAATATTTTATATCTAGAGGTGAGTAAGTAAAATTGTTCTATATTTAAAACTGATAGTAATGTGTTAAAACACACACATAACAGTATCAACAAACGAGACTAGTATCGCGTGGAACCATCAGCATGTTAACATGGTCGGTAGCGTCATAAATTGCATCATAAAATGTTGTTATAATAGTTTTCTGACGCCTGCACTATCAGATTTTAAGGTTGAAGGATTAAAAAATTATTAAAGAATTGATTTCTTCAAAATCAATTTTGAAGAAGGTAAAAAATAATTTAGATGATATCTATAAGATGACGTCATCATATATATATAAGATGATGTCAAAAGGACTTCTAATAGTAATGTTCCTGATTTTAAGGATAAAATAATATGTAAATAATGTATATGTAAACTTATAATCCAAGACGAACTGTCCTTGAATATCCTACAAAAATTTACGTTTTAATATAAGTATTTCAGCTAATACTTTTTTATTCGGGAAACAACAGTTCTTAAATTACTATAAAACAAAATTCTTTTCAAAATAAACATGTGCTAGGAAAACACAAAAGATTAATTTTCAAAGCCGTTATCTTATTAATAGTAACAACCTTCGGACAACCCTAAAATTCGTTAATAAACTCCGTAGCCTTAATATTTTTATTGTGACGTTACATTCGTTTCTCGCCTCAATAATTGATTTGTAGCACCAATATAATTCTTAAATTACTTTTCCAGAAACTTTCCGTTCATTTCTTTCTTAGGCTCTCTATTTAAATAAGGAACAGGGACCGTGAGACTCGTAATTCTTGAGTAGCTTCTAACTTCAAATGTAATATAATTTCTCAGAAAAAACAAGTGAAGAGTACCATTATCTACGACCAGAGGTTATCTCCATTTAATCAAAAAAAGCTGTAAACACCCAACATTTAATAAATCAAGTTGTGCAACCGAAGTGTGCATCATTAGTCTATGGTCACTCGGGAATATTAATCACTGGCAACGGACATTCCTGTTTACAGCCTAAACGGTCATTTGTAATCAGAAGCTCAGCAATTTGTTGTCTCGATAAAAACAAGGTGAAATTTGTACGCTACTTGGTTAATAGAATGGTGAAATTAATTTTATCTGCGGATAGAGCGAATGGCAGCTCTTTATGTATTACTGTGGTTTAGACTGAATTTTTGGAAATTATTGTATGCAATGAGCCGGTGTACTTAATCAAATATAATAAGTTTAAAAGTAAATAAAATTGAAAATATCTAACTGATCAACCCAAAGGTTCATTTAATACTAATAAACAAGCTCAATATTTCAAACTTTCAAATGTGGTTTGATCCTACATAAGACGCGCATCCTCGAAGTAATTCTTCACTAAGAAACGTGTTTTAAAATACAAGTAACATCGGCATACTCGGGGTACTTATCTAATATGACGATTTTAATTTATAATTCTTACTAAGTTGACAGTGAGAGCGTAACGTTTACAGCGAGTAACGGCTTCTATTACGGTTTAACGTAATAATTCGTCTAACATTATAACTTAAATTGTAAGCGTTAAGTAAGATTTCTCGGAGGATAAAATGTATCAGTATTTCGAGAAAGTAGGTTATAAAATTTATTGTGAGACGAGATAAGTTTTATTCGGTATTATAAAATATATTATTTAATTGTATGTTTGATTCGTGGTTGGTCTTTAATTAATGTTCGTTAGTTAGCATCGAACTCACCGATACCGTTCCAATTTGGTTTGAAGTATTATTATAAAAATGCATTATTTTATAGCCTATCTGAGTCCATGCTATCATAGTCTACAATCTACAACATGGATAGTAATATAGGTACTTAATTTCAACTATACGCGAAGTTGTGTCTTATCTCTTGTGAAAACAGTTTTTACGATCACTTATAGTCGTAATTTTATATAGTCATGAAAGTGAACTAAAAGCTGAGAAGATTTTTTTACATCATAAATGAACTACAAAGTTGCATCTGAACCTTTTTCAAAAAACGAAATAAAACGCAGAATTTTTATGGAAATTATAAGTTTGTGCTTCGTGAGCATAGATTAAATAATCCGAGTATAGATTAAATAATGCAGTACCGTCGACTTTTCTTTCAAAGTGTACAATTACGTAGAACAAGAAGCTGCCAGTGTGACGCCTCTTCAATTAAACAGGGAAGATAATGACAATGTAAAGCCTTTTAGAGCCATAATGGATCTTTCGACATCAGTTCTATTCAAACACTCCATGTGAAGATATGGGAAGTTAATTTTTAGTGGTCTAATTAATTCTTGTCGATTTGAATTGATTTTCAATTTATATGTATAAAGCGAGATACGATTCATTAAATCGATGATAAAAGAAAATATTTCCAAAGTTACTTACTTATTTGTATCGTTTTTATGGAATTTAGTAGTTGAAATGTCCATAGATAATAGTCGTAAGGCCAGATGTTTGTTAACTTTGAAAAATTCATATGGAAATCTCGTAAAGTGACTATTCAACTGTATCTAAGTAATAATAAAGTTGAAGAGTGTTTGCTTGTTGGACGACCAAAATGGAGTAATTAACTAAGCTATAAGAGTTGACATAATAGTTAAATGAAACCTACATTTTGCCGTTAAACCGATACTGAGTATTATTCAAACATAACACGTCACTAAAACTGATTTCTACGTCTTTTAACAAAAAAGGCCTTAAGGTAGTTCAGAGGTAGCTTCTCAACCACTGTGTCTCGCAATACTTACGATCAGGACAAAGAAAAATCTATTCAATCTTGTGTTAACTTTTTTCATTAGATTCTCTAAAAAATCTTTCTAGAAACTTCTAGTTAAAACGGCTCTTCACTTTCATCTCATTACTTCCCGGAGCAACGTACTTATCCACTAACTAGCAAAAACTGGCTGTTCTTTAGTAATGTCCCGTGATAAAATGCCTCCATAAAAACTAGGAGTCTAGATCTTCAACCAAGTAATTCATTTGTAAATGTATCGGGTTTGTTCATTAGAGTTGGAATGCTATAGAAACGTGATAGGTATTAAAGTGAATCATTACCAAAGTAAAATAATATTGTTTTGTAGGAAATTGTTAAAGTAGGTTATGGACATTTTTCTATAATTTGTTTAAGAATAGGGCTTAGGCAAAAACATAGCTTAAATGTTATTAATCTGTTGCAGAATGTCACAGAGTATTATAATTACAATAAATTAATTTAGCATTCATTCATAAAAGCTCCTTTGTGTCTCAATAGTCAGCTGATATCTTAGAGTTTCAAAAGTGAGACTTCAAATAGCTTAGAGTTCTTTCGACTAGTTCCCGACATACATCATATATGTAACGTCAAGAGAAAGATAAAAGATAATATTATAAATGATAGAAAATTTACATTAAAATATACTAAATATTGACTAATAGTCGACCAAACAGTAGCTAAACGATTGATTGCGTTGTGAAACGAAACAACTGTTATAACTACTAAAAATGGTTTTATATAAAAAGGCAACATCCACAAATCGCAATTAGACGGTTTATAAGTTTTTTTGCAAAACAACAGTGGCCGAGTTTCGCACTAAGTGTAAATGGACATCGATACCAATTCTTAAACATTTAAACGTACCGTTAGTTGATTGTCCTTTTATTTTTATTTGGGAATCAGTAATAAGAGTATTTATAATGGTAGTAAAAAATAAACGATTTTAAGTTTCATGTTTTTTTGCTCCAATTTGTATTGATTAGTTACGGTAGTATATTTCTTCATAGTTTAATTAAAATATGTGTCTTTTAACACTGTAAATGAAACAATTAATATTTTTAAATATAAAAAGGAAACAGTTATACGAGAAAAAAAAATTGTAATTCGCAAAACACTCTACCGTTATTTTAACGAGGTAATTGTTTAAGTTAATTAGACTATAAAAAGTTAATGTTACAATTTTGTTGCAGTTTCGTCCTTAATCCTCTGACACCCGTGCAAGAAACGAGATGTCTGCTTCAAAACGACACACAGGCCAACAACCCCATGGCGACACCGCAGGTAACAATCACTTTTATTAATATTTTGTTATAGCATAAAACGCATTTTCACGGGTATTATGTTTCTATAGAGAAAGGTAGACGGTTGGTTAGTAACAACCATGAGTATTGTTTAACTTGTCTGTTTGATGTAAAACAGTATAATAGGTAGACACGTCATTGTGTCTATTGTATATTATGTGCAAACTGAATATAGTATGTAGGATTTGTAACTGTTACCTGTAAAGCTAGATTTTAGATCTGGATACGTAGGTACACATAAACCATACATTATAATTATCAACAGGATCTTGAAAGCCTTTCTCTTGAGGCACAACAAAAAAATGTAAGTTAACATTAAAAAGGATTAAAAGTAATTGATAAAAAACAAAAACTTGAGAGGTGTCATGGACACCCGAATAGAACGAAGTTCCTTTCGATTAAAAGTTACTGATATTTTTTTTTCCTAACGTAATGCGCGATAAGGAACGTGTTTTAAAAGATTTTGATCACAGTGCCATCTAGCGATAATCATCTAAAACAAAAAAAGTGTCGTGACACCTTTTCGTAAGATTTTTTTCCGTCTAGCCCCCTTTCGATAACGCGCGATAATGAACTTCGTTCCAAATACTTTATAATGAATTTAATACTCGTAAAATACAACGGTAAAATCAATCACCTTACTATTTTACTTATTTACTACTTTATACCACATTTAATCTCCATTTTCTTAAACCAATTAGCATTCCCTTTTTACTAACGAACATAAAACAAATTAGGCTCCTTTAGTCAGTACATTAGTACATAAATTGCGATGTAGGACTCAAGGAAGTACTTTAGATGTAAATCTACGTAATAGCAAAATAAATCAACCGTTGAATACTAACCAGGTTTTCGATACTGAACAAGACTATCAACGTGGGATTAACAATTTAGATATCTACTAAAGTTTAACGGCAAAGAGTTTAATAGGCTAGTGCTTACCTACTGGTATTATGCTAATTAATCTCTTACTTTAAATAAATAATGTTTATGAAGGCACATAGTTTATAGATAAAATGATCTTGAGTAAACTTATTCAGACACTCGCGGTTTTCTGTAATACTTTCATGCATTTTTCAACGGGTTCTTACCACGATATTTAATTAATTGAGTTGTCTCGATATTTCAACGTTGTTGCAAACGTCATGATGACGACGACTGGATACTGTGGGTCAATTTAAGAACAAACAAATCTGTCTACCCACTTTCTCGTTCGCTTTTGGTTAGTACCACTGGAACTCGAACTCACATCACGACACACCACACTCACTGTATCTACAAGACTCTCTGAGCATGAACCCCTAGTGACTGTTGTGGTTAGCACTGGATTCCACGTACTCGATAATCTGAAGCGCCCCTGTTAAAAGTTTATCAGTAAAATGCATGAAAGTATGATCTTGAGTAGTTTATAAAGATGTTATAAAAGTTTGAATTTTTATCATAATGTTTGCATGATTATTTAAGAGCTCATGCTAACTACAAAGGCAGTTGAAAAACCAAGTCTTAAATTTACTCGTAATTATTGCTGTTTTATTGTACCATGGAATACATAGCTTAATTATAGTTAATAAATAAGCAAGAGAAAAAAAAACTTTAAATTAAACTAACTTTATTTTGTTATAGCGTTCCGTGAACACATACTACATGGTTAAACTGCAAGTACGCACTGAAAGTGTCTGCCTCAGGCCGTGGGCGTTCGAGAGGGTTCCTGGTAAATCACTGAGGGGTCTGGACAACACCATCATTTACACTTCAACAAAGGAGGCGTGCTTGGCCGCTTGTCTCAATGAGGTTAGTTTTAAATTCTTAAAGTAAGCTCTGAAATAGGACAAATTTCTCTAGCATAAATAAAAAGTCAACAACTTCAAAGAAGCTGTAAAATCACAGGTAGGTATTTCTTCATAATATTGTATTATGTCTTACCATACTCCAACCACACTTCCACGTTAAGTTTAATTTATTAAATACTAAATACAGCTGTAACTAAATACGATTTCTAGATTTCAAAATAAGAAAAAAATATGTCCAATGGTCATGAGAGCGCATAAATATCTTTAGTAATTTGTAGTATTTCGTGACAATAAATAAACTGGGAACATCACTATATTATACGACGCCTACTCTGTAATATGAAGATGATATCTCAATGCAATAGGTTATTTCACTTGTGTGTTAAATTTCAAGGTAGATAAATACGAAACGGCAAAAAATATATTTTATGGTGACTGATTACCACTGCTCAATTCAAGAAGCTCTGAACCTACTGTATCGAGTATTGCGAGACAATTATTTATTACCTGATGTCAAAGACTTTATTTAGCATCGTAAATTAGTTGTACAGTCGTAATTATGAGGTCGACTGTACATCTAATAATACGTATTAAATTATTTATATTTAAGCCAGAAATCGAGTTTTATAAGCGGTCTAAGGAAACTAAGTCTACTCAAATACATATTAAAAAGAAGAAGAAATAAATAAGGCTTTATGGCAACTGCAATCAATATAAGCATACTATATAAGAGTAGAAAATTTATCACTTATTAATCGCTTTACGTAACTAAAACAAAGTTGTGCGGGTCAGTTGTTAGTGTTAACAAAGTCTAAAGCTAACATAGTTGTCTATTCATAATATATCCAAACAAATTATAAGTTTAAACATCACCAACACAACTGTATCGAGTTGAAGTTAACCCCTATTATTTGAACTGCCCGAAGGAAAAACTCGTAGGTTCTTAGCTTGTCACGCTTTGAAAATAACCCCTTGTGCAGGATGACAGATAAATTACTGTGTAAACTGATGTTTAAGCGTTCACTAGCTTGTAGTCCACGCATTGTATTTAGAATGATTAGCATTTACAAAATCGGATATGGTTTTGTTAGTTTTATACAAGGTTACATTGTATCTTAAGAAGGTATAGCTGCTGTTTGGATAAAAACAAATATGTTGTTACTCTGTGTGCGTGCTCGTTAGTGATGAAGAAGACTAATAAAAATATTTTTTTCTTCTTAATATTTTAGGAAAGTATATTTTAATATGAGGAAAGGTATTTAGTAATATCAGGACTGTATAGCGAAGTTGAGCCGAACTTGAATGAATCCTCCATAAGTTTGACTATTGATAACCGATGTGTTTACAATAGAAGGTAGAACACATGACACCATTGCAAATGTTACACTGTTAAGTACATGACTATCAGCTTTATAACATTGTTTCCTACTGTTAGTTACAGTAATATCAGCAAAGATAACTACAAAGTCTTCTATCGTAAACAAAGTCTCAGAACAATTTTAATGTGCCCCTATAATACCTGCATTTCGTGGTCACCTAAAACTGGGACGGAAATGTAAAACGGGAATGCAATTGACATTAAGATTGGAAAATGAGTAAAAAATATACTTTCTTCTATACTTCTTTCTTAAATATTCACAAACAATATGTAGAAAGATTTAGATATTTATTTTTGAGATATATTTCACAATCTTCTTTACAGTTAGTGATTTGAACTTTATTAAATGTCATGTTTTAAAAGGAATTGTTTGTCTGCAGAAAAAGTTACCGTGCAGATCAGCAGAGTACGAGTACGGTAGTATGAGATGTGCTCTTAGTGATTCGGATCGACGCACCGCGCAACACTTTGTGCAATTAACTGATACTCCTGGAACTGATTACTTCGAGGTAAGTTGACAATTTTTAAAGAACACTTGATATAACATTTAATGATGGCTTTAGTTCTTAAAGTTGAGATGTCACGACTTATTCATAAAGTTCTTCGGACGCAACCAACTTATACCTACAGTATTACACTAGATTACTTTAATACCATAATATATTTAAGTGCAGCCATTTTGTCAATAATAGCAAATATAAACCAAAGTTTCTCTCTTTTCTCTATCTTTCTGGGAATAGGCACAAACGAAATCATAACTTGCAACAAGATAACCACACCTTCAAAATTATTAATAATTCTATTGCGGTTGAACAGAACCTGTGCCTGAAGGCTGGTCAGGCGTGTAAGGGACAACGTGTTTTCACCGCGCCTCGCGTAGGAGTCGCCGAAGATAAGGTCGCACAATACGCTGGCCTACATTACTACACTGACAAGGAATTGCAGGTACGTGACTTAAGTATTACCAACAAAGTCATACTGTTTTAGTCTTTAAATTTGGTGTTAAAATGTTTTATTTTATGCGCGCGTAAATTCTTGTTCTTTTGCTTGTCTCTTATCATCAATGCGATTGAAACTACCGCGTTTCTGATGATTATGTCCATCTTGTGGTACCCTCCCACTACTACTATCTTCCTATCTTCCCACACAGGGACTCTGTTATTGTAACTGTAAAATTAACTTCCTACGTAATACAATCAAAGATACTCAAATGCAAGCTTTTGAACAATAAACGTCACACCAGGTGGCATATGAGCAATTAAAATGACATTAGATAACATCACGACACCATAGTGAGTCAGACAGCTCTGGGTAACGGATGTGTTATGCTGTAGGTGACGTCCGAGGCAGCTTGCCGTCTTGCATGCGAAATCGAATCCGAGTTCCTGTGTCGATCATTCCTGTACCTCGGAGCTCCTCACTCATCAGCCTACAACTGCAGATTGTACCATCTCGATCACCACACATTACCAGATGGACCGTCAGCTTACTTGAATGCTGAAAGACCTTTGATTGACGACGGAGAACCCATCGGGAAATACTTCGAAAACTTCTGTGAGAGTAAGTACAGTTTAACTTTGGTCAAGGCCTTTATTAATAACCTTATTAATACAGTACTATACTTACTTTTAAAACGTACATTAAGGACATATAATGCATATGTAAAGTAAGTAGGTACTTTGAAGAGCCTTCGGTATCGAATTACCTCTAGAGAATTAAGCCTTCTACACTGCAGTTTACCCAGTTACCTACAAAGATATGCGTTTTGCCGAGATTCAGGTTATGCGAACCAGATGTAACCGTGTCATTTGGTTTATTAATTTGCATGATTCGCCAAGTTTACGGTTCGCAACAGCCATTTATGAGGTTGTGAATAAATTTTCTAGATATCTCGTCAAGATTTTCTCCATTAAATTATAGACTAAGATAGTGATAATATTTAGATTAATGGATGTTGCTTTCTCTCTATATTTCTATTTCAGATATTTATTTGCAACTTTAATGCGTATGTAATTAAATACATATATTTTATAATGAGTAAAAAATCACTAATATAAAATCTCAATTAGTAAAGATACTCAATTAATAAAAAGGAAAGTAAATCAAATTGTGATTAAAAGATGACTAACAGTAAATTACTTACACCACAAATTATTCAAATTTATTAACACAGATGAGTTGATACACAAGATTTTAAATTACATGTTATCAAGATGCTCCATAAAAGCTTTGTAAAAACTACACATTATGAGAGATTATCTCACAACTACTTATTACACTGTAGGAAAGCCATCAGACCCGAACTTAAGTATCTTGCTTTTGTTTTTTTACCGCCCTTGGTACACGACGATAATGACCACGAAACTTGTAAAAGATCCATAACATTTTAACACAAGCTCTTGTAAAAATACAAAGTGTAGTAAAATAGAATAAGAAATTTACAACTTTTTAACGATGTACTGTATCAACCCATTACTGCCCACTGCTGGGTTCAAGTCTCTTTAGAAGAAAAATCCCTCCCGGATTTTAACGATGATAGTCATTTTATAACTTTGATAATCTCAAGTGTCGATAGCAATAAATCGGGTCCTAAGTAATTTGGTATCGATACAAACGGTTAATTCGACTGATAGATATTAGTGTGGAGATCTAATGGTTAATTATATATTACACTGTAAATTGTTGGTTGAATAAATATTTTAAATCCTAATCTTAAGTTCGATTCGTAGTTGTATTTGTAAATTCACCATTAAAATAAGCTGCTATAATACTTAAGAAGTATTATAATATTATTACCCTGCTTCAAGAGAGTACAAGAGTTCTTTATGTAGTATGTACAGATCGCGCTGGGTCATAACGTGTTTAACATAGAGCATTACTTTGCTCATCTTATACCAATTATTTTAATTACTTATAAACTTTATACAACTGGATCATAATAATTTTTATTATAATTTTACGAAGTGAAATAATGAGAATAGTTCAATTAAAGAAATTAATAGTTATTAGTCGTATTATATTATCTAGTTTTACTAATGCAACTCGGCATTTATGAAATTAACCTATTTTACGATCATTATAATTATAAATTAGTACGATTATAGGATATATTTTAATGATTATGACAAAACGCCTTATTCAACATATAATATCTTCATATTTATTCTTAAAATAATACATTAATTGTATAACTCCGGTGTCTTAGTTTTTTTTTTTAAAGTAGACATAGATATTAAAATTGGTTATTCGTTCGGTTCTTCTTAGGTTAGTTAACAACGCTATCCACCCTACCATCAGTTAGGCCGTCAAGATTTATGATCATGCAATAAAAAAAATTATTGATCCACATTACTTCGGCTGGCCCAAAATGACATCAAGCGGTCGCTAAATCATTTATTGAAATTAGTGCTACTTTAAAATCTATTAAGCATGCAGCAAGTCATAAAATTAGTGAACCATTCTACCGTTATGCTTTCTAGAAATGCATAATTTAATACTTAAACAAGCTTTATCCTTTATTACAAACATAAATTACAGTAGTATTTGGCATACAAAATTTGCGTTCGTAGAAAACCTATTGTCCTGTCATATGAACTGTCAATATGAAGCTTTGTTTTGAATAAGTGATTAATTTCTATGCAAAAATTCTTAATCTACTTGTAGAATTTTAAATTGTGTTTTATTGTTTGAACCGGTGTCTGAGTTTGTGCAGGGTTTGGTAGGCGAAAATATAAAACTGAAATTAAATGAAAATAATTATTTACCGAAAGTTTACATGCGCATTAACATTATCGGCGACCTTTTTTTATGCCATGTAGACGAGCCACTTGATCGTAAGTGGTTACCGTCGCTCATGAACCTCTGCAATGTCAGGGGACACTGAGGGGTTACTACCTACGACCTAACTTTAAGGACCCTCCTCAAGCCTCGTTTGAAGAAGGACAAGTCATAGCGCTCAGGGAATAGCGAGGAGGTGAGCTTATTCCATAGCCGGATGGTGCGTGGCATAAAAGTGTTCCTGAAACGAACCGTGAATGACCGTGGTGGTTCCATATAGTAGGGATGAACTCCACCTCGACGCCGAGTGGTACGATGATAAAAGGGAGATGTTGACATCTCAAATAATTCCTCGGAGCACTCCCCGTTGTTTAATAATAGTAATGTTTAATATCATACTTTGTACACAAAACCATTCACACTTTACTATTAATCGTCATGGACACTAGCAAACATAAATCTCATGTACTTACTAAAACAGTGTAGTTAAAATTATTGTAATTGTCATTCATTAAACGAACGGTACATGTGTAGATTCTCACACGTCCCGTCAGAAAAGGCGATGGACGTGTGGACTGTGTTACAAACTTCTAAGAAGCGCAGAGCTGACCAAATGAGCCTTTATATGGCAGTTGGTGCACGCGGCCTGTCCGAGGTAACGACCTGAGAAAATCTTAATCTTTATATACATAACACATCATATAAATCTTAAAATATTTAATGTTTATTACTAAATTTCTATGCTGTCCTTTGGTGTAATATTGTTTAATGAGGTATTTCTTCACGTTACATCTTTGGAATGAGCGATCCTAATGCCAGACTCTCTCTCTTCAAAGGCTTCATAAGTCAAATAAAATGGAACTACGATTAAAAAGTACACTTTATTGTCGATATTTTTACTATACTCTGGTATCATATGTCAATGTAATTTAGGTAGACAAAAATACAGACTTATTTAAAAGCTGTTATTAAGTTAAGCAGATGTAGAGCTAACTTGATTAGAAAAGTAAATAACCAAGTCGATATTACATTTTATGTATAAATTACACATAAACAAACGTCAAATTTGAATAAAAAGTCGATCAGTAGTAGCAAATATTGTCATCTAATCTGTGTTAGTTTTCACGAACAAGGACACATTTAAATTTATTTTATGTGCTTATAAAAAGGAGTTTAAGGTCACATGTTTCCATTTAAATAGATAATCTTTTAATCTATCTAAATTGTAAATTTAATATGTATTAACTTACTTACACGGTAGTGCTACAGTCCCACGCCCTATAAAATGCTCTACTCAAAAATGACTTAACAGGTATCAAGAATATGCATTGTAAACAGAGATGTTTATCGATTAAGCCATATCAGGCACACGAGGAAGACGTATAATGTGAATAAAAACAGCATTTAAGTGCATTTAGAACCAGTTATTCGATGAATAATGTCCAGGCATCGTCAGAAGTACGCAGCGGCCGGCAACACGTCCGTTTTTGTCGCTAAGCAATCAAGTCGACGGTAGATACCGATACAGTTAGGAACAGGGCCAAGTTGCACTACAACGAATCGAATACTCAGTTTTTCACAGTAACTTTTTAGTTTCAGAATTCTTATTGTTCTCTCGGAACGTGGTTACCGCGTGTTTTTCGATAATTTACATCCGATTAGTCGTTTTTTTCTATCGTTCGCGGCGACGACCGAATTTAGGTGTAATCGTGATGCTGTTGTTTCAATGCGCTTTTTTGGTGGGTCTTGCGTACTACTGGATGGAAAGTAGTGATCGTTTTCAATTGTTGAATGTATCTTTATTGTTACTTAAATGTTGAAGTTGTAGAAATATTTCACCTTAATTTCACAACACTTTCCCAAACAATTTAGCTACCATATTTTGATTAATAGCCATCGAAATGTTATGATAAAGTGAATAACATTTAACCTTAACACGAATAAAGTTCATTACTCACGTCGGTCCCGACTTTACGTACAACCAAATTAATGGATGCACACGATTTTCGATTGAACCAAATCGTTTAAAACCAAGCAATTAATTTGATCTAATGATAAGCACGATGCGCACTTAATGCACGACCAAAATCCAAATGAATGAATTAACACAATCTATTAATTTGAAATCAAAACTAATTTCAGAAAGCTTTTTGGAACTAATTTTTTTTATTAAATTGGAATTTATAAAATCAGAGAGTTAATAAAAATGATTTTAATAAATTAGCATATTAAATTAGGTATTCCGCGCTTCTTTTTGTCTCTAGCTGAATTTTAAAATCGATTCTAACGTTTTAGGCATTTAATCCTAATCTCTATGCGAATGTTAGTAAATGTTTACAAGTCAGAAAGTTACAAAATATATCCTAATTTTCCAAAAGTTAGTGAAATGGTGGTTTGAAATGTAGTTATTATCTGAGTCTAGATTTTTCTTAGCATCGAGCGACAGTGATCATTTACAGTTGAAAAAACATACCAGTGATATAATGAGTGATACCTAAACTATTTTTTTCGCTATCATTATGTATATTTCAAACAAGCAACTAATAGTTAACAACATGAGAAGGGCGGACAACGATTGATGTCTTGTAAATCGCAGTTATCTATACGAATAATATGTTATCGAATGTTCTGGACTGTCGATGACCGATTTTACATGAGTCGATGTAGGTGGTCTCAGCGTATAATGGCGTTGACCACGGGTCTTGATGCAGGCTTCTAAATGTTTATAAAACACTTGAGAGTTGCTGCAAATATCGTAGATTTTCAATTGTTTGAAGAGATTCTCGAATGTTTTTCATTTTAGAATTTACCATTTTTTTGTTTCAGCCGTAGTTTTAATTAAGTTGGTAAATCATATTATTGTTATCTGTAAAGTTAATTTAAAATTGTGCTTCGTTATCCGTAACTGATTTTAATGGCGCATGGAAACATTGTTTTACTAAGTACGTGGATAATAATTTTCATGGATAATAAGATGAGTATCTTGTTAATATCTTCAGACCAACGACCGGAAGTTAATTGTTAAACAACTGATGTGATGTAGCAAACGATTATGAAAATCATGTAGCAAACGCGACATGGGAAACGACGATCACTTGGTAACTGTGTTGCTAAAATCAGATAAAATACAATGAAATTAACGTTCGTTTTGCGTATCCCTTCACTGTCTTTATTAGGTGTATGTTTGTTTTAAAATCCTTAAATTGTATATGATATTCTATGTATTTAGTATTTAAAATCTCTATGTCCACGTTATGCTATTCGAAACATCGTTGAAGGATTGCTATTGAGTAGCATTTATAAGAGAAAGTCATTCATATATCTTATAAAAGTTAGCAGAATGAATGCACTATCTCTGTCAGAATCAGTGATGCTCTCCCGTACTTTGATGGTAGACAACGAGTTTCAGTTCTTTGAACCGAGTTCATATCTCACGGTTGCATGAGGTCAGGGTCAAAATCGTTCAACGTACTTAAATCGAGTTGACTCGATCGATAGACCGATGTAATCGATTTGCAACTCGAGATGACGTTGACTGTTAAGAGAAAACTACGGTCTGATCTAGCGAGTCAAGTTCGTGACGTCGCGTCTATACAAAGATATCAGGAGCTAGATAATGGTATTCTAATTGGTTTTGGTTTTCTCATTTGGAACTTTCCTTCGGAGATCTCTGTCCACACTTTTTTGTTACGAGTTTATTATGCTTTCAATAGATGCACTTGCTAGCATTTCAAATTAACTTTTTCATTCTTATCAGAACCTTCTTCACATCAGCAGTTTTGTTAATATTCTTGCGTTTCTAGATTTTGGAAACACTGACTAGTGTAAGTATATAATATCACTTACATTATTACTAAACGGGACTAAACGGGTTCTTACCACGATTATTTTATTATTTTAAGTGAGGTAGATAACCGCGAGTGTTTAAAGAAATTTAGTATATAATATGTTGGAAACAGTAATTATCACCCAAAGATGGTTTAACATATTTCAGTCAAGAACAGATAGAACGTAGAACACATTAAATCAGCACTTAATTTTCATATTAACGTGTATAAAGAACGATGCGCCGACGATAAAACGGTTCTACTGCGTTATTTCCTCA
Source organism: Trilocha varians (assembly GCA_030269945.2). Lineage (NCBI taxonomy): Eukaryota > Metazoa > Arthropoda > Insecta > Lepidoptera > Bombycidae > Trilocha > Trilocha varians. The sequence goes on along the minus strand of AP028267.1, from coordinate 5,683,542 downwards.
GTAAAACGAGTTAAAGTTTATAAAAGTGATATAAACACACAAATATATTATGAAATTCCGGAAACACACATCTCTTTTCAATATCAAGATAGATGCCGTTATTCAAACATCGCATGTCCGGTCATATTTAAAAGCTTAATGTTATCCGCTCAATGCAAGTGTGATACAGCGTCAATGTTTATTTACTCAAGTTATAGGCTATTTATTTTAGCCATATATCTAGCAACGTAATTAATACCTCATAGTATCGAATTTGCGCTTTAAATATAAAAGTACTTATAACATCATTTGGGTATGAATAGTAGAAGTAGTAGTAGAAAAAATTAGTAATCAAATAACGTATACTAACTAACAGCTTATTTTCTCTACTAAAACGATATCCAAATTACAAAGAAATATCTTCTATACAGGCACCTATTTTTTACGTACGAATAAAACAAACCGGCCCTCCCCGGTATCCCGTTAGAATCGCCACCAGTTCAGCTTCCCGAAGCACCTTGTTAGAGCACAGGCATTGTACTCCATTAGCAAGCCAAGAAGATTATACAAGCAGTGTACCCGTCTATTATAGGCGGACTACAGTGGCGTTTAGATTGCCATCAGTTTGTTCGCTGCAAGGAGCTAAGCATACATTACCTGTAATGAACCATTCAGGAATTCTCACTTACAAACCGTTCCATGCAAATTCTACGCGTTTCCTATTCAATTATAGAATTACGTGATTACGGTGCATATATTTAAATTAGTTTAAATTCCTTCAAGTGCTTTTGTGGTTTATTTTTCTCACATGTCTGTAAATTGTGGTGAAATTACAATCATATGCTTTAATGTGGTGTTAAAGGTTTAGACAGTATGTTTAATGTACTTTTCGTGTTATAATGTGTATGATTATAGAATGATTTACCTATATGTTCCTATTTTGATCTCTGAAATGAATTGTTACTGTATTTTGTTTATTTTAAAAAGAAATCAATAAAAATGAACTGTAAAGTACACAATAAAGCTGTTAGCAGTGGAATCTTGATAAAATTACAAGTAAACGTGTTGAACAAACATTCGAAATTTCTTTATACGAAAACATCTAAAGATTTTTTCATCACGATTTTCGAACACAAACTGGACAATCTCGACATCTATACATTCCAAATTGATCGAGCGGAACTATTAGATAGCACCTATTTAGTATTGTAATTGGTGTATTCACATTGAATAGGCGAGATCTATAGTTGATACATCGACATAATTTCGTTACTTATGTTTACAATGCCAGAATGTGCCGACTCATTCTATGAGTTGCTGCATTTTGGTGCAAAAAGTGCCGAAGAGTTCGTATTGTCGAAGCGGCGGCGGCGGTCGTGCGTGCTCTATAACGGTGGTCATACACAAATTGAATATTTCTTTTAGACTTTTTGCGGCGGTCGATTACGTCTCGAACCTAGCCCTAATACGTCGGTAATTGAATCACGATGGGATAACTCGAGACATTGACGTGCCACGATCGTTGATAGTGACTAAGGGCAATTTAGTATGTAAAATTTTAGAGAACCATAATAAACGATCATCGTAAATATAAACCAGTTCTGAGCTGATAAAGCCTCTAAAATATCATTAAAATGAAAACAGCATAGAAATGGGAGATATATACAAAAGTATTCAGGTATTTGGACGTACGATACGCGACTTGGATTAATTTCTCTACCGAACCTTCTACAAAAAAGTTCTGGAACACGTTAAATAACCATCACAATACATTCGATAACATCTAAACAAAACGTTTTCAATAGCAAAAAACATATTCAATGGGAACATCGAGGTGCTCGTAAGGATTGATGGAAGCGAGTGCAACGTTATATTATAAGCCATGGCATAACGGCCTTGTTCGGCCTTGCCACCACGCACGGTCATCGGCCGCGAACTCAAATGAATAGCCATTAGCGGTTAATAGCTATTCATTTTACGCAACACACATAACCATTAATATTGTAATTGCTTATCGGTGTATTGATAAAAATAATTATCTATCGAGTCGAGGCTTTACGTAGCTTTAATGAATTTTGATTAGGGATTGAAAATTACGATTTGCTGACTAAGCTTTTTTTTATGCCTACTTAAATAGGTTTGTCTTGAACTGCCTAAGGAGCTTTTAGTTTATAAATGGAAAGGTCTTTAGTATTGCATTTTCATGACTCTTAAACATTTAACTAATTTCCCTGGGTATAATATTAGCTTACGAAGCGATGGCCATAGTTTATTTTTTCATTAAAATACATAATATTATGCAGTCCATACTCTAAAGAAAACTTCAATAAAAGTAATAACCAGAGTAATCCTATTTACAGTTTTTTTACAAGATTACAAAAATAATAATATCATAGTAATATTGTGTCAATGAAGTGTAATAGGAAGAGAACGAAGCATTCTCAGTGCAAATAACGGTGTTACAGACTAACTAGATTGCATAGGTTCAATTGATACCCAGATTACCGTTAACTACACATTTCTTAGAGCATTTTCGATATTAAAATTTCTTGATAAATCTGCGGTTAAGTTTGACAGAAATCAGAAATACCTACTTTTGGTAAACAGTAAAACTAAACTATTATTTTCGTATCTAAATACTGAAAAGTTTTTGAAGCCGTACCGTACCGTTACCGTAGCACCAATTTTTTTTAAATCTTGGTTAAAACTACTAACAACTTGCGTATGCCTCGACGATTCCTCTTTAATGTAATTTTTCTAGTTACCTAGTTTACCTACAGAGATATTATCTATTTAAAATTATTACTCAAGTACTAAGATCACATTGATAAAGCATAACCAGCTTATGCAAATCCAGAATCCCACTGCCTTAGTTTAATTATAAGTTAATTGGAAAAGAAACAAAACTCGTTATGAGATAAATGTCTATTGACTGCATCTAGCATTAAGATCATTTATAAGTCTACGTTCTCTTTAATAAAACTAAATTATCACCAATAATATCCAGTAAACATGGCATTTAAATTATCTATTTTTTTCATGTATTTATCCTTCAGTTTGAGCGTGGGAATCTGTTGATAAGTTTTGTACAAATCGTTGAAGCGTTGCAAATATGCTGGTCTGTGGACTATGGTGCAGCGGGGTTAATGACATCGATGAAATGAAGGCATGACTACGCTTTTAGGACCACCGGATTACACGGATAGCTTAAATTATAAATAGAAAATAACTTTATTTGGAACGTTCATAAAAAGTAATTATGTTCTACATAAGTCGATGGACTATGTATGATGAACTTACTATAATCAAAACGAACTAGAGCCCTCAAATAATGTTTAAAGTTATTGATCAAACACCGGTAAAAATTGTCATAATATAATAAAAATGTTGGTTACGATAAAGTGCTTATTGACTACTTAGGTAGAAGAAAATTTAATATTAAACAAAGTTTACCTATCGACAACTGAAATGTTCCAATAATATTTCTAAGAGTTACCTCGAAAAATCTGATTACTGTTGTTAGCAAAAATGTTTTTTTGTTAGTAAACTTACTTAAGGTACCTATACCAAATTTTGTAACTGTAAAAGTGCAATGCATTTACTATTGCAGCGATTGTTCTTCGAGAATCAGTTAAGAGTGAGTGAAATTGTTCCCATGGCTAAACTTTGACGGTAATGTTGATGAGTTAGTCGTATTTCGATATACCTTTGTCCATACGATCAAGACGGCGGTCAACGGCCCAAATTGCCAGTTTACGTCACCTCATTACTGGAGGGGCAACGGTCGCGAATATGTCCAGTTCCAGGCTTTGGTGCTATGCTAACGAATCGATTAGGGACGGTTCACCGAACGGTGTTACACTCGCATACCGATAAATGACTCTCCTATTCAACAATTGTATCTGTTTCAAATTCAAAAGAAAGGAACATCAACCGTTGTTTCACACCGTGCATTGGAATTCAAGATGATTTACATTTAGGTTGCATTTTAAATTTAGTTTTCTTTGAAATGAACCTTAGCAGAGTTCTTTTTCCACTTTATGATCCTAAGCAATACCGCCTCGCTTCCAATTAGCACGAGAGATGTTCGAGTTGTATTGCTTTATATCCAATAATTGCAGGCACTGGCAAGTACTTAGAGTCTCGCGCATACGGCGCCAGTGCATCGCAATCGTCTTCCAATTACTGCACGAAACCACGTATCAATCATCTAACACCTCCTAATTACGGGCTTGACTCAAATAGTAGCATGGAACGTCTGATTGTTCGGTATCTTTCAGCTGGTCTGCAATTTATAGCATCGATATATACTTTTTTCAATGAGTTACATATGGGTTGTTGACTTTAAACTTTTATTTTGTTTTAGAACCTGCAACCAGTGCGAATCCACCTGGAGAACTACCTGTGACAATCGATCATCAGCAAGATACGAACATGTCTAGCAACTTGACAAGAAACGATGCTAATTGCGACAAAACTGGAACATGCTACGACGGTAATTATACCGCACGATATGTATGTTTTTAATGCCTAATATTAGCTTCTAATTGTCGTTTAATTTCCAGTGTCGGTGCTTTGTAAGGATACGAGAATAGCTGTACAAGTTCGAACGAACAAGCCATTCAACGGTCGTATCTACGCTTTGGGACGATCAGAGACATGTAACATTGATGTTGTGAACAGCGATCTTTTCCGGCTGGACCTGACTATGGCCGGACAGGATTGCAACACGCAGAGCGTCGTAAGTTTTTTTTCTCATGAACAACATGTACAATTAGTTGATTTCTAGTACACGACGACGTCGAGACTACTCATTATTGAGTAGCAAAAAAAATATCCTGTTTGGTTTAGTACCTGATTTTCATTCTTCATGTCCTTTGAATAATGTTTTTATTATTAAGTCCATATAAGCATAGATTAGTGGGTGGATTTATAATGGTTTGAAACAAAAGAATTCATTCTTAGACTGAATGGATTCTGGAAATAGCTCAAAAAAAGTTGTTCTTTAAAGGAAATAAAAGATGGAACTTCTGAATTTGCTACTAACAAGATCAGAGAAGTTTTTTTGGTATAGGAGGAGAATTAGTATCTTTGGAGATATACTTTAACGTCTTAAATTAATTTTAGACTGGAGTATACTCGAACACCGTTGTATTGCAACACCACAGCGTAGTCATGACCAAAGCTGACAAAATCTACAAAGTCAAGTGCACGTACGACATGAGTTCGAAGAACATCACATTTGGAATGGTGCCGATCAGGTTAGTGGGACACTTTAAATGCTAGTACAATTTACCTGAACACTATCTAGTGCATTTAGATGTGTGAACAAAAGCTACATTTAATTCATCAGTCAATTGAATAACCAAACATTTGAAAAATTTATAAATATTAATTTACTGGCGAATTTTAAAATTGACTTGACTTAGAACTAAATTGTATTAGGCATAATACTATTTGCTGTTGATACAAAAACAAAAGAAGCTAACTGTTGTTATTTATTGGCATAATGATGTTAATTACATATGTATTAAGTTTATTTTTCGAATCGATCAATTTGTATCCTGTCTATAATTTATTTAGATATTTAGAGATCGGATGACGTGATTCGATAAAATAAAAAGTAACTTTGATATGCAAGCATTTCGATTCAATTGACACTCTATCGATAGCGCATCGTTCACTAATTAGATACAGAAATGTAAGACCCGACTTAGTTGCGTAGTTTTACGTGATGAGCAATTTAACACATTTTGTATTTAAGTATTTTTAATGAGTATGAATGGTTGATAAGCATCATGGAGAAACTATCAACGATCTAACATTATCATGCTTGGATGCGCTCACTTTGTGCATTTAAATATTAATTTGAGGATACATGTGTGGTGTCACGTTCGTAGATTTGTAATTCATTTAGAATTAACGTTAAATAATCCTGAGGCATTCATTTTATGAGGGTTCGGGTGGGTGGCTTTATTTAATGCAGTCGACGAATTAGAATCGATTCGGTATTTAAATCCGTCGTACTTCAAGTTAACATCTTGAGGACGACAAAAACTACACGCATGTATTGGGAATGTGAGTTTTCTAAACAAGTTGTTATTTCTTTAGGGACCCAGAGATGATTTCGATCACAGCATCTCCCGAAGCTCCTCCACCACGCATTCGTATCTTGGACAGCCGTCAACGAGAGGTCGATTCTGTCCGCATCGGAGACAGCCTCGCTTTCCGTATCGAGATTCCGGAAGATAGTAAGATTGCATTTCACGTAATTAATTTGATTGCAATTTTTAATGCAAATCACATTAAATTAACATAAATATCTTATTCTTGCAGCTCCTTACGGTATTTTCGCCCGCAGCTGTGTGGCTATGGCTAAAGACTCCAAGACAACATTCCAGATTATTGACGATGAAGGGTACGTTTCGAAATACAAATCAGGGAATACTTTTTTCCTTTTTACGGTAAATAATGAATATTCATTTGCGCAGATGTCCGGTCGATCCAGCCATTTTCCCAGGTTTTACTCCTGATGGCAACGCACTGCAGTCGATCTACGAAGCGTTCAGATTCACCGAGTCTTACGGTGTAATCTTCCAGTGTAACGTCAAGTATTGTCTTGGACCTTGCGAACCGGTATGTAAAAACTTTATGATGATAGATAAAACAAACTGCCGATGACTTTTGACCGTGTCTAACGACATGTTTTGCAATAAACTTTAGATACGGTAATTTGCAAAAACCATTTCCATTTTTCACACAGCAATGTTGATGAATCTTAATTTTTAGGCGGTGTGCGAATGGGGCAGAGACTCCTTGGAATCTTGGGGCAGGAAGAAGCGTTCGCTTCCTCGTAACGACACGGAAGCCTCTGCTCAAGATGAGGAGATGAACATCTCTCAAGAGATTCTCGTGTTGGACTTTGGTGATGAACACCAGAACACTGATTTCCTGCGTTCAGATAAGCCTGGTGGTGTTGCTTCTGAAGCCAACTTTGGAGGTAAGACATTCTTATTTCTGGTATTAATTTGCTTTTTTTTACAAGATTATTTTAATCGATAAATCACCTAACTTCAAACATTTCTATTACTGAACTACTAATTCTGATATTACAGAGAAAACAGTCACAATTGTGGAGCCTTGTCCGAGCAAATCTTCAGTCCTACTTCTCGGCGTCGCCTGCGCCATGTTGGTGATCCTTTACATTGCGACCATCTTCTGCTACTACATGCGTAAATGGCTCACACCACCGAAGCACATGTCGTAAAACGTCACATTGTTTCCTTTTGACTCTTTATCAGGTACATGTGATACAAATGACTGACGTAAGCTCCACTCGATCACAATACCGTTAATAGATAAAAAAAACTTGTGGAGTTGTTCTATGTTCAAATATTTTGGCATGATGTAACCACCGGGTGATTTGCATTTATATTAGAGATAATCTATTGAATTTGCATGCATTTATTATTATAAATTAGATTTAATTTTAGACTTAAGATAGACAAGAGTCAATGTGAGATAATTTCATTGGTCCGAATTCCATGATGCATTTATTCTTATTAAGTTAGTTTAAGATTATCTGTACAATTTTAAGTACTTAATGAAGTTAAATTCGTTTGGAATAATCCCTAAAAATTTTGCTGTAGTGAAGCAATTTAATTTCACGGGATTATTCTGATTTTATACATAGATTGGTAAATAGGTGTTAAGTATTTCGAATTTACGAATAGGTACCTACTGATGCACGAAAATGGTAGGAAAATAAACTATATTCATTCAGAAAAGCATTGGTTACTTTACCAACTTGTATTCGCCTTTTTTACTCAATATTTTAGTTAAATTAAAATATGTCTGGTTTCCGAATACGTAAATTGAATTAATTGTAAATAGATCTTAGACTTCTTTGGAAGATTATAATTGAACTTTCAGTTGGGTTTTGTAGAAATGTTGAAAAAAATGTACTTAGATTTTGATTTAATTGGAAAATTACTTTCACGTTCATCTCTTCATTAAGATCTTCTTCTAGGTGCATTAGCTTAACAGAAATATACATTTTTCTTAACCCAACTTGAGACTTCATCTTATTTATTTAGATTAATAATTATCTATTTATTTTTTCAATATTAAATTAAACAAATAAATTTTGTACAAATTATTTGCGGTTTTATTTCTACAATAATTTCACTAGGACATACAAATAAATAAACTATCTAACATAACAAACCCAATAAGAGTGGAGAATAAATTATAAATAAATACTTTAAAACAAATCAACAATTCAACTATATTTTGTATTATTATGAACAAAATTACTACCTACCACTTCTTCATAGATAAATGGCAATCCACGTTTCTCTCTGATTTCTCAGTTACTCTATCTATTTTTGTAAGTCACGCATTTTCTACCATTAATTCCTTCATCAATTTCTGATAAATACTACCCAAGACTTCCTCTTGTGTTTTCAAATCCATATCTTCAAGATCACAATTAAAAACATCTTTAAATTTGTCCAAAAACAATGGCGTCATTTTGTCTATGGCACACAAACTCCCTGTTTCTTTGGTCAACGATGTTACTCCTTTATCTATGATACCGCAGGGGTCTATGTGTTTGAACCAAGATAGATCGATGTCACAGTTTAATGAGATGCCGTGAGTGGTCACGTATCTTGACGCATGAACTCCTATTGCAGCTATTTTGTTATCTGAGACCCATACTCCAGTGTGTGGTGATCTGCTGGCTTCAATACCTGATAAGAAAATAAATTTATTTTACCTTAAGATTTAAGAAGACGGTAGTTGAGCTTTTTACTCCAACAGCTGTAAGACTTTTAAAAGTCCCATGAAAATTGGTTCAGCCAATTAGCAAGAACAAATAGACAGACAGCAAACATTAAAAGTCAATAGATGGCGCTGCTCGTAGTTTTGTCACACGCCACAGTAGTGGAATAGGGTGGTGAAGAAAGAGGCTGAAAGAGGTTGTGTTTCAATATAGAAAGAAATAGGTACTAATGATTGTGTCCATTCTAAAAGTAGCGTTTGTTAGCATAGGTATAGCAGTTCAAAAATAACTTTATTTCAACAGCACTAAAGGACTACAATGTCAATGTACAGATGTACAATGTAAAGCCACTATCCATCACTTCCAAAAAGGAATGTCATATAATTGTTTAAAGCTCCTTGTTTTTGCTCTGTAAATAACTTGTTTTGTATGCTAAACCAGTTATTTAATTATTGTCATATTTAATCTGATTAACACCTCACTGAATATCTGTGCGTCAACATACAATGATCTAGATTATATCTGTCAATCAAGCTTGAATTGATAGGTTTTTTAATTTGGTACCTGTTTTAAATACTAAAGAAAAAAATAGACTTAGCATAACATGAGTATTTTCTTTAGTTAATAACTATAATATGTGGTGATTATTATTTTAAATATCAGTAATATCAGGGGACTTTATAATATCCTGTAGTTGTGGTGGCCGAATGGTCGAAGCGCTTCCTTTCGAACGGGAGGTCACGGGTTTAAATCCGACCGGCTTGTACCTTGAAATCGAAATATGAAAACGATTTGTGTGCAATTTTTCACAACACCACTGGCTAAAAACGGTGAAGGTGCATGTCAGAAAAGGGTTCTAAAAATCCTTCGAATGTGAAGTCTCCAATCCGCACTGGGCAAGCGTGGTGGACTATGCCTAATCCCTCTTCTGAGGAGATCTGAGCCCAACAGTGGGCAGTAATGAGTTGGTATAGTGCAGTACAGTACTCTGATTAATACAATTTAGCATTAATTTTATCTACTTACTTGTCAAGTGATGTCTACATCGCAATAAAAGGTTATGATCAAATCTTACCCAAATCACGACACAGTCTTATAATGACTTCTTCTAAACTGTTGACGTACCACTTCACACTGGGTTTGTAGTGTTTTAAATTTATAATTGGGTAAGCAACTAGTTGGCCCGGACCGTGAAATGTGATGAGACCACCTCTGTTAGTCTTCTTGAAGTCAGCGCCGAGACTTCTGAGCCTGAGTATTTCATCGTTTGGTGTTTTGTCTCTTATACCTGGAAGAAAAATGTAAATTCAAAAATGTAACTTCAATGGTGGAGATCTTCTTCTTCAAAAATAAGTTTGACATTGCTATCTTTTTTGCTTACCACACAAGCTAACTCTATCTGATAATAAGCGTTACCATCTCACAAACCTCATTAAAATAACTGTTGTCTGAATTGTGTTTATTACATTAACATACTTTCATTAATTTCATTTCAATGATCTTTACTATTTAGTAATTTTAAAAGAGAGTATGCTTACCAACAGTATAAACAGGCTTATGCTCTACGATAAGAAGTGTATCATGGTTAACTTCTGAACCAGTTTTAATTGAATCGAGATGTCTGCGAGCCAAATTTAATTGAATATTCAGAGCAGTATCATAGCTCATTAAACCTAACCTCCAAACTTTAATCATCTTACTATTTTAGTATTATTAAAGTATTAGATGATGCTTATCATATTTAGTATAAAAAAACTTATTTAATCATAAATAAACAGTATAAATACGTAAATTTCAGGTACATAGATGTTTTTAACAATTTTGTTTATAAATTTTGATAGGGATGGGCATTAGGCGTCAGAGATCGATTTTTAAAAGATAAGATCGATTGAACAAAGTAATCGATTTTTATGACAAAAAAAATAGTCGTAAATTATTGGTCAAACCTCTAAAACATTTAGATAAAAGCAAATGACTCATTATTAGGAAAAATCTAGATTTTTGGAAAAAATATTTTTAAGTAATAAAATGTGCTTAAGTCGTATTAAAAGTACGAATTTTATTAAGCTTCATCTGTAGTTTTTATAATGGGATGTTGTTTTCATCCACAAAAACAAGTACAGCATAGTTTTAACAATGTTATTAATCTTGAACCGCAAACCATTACCTTCGAATGATCTTGATCAGAACGATCAAAATCGATATTTTAATGGTGAACCATCCTTAGTTTCGATGTCATTTTTTGCTTGTGTCAGTTGTCAGTGTCAAAAATCATGAGATGTCACCAAAATCTTGTTTTTTAATTGTAAATAGGCAACAATATAAATTTAAAAAGCTTTAGGATAACCATAATTTTAAAATAAAATATTCAAATATTAATTTATAAACTAAATTAATACAAATCACACAATATAAAATAAAGATACCCAAAAGGTTTAAATCAGTTTTGAAAAGAAAGAAACTTAGTTCTATTCTGCTTCACTAGATGTCACTACTAAGTTTCTTTTTAGTGTTGCTACTCGACAACAGATGGCGCTGACTAGCAAAACAATATAAGTATAAAACCGACATTCCAATACAGATAAGGGTAGGATTTTATACCTTACAGCTTTCAGTCCAGTTTTCCCTGTACCCCGCATGTAGGTCGCCGGTGTTTTGTACGTTACGTAAATCCGGTGCCGAAAACACTGATTATTACGCCTAATATTATTTCTACCTCATCTTTACATTTACTAAAGACTTTGAAAACCGTTTTTTGAATTTTATCCGTCCTAGTTGTAATAGGCACATAGTGCTCTATATTATTAATGTTTTGAATTTTCGTGCGTTGAAATTTACGTCTTATGACTATTGTATTTACGTTGAATGTCGTGTTTGAACAAAGTGTTGGTGAAGACGGAGATGTGGTGTTCTCTCAAACGATGACAACACGGGTTTGTAGAATTTTTATATATTTGATTCTTTATAAATAACATTTTAAACTTGAGAAATGACATGATAGTACTTGTTTTAAGTTTTTTAAATTTAAAGTTATCTGGTTCTAAAAAATATTTAGTTAATTTAATAAAACATTACGGATTATATTATACTATCTTATTACTTAAATTCTACGATTACTCATTATTCCTATTTACTCTTAACTGTCTCAGGCTTTAAGAGAAGCTCCAACTTTAGATTACAATTAAAAGTAAACGTCCATTCGGGCCTCTTGAAAATAAGTGGCCGTCACTAAATAAGTAATATACAAATAACACAGGTATTTTTTTGTTCTCGTACCTTGTTTTCTATTACTTCTATTTCCATAAGAGACGGTAACCTCTCGACATCGGGGAGTCTAAACTCAAAGCTTTAAAGAAGCCATGCGATAACGGCATTTAAATCCTTTTCGCCTATAAAGTTTTATGTGTATTTACCACGCAGTGACATAAATCTGCTGTTCTTCTTAAATCTTATTTTCTGTAACACATTATAAATGATTTTTAGCATTTAATATTACTCTTTGTTTAAAAATGGAAATTTATATTTTAATGATAATTTTAGTGATTTTTAATGGTTTAAATTTTGCTGGTTTCTGCATCGTGTCTAAAAATAGTGACTCAATATTATTGTTAATGTAAACCACTGTAATTTTTATTGATGCTCTTTTGTTTCCCAGTTTACAGCACCCTTGTATCAAACTTTTATTATTTAGTAGTTATTATTTACGTTTGCCTGCTTTGTCGAGTTCAAACCTATTTTATGTCAAGTTCCTACTTCATGTCAGCACGCGATGTTGCCTTGCAAATTATACTTTGCCGAAGCTTTATGGAAAGCTTGCAAACTTGCTTTAACTAATACGATAATAAGTATTTTACGAGGAAAAAGAGTCTACTATTTGTCTGTTGTGTGCTTAAGCTAAAGCAAAGCAAAATGCTATAGCTATACTAATAAGTGTATATGAAATCCTGCAATTTTTTCTTTTACTATACTGGTGTAGAAATAATAACACACACAACATTACCAGGAATAGTACCTATGCTATTGATTTGATAATAATAAACGTGCCCTTAAAATATTTGAAAACAGGGTTGAAAACCGCGTGTCTCGTAAACAAAGTAACAATAATAGAGCAGGAAGAACGGTGAACTTCATCCTGGGATTTATTTATAGTACACTATTTTTGAGAATAAACGTAGGGGCACACATGTCTTTGTCAAAATAGGTAAAACTTTACTTGCGGTTTTAACTTGTTAATATTTTAAAACAGGTATACTTTGATAAGTAGGTCTAGGTAATTACATCATTGCATAGTTACATAGTAGATTAAATCTCGTTAAAAATAGAACAACACTAATTCATGGAATAGCTACAAGAAAATGTAATGTCGATTAATCATAAAGAGGCTTGAAGCAATTTGTAACGCAATAACTTCTTTTGCATGAATAACATGAATAACTGTATTTTCTACTTAAAATACAACTGCTACAACAATATTTCGCATTAAGATTTTGCATTATTTACACAAATTTAAACCTTATTCCGCCTGAAAAAGACATAGATTCCATGTCTCTCGTTGGGAAGTATTAAAGTTTATAAATTATAGTATTTTGGCGGTATGGTCGTTCGGAGCGCGTTGCCATGGCGACGGCGCAGTAGGCTTGCAACCTCCGTGACGAGAATTTCAAGAGACCGATCGATGCTGAAGGCTTTAGGATATCTCTCATAAAAACCAAAGGATCTACCGAACATTTAAGGATATAGAATGATACTTTTATTCTGTTTTGTGTCTGCGACGGTATCTACCTAATTGTCAAAAAGTAAAAAGTATTAAAAATTCAGATAAAATATATTTTCGTATTGCTTAAAACTACGATGACTTAAGGGACATTGAAAAAATTAAAACGAATTGAAATAAAATATAGGGCCCTAAATACATATTTAATTTAAAAAATGTAATGTTTCCCGATAGTTAATTAAAATTCATAAGTAGTCATGACTTTTATTTATTCCGTCAAAACCCTTCAACTCTGTATTTTCAACGAAAATAAACAAAATTTTATCTTTCAACTTTGTAACCGTAAAAACTTGTAATAAAAACTTTTCAGTTAAAGCATCAAGTTAATCTTGTTTCATAATAAAATGTACGTGTTTCCGGATGTCGGTCGCGTCGGGCCTGCGAGGGCCTGCCCCGAGATGTTACTAATTAACTCATAAAAACTGGTGTTCCCTCAATACGAGTGCAATATCGTGACAGCACGCAGCACTTCCATAGAGCATAAGACAGACGTGATTTTATTTCTACACGATTTTTCACTCAAAAACGTGTGCTTTTTAAGTCTTTTCTTGTTTGGTGTCAACTTATTTTGGTTGTTTAGATATTATTATTACCTATGTCTAAATTTTATTGTTAGTATAGGTACTCAAAAATAATAAAAATCATTTGCCAGTGTAATTGATATAGCCAGGATTGCTATAACAATTACACTAACAACTTTTTTCGAGAAAGCGCTAGTGATATAAAGTGTCGTTCTATCTTATTTTGATTTAGAAAATTATTTTGAGTTTTGCTTTACTAATGTAAAAAAAACGGTATACGTATTTTTGTACAATTAGTAGGTATAAACAATATTATAGTTATTACTGTGATTACCAACTTCTAGAACATCAACCACAAATTAACCAATATTCCCCGAACAATCGTCTGATTCACGAGGGGGTTTGAAATTAAACACACCTTCAAGCGAAGACATTTATTGTAAATTGTGTCATTCCAAGTCAAACAACTGTTGCAACTTTCGGTGGCACGATTCAGATTACAAGTAACGTCATCTATTGACGACAATCTTAAGTATTAATACATTATGTACACAAACCAAAAAATATATAAAAACCAATACTGAACACTGTTTTTCTTTCTAATATTAAGAGTACCTTCTATATTATTTTCTGATCTTGGTTCAAGGGTGAGATATAGCTGTACTTTTAATTATTCATGAGGTCTCTCCTGGACAAGTTTCAGGAACTTTTGTTCGACATCTGCTGCGCGGTGTCGGTTTAATAATTTTCACCTACTTGGAAAATTATTTCGGGCTCTTGTTAAACAAATTAGGCAAATTATTATATTTTACTTCGAGTGAAATTGTTTGTTTGTTTTGTTTAATGTGGAGTTCATTCATATTGCTAAAAGAATTCCATGAGCAATGGGAACGAATCACTAAGGTTATTTTAAATCAGTTAACACGTTCGCTGCGAAACCATTTTTTGTATAGTAGTCATTGGCTGCGACACGAGGTGCTATCGGCCCGCACCAAGATCAGAGGTTAGGGTGACACGCGGTCTATTAGACCCCATTTTTTTTTAACAAAGTTATGCTCAACGTACCGCAGGGAAGTTTACGTTTTTCCTTGCCGCACCACGGGAAAGTTGCAGGATCATTTAGGCCTCGTTTAGCAGTGAACTTATTAATAAACAATATAACTAGTGAAAGCATCAAATTGGGTTCTGAAAAAATTAAAATTATTTTACTTTGAAACTAAACTTATATAGGTTACTGTATTTAAATATTTAACACTTTATTGAACGGACTGCAATCGATTTCTCCAAATAATAAAGTAGACTACACTTTATCGTTGTGCCATACCGGACCTATATTTTATACTGATCCCTTCTAGATAGAATCTAAGCTGGAAACGTTTTAATAAGTTCTTCAGAAATCTCAATCTCAAACTTTACACATTCAGTAATAGAAGTAAGTAAATTGTAGTGAAATACTTGTTTGTTTTCAGGTGTGGTCGCCGCTCCAAAGCTCGCGCTAGTGAGATGAGCGGTTCGGCCACCAGCCAAACTTATTCCTATGATGAAACTATTCAGGTAAGCTACACCTTGGTTTAATACTCTTATATTATAACAATATCAGAGTTATCTATCTATATATATAAAAATGAATTGCTGTTCGTTAGTCTCGCTAAAACTCGAGAACGGCTGAACCGATTCGGCTAATTTTAGTCTTAAAATATTCGTGGAAGTTCAGGGAAGGTTTAAAAGGCGAGAAAAAATCGAATAATTTCTGGGAAAACCCTAAAAACAGCCCTTTTCTATTTCCCATACAAACGTTTTCTAAATAATATGTAGAGTCAATTTGAACTTTATTGCTATTCAATACAGTTCATATTTAATATAATCACTCACTGTTGTCTAAGCAATTTAGGTGTGTTCCTAACGTCAACGAGTCAATTTGCAATTTGACAATTGACAACCAACTAATATGTCAATCATTCTGTCGCACTTCAGAATACGGAGATTTATATTCAATTTTAAAGACGATTTTAAAGCAACGCCATCTATGAGAATTATATCGAATTACGTCTAGAAGCACGTTTTTGATATAAATAATTTGATTATGTCATTGCATTTTGGGCGACGTGGTGTTTTTCGATTGTAATAGATGGCGTTAGGCATTTTGTTCTTAAAAATTGCATAGTTAATTCGTTTCAGAGATTAGCGAGACAAATAAATAAATGTATTTATTAAACTTAAGTGGGATGTAGGAACTGGCTAATTTTTCTACTCACACATAGCCCTGTTATATAAAAAAATCGAAAAAGTTCAAATGTGGATGTGTTATAATATAAGAGCTCGGACCAGCGGTAATACACAAGAATACTCCGTTCTCTTTCTAAATCTTGGCGAGGAGAGAGGTGGACAGGTGGTTCTTCTGAGTCTGTCGGTAGAGCTGTATCCAGCTTAAACAAACTCACTGTGTGTACTTTTTTTTTAAACGCTGGAAATCGTGGCGCTGCGCTTGGGATATGTGGTACTTAAACCGCACTAAAAGCTCCAATCGCTCACACTCAGCGTTTGAGTCCTGGCTGAACCAGACCCTAGCACGGGGTAATGCGGGACGGCACGGCGCATTATGCACTACGGCATAAATTTTCCTTCGCGCCGCCCCCGAACACCGAACCGGCAGCCACCGGCTCTCAGGGTCAGCGGGCTTTCCAAAGCCCGCCAAGAAATATGGGACCGCGTCTCACACTTCCACGGGATACCCTGCTGGGTCATACCAGTGTGGATCGGAGAGTGCTGTCTTCCAACCCACGGTTGCCTTAACGCAAGGTGCGTGCTAAGCGAGACACGACACCTTCTTGGAACCCCGCACGCTGGGTAGCGTTGAGAACCCGAATCTCTTAGGGAGGCAAAATCCGAGTGAAATTGCAGTTCCAGCGCCCTGATCGATGACGGCGGATTCCTGCGTGGAGAAAAGAACTCAGTTTCACACGCCCTGCCGCTCTCTTCCGAGATGTGGACTCGCAGAAGTCGAGCCGGTCGAGGTACTTAAGCATCCCGACCCCGATCCGAATAACTCCAATTATAATGTAGGCATCGACCGGTGGCGACGCCCCAGACCCGTGGAACCATAGGGCCTGGGGTTTATTTAGCGCCACATCGAGGCCCAACCTCCAAATTATACCACACCCGCTGTGGCAAGACGTGCACTCTCTGTAGTCATCCCCCTGGGCTACAACCAACGTGTCGTCTGCGTAACAAATAACGCTAAGTTCCGAGAGGAGAGTGCCTCTCAGTACTTAGGCGTACCCGATATTCCAGAGGAGAGGTCGCGGACCGTCTCATATGGAACACCGCGGACAACTTGAAACCGGCGCAAGGTCCCACCGTACCTGGCACTGTGTGTAATACAACATCAGCAGAATTCTTGGGTGTGCGAGCGGGCATTTTGACGCCCAAAAGTGATAAGGATGTAACAATTAACGAATGCATTCTCTCCGAAATTGAGAGGAATGAAGTGCACTTCACCTCTATAAACACTGCCGGTATGCAAGATGACACATTATTCTGTGAAATTTCTGAACTCTCTATCAGCAAGTATACTTCCAGTGCATACCATCAAGCTGAACGTCGGTGTCCCAATTATGCTTCTTCGGAATCTATCTCCGAATCTGGATCTACGTGTCCGATTTCAAAAAAATTTGGGATCCGTATGAAAATATCGAATATGTAACACAAGGCGAATAATCGAAAACCTATTTATGCGTACGCTGCAAAAACTACTGACAATAGAACAAAATGATGTACTACGGGTATTTAGGTCTTTGTAAGACCAACAAAAAAGTCCGCGAGAGCATGTATCTAACTATCATAGTTTAGTCACAATAACCGCTTTTATGTTTAGCAAAATAATATTTCGTCCCAAGTTTGAATTTAACATTAAGATAATTTAAGATAACTTAAGATTAAGGTTAATATAACGATACTCATGTATCGTTATATTAACCCTATTCCAAATTAAGTATTATGTTATTAAGAGTATTAATGTAGAAGTAAATAACTTTTTGTTTTATTCCAATCGGACTTTTCGTTTAGAAGTTATTACGAGTATAAAAACGCAATGAATATGTGGGTGCAACAGCTAGCCACGAAAATAATAACTCGACGGCGTTGCGAGTACTGTTCGAACCCCTTTGTAACGCAGACGAAGTTGCGCGGGTCAGCTAGTACACCAATAAATATTAGATTTTTTAAAGAAACAGGTATCGAATTGTATAATGTAGAAAAATTTAGATCATCAATCAAAGTAAAACTCTTCTTCTGAAAAGGTTAAATTTAAGTATTAAATAAACGTTCAGAATAACAATATTGTCAGGCTTACTCTATATTACTGAGATTTAGCAGACGTATAACTACTGTTTGTTGATAATATCCACCGTTTTCAGCAATTTCGCCAAATCTACGCGTTTTCAGGACAAGCTAACGAAAACAGTTCTCTCAATCGAATTGCTTAATCCACTCAAATAGATGCTCTAATTTTTAGCCTCTTAAGTCCATTTCTAGTTGCTCTTAAGTAGACTGCTTAAATTGCAAGCATTTCATAGTCGACCGTAAACGGGAATCTAAGCTCTACGTCAAAAGAAACTAGACCTTGTTTATATGAGGCTAAGATCGCTGTTTGTTTGCTGTTGTATTTCAGGGGTGTAGAAGAAGTTTTTCAGGACGGCCCATAACAACACATTAGCTGACACGGGCGCACTTACCTTTATTAATGCTGTACAAGACTCAGCGCTCACGCTCAGTGGGAGTTCATCCCATTGCATTATTTTCGGGTCAACGAGTGAACTACCAGCACTTAAGTACCTATTATTGCCCTTTAGATGAATGAGCATATCCGTGTCTGAGACGAGGAAGTCAAGGTGTAATTTTCTCACCCTATAATCGCAAATCAAATGTTAATACGCTAAATAGGTAAATATAAGCAAGAGGAATAAACAATTCCTTTATGGTATAGAACTGAAAAGTTAATTTTAAAATACTCTTTTGAATTGATCGAATCGAACTCATCGTAATTGCAGTTCATATTTCAGTTCAACTATGGAAAAGTTTGACCCAAATAACCGGTTTTTGAAGCTCAAGTATTGAAGCTTGTAAGGTTTGATGGATGGATTACCATCATTCTTATTGACTGCGACATTTAAATCAATACCTGCTAGTAATAGGCCCTAAAACTTTTGTTTTGGTCTCTATTTATTTTAAATACATCTCATGCCAAATGACCTGAGGACATTCTTTGTAAAACGATAAGCAAAACCACACCAAAGTTTTAATGTTCTTAGGAATGGAATTAGTGATGAGCAAGAAGTCTTGGTCTTGCTCAAATCTGTCTGGTCTCGGTCTTGGTCTTGCATACCTAGTCTTGGTCTTGGTCTAGCTTTTTTGCAAAAATCACTTATTTAATGATTCGATTTAACACTATTTTTTCATTATATTTTGGCAAGAATTTTTAATTTAAAGATACACCTATGTTATCTCATTTCATTACAGTGAAAAAAAAATTGTTTGAGTCTTGCGTATAGTCGGTCGTGGTATTGGTCTTTTTCTTGCACATACAGTCTTGGTCTTGTGCTTGCTTTTTGCAAGACCAAGACCATGACTACAATACCAAGACCAATTTTGCTCATCACTAAATGGAATTTAATTTTATAAATTCAAACTAATTTAGCTTAACAAAACAAAGGACGACAATTAAATCTCTTAAATATAAAAGTCGTCGTTTAAAGTGTTTGTATTTAAATAGCGAAATGGGTTTCTTATCTCTCAGCTTTTATTTCGCAGACGCTTCTGGGGCTCGAGAAGGCTTCCAACATTTATCAAGGACGCGACTTACTTATGTATTTATCTTGTTTCTGAAATTGGAACAGGTTGGATCGGTTGAAAACTTTTTAAAATTTCTTAGCAATGTCTGGGTTTACATCGGTCATGTACCTATTTCGAAAACGCAAATTGCCTACGATAGATACTTTTATTGTTAGTTTGTTAAATGTCTATCTCCATAATCTATTTGCTTCTCAACCAAAGCACATAAACAAAATAAATTGACCATCAATTAAGTGAAATGTGTGCGAGCATCTTGATATCAGGCCTTCGTTTGTTTTATCAGCGGCCCGCAATATATTATTGTGCTTCGATATGCCCAGCGATTGGGTTAGTGAATTTGATTAACGGAGTATTTCCGTCTCGGGCAAAGGGTTCGGTCTAATGTGGACCGCAACGCATTATGGAGGCGAGGGCCAGAAAATCGAATTTTCCGCACTTGTGAGCCCTCATACCTTTGTGCGTTACAGCCTTTTGTCGTGTTTTTCAGAGCGTGTTTTTATACAAACACAATTTCCTTTGAAACGCTATCAGGGTTGTTGTTGGTCTTAATAGTTCACACGGTATTTGTTGTGTCAGGGATCGGAGAGAAAGCTTTTCAAAGTACCTAACGCTGATCATATCAAATTGGAGTAAGCAACATAGTCTTCATTCCTATCATATGCTGATCACAACAGAAGTTTCTCTTTCATTTTAAACTCCTAACCTCTTCACATCCTTCCCGCAATTAAGAACTTATTAGGTACCTATACCTATTAGGAGGTAATTTTTCGATTCGTGTATTACCTTCGTTTATTACCTTTTATAATTATTATTTTTCAGTTAAAGCAAGAAACGTCATCGAAATATAATAAAGCCTTAATACGAAGTGTAAACACTTATTTTACATAACCTGAAAAAGCATAAATCGATCGTTTTTCAGTAGGTAGTCGCCTGAACGCGCGTTTACACAGATTCCAAGGGTGCAATTTAATCCGGGTTCAAATTTTCCGAAAGATAAAATCCGCGATGTTTATGAACCCAACGGCCGTCAGCCATATTTATTTACTTGCTGTTTCAGTATTTTTGAGTAAAACATTATTAAGTTGTATTTATTTTTCAATTAAGAGTTTCAATTTTTAAAGTACCTACAACTTTTAGTCGAGAAAAAAAGTGTAATTAAATTTCCTATTTTTTTTTTATTTACATAATGTTTTAATCGTTTATCAATTATAATTTTAAAAGCGTAAAATATTGTTATCACTTTTAACTCGTTTAACTTTATCACACGAATCAACATGAACAAGAAAACAAACTAATTAGAATCATATAAAACCATGATAAGTAAGCTTTATAATAAGATTCCTCAACAGAAGAAGATTAAAAACTTGATAATCCAACCTCAAACAAAATATATTCTCCTACTTTTTCTTTTCTACTTAACGTTCTTAAACAAAGTCAAGATATTAATTAATACCCCTTCAAGCTAATTACATTTTCTCTGTAGAGCAACTGTTGAAATTTTCCAAAAGATTAAACTGGAGACAGAAGGTTTACGGTCCCCGAGAGCCTTCCGAAGCCGTACACAAGAGTGAATGCCCCTGAGCCTTCCTCGTAAAAGTTTTACAGTAACTATGGGGTTATGGGATTTTAAAGTAAGCAAATAAGATTTATTTACTTGTAAATATATAATAGGTAAGTTAATATATCTACTTGGATAGCTACTATAAAAAAAAAATCGATCCAATGTTCGACAACCGTATTTTTTTTATGAAGCGGTGCATTTTTTTGGTCGATGTATTTTTTTTTCACCTGCATTGATGTAATAACTTGTACTGTAATTTTCAAAATATGTGAAAAGGAAACGCAAAAAAGAAATCTAAAAAACTTAGATATGTTTTTTTTTTAATTATTCACAAGGAAGAAGTTATTCGTAGATAGCATTGACTACTTTGTCTATGAAATCACGCCCTCTTATAAAAAAGCCACGAGACTCGTTCGAGTTCAAATGGAGTGTTACTGGTTTTATTTTATTGCCGCTACTCGATACTAGGTGGCGGTTTCGTAGCGTAATACCACTATTATTATCGTTGTAACCAATAGGTAAAGATTCGGTAAAAGTAAAAATAAATTTAGGTAAGTTAATAAACTAATTTTATGAACAACAAAATCTTGGTGATGATTCAATATTTTCTACTCATATTGTGTACTGTGTTTCTATTGGAAATAAACATAAAGTAAGGCATAGGTAGGCACTATTTTATCCAGTTGTTGATTTGAAATTCATCAAAAGTAAAATGAATAATAACATTTCTTATAAAGCTAAAATAAATATTGAATGTCATGCACCCAATCATCAATATCACATTAGATTTTTACAATCCTGTCAATCCCTAAACTTTGGTTAAAGATCGCTTATTACCTACTTACCTTACCTTACCTTATTACTTTGGTTAAAGATCCTAAAAACATTATTTATTTATTTATTCTTTAATCACAAAAATAAATTAAATATCTTGTACAAAGGCGGAGTTAATGCCATAGGTATTCTCTACCTACCTATCTATTTGTGCACATCCTAAAATCAAAATGTCAATCTTTATCTGACCGCATTGCGTCACATGTCTACCATTTGCACAACAAAGTCATTAGGTGACAGGGTAGACTCCGTGACCCTGTTTAACGAACTGGCCGGCGATAAAACAGTTTGGAAATTGTCCTTCCGCCATTATTCGTTGCCCGGTGTCCATTCGTCGTAATTAACAGTCTATGGTTAATCTGTATCTCCCCCCGCTGGCGTCGCGCCGTTCTAAATCACGGTCATACAGTCTATGGAAACACAGGCGTGCTCATGTGCAATTGTTTTGTGGATTCCAAAATGGATACTTTGATACTGTGAATATTAAATTTTAAAATTCTGCTCTTAGTTTAAGAAAAGACGAATGGATTTTTGAAAGATGTTGACAATTTGCGGCGTGCTTTGTGGCATAAGTACCTATGCCAGAATAGGAGTAAATGGAGGGAATACATATTGCGCTGACCCCTTTAAATAGCATACGAAAGAACAAAAGAAGGACATACTGTGTTGTCTGTGGTACCTACTGTATTTTAAAGTGGATAATTTGTCTTAATAAAGCCTACCTATAAAAAACTTTAAACGATGAATAAATGACTAGAAAACTAACTAATACGAAATTTCAAGAGTTTTACAATTTTTATTTTATTCATAAAATTTTACATTATCCTTCTGTTTCAAATGAACTGTAGGTATTGTGCGTTGTTATCCTGGCCAATCCTGGGTGCCTGTGTTGTGTAGGCTCGCCAACGGCCTACTCGCTAGCCGTTTGGTATAGTTACTAATTAAACCCCTATTCCTATGTGACATAGAATATTGAAGCAAATAAAGATTAAATGTGTTAAGTCTAAGGTAATTAATTAATAGTAGCAAAAAAGTGAAGTTTGTTTTTCTTTCATCCACACACCCCACACCCCACACACCCCATACCCCACATCCCATAGAGTTACCCATAGAGTTGAACAGCACTAAAACCTCCAACCGCTCACATTCAGCGTCCGAACCCCGGCTGAGGCCAGAACCCTGCACGGGGTTTGGAGGGACGGCGCGACGCGTTACGGCACTCTTTCCCGTCGCGAACATCTAAGCTTAGTTCATTGTCATGTAATAATTATTTTATGAAAATGTGATACTTACCATAAATTTTATATGAGGTAGTTAGTATATTCTTATACCATACCTATCGTCTATAGTCACTATGTCTATCCTAACAAAGTTATTTGAATATTATAATACATCCAACTGTAAACACCCAGTTTCAACCCTTGCAAATGTTTCAACTGTGTAGCCGGGTTCATAACTAGTCTCATGCAAACATAGCCTCCATTATCTCACAATGTCGAGGTCATTCTGTGAATAATTAGTGAAGCTTGGGTCCTGTGTAATATGTAGACGTATTATGAAAATATTTTTGACGTTGTAACAACACTGCTTCCTGACGGGTTCAGGTCTCATCAGTAGAGGGATCAATAGTTGTAGGCTTTTGTGGAGCCTGATGAGTTTTATTATTTAACATTTATCTTATATTGAGCAAGAAGCTGAACTGACATCATAATGAGTGTTGAATAGGCTTTCCATATCCAAATATCGACGACGACACTGTCACTTTTGCAAAAAATGCAAAAATGAGTCAAATATCTAAAAATGATCCTAAAGCACCCCTTTACTCGGTGCGGTAACAATATAGTAAACTTAGTAAACAATATGTTCTTGTTTTCTTTTTAACTCATTGTGACATAACTACAGTTATAATTTTTCGTTAGAGCCACTACGTCACTTAAATATAGACACAATTAAATAATAATATGCTTAGTATATTTTTTACACGATAAAGTGATTAATATTTATCCAAAAGTATAGTTAAAAGTTGACGTTGTAGCATAAGCTTTTCATCTCATCTATATAATATCATGATGTCTATCATTGTTTTGTGAGGAGTCAAAGTTTAAATACTTCTCCTGAAAAACTACATTTTTGACAGTGTCGCACCGGGGGTGCGATATTATGTCCTAGATTTAGCCTATGTTAATAAATGTTGTGTACCTATAATAATAATTTTGCTACTAAAAATCTGTCAAATATGTGTCAAATTTATATGAGAAATGAGAATATTTCCAAAGTGTCAGCGTTCTAATAAAAAAGAATCACGGTAATCGTTTCATTTAAAAAATAATAAGTGAATCCATATTATATACTGATCTTTCGTTTGTGTTTTGAAAAAAATACTAGAAAAAATGTTTGATGTATTGTTTTCATATTTCAATTTCAGTTAATACTGTTTCACGAAGCCTCAGTTCGCTTTGAAACGCAATTTTGTCGACGTTTAATATCGTAAATCTGCAATATTGGGTAACTGCCAAAGGCCTAACGTATTGTCTCAATGCCAAAGCATTTAATGAACAATGAACCTCAACAAAACAGTTATTTTAACATTAATTGCAACCATATAGGTAGTAGAAGAAAATTATAAGTGAATGTTGCATCTATTCAGATCTTGTTGCATTTAGCAAGTTTTTCCAATCTTAGTAGGTATAAGATAATACAAGATTTAAGAAAACAAACTTGAGAGGTGTCATGGGACACCCGAATAGAATGAAGTTCCTTTCGATTAAAGGATATCTTATAAATTTTTTCCTAACGTAACGCGCGATAAAGAACGTGTTTTAAAAGATTTTGATCACAGCGCCATCTAGCGATAATCATCTAAAACAAAAAAGTGTCGTGACAACTTTTCGTAAGAATTTTTTCCGTCTAGCTCCCTTTCACAACGCGCGATAAGGAACTTCGTTCCAATAAATTGCCTATGTTTAAACTCTATTTTACATCTAACCTAACCTATACCAAGTACCTACATACATCTGTAACTATTATATTTGAGCACGATACAAAGTTGAACACCATCATCCATTGTAAGATGTAACTAATTAATAATTATCGAATAATAGTCCGGTCATTTTAGACAATTGAAATAAAGAAAATTCCGACAAAGCCAAATTTTCGTAGAGACCTTGGGTTTACCACAAGGAATAAAGTGTCAAAAGTCCCCATCAGTCCCATGTGAGCTTAGGGACATATTGGGGGCCCAAGGTAAAAATTTTAGGTTTTTTGGATTTTTCTCGAAAACGGTAAGTTTTATCGAAAAAGTACCTCAGAGCAAAGTTGTAGATCTTAAAATTCTCCATAAAAATGGTCTCTATGATTTTTTCTCTAAGACCCACTATTTCCCAGATATTACGCTTGTAAGAATCACGTTCTACATAGTATGCACACATATGCCACGTATATACATATTTAGGTACTCAATATGTTCAGTATTTACGTAGACATTATGGTCATACAGTTACGGTAGTATTTGATGGCTATAGTGACACAGCAAAGAACATAAAAGCTGCAGAACAACGTCGTCGTACTACAAAAACATCCTCAGGTACCGACATAATGTTTGACGAATTTATGACAGTTCCAGTTAATCAACAACATTTTTTTGCAAACATTAATAATAAATCTCGTTTTATTTCTATGTTGAGTAACAAATTAACAGCTGAAAATATTGCCGTGAAACAAGCTCCGAATGACGCCGATGTCCTCATAATTGAAACAGCAATAGAACAATTTAATGCAAGAAATACAACTATTGTAGTAGGTGAAGATGTTGATTTATTAGTACTACTCACTGCAAGGACTCCATCTGATAAAATTATTTACTTTTTAAAACCTGGGAAGGCGCAGCAACGGACAGAAATATATTCTTCTAAAACTTTATCAGCTTATCCAAAATGTCAAAACTTTATTTTATTTTTACATGCGATAACCGGGTGCGATACTACGTCAGCAATGTTTAGAAGGGGCAGTATTAAAATTATTTGAAAAAAATGATTTGATTGACTGCGCAAAAGTATTTACAGAAATTAATTCTTCACCTCAAATACTAATTACTAAAGGAATTCGGTTTCTTCTTGCGGTTTATGGAGCTCCAAAAAAAATTGATTGCATAGATACGTACAGATATTGAATATTTGTAAAAAAATACACGAAACAAAAAGCAAGTACAGCTATCTTGTCTTCCTCCAACATCGGCATCTGCTACTCAACATTTGTTTCGAGTATACTATCAAGTTCAGACATGGCAAGGCAATGAACTGAACCCTTAAGACTGGGTTGGAAATTGATAAATAATACTTTGGAACCGATTCCAACTTTACTGCCCCCTGCTCCAGAAAAACTACTTAACACTATTTTTTGCAATTGCAAGAAAGGTTGTAGTGCCAAATGTGGCTGTAAAAAAGTAGGGTTGCAGTGTTCTCCAGCGTGTACCAATTGCCAAGCTGTCTCTTGCTCAAATGTTCAATTAAATACAAGAGAGGAAAATTCATGTGATTTTGATGAAGAGACAACTGATTCATCTTCATTTGAACAATTTCTAAGCGTTCATCAACAGGAAGGAGAAGAAGAAGAACAAGAAGTAATTGAAGAAAACATGATTGTTGAAGTTGAATATGAAGAGTATGAGTCAGATTAAAGTAATAAAAAAAAGTTAGAACGACAGTTAAACTCAGTAACCCATATCAATAATCTTCATACTATTAAATAATTATTGTTCCTGAAAATAACGTCATAAAGGTTCGGCCCTGTGGTTCCACAGGGCTAGGGTGACGCCACCTGCAGGGGCCCAAATCGTAGTTGGAGGCGTCCCAATAGAGGTCGGGGTGCGATTGAAGTACCTCGGGCTCATACTGGACAGCCGTTGGACCTTCCGGGCCCACTTTAAAGAACTCGTCCCCCGATTGATGAGGAGAGCCGGCGCACTGAGCCGGCTGCTCCCGAACCTCGGGGGGCCAAACCCTGTCGTGCGCCGCCTCTACGCGGGGGTGGTACGTTCGATGGCCCTGTACGGCGCGCCCGTTTGGGCCGGACCGGGAAACCGGACAGCAACCGTTGTCCGGCTCCTGTGCCGGCCGCAGCGCGTCGTAGCTATCAGGGTTATCCGCGGATACCGCACCGTCTCCTTCGAGGCGGCGTGCGTGCTGGCGGGGACGCTGCCCAGGGATCTGGAGGCGGAGGCGCTCGCCGACGACTATCGTTGGCGTTGCGACCTCCGTGCTCTGGGCGTTGTGCGTCCCCTCAGAGCCGCGGTACGGGACCGGAAGGCCCAATCTCGGTGGAATAGGCCCACCGGGGATACCACGTTAAAAAAAAACGCACCGAGTACACTACCTCACAGGTGGTGTAGAAATGTGTGCATATTATGTAGAACGTGATTCTTACAAGCGTAATATCTGGGAAATAGTGGGTCTTAGAGAAAAATTCATAGGGACCATTTTTATGGAGAATTTTAAGATCTACAACTTTGCTCTGAGGTACTTTTTCGATAAAACTTACCGTTTTCGAGAAAAATCCAAAAAACCTAAAATTTTTACCTTGGGCCCCCAATAAGTCCCTAAGCTCACATGGGACTGATGGGGACTTTTGACACTTTATTCCTTGTGGTAAACCTAAGGTCTCTACGAAGATTTGGCTTTGTCGGAATTTTCTTTATTTGATCACTATTTTTATGTCTAAAATGACCGGACTATAATAGTAATTTTCGGTTTTTAATTATTTTTTTAATAAGATAGATAATTAAATAAAAGTTAACTTAGATTACAAACGAGGCTTGAGGAGGGTCCTTAAAGTTAGGTCGTAAGTAGTTAGGTAGGTAGGTAGCGACTCCTCAGTGTCCCCTGACATTGCAGGTTCATGAGCGACGGTAACCACTTCCTATCAGGTGGGCCGTTGGCTCGTTTGCCTACATGGCAATAAAAAAAAAAGAAAATTACAAAACAAGTTGTTTCTATTCCTCAATTTCTGTTACCGAGATACAAAAGCTGTATTCTTTATATTGGAGACGAATGGTTTGTATCGATGACGTCACCGCGAGCCCTCCAGGAGTTCCCGGATTCTTTCATCAAATCCGTACATTGCTCACTGCGATTATTCACACGATATGGCCGCGGTTCTCAACCTTTTAAAATGTTTTATTCTTTTTATAAATACAGTAGTAGGTACCTTTTTATTTTTGACAAAAAAGTTAAAATAAGTTATATGAGACTTTCATAATTTTATTAAGTTGTGAGATAAACACGGAAACATTTTTTTCGGAATTTTTGTAGGTATTCTTGTCATAAAAATCCAAGAATGAAGTAACTTTTACCCATAAAGAAGTTTCTGATGAGATTTTTAAAATCGAATAAATTACAATACAGTATAGCTTTAAATAACCTACACAATATAATTTGGCATTACCTACGTGATAAAAGTATCTAATACTAATTAATATTCATGCTTTTATTCATAAAAGACGTCAACTGCAAATAGTCGTAGAAGTATAAGTCTAAACACATAATTACCATTAGTGATATTTCTGGTGTGTTTAAAATTAACTACCTACCTTAATTTCAAAGCATTTCCAGTTTTTATGATCTGCTAGTTGAGAATTTTATCTTGTTTTTTAGATTAATTTGATAATGAAAGATTGAGAACCATCAAATAGAAAGGAAATAAACGATCCCCTTCTTACAATACTAATCCCGAAAGTAGATGGCAATGCGGCGAAATTCTGTTATACATAGTGTTCCAAAACCTAGGATGAATGAAGAAATACATTCGCGACAACGAAATATGAAATCTAATTGGTATAAATCATAATATCTTTTTCATTATGCCTATTAAGTAGATATTATGTTGGAAATTATGGTAGACCGTATAATAGCTAATTATAGATGGTGATAAGTGTGGTTTGCGCGAAAATCCCGGATCAACAGGAAAAAAAGAAAGATATGGCGAATCTAAACAGGTTCCTTGTTTTCACTGTGGAACGCTAAAAAAGAACTAATATTTTTTTATTATTGCAGGATAGATAAACGAGCTTAAAGCCCACCTGATAGTAAGCGGGCACTCATGAACCTCTGCAATGCCAGGGCCAATGATGGGTTATTTTGATACCAAGCTTGAAATTAGAAAAACAAACGTACCGTCCGCTTACCATCAGGTGGGTCGTAGGCTCGTTTATCTATCGTGCAATAAAAAAAAACATCGTTAAACATTTCTTCTTTGAATTAAATTATAGTTTTGAAACACGCTGTGTAAAGAAATGCACCGGTGCAACACAGAGGGGCGACCATAAGAGCCCGATGCACCGCCTTAATCAACCCAAGCGATTTATGACCCCTCGCACACGCGTTATGAGACTTTCTTAATGTTCTTCTCACTTGTTACATCTTTTATTATTTTATAAAATAGCAAAAGTAAGACATTATAAACGTCTTAAACTCCAAATATAATTCCATTGCTGGTTAGGAATTGAGATGAAAAATGTATTACTGAAATAAATTACCTGAAACTTCAGATCTAAATATTGCTATTGAGATGCTCTCGGTATCCGTTTCATATCCAAATTTCTAGAGAAATAAACACTTGTGTATTTGCTTCAGTTTCAAATGTGCTTTCCAAATAGACACTTTTCCCGATTTTGTATTTTTTTTACTCTGTACTGTACTGTACTGTACCAACCCATTACTGCCCACTGTTGGGCTCAGGTCTCCTCAGAAGAGAGATTAGGCATAGTCCACCGGGCTTGCCCAGTGCGGATTGGGGACTTCACATATCTTCAAAGGATTTTTTTTTAGAATCCTTTTCCGACATGCAGGTTTCCTCACGATGTTTTCCTTCACCGTTTTTAGCCAGTGGTGTTGTGAAAAATTTCACATAAATCTTTTTCACATTTAGATTTAGAGGTACAAGCCGGCCGGTTTTGAACCCGCGACCTCCCATTCGGAAATAAGCGCTTCGACCACTCAGCCACCACGACTTCCTTTTTTACTCTATTGTATACATTTTGTGTCTTAACTACTTAGATATAGGTAAATTAAATACGAACCAATTACTTACGAGTATAAAGCAACTCTAACTAAAGGCGGTAATCACATCGGATTAAGGCAAAGCAAACACTTTATATTTAAATCGGTGAGACAGTTCCAAAGAACAGTCCCATTAAAATGTGCACTCAAAGTGCAAGTCATCGGAGGGAGTTTCTTTGGGGATCTGTTGCACTAATTTGTGTAGGCGGCGATGCGCAAAATGAATGACTCGCCCTTCGGATAAGCAATTAAACTTATAAGAACCGCTTTTTACTGATGTTCAGAAGGATTTTTGACGGGTAAGATTTTAGTTAGGGTGACATTGTATCAAAAATAGTTTAGTAATTAATTTTTGTAGATATTCATAATTTGAGTCTAAAATTTGTGAACATATTCACGAAGTAGGTGCTGTTACTTACTGGATTACTTAACGCAAAAGTGTTGTATTATGTGTATTGTAAATTTTATTGGGCTTTGGTTATTTAAACTGTTTCTAAGCTAACACTTCCCATAAAATATCCAGATTTCAAAATAACAAAACCTCTAAAAGGAAACGAATGCCGAGCATTTTTGAGTGGAAATTTAATGATGTCGTAGAAATTTTAAGCAGAATTCCAAGGTAAAACTCGTCTTTTGTACCTCCTTCGCACCTGATGTCTTTTGCATATCGTACCTGTATATCTTATTGATTTTCTTTATCTATGTACGCTTTTGTCTGCACTCTGCTGAGAAGCCTATAGGGACGGTTAATGCTAAAAGAACACAACTCTATTTTAGTAATTTTGGAAAATTCGTTTATTTTGTATCAAAAAAATCTATGGTAAAAGTTGTTCTTTATAAGTATTGAATATTGATCATTATACCTACAAAAGAGTGAGGTGTTTAAACAGTGAGATGTGAGTGATTTATTATCATAATTTCTAAGTAAGTTAGGCATCCTACTTATAATTTCAGTACCTAATCCTCAAAAAGAATGAATTAAATCGGTCCACCCAAAATAAAGTTACCGAGGACACACAGACGAATTAAGTACTCCCTCCTTTTTGAAAGTCGGTCAAAAACTTACTAGCATCAATCGCAGCTTTAAAAAACAAGCATTTTAAACTCAGAAAATAACACGTATATTCTAAAGTTAAAAACGGACTTACCTCCCTTTGCACACGAACCGTCAATAAGATTATCTTCCATTTGAAACTTTAGTGAGATCAAAATGCTATTTCCCCTTTAAGACGTCAATTCGAGTTATAAGAGTCTACGTGACCAGACCTTTGCTGTTGAAAATCCATTATTGTTAAGGCATTTTGTTACGTTTGTATGTAATAAGTTTTGATATTTTTGTTATTGTGAGAAAATCGTTGTGTTTTTGTTTATGAATTTATTAATTTTTCAACATTTTATATGAGAAAAATAGAAGAAAGAAGACTAATAGCACAGTAATCTTATAAAGACGAATTTGTCTTGTCTCTCTGTCTAAAACTACCGGTATAATCGGATTTAATTCTGTTTATCTTGGTGTTCTTATACTGACTTTTGTAACAAATACCCAGATTTACTTTTTTTGATTGAAGAAGAACATACTATTAAATTAACCTATAGTTCAAAAGGTGAATAAATCAAAGTGGTCATGTTTTTGTGACTAAACGACGGTAGAGTACGGTGTCACGTCGCCGCAGGAAGGCGAGATAACCGGCGTGTCTGAGCCGTGTAGCGCCGCGGGAATCTCACTTATCGAATTGTTGTCCGGACGCGTGAATATCCCACTAGACACAGAATATTTGCTATCAGAAATGAAGCTGAAGAATGTACATAAGCAAGTTTTATAAATCATCATCAGCCCGTACACATCCACTGCTGGATACAGAACCGGTTGTTATAGTGAGGTTTGCATCCCACCTAACTGGTTTTGCGCTGTCTGCCATGTCGTCGGTCCATCGTTTCGTGACTGTCATTTAAATACTCTTTGGCCCCATCGGGTGTCATACAAAATGTCATACATTAGGTACATAGTCGATTGTAATATTTAGATAACGAATTTTGAGGTAGGTACATGAAATGGTTACATTACTTTTGCTAGTGAATTATTCTGTGACTATGTCGTGTCCTTTTCGGAAAATACATCTATTCACTATTCATTAGACACAGTGCAGGTCGTACTACTAGTTTTAGGTTTACGTTTTACATATATAAAAGTGTAGATTAAATATGTTTGAGGTAACTAAACATTAATAAGGTTAAGGTTACTCTTACTATATAAGACAATTTTGATTGGATGGATTTTTTGGAACTCTCCGAAGTCGATTTTTAACAACATATTTCTTTGCACACCTAACTACAACAAAAAAAATTGATTCCATTTCAATCTTAATGCATTAATCTAGAACATAATAAGCTTTTAAAAAAGAAAACAAAAACACTAAAAGGAGCGTAATTTAAAATTCCTGCTCACTTGAACATGCAACGAAAATGAACTTTGCCAAACGAAAAAAACACTTTCACCGCAAGAGCGAGGTAAATGACTGCAAGTGCGCATCGGGTGGCGAGTTTGCGCGGCGGGTGGAGGCTGCAGGAAAACATGTTTTCCCACTGTAGGGCGGCAGTGCGCCGCGCGCGCCTACACAATACGAAGGCCTGCACACCCTTTCTTAAACATATCGCGAACTTTGTTTATATCACCAACGATACGCATATCTATAAACAATTTTCTTAACATAGTGTATGAACTCAGTGAAGAGTGAGTAGTGTGTATGTGTAGTGATTTTTTTTAAATAATAAAAATCTTTCTCAAAATAGTTGTAATGGTTTGGAACACTGCCCTAAGGCGGTAATATAGTGTCATATAATTCTTAAAACGAATTTTCCGCGAACGTTTTTACGGCTCAAATGGGATGAAGGGATCTCTTGGCTTGCAGTTTGTGTTTTATGATATTGGATTGGACACTTTTGTTTTACACGGGTACCAGGATATTTTATGTTTTACATCGAGTGGAGGAACGAGGTAATGGGGTTTATTACCAACTTTATGAATAGAATACATACGAATGTCAAACTGGTAATAAGAAAGAGACACCACGTGTTACGTTCTATGGACACGAGTTTGATAATTTTAAACCACTTGTTTTTCTTTAAAATATTTCTTAATTTATTTGATTTAATTTAACTCATTATTAAAACATCAAAAATACTTCAGTTTTAGCAGAATTAGTTTTTAATGAAATAGATACCTAATGCTGTTTTCGGGTTTTTGCAAAGTAATGGCATCATTTGCTTTCTCAAATTATAAAGTGTTGAATATCTTTTCGTTAAATATTTCTGATTTAAAAAAAAAAAGATTTAAAAAAATCATGTCCTTAGTCAGAAAAGGTTCTGTGTCTATATACATAGTATATATCTCTTACACTATTACTAAACGGGTTCTTACCACGATTATTTTTAGATAATAATCGTGAAAATAATCGTGGTAAGAACCCGTTTAGTAATAGTGTAAGTGATGTACTAAATAACCGCGAGTGTTTAAAGAAATTTATTACATAGCTATATAACTTGAAATTAAAAAAGCAAGCCTTTTTAATACGAACAGCGGAAAAATATTGTTTTTTTTGGTTGTGTACGAATCTTCGCAGATTTGCTATTTTCATCATTCAGTTAATACAAAAGATATTTTATTCCTTTCTATGTTACCCAATAGCCCACTAACTTATCTTTAACTTTTAAGTATGTTGATAGGAAAGTTATCCATAGTTTGATTAGGCGATTGTGCTATAAAATGTATACCTAATGTTTTAATTTGAATTTACATAGCTCCGATATAAAGGGGTCAGAAAAAAGGTTCTAATCACATTATGATAGATGACTGGTCGCGTTTGTGAGTCATCGCGAACTGGCTAGTTCACGTTTTATACCTATTACTATTTTTTCATTCAACGTTTTCACATGCCTAAATAAAGTTAAGGGTAAATTTTTCATCTTGAAATACAAAACTGGACAATATCGAAAAATATTAAATCGATTTGGATTAAAACTATATAGCTACATCAAATCTATGGCTTTGTCATTAATATAAATTTAAGGATAAATTTCAAATTATTATTCAACATAACAATGCCTGCAGACAATTTGTAAATTATTCCCAACTGTACGCTTATTAAAGACCAAAATACATCCAATCAGAGCAACCAACATAGACTTTACTGCCGTCCAATTGCTAATAGTTATATTAACCACTATTCTGAGTTTAGTTAGCTGGGCTGAATACCTGGGGAAATCATAGAACTGTTATACTGTATAATGAGAAATTGAAGCACACCAATTACTTGAAAACAAATAAATCAAGATGGTTCTCGTGCTAACAAATAACTAGCGCAGTAAATGAAAAATAAAACTTTTTCTTGAGTTTTGTGTTTTTTTTTAATTTAATTTCGTTGTTGATAATGAAAATAGATGATTGTTTTAAATAAAAAACATGAATATTAATCTTCAGGATAGTTTTTTTTTTTTTTTTTTAAATTGCATGATAGATAAACGAGCCTACGGCCCACCTGATGGTAAGTGGTCACCGTCGCTCATGAACCTCTACAATGCCAGGGCAATGAGGGGCTGTTATCTATCGCCTACCGATATTTGTACAAACCACAGGTACCATGTTTTGTATGAAAAATTTGAAAAGTGAACATTAGATAATAATACGTACTCAAAGCTTTTCTCGTTAAAATTAGCTGGCGTCAAATTTTTCTACCGAAGTGCTCTCAAACGTGTGGTAAGATAAAAACATGACAAAAATCCCGTACAAAGACATGACAGAAATATGATTAAAACGTGGAAATTTCATTTTGCTTATTAGATATTCGTGAGAGAAAATTGCAGCGGCGGGATGAGTCACAGGCTCCCGGAATTATTGGACGGAGACGTGACCGTGTGAGGAGAATGCCAATGTGTGTCACAATGTTTCAGCATAAGGGGTGTCATACAGGCTGTGTTTGACAACAATATTATGCCGTTAGTTTTTCGGGGTGTGAAAGAACTTGCGTGACTTCATGCGTGTCGATGAAACAATTAATGCTGCATGGTATTCAGTGATGGCATCAGAATTTTTGGCATATGAATTTTATATCTGACTAGCTGGACCACACAACTTCGTCTGCGTTATATAAGGAAATTTTCTCACCGTTTAAACCTTCCCTGGACTTCTACGAATTTTTCAAGATTAGATTAGATAAGCCAAATCGGTTCAGTCGTTCTCGAGTTTTAGCGAGACTAACGAACAGCAATTCGTTTTTATATATAAGATTCTAATCTTTCTAATCGTAAATAATTATCTTTCAGTAAAATTTTGATGGAATGAGTTTCAATCTAAGACAATCACAATTACTTTATCTCTAATTCTCTAACTTTATTCGCATAATTTGACAACTATAGTTGAAAATAATTATTTTACTTGAATATCCCTAATGACGGTGCTTTCATTCGGATATCAATATTGCGGGTAATCGCTATTAGTCGCGAAATTAATTTATCGTCTGATTGAACATTTCATTTGGACGTTTATGGGATTAGTGAATAACTAAAATAAGCGCAATTCATAATATAACAGGAAATACTCATCTGAATCAAATGAAGCGCACGCTACGACCTATTCATCTTCTGATTAAGTTCAACAATAGTTCTAATAGGTTCATCTTTACAAAAATGTTAATATTGCATCACTGTGTATCCTATTTTATTATCATTTCATAATGTTTATTAGGTATTCATGTTTCTCCTATCAGTTATATATAAATAATGGAGTAGGCTATGCATCAATAAACTAAGATTCTAAGATTTTACTTGATTAGTAGGTAGGTAGTAAAATAAACTTAGTTCATTAGATTGACGGACAGGGGAAAATTTAAAGTATACAGGGTGAAATTACGTTTGTAATTACTTGATGATCCTTATATTTTATTTAATTATAAAGTTTGTATTGGTTATTAAAAAGTGTTTGAGTGTACATTTGTCGGTTCTTCAGGCGTAATTTGTTATAAAATAGTGTTCAAGATACAGGCTGGGTCTAGTTTGGATACTAGAGTTCATTAATCCGTGTAATTTTAAGCTGATTTACTGTAAGTGTACCTACATGTATTGTGTTTTGTGAAATAAATAAATAAAATTATCAAAAACAATTGTACAGTAGGTACATACATTTACATATAAAATACAACTAATATCTACATTTTACTAAAATACATACCTACATTTATACATATATATCTCCATACTAGAATACGTTATCGCACTGAATTTTCAGTAAGGAAAAGCAGTATACTTTTTTGTTCATTTACTTGAATACAAAGCGTTAATGGACTAACGTTAGAGCTTCGTTCCAGGTGAGTTTAGAAATAAAAACTATACGAAGCGTCCCTAGTATGTTCACAGAAAGAAAAGGCTTCACGACAAAATACGGCTTCATGAACTAGCGCTATTTAAAGGTGTTATTTTTATTAGGGGACACATGGTACATTGACCTACATTATAAAAGTAATCATTACTCAAAATAGAATACGTGATTTTAAAATTTATTTTGTGTATCAATTGAAAATTAAGTTAAAAGAAAGAAGAAGAAACATAACATAATTATTTAAAAACATAATTAGGTACATTATGTTATGATAGTTGCGAATTGATTCGGCAGTCGTATACGAGTAGGTACCATTTTTAAGTTTACAATTTTCTCTACAAATATTCACATATATCTGTTTTTCAAATATTCAGAATCCATATTTAAATTCAGATAAGATCTATCATAGGTCATCAATCGTAATTTATACGAATTCACCCTCTGCTTTCCATCGCGAACCTCGCTTTCGATTCTATCAAGATTTTACTGTTTATATCTCGTAATGAGATAAATCTCATTCACGGGGAGATGACAAAACAAAAACAAAAGACTATCGTGTTACACGGCCGAAAGGGAGATGCCTACATTGTGTTTGATTAAACAAATTGTCCATGCAATTTATCGTCCCCTGAGCTCATCCTCGGCTGAAACTGCCATAAGATGGTATAGAATGATGAAACTTTTTGCTAAATTTTATCTATGAACGGTTCTTTTTAATAAGTTCCGTGAAATTAATCTGATAAAGTCAATAATTAGGGAAGACTTTAAAATAACATTAAAAAAAATACATTTGCGACTATTATAGGTTGGTTTGTGAGAAATCTTTAGCCCTACAGTTACTGATTACTAGGAGTTAGGAGTTGAAGACTAGTTTTAGGAGGTAAACGACCGTACGTGTTTAACGATTACTTTAACTTGTTCTTCTTAAAACGATCAAATGATTTCGAAAAGTGCACATCCACCGTACACCTTATTGTTTGATAATTATAATAGAAGGCAAGCGTGGTAGACGCTATATCTTATCCTCTATTGAGGATATCCCAGCCCAGTTGTGAACAGTAATGGATTGTAATAGCAATAAAACTCTATCACTGTGATTTCTAATAGTTGGTTACTCCTCATAGTGTAATTTACGTACAAAGTGTATTTATTCTTTACATAGACATACGAGCCAATAGGCCGTCTGATTGTATTGTATTTACTCCGTTTAATTATAATTCTCATAAGTTCAGATACATACATACATAGTTGCTGAATCGATCTTTCCGATCCGCTGCCCGAACATTCGGTGCCGCTTCTCCGACCAAGTTTTATTGGTGTTGTCGCAGACTGCATACAAAATTCATCCGATATCTGGCTTTATTGCGACAATGATATTTAAGTTGTGACAATAATATTGTATGGAATACTTAAAGCATTTACTGTGCTATTATTTATAATCCTGGCATAGGTTATAATGAAAGATAAAGATTTAAGAGGTTATGAGTAAAATTTTACAACGTTTTTATATATTGACTAGCTGACCCGCGCAACTTCGTCTGCGTTACAAAAGGGGTTCAAACAGTACTCGCTATGTCGTCGCGATATTATTTTCGCCGCCCGCTGTGGGTGTATTAATAAAATTGCGTTTTATACTCGTGATAACTTCTAAACGAAAAGTCCGATTGGAATAAAACAAAAAGTAATTTACTTCTACATTAATACTCTTGATAATATAATACTTAATTTGGATAAGGGTTAATATAACGATACTCATTTAACGCTAAATTAATTTTTAGGACAATTTTTTTATTTTTATAAACATAAAAGCGGTTATTGTAACTAAACTATGATAGTTAGATATATGCTCTCGCGGACTTTTTTGTTTGTCTTCAAAAGACCTAAAAACCCGTAGTACATCATTTTGTTCTATTGTTAATAGTTTTTGCAGCGTACGCATAAATAGGTTTTCGATTTTTCACCTTTTGTTACATATTCGATATTTTCATGCGGATCCCTAATTTTTTTGAAAATAAAATATAGCCTATAACCTTCCTCGATAAATGGACTTTCCAACAGTGAAAGAATTTTTGAAATCGGACCGGTAGTTTCTGAGATTAGCGCGTTCAAACAAACAAACAAACAAACAAACAAACAAACAAACTCTTCAGCTTTATAATATTAGTATAGATGATATTTTTTTTTGTTTTTTGGCTCCAATCGCTCGTCGATGATATTGATTTAATGAATCGCGGCTTCCAATCACTGCTATTCATTATACTGTGACAAAGTTTAAACTTTAAAGTAAGTATAAGTACTCGTATTAGCATGATCTTATCTGGAAAGTAATTTTCACAATAACTTTTGATCAACATTCGATCACTAAGTTGAGATATTTTTAACAATAAAGTAAGTATTTAATAAATTATGATTGCTAAATGCGTATTGTAATTACAAATTTAACAGCAGATATTTTGCACCTGTCGAACATGTCATGTACGACTACAATAGATACAGAGGTACAGAAAATAAACAGAGGGAAAAGCAATAAAAATAAAGGTTAAGCGTTTCTCAAACAGTCTGTCTGGCCCCCCGCTGGGTAGACGGATCCCTTGCCCCCTGAAATTTCTATTGCACCTGACAGGCCTACCCAAACGATTTGGAGCCACTGAAAATTCATTGACCATTTGCCTCCTTTGAAAATTTTACGGATCAGTTACGATATTTTTGTCTAAAAATGTTTAGTACAGTAATTGTTGATGATGTGCTTTAGGTTAATTAACCTATTTTGCGATAAAAACATGTAAAGTGAAATTTTAATGGGTGGATATTATTTTACCCTTTGATGTGTTCTCCAAATTCACAAAGATGCTGTAGGTGGCGTACGAAATCCTCATAATACCCTTGACTAGGGAGTTTAATAATCGAAGCGGACAGGTGAGCTTTCCAAGACAATGTAGGTAATTTGTTTTTGTTATGTTACATTATAATGCTCCAACGAACTGAATTCAGCTGATTCCTTAGCAATCATTATTTTTTTTACCTGTAAAACCATTTGATACAAAACACATTGGTGTATATGGTTAAAGCGAAATCGCAGCCTACCAATATTTCATGCCAAAAAAAAGTTTCAAACAGCACATTTATTTCGTGGTACGTGCACACTGCAGAAAGTTTCATCAAGTGTCGCGTGAGTAAACAACGTTAGGCTCAAAGAGAACCCTTTGTGTTATTTATTGAGGAACGCAGCCGCTGCGGGTTACATCTGAAACTCGTTTCCATTTCTGTGCGACTTTACGTAACAGAGTGACAAAATAATGGCATTGTTTGACACGCGACATAATAGTCCGGTCATTTTAGACAATTGAAATAAAGAAAATTCCGATAAAGCCAAATCTTCGTAGAGACCTTAGATTTACCACAAGGAATAAAGTGTCAAAAGTCCCCATCAGTCTCATGTGAGCTTAGGGACTTATTGGGGGCCCAAGGTAAAAATTTTAGGTTTTTTGGATTTTTTTCGAAAACGGTAAGTTTTATCGAAAAAATACCTCAGAGCAAAGTTGTAGATCTTAAAATTCTCCATAAAAATGGTCGCTATGATTTTTTCTCTAAGACCCACTATTTCCCAGATATTACGCTTGTAAGAATCACGTTCTACATAGTATGCACACATATGCAAAAGTATTTATAGAAATTAATTCTTCACCTCAAATACTAATTACTAAAGGAATTTGGTTTCTTCTTGCGGTTAATGGAGCTCCAAAAAAAATTGATTGCATAGATACGTACAGATATTTAACATTTGTAAAAAATACACGAAAAAAAAGGCAAGTACAGCTATCTTGTCTTCCTCCAACATCGGCATCTGCTACTCAACATTTGTTTCGAGTATACTCTCAAGTTCAGACATGGCAAGGCAATGAACTGAACCCTAAAGACTGGGGTTGGAAATTGATAAATAATACTTTGGAACCGATTCGTTCTTTACTGCCCCCTGCTCTAGAAAAACTTCTTAACACTATTTTTTGCAATTGCAAGAAAGGTTGTAGTGCTAAATGTGGCTGTAAAAAAGTAGGGTTGCAGTGTTCTCCAGCGTGTACCAATTGCCAAGGTGTCTCTTGCTCAAATGTTCAATTAAATACAAGAGAGGAAAATTCATGTGATTTTGGTGAAGAGACAACTGATTCATCTTCATTTAAACAATTCCTAAG
Source organism: Trilocha varians (assembly GCA_030269945.2). Classification (NCBI taxonomy): domain Eukaryota; kingdom Metazoa; phylum Arthropoda; class Insecta; order Lepidoptera; family Bombycidae; genus Trilocha; species Trilocha varians. The sequence continues at coordinate 5,642,627 of AP028267.1, read as the reverse complement.
CGTTCATCAACAGGAAGGAGAAGAAGAAGAACAAGAAGAAATTGAAGAAATTGAAGAAAACATGATTGTTGAAGTTGAATATGAAGAGTATGAGTCAAATTAAAGTAATAAAAAAAAGTTAGAACGACAGTTAAACTCAGTAACCCATATCAATAATCTTCATACTATTAAATAATAATTATTGTTCCTGAAAATAACGTCATAAAGGTTCATGGAATAGGCCTACCGGGGATACCACGTTAAAAAAAACGCGTCGAGTACACTACCTCACAGGTGGTGTGGAAATGTGTGCATACTATGTAGAACGTGATTCTTACAAGCGTAATATCTGGGAAATAGTGGGTCTTAGAGAAAAATCATAGGGACCATTTTTATGGAGAATTTTAAGATCTAGAACTTCGCTCTGAGGTACTTTTTCGATAAAACTTACAGTTTTCGAGAAAAATCCAAAAAATCTAAAATTTTTACCTTGGGCCCCCAATAAGTCCCTAAGCTCACATGGGACAGATGGGGACTTTTGACACTTTATTCCTTGTGGTAAACCTAAGGTCTCTACGAAGATTTGGCTTTGTCGGAATTTTCTTTATTTGATCACTATTTTTATGTCTAAAATGACCGGACTATAAGGTTGAATAGATTTAAATGATTTTAAATACTTTCGGTAGCTGTAAATTAAGGACTTATAGATATAAATAACTGTAAATGAGAATCTGTATTTGGTTAAATATCATCAACAAATATATTATGACATTTAAAATTAAAATGTCTATAATATACCCCACAGATTCATTGTGCTTCCTATAAAACTTACAATATCACAACAGTTTTTATCACCTTTTTTTTTTTCAGTTGGCCGTCGCTCCGTCCCCTTTTATTACCTAATCATGTTATGTTGATTCACCTCAATTTTCAAGTTCAATATTTATAACATCAAAATAACCGTCGCATCTTAAATTCAAGCGTCGTACCTGCATAAAGTTAGTAAGTAAATTAAACCACAAAACTTCACCGAAGTTAGGTCATCAAGCAACTTTAACTCATTTCAGTCCAGTGACGTCTCTTGCATAATAATCCTTCAGTTTTAATTCACTTACTGTCAAAAGTCCGGCGGTAGTAATAACTGAAAATTTTTGAAAGGATATTAATTTAAAATTGTCCTCGACAGGCACGCAATCAAGTTTCATTTTGTTAACTTATTTTTTTGTAATGGTTTTATTCATCTTTGATTTTTAATATGATTCGTGTTTTCAATTTTCATTTATTTCTTATTTTTAATCAATTCAAAACTAACCCATTTTTATTTACTATATGGTACTCGAATTTTTCAAGATAAAATCAATATTACATAACTTGTTAATACACAGGTCTAGATACGGCTTCGCGTAAAATAAAATATAACACAACTACTTTAACTAGAAAAGTTCATTTTTAAACCGTTATTCTCCAAATAAGTAAGTCCCTACTATGAGGTTCGATTTAATCAGCAGCTTCTATTGTCAATATCGATCTTTTTAACCTTATTACATGCCTACACAATACCACTACAGCGAAAATTAATATCGGGAGACTCCTCCCCGCTACGTGCCTCCCCGGAGCGTGTCTGTACTGCATTTTGATGACAAATGGACTCAGCACTGGAATAATGTAGATATAATCGTAGGGAATTAGGGACGAACTGAATCGTTAAAAATTAAACGATCGAATTTTGATGAGAAATCGATACTTGATGATGGTGACTTTTGGAGCAATAATTTTGTCGACAATACTTCCTGTATTTTCGACGTACCATGTTGTCATGTCTTTTATAATTGCGATAATCTGAAATGCCTGTTCTGTAATTTACAAGTAGTTTAAGATTTTAATACATATAAATGAATACAAATCGTGATTCATTCATGCAAAATTTGTCATCCTTTCACCGTTCTTTCACATTGCACCTACGTGTTCGTGGCCACCACCCTAGAACATTTCCATCAGTCGTTCGTTCTTCCGTTGCTACTTTAAAAAAGAAAATTACATGATACCTATTCTAGTACAAAGGACAATATTGTGCTCTGGATAGAATATATTTTGTCAGATAGGTACTCCAAAATATTGAGCAAGTAATCAAATGAAATGGGAATGTATTGGCACGCTTCATATTTTCATCTAAAATGATACAAACGGATTTACTACTGAGGTTTTTCAATCACAATCCCGGATCTGATATTATTATATTGGATGGTGTGCCGAATAAAAATATGACAAATATTTTATATTTTGTAGAGCATTCTATTCGTAAGCCATAACGTGAAGTAAGAATATTTTGTGATGATCTCGATGAAATTATGCTTTCTACGAAGGCTACTAATTATTAAAGAGAATTAATACCTACACTTTACTACTTGAGTATTCTCTAATGATATTACAAATCGATTGCAATGCAATTTATGAAGTAATTCTAGTCTCGGTCTACTACAATTTTATAGAAATACTGAAAATTTTGAGACACAAAATAAACAAGCTCTTACGTTTTCATAACAGCCATTACGTGTACAAATCACCACAAAACAAACTTTGAACATAATTCAGGAAACTACCTGTTCGGGATTCCTTAGCGAAATTAATATTTACGAGCGTTACCCCTAATTAGGCACCGCACACACTAATAAATAACTCGAACTCGGTCAAATAGTACCGAAACTGCGGAAGTTTAGTCACTGTAACGGGGTTAAAATCAAGGACGGTCGTAAATTATCGCTGCACTCACCCCAGGCGCCATGTTGTCTCAACGATCGTAAAATATATCCAGTTTTAATTACCAGCCTTGTTTAATTGGTATTACTCACGCAGCCCTTCCGGTATCGCCTTCGACGCGAGAATGACTGGAAGATTAAAATTTCACCCAATTAGACGTCAGCAAGTTTCTTGGTGAATTTGGAATTTTCAGAAGATTGGTCCTTTCGAGGTCGGCTTTTAAGAGTTTCTTAATACTTGAAACTTTTTGAAATGAAGATTGAAAATTGAAGTCTCTGAAATTAATCGATCTGGAATTTCATCTAATGTCTCGTTCGTTGCATAATTATAATGCTATTTTATTAATAGAGGTGGTTGGAGTACCGACTATGAAAAACTCACATTCCTAAAATTTATTAAATGTTAATTTCAAACGTGTAAGTCTAAACTTTCATTAAAATAGTTTCTATAAGTTGCAAACTTTGTAGTTATGTGTCTTCCTGTACATTCGCATAAAACACGAGAACATTCAGCTTTTTCAACATGTAAATGCTCCGTAAATTTTATCCAACAAGTTTGTGTCTCAAGTAGATCAGTAGTTTCAGTATTCTCCAATATCCAAACAGTAGTCAAAGCAAAAAGTACAAGGATGAACTCAAACTTTTAATGATGTCCGTATTTGAGAATTTAAGAATATTCTGGAACCACTCAACGTTCATTGAAACGGCTTCGTGAATTTTCCGAGAAGAATGGCCTACGGTTATTACTTCACATTTCCCTCAATTAGACTTTTATGCCAATTTCTAAGAAATATATTCCATTTGTAGACAAAAATACATATAATTGCCTCGTTAAAATAGTTTCCTTGGCAATAAAACTGTTTTGTGCTCGTGCAAGCTTTTATAATGTGTACAAATGTGAAGGCCACAATTTAAGTTATGAATTACTATTAAAAACACAATAATGTAACCATAACATTTTCTAGATTGTGAATTTAAATTTAGAATTAGTATGTTTTCTTTCTGATTTACAGCCAGTGTTGAGTTTTAAAGGATATTTATTGATTAATTAGCAATGTTGCATCAGGCCTGGCTGCGTTTTAAAATAAAAAACCATGACCCTCCTGTTTGACATTGAAATGATTTAAGTACAGTTTTTTGTAAAATTAATTGTCATAAAAACTGAAAATCTTTTAGTACTTTTTTATTTATTTTCGTCTGGACAGGCGAGCTAACGGGCCTGTTTTATAAATACCTTCTTTGTTAATTATCATTTTACCTAGAATGAGCTAAAATTAAAACCAGACTTCAAAACAATATCATGTTGCGTTCATGATAATTGAGATACTGTTCTTTGTTCAAAATTTAATTAAACATTTCTCGAATTGTATCAGAGTTAAAAGGATCCACTTCAATTATTTAATTTAACAAAGGTATTCATGATTGCTGGATTTATCTTTCGTTAATAATTAACTTAAAAATATACATTTAAAAATATTATTGTGTTTCTTCTTTAACGGAGAAAACAATAGCTTCAATATGCACTGATATTATGTATGTCTACGATTTTCTATCAGAAAAAACGACCTCTCTTTTTCAAATATCATCATTTATCTTTCGTCGTATTCTTTCTACCATTTTCTTTTTTTTATCTTTCTTCTCCTCCTGTTTCCCTTTATCTCTCTTTATATTTCATTCGATTACCAAAACAATATATCAGTTGAGATCAAAATGTTAATTGTCCGGCCGGACTCCGGTCACTAATACCTGTTGAGTTACAGCGGAGCTTACCAACTTGACCTTTAACCCTTCACGTGCTTGACTCCAACTTAACTGTTACTTAATACTTCGTTATTAAGTTACCTGACCGTTAAGTGTGCCGATAAGATAGTATGGATTAAGTTGTTGATTTGTGAGTTTATTTCCGCAGTAAATTTTCTTAAGTTTTCATGGTTTTGGAATGCTTCTGTTGGCATAAGTCGATATTAGTGTTGAATTTGAATTTATATTATTACACAGTTATTAAATTTATTTAATTTATTTTCATAATTATTTTACACTTATAGAATCTCTCAGATTAAAAGTAGGTACCTAAAGTTCAACACGTGGTGCATATTTCGAATGCATTGAAAAACTATTTCAGGAATAAGTTGTAAAAATCATTAGTATAGACAGCGTTTTAATTTTAAACTTATTATTTTTTTCAGAAAATAAGGGGTGGGCCATATAAAGTTTGCATTTTTTCATTTTTCGCATACTTAACATGCTTTATATTGAGCGAATGAATATCATTAGATTACAATAAATTAATATTCAGAAAACCAAATCGATTCCAAAAATACTGTGTCGCTTGGACCTCAGTCTTTTTAACTAGAACCAAGGACTAAAGTTATTTTTCACAGCTCTCCGATAATTTTCCCTCCCGTAGTTGGAGTGCAACATGCATGTGTCAGTTCTGTCGAGCGACTATTTATCTTGCACCGCCGGCCCTCACGATTGATGACCCTGGCCGAGTATTTGCATATTGCTACGATGTCCGTAAATCACTAACAGTTAAATTATTTCGTGAATTCTGTGAAAATTAAAATTAAAGCCGCCTTTAATGGTTATAAGTTTATTAAGGCCCGAGAAGTTTTCAAATTTTGGATTGTATCGTGTCATAGTTTACTGTTTATCTTTACACTTCGACTTCAATTTAATTGTGTATTCACGTAGATATTTCTAAACTGAATCTTCGGGAAAATCGTATACGAAAGTCAAATCAACATTACTTAGTTACTGATCCGAATTTTATCCATTGAATTAACATCCGAACTGTGGTCGACAAACCCCTCAAGTAATATTTTCATTATTTTCCCTCGAACACGTCTCCCCTTCTTTAATATCGGTTAATTTAATCAGGATATTGCTTACTCAGTAGCCAATTTTATACCGCAATTTTCCACACAAGAATTTATAATTACACCCGTACTGTTTGGAGTGCTAACAAACGTAGGCGAATGTTTTAATTGAATTGAAAAACGGTTTATCGAATTAATTTTAATCTTATTTCGAAGTAATTACATTAAACTTTATAAAGTTTGATTTTTGAACGTCTGTAACAACAAATTACAAATAAGCGAGGAGAGTTGATAGAATCAAAAATAATTTTGTTTCTACTTACTTCCGAGTCAATATTTTTCTGACATTTTATACTAAACTTTGTATTAGTGTATTTACTATGTTTTTACCATAATCTTAGTTTAGTTTTACTGTCAAATATTATAGTATTCTTGAAGTACATTCGATTCTACACTACGCATGTCTCAACTTACTACACTACACCTCCTTTCAGTTAGTATTCATGTTTATATCATTCATTTTATAAAAACATTTCATTACGTTTTTTTACGATCCATTAAAATATTAACCAATACAATTTCCTATATATTATAACTTGTATCCCGAAATTGCAGACACGTAACCAAAACTCGACACCGATACATCCCATAACAATATTAATCCGACTAATCCATCCGGCCATATTTCAATAATGAAACAAGATGTCGCCCGGCATTAATTAATTCCACGCCGTTGGCTTTTGATACGGTTCATGTTAAATAGTGAAGTAAAAAGGGAGGTTCAGTACGTTTTTTTTTTTTTTTTTTTCTAAATAGAACGCCTGGACAGCACAGAGCAGATTTTTTTGAAAACAAAATATTAGATGTACCCCAGGTATATTGTATTCCGTTAAGTTGTTCTTTGTATTAAATAACAATTGATTAAAGGTTGCCTCGTGTGTAGGTACTTCTAATGAAGCTCTAATTGGTTGTCTCTAATACAAATGCAAAGAACTCAAATACAAATTCTTATAACGATTGTGTAGGTAAGATTACAAAAGTCGAGGTAAAAGAACTCAAGTTAGGTAATTAAATTCAGAAAACAACTACTTAGATAAAATTTCATAGTGTTATAGTTTGTAACTGTTGTTATTACTAGTAATTATGTGATACCAGTGATATTAGTAGTAAGTTTAAACTAATTCTAAACCTAAAACAGAATAATATTTAACGATATCATTTTACAATAGTTTAATCGTTTCACTTTCGACCTAACACGAACCCTTTCCATATCTATAACCGTTTTATTAGGAACGTACCCCGAAAAATTCCCAAACGAACACTTTGCATTTATCCGGGTATCATTAAGGGCATGATCCGGTAGCGAACCGGATAACTTATGGTCGGTCATGGAATCTGCATATAAATAGAAAGTGGAGCGGGGGCTTTGGGGATCTCGCAAAACTTTGGGAGACTACGACTGAATTTAAAAATTTGAATGACTTCTAGAATTCACTAAGGATATTTTGTTGTTTGAATTGAATTCATTTTTAAATTCCATTGTTTCTTTTTCTTAGAAAAAATCGTTAGGTTAGATTGTCTATAACGTATTTTTGTTTTGTTTCATACTCGAACAAGTCTTTTGTTCCTTGATTGAAATTTATGATGTCAAAAAATATCCTGAAAAGAAATAATATAAGTAGGTAAGTAAAATATGTGGAGCGAACAACAAACAAGTGAGATTCGCTTTTATGATCAGTCTGGTCATGTACGAGGATTATTTGATCAAAGAATTGTGACCCTTATTTCAATACACTTAAGTGTGATTTTCCTTGACTTCTTCTTCTTTTAGGGTTGTTTTTCGTAAAAACAGTGATCCCTCTGTAATGGAACGTATGCTCGGCAGCGTGAAGCGAGAAAAAATAATTATAGAACTGGGGACGAATCTGATTTAGTTATTCTTTCAGAGTGACGACTTTGAAGAGAAATATGCTTTTATTTATGGTAGTTGGACTGTCACCACAAACCAGACAAACGGAATGGTGATTTAAATAAGATTTATTATACAAAGCAGAAAAAATACAGTTTTTTGTAGTGTGTTATTAACCAAAAAAATGTTATTTTCCTACGATGAGTACAATCACTACTAGTGCTTCGAAATTAAACAGTTTAAATGATATTCCTTCTTATGCAATGTTGACGACATTGATAAGGTAATCTAAATTAAAAACACCATCCATCCAATTAGTACATTTATCACACAAAATATCTTCATATTAAACTCACAACCCGAAGTAAAGTAAAAAACAAAATTAACAACATAGGCATCTGCTATCAATATTATCAACGTATTTAAAAAATAACAATTGAACAAGCAACATGCACTAAATATACAGATTTAGAATACATTTTTCCCCCATTCTTTCACATTCTAGCCTTCAAATAAAACTCAAAATTCACCGTTAATACCAATGTAATAGTCGTTCTTATTACATTATCATATCAACACACCATCTCTAAGACCATGTCACTACCTCTCAACAGGATGAATGCAACCCCTCCACAATTAAACTGTGATAAATGGATCACGAAAAATCTAATCTAAATATTTAATCGAAAATTCCCCTGCACTGTTGTAATGCATTTGTGTGCATGTGTGCTAGTTTAGGGTTCTGTACGACATGCATTTGTTGTCTGTGTGCGTTAACAAGTTATGATATTGCTGTTTGATTTTAAAATTGTTTGTTTGTTTTGAAACAGATTGTTAGGTTAGGAATTTAATTTGTTTGGATTAGATGACCTACACAACTTTGCTTGTGTCTCATAGGGATTTTTTTTTTTAAATATACTCCTGGTTAAAATTTATAGCTATTTTATACCCTCTCAAATAACGTGGCGTTGTAACGTAACGTATCAGTACATCCAAAGATTACCTACAACGTCACCAACATCACATTTTGGTAATAAATACTTGGTATTTTTAAATAGGTATTCAAAACTATAGAATGTGAGAGGACTTTGTCAATAATATCAGGCTTACGAATTTTTAGGAACTCTATGATAACGGATGTTCTGACTGGTATGGCAAATAATTTAAAATGCTTTTGATTTTCATTATGTCTCCATAGCTATGACTTCTTTTGCACTTAGCCTAATTGCTACTAAATAATCAAGAATTTTAATAGATCTTTGAACTGAATATTTGATAAATGTTCGTCTTTGTTACTAAGCTGTTAAAAGTTACAACTTTTTCAAAGTTTCCGACAAATTTCTAAAATTTTCCACAAACATTTTACTAAAATGAAATGCATTTGCGTGCACCGAAGACAAGTGCATGTGCAGGAATGCATTCCCTCGTGTCGCGGTAGGGGACGCCACCCTCCTAACGAATGCAAATAAAATATCTTGAGGACCGTCCACACGATAACATAGTTTACTCGATCGATCATTCTGTCATAGTGGAATAATATTGAATCTGAAGACACAAATATTTGACTTTTAGAATTATAATAAGCAAATTGAATCTTCTTATATATAAAAATGAATTGCTGTTCGTTAGTCTCGCTAAAACTCGAGAACCACTGAACCGATTTGGCTTATTTTAATCTTGAAATATTCGTAGAAGTCCAGGGAAGGTTTAAACGGTGAGAAAATTTCCTTATGTGACACAGACGAAGTTGCGCGGGCCAGCTAGTTTTGTAATAATTATAGTTAAATGATGTGAACAATACAGGTGTAGATTTTTGTAAAAGATTTTACGGTAAATGGTATTTCGCGCTCAACCAGTATTTGTTGAGAAACGACAATTTTTGTTTAATTAATAATTTATAATATGCACCTCAATATTTTGATTCCGATAATCATTAAATTCAAAACAAACGAATTGTTAGTGCTGATTTAAAATTGCACTATTTAAACTATTATCTACGTGTTTTTCACAGAAATTATACAGATATTCTCATAAATCTTTTTATTTTACAATCGTAATCCAACACAAAATATTCAGACTATAGTATACTGACGTATAGTTCGGGGCAAGAATAAATGCACGTCATGAACTGCTCTTTTAAAAAGAGAGCAGTTCATAGCTTCGGATTTATAGAGCGCTTTCTCTGTCGCACACAGTTTTGTGACATCCAATGTCAGTTGTTGTTCTAAATCAATGTAACATATAATCTAACAGAGAGTTGTTAAAACTCTAAATAATTTACATAATTTCTTAAAAGTCGAAGTGTATTTATTTTTGCCGTAAACCATACATAATTATTACCTAACATTAAAACAAGAAAAAAATAAAATTAAAAAAAGAAAAGACGCCTGCTGTGAACTACGCTTAATAAAAAAATATCGGTGCTAATATAACACTAAAATATTGTGTTTCCCGCCGCCCCATTGTGTACTTTGCGTATTGAGTTTTATTAGTCAGTTTTGTTGGCCGCGAAAGGGCAGCCAATTTTAATTTCTATAGGGTTGTGTTCCTCATATTAGTTTAGGGTGATTCTTGAATAATCAACAAACTAATCACGTTTGAACTCCTTGGAGTTTGTAGGTACTTTAAAAATAAAGTTTTTCTTTTTTCAATGTTTAGGAAAACATGGCCTTACCAACAACCCATTCTACCAGCCGACGTAACATAATAAATACAGCTTAATCAATAAATACATTTGCAGAATGTTTAACTCTCATTGTTCGAATTTAATACAAAAATAAAAGAAATCAGTGAAAACATTCCGCCATTTTGTAATTCCATCTCCATAGCGCTTTTATTGCGTTTCGGTTTCCTTAATCCTGAATTGCGATATAAACTTCACCTTCCTGACCCATTTAGAAGGATATTGCAGGGCGATTACGCATTTTGAATTCAAACACATCTTCTCACCTTTTCACTCACAGTTACAAAGAAAAGGACAGAGTATAATTTAGTATCATGCTGCAGTCTTAGTAACCCCGTTCGAGGAGGTTCTCCCTCTATGATATTCTAAGACGTTGTCGAGCTAATGCTTTGCTATGCGAAGCGAACGCTATTTTTACATTGAACCGAATCTAACGTATCTTTTTGCAATAAACTACAAGTATCATCCTGTAATATAAATAGTGTAGTTTAATAATACTGATGCATTAACACATGAGATAAATAAAATAAAAGAATTTAACTAGAGAAAGCGCTACGGTTTTTATGTGCTACAGTAAAATTTTGTTGTTATATTTTTTAAACTGTAAAATCAATAGTAAAGATATTAATAAAATAATAATTATATTTATAGCTCAAACGATGCTTGAAAAGGGTACGTAAGAGTAGGCCGTAGTTACTGTAACCACTGGCATCCATGAGGCCTGCTGGTTCGCCTGCCTAACTAACAATAAAAAAGTACAAATCAGCAACTTGACAAAGTTATTGAATAGCGACTAAAACGAGAAAATGAACACATTTTAACTTACCTTTGAGATTTCAAGTATCATCATTTTCTGATAGGTATATAAGTTGAATACATTATAAAAAATTTGGAATGGACTCCCGTCCACGGTGTTCCTGGAGCGCTATGACATGTCCATGTTTAAACGAGGTTTAAGAAAAGTTTTGTATTGGTAGGCGATAGATAACGGCCCCTTTTTGCCCTGGCATTGCAGAGGTTCATGAGCGACGGTGACCGCTTACCGGTGGGCCGTATGCTCGTTTATCTAACTTGCAAAAAAAAAACTGCATAACAAACCACCATCATCATACTTAACTATTCCGTCTCTGCATAGTATAGCATCGCTAGACCTCGTACGACACAAGCTACAGTCAGCCTCGTGTTGCACAGACCCTGTAAATCACTTAAGAAGGACGGGATCGGGGTCTGGCAGTTAAAGTTGCTGTTTTTGCTCACAGGGGAGCGAACGATAAGAAATATTCTGAACAATATACGTATCCTTATTTAGGAGCAGGGGAAATTATAGGAGAGGTGTTAACGTGATAAAAAGGTTACGTAAATCTTGGTAAATGAAAAAATAATGGCATCAAAATTCGAGTTTGAATCTGAAATTCGGTAGTCGATTTTGAACTGAAACAACGTTACTTGACATATTTTTCACAAGACTTAATACTATTAGAAAATTCTGATTTGAAGCCTTTTTTATCTGATTGGTAACAGGCTTGATAAGACGTCGATTAAATTTAATCACGATCTGGCCAGAAATTATTGCATATATTTTGAAAAGATGAAATCAGTCGTCAATGTTTTTTTGTTAATTAAGTGTTGCTAGTTTGATGTTATTTATTAAATATTTTGCGATTTTTCTTTCATTGATTCTCGTCATTTTTCTAAGATAAATTTGATCCAATTTGTTTAGTAAGTAAGATAAGTTACTCTATCGAATAATGCAAAAAATAGCGACTAAGCCAAGAGAATAAAAAAAAACGAATGCAGAACTATGTTTCTCCCAAAAATATAGGAATGTAAAATCAAACCAAATACAAAATCAGCAAAATTCTCTAAAACCATTATTTGAAGTACCTATTTCCCAGATTCAAGATTCCGTATTGCATTACCTAAAATATCGTCGTGTATATCAATTAAACAAATGCTAATCAACTAATTAGCCCCAGACAAGGCAACGTAGCCAATAGCTAAAGAATCACCCAGACCACGTAACAAACTTGTAAACTTCATGCGAGGAATTACACTAAGTTGAACTGTAAACTTGAGCACGGAGGAGGGACACGCGGAACGTACGAGCGCGACCAAATAAAGTTAACTTTACTATCAGCGTAGTGCAAGTTAAGGCAGTAACTACATTTTGTATTTAGTCTAAATTGCGTTTCCGTATTGGCAACTTCCCATTTTCATATTGGTCGGTCGTCACCGTCATTTGTTTTTTACGTGTGTTGAGCAGTTTTGAGTGGGCGAGCCAATATGGAAACGCGTTATAAGAGCGAGGAGGCATTGAAAAAATGAAGCTCAAAAAGTATGGTATCACAAATTTGAAAAAAAAAATCTGAATCTAAGGATATATTATTTAGTCTACAACTAGATAAGAAAATCTCGATCTTAATGGTAAACAGTCACTCTCATTAAATAGTCCTCTAAGCGCAGTAATCATTTTTCATCTAAATTTTGGACTCCCTTCAAGCTTGGATGAATGGTTAGGAATAATTAATTTTTAAATATTATTTGTTCCGCGTGTAAATGACTAAGTTTTGATTTTTACAAAACAAATTATAAACAAAAATGCACTAATAATAATCAAATAAATCTATTGAAATTCGGACAGTAAGTTAAAAGAATGTAAATGAAACCTAGATAATATTATCTAAGATTCTACAATCTTTTACTTGCACGACTGCAATATACACTGTGGCCAGCTACAACGACGCAACAAATTAGAAAGTTTCTGTAGGATATAACGGGGGTTGTGTTGTTCCAATAAATTGTGCGGATTACCTTCCTAACCGGGGGGCTGCTGGACGTCGATGAAGTTACTCCATGATACTTTACGACTTTAGACAATGTGTTAAGTTAAAATGTAGACTAGTTAACTGTTTCGCACTGACTATAAGTTTTAGAGCAAGTCGTGCTTTTTCTTTCGAAGGTCGATGATCATTAAAGTAATTTGTACTTTTGACATATCCACTCAACTGGGATCGGCAACCAAATTGGTTTGTTTACTTTTGCCAAGTCTGTGGCAGGAGCCAAAATTGAGCACAGTTCTAAAACTTGTTTTGTTTACATTTTTTAATAGTCTCATATTTTACGGAGATGGTATATTTGCGCTGAAAATGCAATACAGCATCGTTTAGTAATAAAGATTTACAAAAATATAAGGTTTAATTAAAAATCAAAATTAACAAAATATATCGGAAAAAAATGTTTTAAAAAGGGGCTCAAACACGGTATTGATTCCGAACGAAGTTCCCAGTTTCGCCATCTAGCGAATAGTGACGTTCCCAGTTGAGTGGTTATCATAACATGAAATGGAGTAGGTACTAATGCTTTGTTTAACCACTGAAATCGTAGCATTTCTCGTTCAACTATTAGTCACACATCTTACAACTTACCTAGATATTGTGTTTGTTGAAAATGTGTATTTTGCAAACATTTCCTAAATTCGTCTACTCATTTTTTTAACAATACGTTGTATAAAAGGTGACAGTATTAAATGTAAGAAAACATTTCAAACTTAAAACGCTCATCCAAGTTAGAGTACTACAAACTTACATTGATTGCTACAATTTTCCAATTTAGAAATATACATGAAAACCTTTGTACAATAAAAAGTAAAATACAAAACATGCTAACTCCTACAGTAACTAATTCTCACTAACTGTTATCAAGATCGGATATATTGTTATGATTTTACAACTCAATTTACATCAAAATGAGCCGCCGTTTTCATTATAAACACGAGCTTTGATTACTAAAGTTATAGGCTATTTCCTTTGATTTTCTTTGAGATAATCCGTTTAATGTCTTTATTTTGTATTGTTATATTGCATAATTCATATTGGTTCACTTCCTTAAAGTAATGAATTCATGGTCTGGAATACTAAATGGACAATTTACCGACGTATTAGAGATTTTTTATCTTGTATTTTTAAGATCCTGGATATCGTGTAGCAGAATAGTGCTAGCTAATACAAGTAAAACGAGCCCAAACACGACGGGTCTATCTTAGTACATACAAGTGTTCCTATGGCCACCTTCCGAATCCATCATCAGATCAGCGCTATTTTGTCATATTATTGCATTGTCACGCGATATACAATGAAATAGTGTAAGATACTGTAATGTTGAATGAGATAAATAAATTATTCTTATTCTTAATATAAAGTAAATAAATAAATAAATTATTTTATTTATTTATTTTATATTTAATGTAAAATTGTATAACACTGTTAAAATACTTTAAAAAAATATATGATCATAAAAGAAAAAAGACATGCCCGCTGAGTTTCTTGCCAGTTCTTCTCAGGACGGTGGCTACAATTATTATTTTTTTGTGTCCGAACTGGTGGTAGCTTGTAACTTTTGACATCAACAAGAATGAGTACGTCATCAATGTTGAAAATAAAGTATTTCATTTCATTTCAAGTATTTCATTTCATTTCTTCTTATTTACATCTGTGTGCAAATTGTCAGCTCAATCGGAAACTGGGAAGTTTGTCAAATTTAACTACCTACATAGTTACATCCAGTGCAAGTTAATATAAAGCTTGTTTAAAAAAAATACTTTTTTCTGCAGTTATATTATGACCTTTATTTATATAAGTGACAAAATCGTGAATTGTGTTTTATAATGTACAATAGTACAATTCATTTGTCTGCTATAGTTTTTTATAAATATTGTCCAGTTATTACCTACTTTCAGTCGATATGTCCCCATACTCCATAGCTGGTTTTATTTATTACGTTTATTACGTAAGTCCCAACTTATTGGGTAATTAGATTAATCGTGGATCCGGAGCTCTCGGGGGCTATTTGTCAAACTCTCGTCGCGTTCGTTAGTTTTCGGCTTAAGTAATATGTAGGTAGATATTATGAGTAATATGATTCCGTATTAATTTGTAAGGAGATTTTAGCTTGATGCTGATGGGTATACATCTGGTTCATTCATATAGTAGGTTGTCTTATCTATAAAACCTAGACCTAACCTATACGGTTTATTGGTGTTTTGACTTTCTTTTACTGGATTTGAAAATCAAATAAAAAGTATGAGACTTATTTGCACACAGATATTTCAAGAGTGGTAATCACTGGCGAGCAGATTTATACACCATTTACTAATATTACTTAGAGTAGAAAATAAAGTCAGGACTCTACCAATCACTTACTCGAATTAGCCAAATCGAAAATATACTATATATTGTTCAACTATAAAGTTATTTCTTTAAACACTCGCGGTTATCTACATCACTTAAACTATTACTAAACGGGTTCTTACCACGAAGAACTGCCGTTTGCCGGTACCACTGGAACTCGAACTCACATTTCGACATACCAATAACGAACGAGAAAGAATGTAGACAGATTTGTCTGCTCTTAAATGACCTACCCGCAGTTCTTCAGTCTTCCCGTGATCATGGCGCTTCAAACAGTGCTGAAATATCGGGCCCTCTCAAATAAAAATAATCGTGGTAAGAACCCGTTTAGTAATAGTTTAGGTGATATAAAGTTATTTACTTCTATACCAACAGCGTAATTCACAATATGAAAAACTTTTTCGAAAAAACGTCTATCGTAAATTTGCAAATGCGTACAAAGTTGCATTACAAATGTTGTGTATAATTTATGAGACACGCTACGTTCACGTGGAACTTCGTCTCAACGTAGCTTTGCAGCGGAGGCCACTGACATAAAAACTACCTTCCGGTAACGTAACTAAAAATACAGTAATGCAAGGGCATCTAGGATTTAAAACAAAGTAAAACTTGAGTAGTAAAGCTCTTGCATATAGTAGAATATTATAGTTGCTTTGTAAAATCTATTACATGAAGTGTATATCAAACTACAATTTCTTGGCAAGTACTACACTAAATTTAATCTAAATACATACACTACATTACCTATAGTAACAGTCCGTAAATATTTCACGTTACATGTAAACAGAGAGCAGTTCATAATTTGTTCATTGTTGAATATATGTATTGTCCTCTTAAATAACTAAAAACCATAATAGAATATCAATGATATACAGGGTGATTTGTTAGAGAGGGTACATATTGCAGGAGGGTGATGAGTACTCTGTTCTAATACGGAATATTACAAAAAATAGGTAAAATTACAAAATATATATATATATATATTTTTTAATATAAATTCGACAAAACTACCTCAAACATAAACAATTTCGGCTTAAAGAGTGTTGACTAACGACCTCTAGTGATCTCGCGCACCCCACACCTCCGCCACACCCATCAGCTGTTGAAAAACCAACATTTTGCAAGAATTTTAGATATTTTTAAGTTGCGATTACTAAGGCATTAAGCCATATTCTTTGGTAATAATATTTTTACTGGTCGTATATAACCATCAGCTACCATGACCTTCAATATGTACCCTCACTAGGAAATCACTCTGTATAATATCATTCTTCATCAAGACTCACAATTGCAGTTGTTCTCAAATCAAGTTGCACTACTGTTTTCTCACTACTAGGTCCCCGGCAGGACTTCCGGTCGGTCCGTCTGAAGTATACGTACCTTGTGTTATATTCAGTCGTTTACGGCGTACCTGCTACTTGAGATACATACTGATCAGTTTTTTATCCGAACTAAATACGAAGATTATACTGAAAGCTCTGATACTGCACTCTGGTTAATGGATGTATCTAAGGTTTATGTTTGCCATTCTTTTGTACTTTGAATCCTTTTATAGGCTTTTATAAGGATAAAAACAGTTTTCTTTTTCAGAATCACTTATTTCCAAATTAAATATTTTTGTTTTGGGGACAGCAATAATATTATAAATTTTGATTACGTTGTGTAGTCATGACATGAGTTGATTTTACTGTTTTACTAAATTTATTGCTTTGGTCACTATGGACTGCTACCCACATATCGACAAAACAAATAATATTATTTAATCTAATTAATAGCAATTCTAAAGTTTCTCTAATATAGTAGAGCTCATTTAAGAAAACATCAATAATTGTTATTACAAAGTTTAGAACGTCATCACACCAAATTCACAGCTAGCCTTCCATAACTCACTGAGTAATTTACACAAAAGCGATACAAACCCTTTCCGTGTCAGAGCGGAAAACAAATGGTGCCATTAGAGAAAATAGCTAGATATCTATCGGCGGGTCCCATGTGCAGCGTCAACTGTAATTAGATTACAATCGAACTGTTCGTGTTAGTTCGCTACAACTACCATGAAACTCTATGGAAAAAACGCTCCATTAGGACAGTGTTCCAAACCTAATAGCTTCATTGTCTGAAACTATATTTAATCGTGCTATTACTAACCTGTAAAATACAAATAGTAATTTTAAGTGCTGAAATGGTTACTAAAATGGTTTAGTAAGTCAAATATAAGTGACAGACTCCAAAAATGCTAACAAACAATAATGACAAGTCCAAGACGATTGAAAAGTAATGTGAATCAGTGCGTTACCCAAAGCTTAGATTGGGATTCTCCATCAACTGCCACAGGAACAGTGAAAAGAAGAAGATCATCATATCCTGAACATGCTAAAAACAATGCTCAAACTCAATCAGAATCTACAATTTTTGAAGCTCAAACTCCCTCTGATTCTGGTAGTGGTACTTCCAGAACTATTAGTGAAAACGATAAGTCTGATAGTCTTATTGATGTAGAAGAAAGAATATCATGTATTATTAACGAAAATAGATCATCTAACTCCGAATCTAGTGATGTGGATATCATTATTGAAAATATACTAGAGAATCCCATTGAAGAAAATTTGTGTGGTGTGAGCAATGATAGCTTCGTACATGACCGCGGAAAAACATTTATATGCGATGGCAAAAATAGTGACAAAGATAACAAATTACAGAACAACAAATATAAAGATAGAAAACTAAAAACACCTGCACCGATAAAAAAGATAGGTAAATCTATAGATGCTGTTCGAAATCAGACTAAATCAATAAAAGACAGTCGAAAATTAGATAACAAACCAAGCGTACTTCCAGTTTATAAAAGTGCCATTCCCGGGAGAACTGTAGACCTAAACAGTGCTAAAAAGAAGCCAACATCAAAATTAAAATTACCTTTTGCACCATCTTTACCAAAAGCTATGGATAAACCAAAGATTAACTTTTTCCAAAGTCGAACAAACCCTCAAGATATCAAACCTTCGCCCTTACTCTCATCTCCTGTCCGAAGAACAATATCAAATGAATATGTAAGGCTGAAATTTTCTAACGATACAGTTGTAAGACGAACTATTGACGGAAAATCTGTACCAAAAATAACACCAAAAATTCAATCAATAATTCCTGAAAGTCCCATCGACACTGAAGATCCATTTCTCAATTTAAGTCCAAATAAAAAATATACTGTTACCACAAACAATAAAGTGAGATGTGATAAAGATAATTACGTGATTTTTGATCCAAACACTGGTTTTAGTCAAGGTGAAGTGTCGCGGTCTCGAATCGCACAGAAATCTACCGTGACTGATAAATCGCGAATCCCTCTCAAATCTCCTGAACAAAGTGTAGGTGCAGTGCGTAAACCAGCCAGCGTTAGTGATACGGACAGTGGTATATTATCACCAAATTCACCTGTGGACACAAGTGAAAAAAGTGCGTATTATGTGAATGCAGCTGCTTTCAGCGAGTCGGCGAGAAAATATGCTTCGGAAGTCGACATCACGATATTGGATCCTGTATTGGCTAAGAAGGCAGCAGAACAGATACAGGTTAGTGAATTTACTAAATTATTTAGAACTTTGGGTAGGTACTAAGTCTAGTTATTTCGTCCGTATGTATTTATGCATATTACACTTACCTGTTTAAATATTAATATAGTGTATTACTCATAGAATTATTACCTCAGGAACATACATGGGGAACAAAGTTGGTGAATTTTAGCCAAGAAGCACCAGTCGTGTACATACACATCAATAAAGCGCCTATGACATTGACATTTATTTGACAGTATAAACATAAAACACGTGTTGAAACAAAGTTGTATCATGCGTTCCTGCGTTGTAAGCATTTGCAGAACCATTCGTGAACACAAAATAAATGTCACGGAATCACTTTCCGCACATAAAATTCAAAATATCGCCATTTTATCAAGTTAGAAAACATTTAGAAACATAACAGATTTTCAACTGACATTTGACATTTCGTAACTTTGACGTAATTAATATTTCAAAGGGCTACCAACTAAATTATTGAAATCTCCCATTTTTACTACCGTTTTGTAAGTTTTGTTATTTAATTTCCACGTGATAATTAAATAAACGCAGTTATTGATAATTAATTGTTTTAACACCATTTTTTTTTTTCAAAAAATATAGATGTTTCGAATTAATATGAACAATAATCTATATTATTAATTAAATTTAAAATAGTAAACTAGCCGTTGCTTCCGAATTTTCCAATCCTGTAATTTTCTGACTTTTAATGCAGATTTAATGGCAATAGCTATCCTAGAACCGATATAACAATTGTGTGGCCAGTTTAACTTTCGTTTTGTATACAATGTCGTAATGGTAATTTATATGCTGGATGAATGTTTTGATTACATTGTAGTTTTTCTAAGGTTCATTTAAATGAAGATGTGATTAATATTAGAGAAGTAATTAAGAATTTGTCATAGCGCCATTACCACGAAAATAGTCTATTCTACGATTTACACAAAAAGTACCCAATTTTTGCGGAAATTTAAAAATATGACATCTCCTAATTTTCAACACATAGACATTTTTCACACACATACAAAGCTTCGAATGCTTCATTTTGTTGTTCATCATGTTGATTCCAGAGGTAATAATTCCATGGTATTACTATATAAAATTTTATGGATTTACTTCAAATTAGGTACGGCTCGTTTGTCCATGAATTTCATTGAAAACTCTCTTGCACTCAAATTAAAGTTTCAGACACAATAGCGAACTAAAAGCGTGACGAAGCATTTTCATCTGTAATTTTCGTTTATTTAGTTTTTAACGTTAGCGAAGAACCAATCCCGCGAAAATTAACTTAAAAACGTAGCGCCATCTGTTGTCGAGTAGCAGAACCAACTTTGAAAATGTTTGGCTTAGGTTGTTTTAATGGTATTTGATTACGTTTTTGTTTTGAATAATATCTTATTTTATTGCTTTAAAATCGATTACTGATTTGTTTTGGAATATTGGTCCATTTAAAAGTACTGTTCTTTCGGCATTCCAAATTAAAAAAAAGTGGTTGTCTGTTTTGACGACGTAGTGCAGCTATTCGACGCTAGATGGCGTTATTCTCAACTTCTTTGGTGAATAGAAATTGCTCCCATTTCGTACATAAATAGCGCCAAACGACCGTATTATTTGAAAGCAATCGGGCAGTTAATTTTCATATGGGATCATTTAGCGAAAACAACGCATAGGGTGGGCTGGAACTCAAAACATTTCATTTCAATTACGACGGTTACAATAATAAATTGTGGTTGTGTTCAAAACGGTGTGCGTTTAGTAGAATTAAACAATATTATTGTAATAAATCTTAATAATATCAAGACTATCTGTCAACAGAACATGCATATTAGACTTAAATTATGAAGTTCTTAAATTGGGCGGTTTTTGGGAGAAAAAAGTTTTAGGTATGTACCTACATGTTAATAAATTGTATGGTTATATTTAATATTCTTTTTATAAGTGCAACAGTAGAATGAGCTTATTACAAAATTTATGGTCAGTTCTGTTTTTCTAATAGAAAACACAATATAAAATTATCACTAAAATTGACTTATCCCAATGTTATCCTTTGGATCATTAGAAAGCCCACTCAGAATATTTCGGATTAAAATCGGTGTCTCAAAACTTGCTATTCAAAGCAATATTGTTTTAATTAATGTGTGACAAATGTGTCAAGATTCAATTGAATAATATTGGCTAGATGTTCAGAAATCACCGAGGCATTGTAGGTATGTTTTTAATACTGTTATGAGAAGAATGTTCTTCGGAATAATCTTCTTCTTCATCATAATAAGTTGTGGCATAATAAAACTGCCGTGCTCTAGGTACATAAAATGCCATTAACCGTCATTACATTTTTGATTTTATGCTAAGTCCTATCGATTTGTATAGGTAGGTACTGATATAGCTGAGTTTTCGATATCTTTATTAATTTATATTATTTAAATTTAATTATTACTATCACCAGTTTTTGATTCTATAGATCTCAAAACTATTTTATGTCATTTAACAGAAAAAAAGCATGAACTTTTTTACCTATACATCTCCAGAACATTTATCGCTGCCACAAAATTCATCGACAGTTTTCTATTTACTGCACGTCTCCAGTAATTTGCAATTTAAGGCAGTTCCACACTAGAATCGCATATGCATTGGTGTGAGAATCTACCTGATTGCGGCGGCGCGTGTATTGAATGTAATTTGTGTGGAAGCATACCATTCATGATTGAAGAGAATTTATTGAAATCGATTGCATTGATTTGTATTCGAAATGTGTGTGTAAGACTCTTTGTTTACACTTAGTAGAAATTTCAGAAACGAACTGCAGATTTTTAAACACCTTTGAACAGATAAGATAAAGTATGAAGCTCGCGATTAATGATTTGAAACATACGCTTTATCCTTTAATGTAATATAAACTGTATCTTAAATAAGTATTTGAACTTTTGAAGTTTTCCTTCAAGTTTGTAACAAAGTTTTTCTTAAGTGCCAGGGCTGATAAGTCGTGGTGGCCAAGTGGTCGAAGCGCGTCCTTCGTACGGGAGGTCGCGGGTTCAAATTCGGCTTATACCTCTTAAATCTAAATGTGAAAAAGATTTATGTGCAATTTTTCACAACACCACTGGCTAAAAACGGTGAAGGAAAACATCGTGAGGAAACCTGCATATCGGAAAAGGGTTCTAAAAAATCCTTTGAGGATATGTGAAGTCCCCAATCCGCACTGGGCAAGCGTGGTGGACTATGCCTAATCCCTCTTCTGAGGAGATCTGAACCCAACAGTGAGCAGTAATGGGTTAGTATCGAAAACTGTATCTTGATTATCAATACAGATAAATAATAATAGATTTAGACTAATCCTAGCCTAGAAACAAACAAGTTTAGAACTTAACCTAAAAGTGAAAACGTCATAAATTTCTGCAAACTACAACTCTCTTCAAGTCAAATTTCAAAAGAGAACAGTTTCAAAACTAGTACTGGCAACCTAATAAAGCTGTTTTGCGTCACCAAGGAGTACAAACATTTTCGTAGTCGCGCTGAGTGGGCCGAGTGCCTCTTTACACGAGGACCCTCCTCGCTAACGTGCACCTTTGTACCGCAATGTCAAAATGTTTCATTACTTAATTTAGCTACGTGAATTTACGTGGAAATTGTATGGAGAGACATTCTGTTGGCGTGTTTGTTAGTAACTTTGCATATACAGTGCCTTGTTTACCTAATTGAGTTCAGTAGAGCTTGGTTTCTTCTTAGACTTCATTTTACGTCTTGCCTTTCTGAGGTTTTAAGAATGGTCATCATCAATTGTCACTTTCAAGGAGCTTACAACTGATTTTGAATAAGGAAGGAATTTGATGTGCATTTAGGTATTTTATTGATGTCTGGTTTGGTTGTATTTTCTGTTATTACAAATTTCATTTGTTTCTTTTTTTGTATTTGTAATGTTACAGTTACTAGATTCTTTGTATCTTACAGAATAGTGCTTTTGGTTGTCTTTATTTTCACTTAATACTATTGAATTAAAATTTTAAATCATTATTCAGTTAAAAAGTACAAGGATATCTTGTTAGAACTCACTAATATCATAAAGAGGAAAGATTTGTATTTTTGTATGTAACGAATAAACTCAAAAAGACCGATTTTAATAATTCTTTCACCGTTTGAAAGCTATAAGATCCACAAGAAACATAGACTATAATTTATTTAAAAACAATTTGGATCCGTATGAAAATGTCGAATCTTTGTGACGCAGGCGAAGTTTCGCGAGTCATCTAGTTATGAATACACTGCTAAATATCAAAAACAGTAAGTATTGCAAGTAGCATATAAACAAATGACTACCGTACAAACAAAATGCAAAGGCACATGCGAGGACACAGTAGCGGAGTGAAATCAAAGCGACGCGACGCCCGAGGCGATGTTAGTACGCCGCTCACGCCCGCATGGGGACTCTAACCTAATTACTCTTTATATAGACCACTTTATATTTAGAACTACAGGATTGGATGAAAATCTGAAAATAGATGTAGGTATCTTAATTTAATCTTATTTGTGGGTGTTTTAGGTAAAGGTAGGCAGATAGCGCTTAATTTGCTTATTTTTACCTTATATATGGCTTTATATAAGCTTTGGTTATACTACTTTTGCAATATCTGTCTCTGGAAAGTTTAGAGACATGTTCTATAAAATATAATTATGGAAGCGTTAAAGAACAAAAGTGAAAGCTTATCAATGGAAGTAAGTCAATTACATCGCTGATGCCATTCTTATTGGTATTATTCAAGTAATCAATACTTTTAAATCAACATTCAAAGTAAAATAAAAAATTAAGACCTTACCTATTTCTTAAACATAAAAGTCAAACCACACAATTCTCTAAGATTTTTTTTTTTATTGCCTTGTAGGCAGACGAGCCAACGGGCCACCTGATCGTAAGTGGTTACCGTCGCTCATGAACCTCTGCAATACATCATATTTTATAAAGCCTCTGTGCATTGTATAAATAAATAACTCTATGGTTGTATCACGTCTCTTTCCGGCCGAATCTTGGACCCCAAAGAGCCCATTTCTCGATTGGCTGAGGGTTTATTACAGCGCGAGCGACTACACAATGTAAAATGCAGGCTCTTGTTACAAACGTAAATATTTTATTTAAAACCATTTTAATATTTAATAAAGAAGTTTATTTAGTAATAAATTTCTTTAAACACTCGCGGTTATCTACATCACTTACACTATTACTAAACGGGTTCTTACCACGATATTTAATTAATTGAGTTCTCTCGATATTTCAACGTTGTTGCAAAGTACGTCATGATCACAACAACAACAACGTTGAAATATCGATGGAATCGAAAAATATCGTGGTAAGAACCCGTTGAAAATGCATGAAAGTATTATAAATTAATCTACTTAATATAGATAAGTCACATTGAAGAGAAAGAAAACTCTTTATGAATCTCATTAAAACTACAATACTTAATAGATTAAAAGTGTAAACCATCTGCCTAGACATATACCTGCCTATGTTTCATATCTTCATATGAAAACATATCTTCATATGTCTAGGTACATGTTTCAATTGAGTGGGCACTGCGAAACAGATCGGTCGGAAGTGAGAGTACATTTATCAGTCAGGGAGATCGTAAATATCGAAACCCTCACACTATATTATCATGTATGGGTCCCATGACGCAGATGTTTTTCAAATTTGTCATTTAGTACGAGTAATGTACCTTGTATGTTGTGCAAGAAGTCGAACCATACGTACCTAGAGAAAGTAATACCTATATCAGACAACAACTATTTTAAAGCCAATTTAATGTAGGAAATTTCAAAAAAACAATACAAACAAACTAGTGAGGCAGAAAATGGTAAGCATAATATAAACTTGAGAGGTGTCATGGGACACCCGAATAGAACGAAGTTCCTTTCGATTAAAAGATATCTTGTATATTTTTTTCCTAACATAACGCGCGATAAGGAACGTGTTTTAAAAGATTTTGATCACAGCGCCATCTAGCGATAATCATCTAAAATAAAAATAAGGAACGTGTTTTAAAAGATTTTGATCACAGCGCCATCTAGCGATAATCATCTAAAACAAAAAAAGTGTCGTGACAACCTTTTGGTACGATTTTTTCCCGTCTAGCCCCCTTTCGATAACGCGCAATAAGGAACTTCGTTCCAATAATTATTATATACCTACCCATTGAAATATTATCATAACAACAGTATAACTTGTTACGTTTTCTCAGTAAATTACTACCTTTACAAACGTAAAAACACCTACAGTTTCCTAAAGTATTTACTAAAACACTTTAGGAAACATTTTTACTCACTTTTTTTGAAGTTACATATTAGGTCCACGTTACTGTTTTAAGTAGTAAATGTGTAACCATAATCACCTTTACGTTACTTATAAATAGAGTACAAAATTCATTTTACATTTTTTGTCACCTCACCTAACACCTCATTCGACACTAGCCATTAATCATTTTGACTGATTTTAACAAACGACCACCATAAATAGTATATCTTCGGAAGGGTTAATAAAATATTATTATATTTATATGCAGTCTGCACCCCTATGAAAATATGCTGAGTAAATATCTGGCATAGTTGGGACAATTCTGCGTCATGGAACTGGAAATTCGCTAAAGACAATACAATTAATAAGAAGACTGTATTTAGTTTCTAAATTATACCTAAGTAGGTATCGTGAGGAAACCTGCATATCGGAAAAGGGTTCTAAAAATCCTTTGAAGATATGTGAACTCCCCAATCCGCCAGCCATGGGGGTCTTCGTGTCCCCCGCAACTAGGCAAGCGTGGTGGACTATACCTAATCCCTCTCCTGAGGAGACCTGAGCCCAACAGTGAGCAGTAATGGGTTGGTACAGATATAGATACAGGTATCATGTTCGATATAAAGTAGATATACAACATAAAAACCTTTCAAAGTTTTTTTAACTGAGAACCTATTATAATAGTGGTTGTACAGGTGTCCTTCAACTCATTCCATAATTTAAAGGATTATTAATTATAACATTAAATGTAATAATATATTATGATGCTGAACTATGATAAGGGTTAACTGGTTTTTCTGAAGTGACTACATAAATATATTTATTAAAATATATTTCTGAAGCAGTTATCCGGTGTGCAACTATCCTTTGTTTTCAATTTTCATGACAAGGTGGTGGCTAACTTACATAATTAAAAATAATATACTTATTAACATAAAGGACTATTTCCCACTGGCCACAGTACTCACCATGTACAAACTCAGACATACATTTTCATTTTTTAAATACGTAACTTAAAATAACATACTTCACAGCTATTTTGTCAGAATTTTATTTCGGTAACAATATAAAATCGTATAAAATGTGCGTTCGCATCCTGTTTGTGATTCCCTAAGGATGAAACGTCGTAAATTATATTCTTTCGGGTTGAGTTATGACCGGGGTGGGTGACAGACTGTTGTTTCATGGATTTAACGGGACAACATTAACAATCACTTATTTTGAGTGATTTTTCAAATTAGGAACCGTCTCAATAAGTTGGGAGTGAATGCGATGCCTAATGTAGGAGATTTATTTGAGGTTTTAATATTTGAAATGGAAAGCGTTTTAAGAAAATTATGTGTACGTAAGGAAGGTAAAGTCCGAATACTGAAATGCATCTCAATTTTGAGGCCCTGGTTAAACTTTTGAGCAGTCTCTAAACATCAAAATTGTGTTTACATACTCGCAATTGTAAGGTTTAAAGATTTTTATTCTTATTAAGAACATCTTATTAAGAACACAACATTCACAATTGAATTGAATCGTATCATAGCTAGCTTCGCCAAAAAATCGCTTTTGTAGATTATTATTATACTTCTGTATTCATTTATTTACACTTATTTTTTACATTATATTTTTAAAAAAATTAATAAACGAATAAAATTTAAAAATACAATATAAAAAACAGAGGCCCACTGAAGACGAGGTCTACGCCCCAAGCCATCAGTGGTCAGGGCTCAAAAGAGAGGAACCTCCTCACAATACGTGTCGTGTCAAGAACGACCGCCTTCTGAATCAAGCCCTTTACCCAGCTGGGGAGCGAAAGCTTCTCAAGATGACGGTCGAAGCTTTTCGCTATTAGACCGTGCACAGATACAACGATCGGAACAATGATGGTCGATTCAACACGCCACATGTCGGTCACCTCGTGGGCCAAGTCCAAATATTTTAGCTGTTTTTCTTTTTCTGCCTTCACAAGGTTCTCGTCATGCGGAATGGTGACATCGATCAGCACTGCCCGATGCGCTACCCGATCTATTATTATTATTATTAGTTTAAATAACTATAAAAAAGTCTCAGGTTAGAAAAAAGTTCGTTTTATGGTCCATAGTCACATTTTATTGGTTTAAAGAGATATCGAGATCGTTATGTCTTAGCTAAAAAAGAAATTAAATAACATTACGATTACAAAAAAGGTAAGGCAATTTGATAAATATACTAAGTACCTATGGTTGAATTTTAACCACAGAAACCCTCTATTCTTTTTATAACTAATAGTGAATACAATATTAAATTTTAGATTCTGGAAAATTGTTTTAGAAATTCATAATTATTTTTAGCTTTGTGAATAAAATTTCAAAGTAAGAAGAGTATTTCATAAAACGAATACTATCTCGGTAATACCCGGCTTTCTCTTTAATTAATCGGAACAGACGAACATTGATGCCGTAATCCTTGCTTAATTATTTTCCTTTTCAGTTGTGTTAGGGCTGCCACAAATTATTTTAGAGTATTTTTACATCTCCGAAAACCAGAATGAAACTCGAAAGTCACGGCATTCGCCGAATTGTATTTAACTTCTGTTATGGATGTCATTGACAAGTAATTAAAATAGCAACAATACCAGAAAATGTAATTTTAATAATTTCTTGCGTTTTACATAAAATAAGAGAAGAAAAGTTTTGTAGTTCATGGGTAACGGCTTCTCAATGCTATGGCATTGCAGAAGCTCATTAGTGTTAACTAGGCTGCAATATAAAAAAAAAATTGAGAGTTGTCATGGGACACCCGAACAGAACGAAGTTCCTTTCGATTAAAAGATATCTTGATTTTTTTTTCCTAACGTAACGCGCGATAAGGAACGTGTTTTAAAAGATTTTGATCACAGCGCCATCTAGCGATAATCATCTAAAACAAAAAAGTGTCGTGACAACTTTTCGTAAGCTTTTTTTCCGTCTAGCCCCCTTTCGATAACGCGCGATAAGGAACTTCGTTCCAAAACATTACAATTTCAAATATTGAGCAAACAAGCTCAGTTAAATAAATAGTATTATAGTAAATTTCAAGTGTAAACCCTAAACTAGTATTTTCGCTTGAAAATTTTTAGCTAGAATGTTTTTGTATTTTTCTTTAAGCTGTATCCTAGAGCAGATAAAAAGTTAGTTTTATGTAGCTTTAGATATAAGAACTTTACTACCTGCGCACGTTTAAGTAGAAATATACTTTTACATAACATTTCAAAATTCCTTCTTTATGCGATGCAATGTCGTTGGACACTTTTAATAATAACGGTCTGCACGTTTTAGTGTCGTTGAACATGTTTATCACAATAAATCCAAATATGAACAACTAGTTGACCCGCACAACTTCGTCTGCGTCACTTTCAATTAAAAGGTAGCCTATGTTATTTCTCAGGGTCTAAAGATTGTCTGTGCCAAATTTTATCAAAATCGGTTGTTAGGTTTAAGCGGGTAGCGTAACAGACAGACAGACAGAGTTACTTTCGCATTTATAATATTAGTAGGAATTAGCAGGGATTTTACAGTTCTACAAAACAAGTTTCTAACAGTAGAAGTCTCCATAAATAACTCCAACGGCTAAAATATCTATTAACCAATAGCCACATAATCATAAAAAAACAAAAGAAAACAACGAAATTATACGTATATTTGTTAAATTTTTGCTTCATAGATTTAACCGAATTTTTGACCGTGATTAGGTGACACCGAATGATAGGTAGTGGTTGCTACTGAAAACCAGAGCTTTCAGGATATTATTCCGATAGAAACAGCTCAGTAGTGACCATTTCGCCACGCAGTGTGGGGCACGCAATAGATGTAAATAAATAATTATGTGTACAATTTACTGTTTGTTAGTTATTCTCTTTGTTTTTTTTTTCTTAGAGTTGAACTGTTTATTTTTAGTTTTAGTTTTACTTTTATATACCTAGTTGAGTAAGCTACATTATAATTTTGTGTCACTTATTTGTGTGTCGAATAAAGTTTACTTTCTTACTTCTTTCTTTCTTTCTAAATTAAACACGAATTTAATCTAAATCTTTTCTGTACCAATTAAAATGAAACAGCGATTATCCTACCTACTATATTTATTACACCTCGACGCCTCTCGAACTAATTAGTCGGAACAGACAGGCATTGATGGTGTAATCCCTTCTTAACGATTTCCTTTTTCGCACCAACGGTTCCGGTTAAAAGGTTTATAAGTTATATTAAACTGTTTCGATTTTAATTCGAGTGCTTGACGTGTACAAGTTGCTAATGAAAAAGTATTTATTGATCAGCAATAAGTGTTACATATAAATTTCCCACATAGACTAACAAAGGTGAACCAAATTAAACCGACGTTATATGGTAAGCTTATAGTGGGAAGGAACGTCTGAGCCCATACTAGTAAAAACTGTATCAATCTAAGGTATCAGTATCGTGATGCCTGTTTCATTTATCATGTTGAATATATGCTGTTTATTGTAAAAAATAGTTTTAGAGATATTTTCAGTGGATCAATAGTAACAATAATATTTATCATTCGCTATATATTCCTTTATCATGAACTAAATACAAATCCATTCATCCGTTTATGGGCTTCGACGCTTTAACAAAAAATGTGACCAAAAGAATAATGAAAGCCTTCCTTAATCGATTCATGATGTATTTAAGATACAAGCGATAAGTCTAATTTAAAGAATAGGGAATTCATCTGAATATTTTATATGAAAAGTGATCAATACATTTTTTTTCATTTTCATCATGCGCATCTTAACCTACATAGAGACTGAATTTTGATTGAATTTTGATTTGTAATGGTCCTCACCTTAATGAAATGACTTGTCAATTTATACTTCTAGTTAATCAATCAGTGCTCACACCACACATATGCAGTATAAACGATTACCTGCAGATTTCAACAGCAACAAAATAAATCACATTACATAAATCAAAGGGTAATATTTCAAACAAATCGCCGTTCGTCTAGATCCCGTCCATTAGACGAAAAAGGGGCGATAATTAGTAGGATCGCTATTCTAGGAAGCAGGCCCCTTCCTCTAATGTCTAAAAATGGCTCAATCAGTCAAAGGTGCATCCACACACGGTCCCGTAGTAATGAACTCTTGAATGGATTTTATGAGCGTCGATGTACTCCGTTTCCTTGTTTTACACTGATATTGATTTACGACTGAGTAAACATTGGTTATTCTTTCAGTTTGTTTTTTATAGGGTAATAAGGTGTTAAGATTAGGTACGGTGTGATCATGGATTGTGACTATGAAGAGTTATGCAAACTCTAAAAAAACTATTACAAATCCGTGATACTTTGTCTAAATATCAACTTTAAGACTATTTCAATGAATAATAATTAACTTAACTTGAAGAACCTCTATGTTGTCATTATATTGTTCGAGTTCTTAAAAGAAAAGCCAAACGTCTAACGACTTATTCTGCCTTTTCAATAAAAATAAAAGATATTTGACCGCAAGGTTTGTGCTTTTCACAATGTGATGGTTACCACTTACAGTTGGAAATACAATAAACTCACAGGCCATTTCGACGAAACGACAATAAAACAGATCTCTGATATGATCCATCAAAGCGAATGCACAAGTGAGCGAAAGTAAAATATACAATGGCTCTGGAAAATCGAACTCTTTGAATTGAAACAATCCTTTGAGGGTTTAGAACGATACTTTCGTCTCGAGTTGAATACGTGAGTTGGTTTAGTGAAATTTTGCATGTTTATTTGCGAAATATGAAATTGCAAAGATCAAGCAGTGAGTATTCAATCATCTGAAATGTACATAAACAAGCTCTAGATAATACATTTCGTATGGAAGTCAGTTTAAAAGGCTACGAAAAATCTTTGTTTCCAAAAAAAGAGTGCGTTGGTATCTAAAGTTAACGAGAAATATAAATCTACATGTTTATAATTAGGATATTTCAGCATTGTGACCCATGTTTTATCTAGGAAACCAACAGTCCACTTCACTTTTATTAAAGAAACCTGCTTACTAAAATTCTATAAAATAACCAATGAAATATTTCGTATATATCAAATAAACTCCAATACTAATTCGCTCTTACAGAATACAGACGTATTTTCCGATCCGTTCAGAAAAAAACATCGGAAATGCGAATACGTAGGGTTGCGACTCTAAAGGATCGAAAATAGTATGCTTAAAACTTGCAACGATGTTCGGTTTACTTTGAGTAACTCAATCCATTGCTCAAAGGGACATCTTCGAATAGATGGGCCGTCGCACTACGACATACAGTTCGTGGATCTTCTCGACTTATTCAATTTGTCACTGAAAAGCACAGAATATACACAGAAGTCAAACAAATATACTAGCGAAGATATACATAAACTTTCACGAGCAGAAAAAGGATTAAGAAAGTTTCAGTAAGTACAATATTAACTGAGGAAGGTGACAAATCTAATCTTGACTTCTGTATCAATTTTGCGTAGTACGAATACATTCAGTAAATCAGTTTTATAGAAACAAAACGGAACTTTACAGTTAAACATGAATGAGGCGTTACTTGTACTCAAAATCTCTAATTTTATTTTATTTTAGCTAACATTGAAAGTCGATTTCCATACCCATTATATTTATAGGAATGATAAATAATCTCAGTACTCTCGTCGGTGGGTGGTCCACTTAACGGCAACTGTTTATAGCGATAGTAGTGCGTGATTCTTCAACGCTTTCAATGATATCAAATAATAGAAACTGAAGATACCTATACTTAATTTGTTTATTACAAACATTTTTTTTAAGCTTATTTCATTTAACATGTGTATAAATGATTATATATACATTATTGTGATTAAGTTGAGACATATTCATTTCACTCCGGTAAACTGCAATCCGCGTCAAATAAGTCCGACATATTTGGGGAATATATATAAAAAAATTCAAACTTAATTTAACTTTCAGGAAACATATCTAAGCACGCACATAGCCAACTTTACTGCACTAGTATTCTTGCTTCAAGTTGTTGTACCCAAAACAATACAAATGGGAAACGTTTTGTCTGAGAACCATCGATTCCCATTAAACTGACTACAGTTGATAGTCACGTTGTTCTGTCTATAAAGTCTATAGACACACGGTTTATCAACAGTGCATCTGCATCCCCGCGGGACAGCAGGGATCGATTCACCCTCTCGCCCCAGTCGCGTGCCGACCGCCCCGCGAATAGGACGATTGACGCCACGAAGCCTCCCCGTTTGCGCGGGAACACGGAACAACGTGATTTTACTAATTATCTTTGATAGTACTATTGTTATTATCAGTGAAATCGAACATAAAATAGAAAAATTGTGGATAAAAAAGTTTTGAAGTGGAAAATTTGGTTTGTTGTGTTGTTTGTTTGGGTAAGGTAAACACTTGATTTTGGTACTTTAAAAAAAAATTATAGTTTTTAAATGTTATTAAAATACAATTAAAGATACAACGGGTACGTAAACTATGCTAAGTCTTTAGCTGAACTTTGTACAAACACAGTTAAGTTATGTTTTTTATGTATGTTAGAATTTGTGTGTCGAGTTTTCAGTTTGCACTAAAAGTAATGTCGGTTTATAATCGAAATAATTATTTATTGCATCAAAAGACCACTGATAGACTGATATAGAGGATATTCATTTGATTTCTTAAGTTTTACCACAAAAATAGAGGAAAACTTCTGTCATACACAGAAGTTTTCCTCTTTTAAAACCAAGCTGCGATAATTTTATTATTTTATCAAATCACCATAACATTTTGATATCTTGCCAATATTTTCTGCTTGCCCATAAATTCTGTCTTAGGAGTATGTAAAACTTGCGGATTTATAGCTGTCGACAATCGCATATTTATTACAATATTTTCAATAAATCATACTTATTTAAGTACATTTCATTTGTAGTTACTATTTTTATTTTTGAGGGTACTTCTTATAATTTTATATTTTGGTTAGATATATTGATAAAACTAATTATATCAAGAGTAAAGTTGACCTGACTTTTAATAAGGTAACAGATGTAAATTGTATCTTCCTCAAAGCATTTGAAGTCCCTTAATATATATTCAAGACAAACAATTTAATATGTAGACTTGCAATCGAGTAGATCGTGTCTTTTTATTGCATCGTAGTTATCCGAGCTTATGTCCCTACTGATGGTAAGTGGTTACTGTTGCTCATAGACTACAGTAATATCCAGGGACACTGAAACGTTTGCTTGTTTGTCTATATAACAATAAAATATAGTAGACTAAATGTACATATTAAGCCACTAAAAAACTGTTTCATTCATTTAAAAACAGTTTTCAAGCCTTTTCAGATTTTGCCGCCATAAACTGTAACCGCACGATTGAATATATTATCATAATTATATTATTCTGTTTGAAACTCGTGCACTCAGTTTCCTGTATAAACCATTCATATGAAAATTGAAAACCGCAGGTTCATTACGGAATCAGTTTTGCTCGTGATGACTCTGATTGAACGTGCTAGTTTTACCAAAATTTTGCTTGTAAAGTATGGTTTGTAAAGTAAATAAACATTGTAACAACACAAAAGTTTGTATTGTATCGCTCAGAAGTGAATGAATCTGCCATAGTAAAAACATATATCTTTTTTACCTCGTAACAAATGTATGAAATCAGAAAACTCTGTGATAGTCGTTTGAAAAAAAAACAAAAATAACGAACAAAAAAAACTTGAGAGGTGTCATGGGACACTCGAATAGAACGAAGTTCCTTTCGATTAAAGATATCTTATAAAAAATATTTCCTTTCGTAACGCGCGATAAGGAACGTGTTTTAAAAGATTTTGATAGCAGCGCCATCTAGCGATAATCACCTAAAACAAAAAAGTGTCGTGACAACTTTTTCATAAGAATTTCCGTCTAGCCCCCTTTCGATAACGCGCGATAAGGAACTTCGTTCCAAAACTAATCAACTTTACGTAATTGAAAAAAAGACCTACGTAAAACCAATAGACCGACTAGGCTTAGGAAGGATTAGATTCTATTAATCTTCTAACAAACATTTAAGATTTTAAGTATAATTTGTATAAACCAGAACATCGAAAGTAAACTAAGTTTATCGGACCCCTGTGAACGTAACTTTAACTCATTTATCACTGAATTCACGAAATTTGTTTCGTAAGCTAAAACGTAACTCACAAAAGTTCGATGGGGGAAAGGTAATATTGGGCTTATTCAATTTATTATCTATTTTAAGTAATGTAATTAAATCGGAGTTTGATTCTAAAGTGGTATCAATTTTAGGTGCAAACTAAATTTAAATGAACAGTCAGAGTTATTTATTTGCACTTAATCTTTTAATGCGTTTGTTTATGTGAGTTTGTATTATTATAGAAGAAGATATTATAGAATAGAAGATATTATTATAGAAGTTTATTTACAACATGAGCTCAGACTTCTGTATTTTATGTACCTAAATCACCACTTAAATATAGCTGGGGTTGATTAGAGATGTTGGTAGATTTGATACTCTTTGTATAGTTAAGATTTTGGGATATGATTTTACAAGAGTCAAACATTTTAACAAATTGAAGTCTCAATATAAGGTTTTTCAGTAATCCTCTAAATAAAGCAATCTTTCCACAGGTAAGATAGTACGATTAAATTATTTTTTCAAATTCACTATACCCTCAAAATTAAACCGTCCACCATATTGTTTCGCCTAATCCAAGTTATTAATGTAAATTGTAACAGGGCAAGTCGGATCTCCATCAGGCCGTCAGGAGCGATTAGTCCGCCTCACACGACACGCTACGTCTGCGACCCGCCTAATCCCCGTACACGCAACCCGCACTATTACGTTTTGCGATAATCATATTATTGTGGTCGGAGAAATACAGATTAATGATGGTTTTGAATGAGTATGGTGAATTAAAATGGGTGTATTTGAGGAAATTGAAAGCGGGAACTATTAAAATATATAAATTTAGATGTATTTGTTTCGGCTCTGTCAGATAGGTAGTTAGTTAGAGTAAGATAGTGCATTTTTTCCGATAATTTAACATTGAAATTACATAAACAAAGTTTTTGTCTGCGACACAAGCAATAAATTTAAGCAATAAACATAGTCAATTAAGTTGTGTAATAAATTATTGAGTCACAACTTAGTTATATTCAAAATCTACGATTACTCCAAATAATTTCAAAATAAACTTAATCACAAAATTATAACATATTCTTTCTTTATTTTTTAAGTTAAAGCTACAGTACCTAATTCATAAAAGCTCATAAGACCTCGTCGAACAACCAAAAATACAATATCCCGAAAAATTATTCTTTCCAAAACATAAACTCATCTTCCACAGTACAATTCTTCTAATTTTTCAAAATAGTTAATGAGCATTTTCTAGGAAAAACTTGTTATAAACAGAGACCGGATGTTGAGGCGAGAGACGCCACGGTTCCGGACAGATGAGATTCAAAGGAATCGCCTCATTAGCCGAGCACTATACTGCGAAGTTACAGTACGACAAGTAATAATTTTAATTAACAGTTGGTTAAGAATTGTTGTAGTTCTATATAAGCGATAGGTTCTGGCATTGCAGACGTTTATGATAGATTGTAGTTCTATAAGCGATTGGTAACTATACTCTGGAATTGGTTTTTGATAGATTATAACCGCATATGATGAGTTGGGCTGTAAATTTATTAATTTATCATGGCATTATAAAAGCGTATTTACATTAGGAGATGATTGTGTAGGTATAACATGTTAAGTATCATGAGATCGCAATTATTATTCTCAATACCACAATTAATTTAAAATTAAACATAACACTTTAAACTGAGTAAGGATTTGCTATGTTGTTATTTTACCAGCGGGCACAGTCAACCCAGTTACGACTAAGATACTACATTTAATTTCAATATTATTATACTCTTAAAGGCAAACCTTTCGGGTAATTTGGCGATTCAAAAACAGAGATGTAAATGATTTTCATACCTTTGTAAATGTACTAATCACAGTCCTCTATCTAAGTAGTCTTGCTATACTGTTTCTCCTTACATTTTGTCGAGAATTCATAACTTCGTATTAAAATATTGTTTATTTCTCGCTTCACTGAATGTTTTCTTGATGATCTGGAAATATAATTTGTCGTACATGATAAACAAGTACTGGTGTTTACAAATATTTTGATTTTACTATTTGTTAAAACTAAACTTAGTTATTTTAAATACAGCAATAGAATAAGTATAACCGTGACTGATAAGTTAAATCTTGCACTTATAAATGCACTTTTAACTGTTAACATGTTGTAAGTATTAAATATTAAAATAAGTATTTGAAGTTTTCCTTTAAGATTATCAGAAGGTTCTTTTTAAGGTGCTAGGGCTGATACACTGTTTAAATTGAAATCTAATTACTCTTTAGACAATTTATCCTGCAAAAGAAAGATGCAGAAGCTTGCAGCTGTAGGTGCAAAATAAAGTATGTAAATTTTAAAGAAGAAATAAACAAGTCTCTCTATCTTTCTTCTCAGTTATCACTCGTGTTCGATCCTCTCAAAAACCTTCTCTCAGTGTTTCACTGGTTCAACTAACTTCAAATGCACACAACAATATAAACACAAGTTAAGCAGCGCAAGTTCTTTGAGGTTAATTAAGTTGTCGTGTAGTTAAGCCGAATTAAGTTCAGCCGAGCCCTGGGGACGTGTAGGGCTCATAAGTTAATGCGATGCCCGAAATGAATTATTGTACTGTCTCACTGGGTAAGTAGGATAACACTGATTTATCCTTACAGAACGTAATTTAAGTGATAAATTGAATAGAATGAAGTTTTTATTGGGTTTAAAATTCCGTTGTTGAGTCAAAAGGTTCTTATCCTGATGTTCATAGTTATTTGAAGTTAATGCAGGTAGGAATTTAAACTGTCAACATCTTCCTTCGAAATGCAATCACCACGTCATGCAGATCACGCTATGTGGCGCTTTGCGGTGTCTCCAAAAATTGCAAGAGTCTATGAGAGACGGTAACCACTCACCATCAGGTAGACCGTAAGCTCTTCTACCTACGTTGCTATAAAAAAAGAGGAACGCGCGTAAAAAATAGTGATAGTTCGAAGAAAGTATACTGAGACACTAGGTACTGCCTTGAGAAAATGAACTCAAACATTATAATATTAACTCAGCTTCTCTTTGATGTTTTTCATTACTTACCTTTAATCCAATAAGATAGTGTTAAATATAAACATGCGGGTATATTGTCAAGTTCGCGTTTACCACATGGGGGAAGGTCTATTTCTGATTCGAGCTCTGTTATAGCTACACCATTATTTCTATTTATTTTGTTGACATCCACCAAACGTACAATGAGGACGTTGAACTTGTCATCTGTTTTAGGGTCGTCACGTTCGATATGTAAAAGTAAATATTTCGGTTAATTAAGGCAATTCACATTATTTACTACTACTACTATTTAATGAGTATTAGATAGATAGTTGATAGAAAATGCTTTTTTGTAACACCACATTTAACAAAAGAAATAAAACAATTTTGTACAAATGTGTTCAGTGTAATAGTTCAGTAAACTATAAATCAGTAATGTTGTCTTTGCAACAATTACAAAAAGGACAATTTTCTTAATTCATTTCAAAATATAATCCTTACTAAACCATCTTAAAAATAAATGTTCTGTGGTTCTAAATAACTAAAAGATATTCGTAAAATTTCCAAAAAATAATCTCTATAAAACGCTCTTCGGTAAAACTTCAAAGCAATTTGCAACATTTTGTCCTCGCAAATAAATTTATGAAGCTTGTCTCAGGTCAAGTATACGAGGACCCCTCATATGTCATTTCGAATTCGTTGTGTCATCGAAATGTAATAATTCCCCTCGCAGACGGAGAAATCGGAAAGCTATTTACAAAGAAACTGGGGACTTACGGAGGGTTCTTGTAAGAAGTAAGAAAATCGAGTGCGTATAACGCGGTTCGAATAAGTGCACCCAATCATTGCGTATCTACATTACTTTCAATTTCTGTTATGATTAATACAAGGAAACGTTGGATTTGATGCGTTTTTCTTATAGAATACGCTTGGGGCGTTATTCTGTTAATGGAGGGTATGATTTGGAATTTATTTAGGAGACTGTTTATCCTAATAGGTTAGTTCAAACGTTGGATTATCTAATTTCTATTTTAATGGTCGGCATGATTATTGCTCACTGATTTGAAAGTACCGGAGTAATGAGTGAGTTTGTGAATTGTTATAAATAACAGAAGTACATAAATAACGAGCTTTAATGTAATCTTATTTTATAATCTAAGCTTTTGCAAAATACAAAAGTATCGTTTAAGGATGAATCATATTAAAACTCACTCATTTAAAAAGTCTGAAGCCTATTTTACCCTGGAACCTGCATTCAATTCTAACACCACGTAATCGATTATACATGTACCATTCATGCGAAATGAATGGAATAGTGGATATTGTTTTTTCTATAAATACCTAAACTTCGTATGTAATCGTGCGTACGTCACATAGGGCTAACACAACAATACCGGGCAGGGTCACGACTACACGTCGGCTTATGGGCGATTGACCGAACAGACGTTTTAGGGTTGACAGAGAGAGTATCTGTTTATTTTTTATATTTAACCATGTCTTCCATCTAAGCAAATAAGATTTAAAATTGCTAAACATTTCTAATGAGATTTATTTCAAAGTTATTGTCAAGTTATTGAATATGTTCTAATATATAAAATTCTCGTGTCACGGTGTTCGAACTTGAACTCCTCCGAAACGGCTTGACCGATTTTGTTAAAATTTTTTGTGCTTATCCGGTATCTATGAGAATCGGCCAACATCTATTTTTCATCCCCCTAAATATTAGGGGTAGTCCACCCCTAATTTTTTTTTTTTTTTTCGACGCAGACAAAGTTGCGTGGGGCAGCTAGTTTTCATATAAAGTTATTGTTTTGTCACTAAAATATGATAATTAAATATTTTAACTACTGATATGAAAACATTTCCGTTTAAGTAGTATGTTTCATCAGGTGGGCTGTAAGCTCGTTTATCTATTGAGCAATAAAAAAAATCCCTCTCTCACTGAGCAGTGCTCGCCTGCCTACATGACGATAAAAAAAAACTTGAGAGGTGTCAAGAGACACCCGGATGGAACGAAGTTCCTTTCGATTAATTAGTGAGCGAATTGTAATAAAATTTTATTTTTTAAATAAAATATTTTAATCACAGCACCATCTAGCATTAATCATATAAAACAAAATAAGGAATTGTTTTATTTTATTAATTACAGCGCCATCTAGCGATAATCATCGAAAACAAAAAAAGTGTCGTGCCAACTTTTTTATAAGAATTTCCGTCTAGCCCTCTTTCGATAGCGCGCGATAAGGAACTTCGTTCCAAAAATACGAGTTCAGGGCCTTGCTAGAAGCTTAGACATCAAATTTGACAATACGAAATATTAACATTCATACTCATCAACGATTCCATACAATTTTAAATTTAAATCTATAAATTTAAAAATCATTATTCTTCTTATGCGACAACCCTATATCACATCGTCTGATACAGATAAAGGCGGTCACGATCCTGAGCAAACGGTAAACGGACGACAAAATGGTACAGGTACCACGTGCTGCACCGGTCCGAGACTACCGTGATAGCTTCCTATCACTGACATGTCCTTTATTGATATCACTTTAAGCTTTTGTAGTTTTTTTTATAGCATGACAGATAAACTATTCTACGGTCACCTGAAAGTAGGTTAGCGGTTATTGTCGCTCATTGGACGTAATGCTTTTAGGAACCGTTACGAAACACAAGACTTTCTCACTAAAATTTTTTTTTTAAACCTACAGTATAATGTGTACCAACTTCAAATTTTTCTCAAAGACTTTTTTACTATTTTTCACCGAACCAGCTAGAAACTATGCCTTCAAGGATAGGCCGTAGGTAGCGGCCTCACAGTGTCTTATGGCAATGCAGTGGTCAGTGACAGCGAGGGTAACTGCTTAAGATCAGGTGGGCCGTTAGTACGTCTGCCTACGAGGCAATAAAAAAAGTGTATCAGCATTACCTAGACAGTATTACGTCTAAACTATACCTGTACAATACCAATATTATAAATCTGAGTATGGATGCAGTGTACGCATGGATGCATGTTTATTACTCATCACGCCTGAATGAAAATTGATGCAATTTGACACAGAGAAGATCTGCATAGATTGCACCTATGTAATAAATAGAACGGGATTATACTCATAGAATTAGATTATTTATTTATTTTTTGAAAAAGTTAAATTAAAAATAGTAAATGTGATTGTAATTTTGAAAGATAAAGTTTTTGCTCAGCTCTCATTATAAAAACGATAATTTCCGGTTACCTACAATAAAACAAGTAAAAGTAGAATTGCGCATAAAATATCTCATTTTGCTCGAAATATCTCTGAAAGAATCAAAAACATCAAATGATAAAATATAATAATAAAAAACAAGAATTGGCGATTACGTACCTACAACGATTCTTCAAATTAATTCTTCGCTTTGCTTCAGGACAATTACCACACATTTAAAAAATAATCACCCAAATCGGTTCTCTCAGACAAAAGTACTCGGATTGTTACTCTAAAAATACATACAAATTATACATTTAAATGTATAAGACCTCCTTCTTTTGAATTTTATTTGTGAGCTGATCAAAAATAGTTATGACTTTAAATTGGAGTGTAGGTAATTAATTTTGATTGTCGATTCATACAAAGTGCAGACTAAACAAAAAAATGGGTGTTTCACTTATCAGAAGTGTCAGTCAATTGTGTAGTGCGTGTCGACAAAACGAAGGGTGTATTTTATACGTGCTTTGTTTCAAATATTATCCAGCAAGTATAATCGTTTTTGAATAACAATTATTTTGATGGTGCTGAGTGGATAAGGTTTTACAAATTTTATTTTAGTAAATATT
Organism: Trilocha varians; assembly: GCA_030269945.2. Lineage (NCBI taxonomy): Eukaryota > Metazoa > Arthropoda > Insecta > Lepidoptera > Bombycidae > Trilocha > Trilocha varians. The sequence goes on along the minus strand of AP028267.1, from coordinate 5,601,495 downwards.
TTTTGAAAATGTTTGGCACGTCTAATCGTAAGTTTTCTATTGCCTTTGATCAATCTCAAGTTGCTCACGAACCTTTGCAATGCAAAATCTAAGTCATTCAAGCGCACATAAGTTAGTAACGATTCAAAAGCCGATTCAATACAACATTATTATGACATCCAACAATAAGCCATCGAGAATTTGATACAAATATGTAAGTAACGTATGAATAAACACCTCCATCACATATGATAACATTTCACGAAAATATTCACCGGCAACTTTAAAGCCTCCTTCAGGATCTATTCTAATACTGAATTACAGCAAGCAAATATAGACCATATTTCTATAGATATAAATCGTATATTGTACATGGCATTGTTTATGTTAGGGTGCAGTGTTTACTCTCGTAAGACGATCGATAGGGCGGTGGGACCTCCGCGTGAAAATTGCAACCCGACGAGGCTCGAGTACCAACGTAACGAGATTACAGGAAACGACGTCCTTGCTTTTTCAAATTTGAATTTTGTTTCGACATTCTATTAATGAATAGCATGTTTTAAAAAAAAACGGAAAAAATATTCTTTGCAGTAATTAGTAAGTACCTATTATTAGCTTTGAACAAATAATAATATTATCACAGTAGCGATGCAATGCAATATCTCAACAGCTAAATAGTCTAAAATAAATATTAAAGTTGAAGTCTAAAGTTTACGTACCCGTTTATCTTAAGTAAAACTATTATGAAATAAAAATTATAACAATATGTAGTTTTTTCTCTCGTCGTCAGTAAATCTAAGTGAAGACTATACAAGTGTATTTTGAAGTAAAAGACTAAAAATAATAAAATAAAAGACCAATCAGTGTTTGCCATGATATGGCAAGAAAATACATGGAGCGACATCTGTCGAAATCACATCGCACTACAATACCGGCCAGTTTTAAAATCCCCGAACCTTACGAATTCTATAACAAAGCCACTCCATTTGTGCAAAGAACTTTACTGTTTGTTGCCGACGAAAACTCTGGGCCCAAACCAAGCTGTAGCTCAGAATGCGACCAACAAAATCCACCTGAAGCCTCTACGTCTAAATCGAACGACGAACAAGAAAAATCGCCAAAGAAGGGCTCATTTTTCTTTTCACCCTCGAAAAGTTGTAAGATTCATGGGCGAAGCTTTTTCCGGCTTCAGACAAGCCCGAAGAAGCCGAAAGCGGAGGCGAGTGATGTAGGCCCGAGCAAGAATGTGGGCCCACCCGCCGCGACCGGGGGCCTCATCAGTTATGCACCAGGATGGTCCTTGAAAGGAGAACATCTTATGAAGTGGCAGGAATCTGGGAAAACAACCCTTGAGGTAAGTGAGACTTAAGAGCATAATTATAACACTTTATGCGGACACAAAAAAGGACCTTTTTAGTAAAAAAAACACTGACGTTGTAATTACTCAACTTTTTTGAATTGAACTTATTCAAAGTAATTTACAGTAAAACATGCAGGAGTAAATGTAATCACAGGCCACATCTTTAATTTATTTTAAACATTTTAAAAGCAGCAATTTAGTACATTTTTCAGTTAAATTTTACCGAAGACAGTTCGAATGAAGGCACATGAAAACTTTTAAAATAAAACCGTACATGCAAATCTGGTGCGCGGTTAACGGGGGAGGGTGAGCTCGTGGTTGTTTTTGAAGAAAATGAAAATTTCAATCTAAACGCGCCCTCAGGTGACGGGACTTCAGGGCGAATTGTATTGTCAGAGGAAACTTTACAACCCAATTTATATAAAAGACTTTGTAGCTTTGGAAATAGATCGAGACCAGAATAAAAGTAATGGAAATTCATTCCGCTTTGTGATTGTCATTTTGATTTTTAAATTAATTATTGGTTTGGTCATTTCTTCGGTTTGAAAAAATATTTTCATATTTATAAATTTGTGAGTCAGAATTTTAGTTTTAGTTCAGAATAGGTACTTGTGTTCGATCAAGCATTTAAAATGTATTTTCTTATTAAGCAAAGCAAGCAATGAAGTTTTTTGAGAGGGTTTTTGAATGCATTTGAAGGTTAACCATTGGTAACAAATCTCTAATCTCTGTGTACCTACTATTTTGTCTGGGCATCATATTGATATTTTTTTTAAGCTTAGCTTTAAAAAAAATCCTCTAATCCCAACGTCGCGATATTGGATATTCATCGCCGAAAACTTTGTAGCGAAAAAGTTGAAAAAGAAACGCAGCATTTTCTTATATCAAAACGATTTATCTAGTCGAGGGTTTCACTGGTTAATTTATCGTGTCTGAGAATATTGCCGGATTCGTTCCGACATTTTGCCCACAATAATATCGCATTAGCCGCGTCGCCACCCCCGCCTTGTGCATCCACTTTTATCCGTCGTACCGGAAAAATGGGGAGCAATGAGCATTTTTATTGTAATACTTATATTATTTTCCGTTTACCGTGAAATATTTGTTTTGTGGTCATATTTTTCAACTAAAGATCAGCTTGTCTTTCTTCAAACGAGATTTAAAAAGATTCCTTTAAAAAGGCTGTAGATGACAGATTCGATATACACTGGCATTGCAAATATCTATCCATAAGGTGACTGCTCCATCCCCCATCAAACAAACGGTCCAGTAGTCCAAAATATTGTCTGTAAAGGCAATGAAAAATACTTAAATAAAAAAATAAATCCAATAGTTTTAAAATAGTTGTTAGACCTGCCATTTGATCACCATTTTTAAACACACGACCTAAAAATGCCCACTTTATCATAAACGTATAATGAACGATCGATAATTAGAACGATCAATTTCAAGATCCAGATTGATAAAGATCAGTCGAAGACGAAGACGTTGACGAAGTTTTATAACAACCTCAAACTTCGATTGTAATTACAGATCGACAGAATTCCAAACCACCGCCACCTAATTTTTAAGAGACTCTTTTTAAAGTTCATCAAGGGCTTGTCTTAAGTATATTTCTGAATCAAATTAACATTTAACTCGACCCTATGCAAATAACTTAACGTCGGTAAAGAACCCGAACTCAATCTTATTTTAATAGAACAATGTTTGGAACCTGTGCAATTGACAGTGAAGATCTCGTGTTTGGGATTTGTTAGACCTTATATGCTACTGGCGATACCCCTTCTGTTTGAATATGTATGAGCAACGTCCACATTTACACCGTAGTTAATGAATGTTTAATATGCTGAAAAATTGTTTTAGGATTATGATTGTGAATTAGATTATTTTTATAGAAAATTTGCCTGTAGAACAGTTTTTACCAATTGACAGAAACATAACTTTTACCAATTGTTATTTTTCTTACTACGACGAAACGTGACTTTCAGAGTACACGTCTGGTTATAAGTAGATATGAAGTAAATAAATAAACTAAAAAAGTTCTTAGATTTGATGCGTATTTTCCAAGACTATGGCACTACTTACCTACATTTAAAATTCAATAAGCGCTAACTTTTTCGAATCTTTAGATAAAAAATGCATAAATATTAGGTCAATAAGATCTTATGATTTCCTTTAGTACCTTTGCCATTTAACACCTGTTTAAAATTTCTTGAGTTACAAACCTGCCAATCAAGAAATTAATGTCCAAAGGAAAATTGAGTAGGTATCGCAATAACTTCCAAATAATATTTCAGCCTATGTCGAATTTTGAGTGGTAACTTCCAATATTTTAGTAAAGAGGTTATATAAATTAGTTGAACGGTGTTAAGCATCGCTATTGAGGAATCAAAACGTTGCGAGTGACGGGTGTCGGGCGCGCTGGCGGGTTAACAACAAGCGGTTTGTGAATTCACAGACAACTCAAGGAGCAAAGTTTGATTACTTGGATTTTACTCTTGATTTAGGGTAAGAAGTCATGATTTTGAATTCGATCTGTATTTATACGAGATAACATATACTTTTCATTCGTTACCATCGTTTAAGGGTTTGCATACGTTGACAAAAACAGAACATCAGAATCAATCAGTTAGAGACGCTTGAATAGCTTACGACCTTTATTGGAACAAAATAAAATTTTGCGATAACATAGGTGTTTGTATTTAATACAATGCAGATTAAAATTGTCTTCATAGGAAATCAATGGAATATAATAGCATCGAAGGCGTACCTGCTAATTAAATAAGAAAACCGGGAAACTTTACCTTATTTTATGTGACGCAGATGACGATACACCACACACGTCTACACACACACACCATCTAATAACTTGAACAAACAATGCTAAACAATACAAAAAAGAAAATATCCTAGTTTCCATTATTCCTTGATATTTAGTAAATAGTGGTGACAACCTATGTTTTCCTTATCGCCCCTTTTCACAACACTGTATCTAATGAAGGAATCGCCTTCATTAGTCTTATTTATTGTATGTAGGAGGGAAAATATTTATAAACATCACTTCACCCTTTGACGGGTTCATCAATTAACGATGGACGTGACGACAAAATAGAACATGTTTTCTTATTTTACGAGGAGTATTATGTTTCTATTGATATTGGAAACCGTGTCTTTAGGTAGGTATTATTGTAACTAAGTATATAAATTACACAAAAAGTTGCATGATTAAATTACTAGGCGGATATGAATATAAAAATGGCATGTATGTATCGCTATTCTATGTTATATCGATAGGTATTTGTTTTTGGAACGAAGTTCCTTATCGCGCGGTATCGAAAGGGGGCTAGACGGAAATTCTTATGAAAAAGTTGTCACGACACTTTTTTGTTTTAGTCGATTATCGCTAGATGGCGCTGTAATTAAAATCTTTTTAAACAATTCCTTATTTTGTTTTATATGATTAATGCTAGATGGCGCTGTGATCAAAATATTTTATTTAAGTTATAATAATTGGTTTAAACTAAAAAAATATTTTTTTATTACAATTCCCTCACTAATTAATCGAAAGAAACTTCGTTCCATCCGGGTGTCCCTTGACACCTCTCAAGTTTTTTTCTTTATCATGGATTTAATTTAGTAAAGAACGTTATCTATTATACAATTAGTTTATTACAAAACTACTTACTGACCTGAGATACCTTTCTTTACCGCATTGAGGATTTACACTTCATAAATTAAAGTCTGGAACTCGTATATCTATTCAGATAATAAAACATTTATATCAAACAACCTTTATTTTTAGTTCACGAGGGGATAATGTTCTTTCTCTCGTAGCCATGAGTAATGTTACCTTCAATATTGTGCATAAGAAATGCACCCCAAAACGCAGGTACATCTTATAGCACTTAGGGATGAGTAGACAATAAAGTAAAGTGAATTCCGATTGAGATTTATTTATTTTGATTCAGTATGAAGTGATTTAAATTTGAGCTGTTTAACAGTGCTATAAGAAAACGAAAAAAAAATCATCATCATCAGCCTATAGACGCCCACTGCTGGACATAGGCCTCCCCCAAACCTCGCCACATCGACCGGTCCTACGCCATCTGCATCCAGTGACCTCCCGCGATCTTGACCAGATCGTCGGTCCATCTTGTAGAAAAAAAAAATATTTCTTAAAAAAATCAGATGACAACAAATCCAACTAAATCAAAATAAGATTTGCGACTAGTTATATTCAGGTGAAAATCAAATTTAACAAAGAGCTTAATTGTTTAATGATTAAATAAGTAGCTGAATCAGCCAGACACATTAGGATTAGCGCATTAAGATTTTATCATTCATAAGTATCGGTGATCACAACCACTGCATCACTATTACTGCACACTAATAAAGCGTATTTATTTATATCTAATAGTAGATATTCCCAATTAGTTGAAGCATAACTAATTAAAGTCCAACGTAAAACGGTCCATGTAAAATTGTATGCAATATATTTGTTCTGTTACACGTTACAATATATTATACAGTCCATGTGTTGTCCACACAACTGGCACTGTTCGAGGTTCATTGTGCTGGAGTGTTGCCCGATTTGATATGGGATGCCACGTCCAATTTCGTGTTTCAAACCAAAAATGGACAACTTTTTATCTATAAGGATTTTTAATGCAAGTCAGATAAACGAATTTGCAGTCCATCGATGATAAGCGGTTACTAGAAAATTAAGTACTAGAAAATGTACTTATAAAAATAAATTTAAATAATATACCCACATGAAAACGTAGATACAGCAATAATGATCCTAATAATTCATCTGGTCTTAAGTTCTATCCCCGGAGTAAGTTACTTTATTGCGTCGTAGGCAGACCAGCTAACGGGCCACCTGATCTTAAGTAGGTATTGTACCGTTAAGCCACTATCTTTTACATAAGATATTTTTTATTGAAAATAAAATTTTGAGATTTTTCACAAATTTAGTTAAATTCTCATGAATTCATTCTCAAGTTATGGGTACGTGTCTCCGGTACTCATAACTTGAGAATGTGAAACGAAATTTCATGTTTGCTATAAAAAGAGAAAACGACACCATCTTAGGACAATTTTTCCCAAATCACCAATACAAAATTCGATATATGCCGATAGTACAGGCCACTTTACATTTTCCATCTAAACAACAAAAAAGGTGCCGTAAATTTATTCGTACATAAAATAAAATGAGTTGCGAACAAGCGGGATGCACTCGCCTCCCAGTGGAATTCACATCGAGGGTGTCTAATCATTATTGACAGGTCTTCGGGCCCTTGCAGCTGACTGAATATTTCAGAGAGCCTTATTAGACGGCTAATTATACAAAGGAAGTAGTTAGGGGCAGCGGAAAGACGGGTACTGTAGACGCCAAGATGTTGTACGAGTAATTGTATTATGCTTTTCGTATCATAAATGAAGATTGTCTCGAAATATCTTGGCATTTTTCAATCTGTAACTTTTATAAATAGTTGTAAGGTTATAGTTTTAGCTAATGAATTTTAAACTTATTCTTTGTAAAATATTTTATCTCTGTTTCTTATTTTGTTACGATATGTATAATATGTTTTATTTTTTTTTATTAACGGGCCACACGATCGTAAGAGATTTAAATTTAGAAATTGCAGTTAATCTTCTATCAAGTAAAACAGATTTCTAAGTTATTGTGAACTGAAATTACAAGGCGGTTCTGTTCTCTTCTCTCTGACTTCATTATCTTAGTAAAGATAATTAATAGGATGAACGGATCATTTACAAAACATTATAACCATATGAATATGATTGATGATCATAAATATTTGTATAATGTACTGTGTCCGTGACATTACAACGTAACAAGATTCTAGAATGTTCTCATTCATCAGATAGATTAATCTGTTTGGCATAGTTTTCAATTGAACTAGATTGCTGCAAATATTCTAATGCATACCAAGGATCCATCCATTATATCAGATTACTATTATCAACTATAATTATTGATAACAATAATTACGTACGGAAGATATTTTTTGTCTAAGGGATATTTTAGGGGCGGCGCGACGGGAAAGAGTGCCGATGGCGTAACGCGTTGCGTCGTCCCACATAACCCCATGCTGGGTTCTGGCCTCAGCCGGGGTTCGGACGCTGAGTGTGAGCGGTTGGAGGTTTTAGTGCGTTTCAACTCCCACATACACCGCCCGCGGGCGGGAACCGGTGATTTCCTCCAACTAAAAAAAAGGGATATTTTAATTTATAGCTACATAGAATAATATAGCAATATCAATTCAGTACACTGAATAAGGCAAACTCCATATAAAAAGACCCCCATTGGAAATGTGATGAACTATGTCGGTTTGTTTATTCGTGTGCTCTACTATAACATCGAACGATAATAATATCACAAAATACAGATATTATGACAAAATCAATAAAAAGTGAATTAGCGGTGAAATTGTTTGATACCTTGCATTGGGTTCCCGTCGGTATTTCCCGAGGGATGGGACCTAACTTCAAACGACATTCGTTTTTGGAGCATTCCTAAAAGAGGAAGTATTCAATTTTATGTTGTGGATCGATTCGGATGACGATCTTGTTAAAGTAAAAAAAAAGCTTTTAAAACACACAATAACTATTTTTATCCAAGTGCAAACGTGTACATCTGTAGTTATAGTATATTTTACTGTGTCCTTCTGATAATTTATGTAGAGGTAGGTATTTCATGCCTTTTGTAACACATTCCATTTATAACCCTGTAATATCGGTAATAGTCACAATGTTATTGTAAACGACGTTAAAATCGATGTAATGTGTCCATGAAATGGGATTTATGTGTGTGAAAATTCCCGGATTCATCGATGATTCAGTCGGCCCGTGATGCCATAAACGTTACTTAAATGAATAAGAGCACATGAATTATTAAGCAAATTCTCCGCATTTTTAAAAGTGATGTATAACCCTTGATATTTTAATTACAGTAGTTTTAAATAAATAAATAAATACAAAAATTTTCTTTTAAATAAATACAAGCTTGAGAGGCTTCTATATCATACCCATCCTGGGTATGAAATTAGATTAGTAGATTGTTAGCTAAGACAAGTAGAACTAGCCTAAATATCTACTATATTTTTTTTTAAGATAGGAGTTTCTACGTCTACCTTCCGATACTGTAGTGTATAAAATTTCAGCTCAATCAGAAACTGAGAACATGCTGAAATTTAACTTGGAAGATTTCAGCCGAACTTATATAGTAAAATACCTACATAGCTCGTCACATCCAGCGCAAGTTAAATAAAAACCATCTAAAATGACATTCACACAAATTAGGTAAGGTTTCTACTTCGATTCGTCTTGAATTTCCAATCCAACCAGCGCGCTTGTTATCTATCATTTTGCGATTGACAACAATTGCTCTACTAACGCTTCATCGATTGCTAAACTGAATACAATTGTCATTTTCTTTAATACAGTTAAAATAATTATAGTTATTCGACCATTCCACAGAGGGAGTGATCCATCTAGTAATAGTAGGTATGTACCTACTGAACTATTGTCACGTGGTCACAAAGCAAAGAAACAAAGCTTGGGTAGCCTGTGAAAAACGAAAATGTAGTTTATTATATTGTCATACTAGCTGCCCCACGCAACTTCGTCTGCGTCGAAAAAATAAAAAAAAAATTAGGGGTGGACTACCCCTAACATTTAGGGGGATGAAAAATAGATGTTGGCCGATTCTCATAGATACCGGATAAGCACCAAAAATTTCAACAAAATCGGTCAAGCCGTTTCGGAGGAGTTCAAGTTCGAACACCGTGACACGAGAATTTTATACATTAGAAGATAATCTTTAGTAACCAACTCTAATAGGTGGAGTTCTAGAAACGTCAAATTAGGAACTAAAAATAGTAAAAAATAATACCATTAATTATAAAATTTTACTTGAATTTTCATTTGTCTCATTACTCATACAATAATTTTCCTTATGATACAATGAAACATTTATTCCTACACTATTGTTTTCATGAATAATTCCACATGAAGTCACCCATGAGTCACTAAGTCAAAAAGACACTTTTCAGTACGACAGATCGAAAACGTAATAAATCAAAGAGCACCAAATGGAGCTTGTCACAACGTTAAAATGACTTTACCGTTAAATAAAATGGATAAAATGAAACAAAGTGTATTCTGGCGTCATCGGCCTCACGAACTGACCACCCGACCGAATAAATTTAATTTGGATCGTCAATATTGCGGACAGGTGGGATTGCTCCCGAGTCAATTGTGAAGAATGCAAAAAGTATCGTTAATTTTTAATCTGTGGACCTTTGTGTTAAATTACTCTGTATTGCAGATGAATTCTTTAATTTGGAATGAAACATTAAAAATATTGCGGTCGTTACCTCTTTGTGTTTGGTTTTTAGTTTTTGGAATGGCAGATTTAAATTTATAAGAAAATATTGTAGGTACCTGGATGTTTGGAAATAGTAATTATTATTTTAAAGATAAAATGCTGCAACAGACGCCGACGAAACGACACTGAGAAACGGAAACATTATTTCTCTTATAGATTTAACCACTTTGATACTGCTGAATTTCATGTTATTCTCTAATCTATCTTTTTTAGATGTTCTTCAACCTTTCATAAGTCAAGCCAAGTTTGAGCCAAAAATAAATCTTCCTCAATCTGGTTAAGAAAACCTATTCGTCGACCATTTCTATATCCCTATAAAACAAAGAGCCACAACCATTACCATTGTATCGTATAATAAATTCGCTTATATCGTCACGTGGGTCGTCGATCGAAATTGGTTTTCCCTGGCTTTCCCGCTTGTCGACCGGCCAGCATCCGGCTAAGCCAGGCACGAACTCAGCGCTCACTGAAGGAATTTAATTTTCAAGACAAACGCTTTAAAGAATTTTTATATCGACTCTTTGAGTGCTGTGTCTTTCGTTTCCTGGGTTTTAAGTGGCTTTAAGGATTTTTTAATTTTGTTTTTAGTTTTTTACGTTTAAGGTTTTGAATTATCATTTACTATACCAATGTATCTGAAAACAGTTTCTTCAATAGTGAATGTTTTACGAGAAAATATGGAATTCTGTATTTTTTGTTCTGCTGCTAGCTAAAGCTATAAAACTATAGTAAACTGTGATAGGTTTTTCTTTTTAAATTTCCACTGTTAATAAAAGCTAGAAACATTCTAATGCAACAACCCAAAATTTTCCACACACATACTACACTCACCTAGTTTTACCCACGTAAAAACAGTGCATAAAATACAAAGTTTACATACATCGCCCCCACAAATCGTCTGACTCCGTATTTTATGGCATAATCATGACATGAGTAGTCCACCCAACTGTTTATGAGGGGATCTCGTGAAATTCACCCGCTGTTATACTAGCCAACAAAACAAAGCGATGCAAATGAGTCTCTTCGCCCATTGTGTTATAGAAAGATGGAATGAAAAAGTTGTGTGCCTGTTTTAATAAATGTTTTGGAAGCGCCTAATTGTCTGCTGTTTAAATTACTGAGAAGTAAATGAGTTTGGTGTAATAGACTATTTTTTAATTCTGTGTATTCGAGTTTTGAATGAATGATTATGGTCGTTTGTTTAATAAATGCATTATTGCACTAGCCCCATTTGAATGGGATAAGGTTTTGCTAAAGAAAATAATTGTCATTAAAACATGGAAAAAAGAAAGGTTCTAACAACAGAAAATAACATAAAAGAGCAGTTCTGTATCTGGATAAATGTGTTAATATTACCATAAAGTATAAATAAATACAATTTGTCTTAAGTTTGTTAACGATAAGACCTACTGAAGAATAAATGTTCGTAAAATGAAATAGGTATCTTGTAATTGAAATGTCACAGAACATCTGATAATTTTCGTAGATAGTGATAAATGGAAATTGAATGTCCTTCCAAAACAAGATAATTCGTCTTCTAAACTTGTGGATAACAATGCCTTCGCTAAAAGATAAAGATAAGCATCTGTTTATTTATAGCAACTCAAGAAGTCAAGAAATCGAAACCGTCAATGTGTTCAAAAATAAGTGTTAAAAAATAGTTTTTAAAATTAGAATTATTGACTTTTATTTACTTTTTAAATTTTCACTTTGTCCATTTTTCATTTCACAGAAAACAATTTTTATATAATTTGAGGTTTAATTTTGTGTATCAATTATGAAGAATTTTACCAAGTTTAAAAAATAGTTAATTTACAAAATTGTCCGACTTACAAGCAATACTTCGAACAAAAGACTCCTTTCTTAAAATGGATTAAAAAAAAACGATTTAATTACTAGACATTTTATAAGGCTTGATAGCATCCAGGCTATTCCTTAACCATAAAGATTTTCGCTACGTAATTAGTAGACACATGTCGGGTATCGGGTTACGGAGCGGTCCACTAACGCGTTAATTAACAGCTGACGTTTTATATAGATTTATTTATTTTATACAAGCAACTTTAACGTCTCGACAATGCACAATGGTTTGAATACAGAATATGATACAGAAGATAGAAGTTTTCAGCGTTACCAACTTAGCGCTTTCATGCTTTTAGCGATAAAAATGGTAAAATGGCGGTTTAGCGCTTCTTTAAGCGGTTTTAAAACTTACCGCTTTTTTGTTTTAGGCATGATTTGAAAGAAAAGGTTAAAAGTACACGACTGGAAATTATAAATGCATTTAAATAAGAGCAAAGTGAGAATATGAATAACTATAACTTTTAGAAAAATCTCACAACTACGAATATAAAGCGTAGATTACTTTCTATTTAAACATTGCGATTGTTTTGCTTGTAACAGTTAGTAACGCTGCTCCGTATTGACATGAATTTAGTAATGACAGTAATAATAGTGTATTCTATAATGTTTATTACTCTAATAAGGGAAGACTTACTTATGTGTATGTACCTCGAGCATGATTTGTATCTATGTTGACTGCTGTGTGAATTGTTTATTGTGTTTGACTTTGGACAATGACAGTCGATTATTTCTCTCTTCTCAAGTGCGTGAGTACTGAATATATTAAAGAAATTTAAATTCTTAAGGAAACTTAACATTCAACTATACTACTAAATTATATATAATTGAAAAACAAAAAATTGTAGAACGATAGGTACGACGTAGTCAATCAACAAACATCGAACCCATCTAATTGTCCAAATTCAATTTAGTATCTGATTTTCGGAATTCGATTCGAAAGCAAATTCGAACAAAGACTAACGAGTACAAAATGTCCGGGACACGTGTCACTCTTCATCAGCCAGTACTTGATTAGATTCGTTTGAAATCGTGACCTGAAATCTAAAGGACTGTTTCAAACACGTATACTTTAATGTAAAATAATTCGAAGTGAATTAGATACTTTGAAATTTTTACTTTGACTGATGTTCCATTTTTTTCCTATATTCTCTTAAAGATTATTTTAACTTTAATGGAATAAAAGACACACATCCTTAACAGTTTTGGCTGATTTTACTATTAAAAGTAGAGTTACTACTCTACTTCTCGAGGACTTAAAGTTTGGAGACCTCTAACCTAAGAGTCACGGTGAACTCGTGACTTTGTTTAGTGTCCAATAGCCGTAATTCATTTTCCTCCTAACCAAAACTACTCCTATACTTGGTTATACTTGGTTAGTATTCGCAAAACGAATCATTAATGGGTCATTACTATTTGAGCGGGTTTAATTGTTAAACCGTTGCATATCGTGCTTAGAATCCAATCAGAATTTATATGAATTGTGAGCCTATGAATTATAAACTACCTTAACTAACTTTTGGTCTATGTTGCCTATAGCAACACTAGCATTTTCTTGAAAAATTTCATGTCAACCAAATCTTAACAGACAACTACCAAAACTGTTGTTGGCACAACATCGAATCATTTTGATTTATAGCTTTGTGATTGCTGCAATTCGATTACGTTGGGCTTTTATTGAATCAAATGAAAAATAAATTAAGTCCAGTTACGGAACGTCGAGGAAGAACCACTTATAATGTATTGTTCCCTTAACATTATGGGGCGACACGGACCGAGAAGAATGGCTGCCGTGGCGTGCTCGTTTACTATTAAATTAAAGTAATAATTTACAATGGTTTAGGTAAATAAATGTTTTGTTGTCCTGGAAAATTGTATTTTATGTCATATTTTAAATGGAGTAGGTACAGTGGGGGAAAGAAATTTCGATGTTTTTGTGTATGGACATTAATTTAATGTTCCGTTCCGGGTTTCCTCAATTGTGTGGTTAATTTAATAATTTGAATAGTAAGTAATTGTTGCTTTCTGAGTACCTATTGCGTGCACTTGGCTATAGTGTAGAGATTAATAGTAGAAACTAGATTTTGTTTGATAATAAATCTAAAGTAGGTACTTACTCGTATAATCCAACTCGAGCGTATGAATTGATACACTTTTTTGTATGTTCCTAAAGTGCATTGTTTTGATTTTGCAGGATCTTCCAACAAAGATTTGTGTGATTGAATGAGAGATTGACCATTAACCCTTTCAGGACCATAAGATGGCTGACACTAAACATACACAATATTTAAGTTATTCTGTAAAGTAAGAGATATCACTAGAAAAACATAGTAGGGTGTACAAATTTACTATAAATTTCATATGAAACATTTTAACACAACGTACATAAACGTAACGTTTGACATTCATTAAAAAAATATATTATTCAATAATAGTAACGATTTTTGTAGAAGGGAAAAATAGTTCCCTTAGACGTGAAAGGGTTAAACCATTAAACGTCAAGTGATAGAACAGAACATTACAGTATAGTAGGATTAGAGAGTTTCTAAATTCTGTTTCTCCACGATTTTTTCGATTATCAATTGTAAAACAGTCCCATAAACCGATTATTTCTGAACCATTCTCCGATATCAAACGTAACTGCACATAATTTACGACTTGAACATCTAATAATATCGCAACACATAAACCTCATTACACCAGTTCATTTGGCTATTAATTAAGCAACGTTGTAGCGGGTCTCGACAGGATCGCTAACAATATCAACTCCATAATTCATAGAGGAACAAGTTACTAAGCGTCAGTAGCTCCCGAGTGGTGTTACTTGGCTTGTCGAGGTAAATTGGTGTCTGGTACTTCACTTTGTTAGGCGTTTCCACATTTGAGTTGTTTGGGTATGTAGATTGAAACCATAGGTGGTGGTAATTTTATTGTCGATTGATCTCTGTAAGTAAATTAGGAATTTTAAAGATGTTTAATTTCTCCTATTAAAAAAATGAAGTTCTAATATTAGGGAACTTATATTAGGCACACTAAACGTTTTTTATTGAATCTTTTTTAGCATTCATGTATCATCAGGCTGATCGGGCGATTTTTAAAACTGTAATATAGCGATTGATTAACAGCTTTTTTTTCAGTTGGAGTAAATCACCGGAACCGGGTATGTGGAATTTGAACCGCACTAAAACCTCCAACCGCTCACACTCAGCGTCCGAACCCCGTCTGAGGCCAGAACCCATCACGGGGTTATAAGGGACGGCGCAACGCGTTACGCTCTGGGCACTGTTTCCCGTCGCGCCGCCCACGATTGATTAATAGCTTAACGATTTTAATATCTGTTTCAATTATAACTACTTATTAATAACAAGTCGTCGCCTCAGTGCTTGTTTGCCCAATCTGACATTTTTACGAAAATTACTTTTTAATGCAGTATTATAAAGAATAAAATTTCCATCCGACTGGTAAAATATTTTTTTTAAATATTCAATTCTAAAACAATAAAAATCTCATTTCAATTTTTTTCTCAACACGGCACTTAAAGAAAATTCCGTGCTTGTTTGCTGTCTCCTGTAAAATTTGCTCGAGTGCAGATTGGCCAAACAAGCACTGAGGCGACGAAGTGATAATTCAACATTTATTAACGACTAATTCCCATAAAGTTTTATTCGTCGTATAAATCCTATAGGTGTGTAATGAGTCAGTGTGTGAGTCACTGAACACGTCTAGTGGCAAACGAAATATTGAATCGATATCTTTCGGGATGACTCCCAGATGAGAATGACTCAATGTTACTCTGGAATTTTATGATATTATCTGTTTTGAAAATGTATGAATCGCGTTATAATAATGTATACCTTGGCACTATGATGAGTGTCGTGCATGTATTTTGTGTTAGGGATTGCAAAAATGCGTATTTGACATTTATTTGTAAAAACAACCTCAAATATTTTTTATAACATTTTCTCGCTAATTAAGTGTAAATAGGAATGGGAAGTTTAGATTTATTATATCGATTAGGTATATTTCATACATTTTTGTGGTTTTATTTTAATCCAATTTGATAAGTTAGGGTATGCAATACATATTTCCATCTAGGTATAGAGTGCACGTCACTGATGACGTACCATATAAAATTGAACTGTTAGGTTCTCTTGATGAATCATAACAATGACTATACTGTAAGAAGCAAAAAAGCAAAATCTGTCTCAAATATAACTCTTTTTAACCTAAACCTAATTGTCAATCATCATCATCATCATCAGCCTATAGATGTCCACTGCTGGACATAGGCCTCCCCCAAACTTCGCCACATCGACCGGTCCTGCGCCATCTGCATCCAGTGACCTCCCGCAATCTTGACCAGATCGTCGGTCCATCTTGTCAATTTTAGATAAAAATCTTTAAAAATACCTATATGTAACCGTACAAGCAAAACGGTAAGTAGCTGTGAACGCTATTAAATGGAACAGTACAAATACTCAAACGGGGATCTTAACAAGTTAAATGATTGTATCTGGCAGCTAACTGTTTGTATTTAACTCATAAACTCTATATTTACATGTAATAAATCCGACCACAAGTACAAACAAAAAGAATGTAACAGGACGCGGGTACGGTGCGATGTGTTATTATAATATTAGTTTTGAAGTTTTGAAATAAGAATTCTGAAATAATTTACTTAATGAGTTATTATGATATGTGATTTGTCTAAAAATAAAGTTTTATATCCTTTATATTATAATACAAATTACATTTGAACTGTTTCTTGTACCTAAACTAAAAATAAATATTTCAAAATGTAATTCAAAAAAAAATAGTCACATCACGTCAAAAAAAAATGATTATGTCTTTTTAACAGTCACGAAGACTTAGGAGGAGTGGAAATGACAACAATGCAATGGTACTAATAGTAATAAATTAATACAGCCTACTGCGCATCATATCTGAAATATGCATATACTTATCAACTTCGTCATTTCAAATTTAAGTTCAAATTCCTAATAACTACAAAGTCAACTTTCGCAGCGATTAAGAAATAAATGTACCACTAATTAGCAACAAAACGGAGCCACACATTTAAAACCAAATTTATAGTATAAACTTACGAAACATTTAGCGAAACATTTACATGCGAACGCATGTAAACATCAGAGGAAGAAAAAGTCGTTAAACGTCATACAGGGCACATAAACCTAAATAACATTGCATGCGTCCAGAACCAAGAATAAGTTATGTAATCGAATCATTACTAATGGATACTGATATTAATAATTGTTATTAATTATTGATATTACTAGCAGACGTTTAGATACATCGAAAATTTACCATTATCTTTTGTTCTTGACGGAAAAGTTGTCAAAATTCGAAAGAATTGTACCGTGTAAGACAGAAAAACAAGCTTACTGACGGTAAACGATTATCATCTGCAATGCCAAAGCTAAAACCTATCACCTACTTAGATATCCAGGATTTTTTTGAATAAAATCTCTTAACTCTTCATAGAGGCAAAATTACTTCGATTGCATACTTTATCGTGTCAAAATTTTAGCCACAAGCCAAGACCTGTTGTTAGATCAAACCAGATTTGTTACTTCTTAAAATCTCCTATTGTTCAGTCAAGTAAACAACACAAAATAGAAAGAAAAAAAACAATCTAGATCTATTTTCGAAATCAGAAGCTAAATAATTGAACATCGTGTCAAGCCTTATTAAGTAGTAGTTTAGCGAATTGGTCACGGGGCCCTGTTCCCTTCGCCCGCGTCTGTTACAGCGTCGACAAGGGCAATAAAACCTGAATTTATCATAAAAAGTTGCACATTTAAGTCTGAAACAGCCGTAAATAAGAAAATAAGACCGACTATTTATATTTGTGAGTTCGCGGTGTGATGCGTCTTGATACTAGCAGAAATATATAATAATAAGATTATGTTATTGTGAAAATATTAAATTAATTTAAGTTTTATTACAATTAAATAGTTACCAGAGGTTCATGAGCGACTATGATCACTTCCCATTGGTGGATCACTATTGTAAAGGAATGAATACATACATAACACCTTTATCCTCTTTGGAAACGAGTGACTAATTACTAATTGTACACATTAGCAAAATGAAAAAAAACTTGTGTTTCATAGGTAAATAGATAGATAGATAGATAGAAAATTCTTAATTGTTACACCACATAAAAATAACAATAGTAGTGATTTTGTACAAAAGAATACAGTGTAACAATCGGCGGCCTTACCGCTTAAAGCGATCTCTTCCAGGCAACCATGTACGGAGATAAACTTATTTTAAAAATAGAGAGTGATGTATTATTAAAGAATTAAAAAGAAAAAAGATACATATAACTTAACTTAAACGAAAAAAAAAATAAAGGCAAAAGAAAACAATAATTAATATTAAAGAACGTATTTTTTTTTGATGCACTTTTCTGGTCGTAATATTATTTTATCAATTTCACTAATTACATTATTAGTGAATGCCAGGTTATTCAATACTTCCAAAATTAAAAAAAGGCTTTAAAAGTACTTGGATCAGCTAGTAAAAAATAAAATTATCAAGACAGTTCATTAGTTCTACATCGTAGGGCGGAGAAGCAAGCAGTTGTGCGACGCGTTCATTGATGTGGGGCGTCGGCGGGCGGCCCGATACCGAAACGTATCAAAATAGAGACGAAACCGACTGGCATTTCCGTAATCCACCTGCACTATGTTGCAGCTTTTAACATTTTCTACATTTTATTTTTGGCCACATTATGACAGTTATTATAAATGACGATATAATGCGCCTTTTGGAATGTTCCAGATTATTATTTTTAGTACGTTAATACTTCCGTGAATATAAAAAATAATTTCTCGATTCTTGGCTCTTGGCTCTGTTAATCATTTAATTCTTTAAAAGGATATTAGGATTCAGTACATTTGGCAACATCATCTCCAAATCGAAACTCACCCAGTACCTACAATACTGCAATATTCAGTTCAGTAGCAAATCCCAGTGCATTCCAAAATTGAAAACATGATCGATTTTAGTATCGGTGCACACTCGAGACGTCCAATATCGATTAAATAATAATGTATCGCTTGAACGCTTCTGTTCGGGCTGCATCGAAATTATCCCGTCTTTATTAACGCGGGAACTGGGACACAGATACACGAATGATGCTATTTAAGTTTGCGGTGTAGCAATAGTGCAATGGTACTGGCCGATTCCAAATTTAAAAATATTTTTTTATTTACACTTTGTAATGATTCAGAGTGTATTGGCAGCAAACGTAGTAGTACGCAGAAGTACTGGTATAGAACAGGTTTGTTGAAGCGGCCATTTTTTTAAATTTGTTATGAGAATTTCGTTTATCATAGCAGACTCATACAGTTTCATAATTTTCTAATGGTAATCTTAGCTTAATTTAAAATTTAGTAAAGACATTAAAATTTTGACGTAATATCAAACTTAATTCTTTCCTTTGCATTATAACTACTCAACGGGCAATTCATAAACACTCCGTCATTTCCATTTACTAAGAATATTTTAAATAGTGATTTTCGTCATTCTTATCCTTCTAAAATTAAATAAGCACAGATATAAACCAGGCACTCGTTCGTTAATTCAAATTTTAAGTCTGGTTTAAACGAAATTTATCATGATCACCGTTCTTAGAAAAATATTTACCTCTCTGAATAATATCAATTTGTAGCCAAGACCACACAAACGAACTAAAAAAACCCGTATCCAATAAAGGCAAGTCTCCATCGACAAAATAAGTGTCGCGCGACAAAATTTATGATAATAACGAGGTCTTATTCATAGGTTTTTTTAATACCCGAATGGGATAAGTCACGCTTCCCTTTATCCCGGGACACAAAAGGTCTAAATACGTCGGTAGGTCAAGTGTCGGTTTCCCGGACGTGAGGCCTCGTGGTGTCACAAAAGACTGGAATTTTTGTTAGTTAAATTTAAGTTTAGTGACAGACGGAGGGCGCTATGTGTCGTCGAGCGCGGAAAGAACCTTTAGCTTATTAGATGAGAGGTTTGAAGGTTTATTTTTGGCTTGGTTTTGAGAACTTTTCTTTCTATTTTTCTTTGTCTATATGTGGGTAAGACTGTTGATACAGAACGACATTTAGTCTAGCGAAGAAGACTTTTATACGTTACTAGCTGACTCGCGCAACTTCGTCTGCGCCGAAAAAAAAAATTAGGGGTGGACTACCCCTAACATTTAGGGGATGAAAAATAGATGTTGGCCGATTCTCATAGGTACCGGATAAGCACAAAACATTTCATCAAAATCGGTCAAGCCGTTTCGGAGGAGTTCAAGTTCGAACACCGTGACACGAGAATTTTATATATTAGATTTATCTTTGGGCTAGGAAATAAGAGCCTGTTTTATTTTAAATTCTATAGATGTTGTTTATGTTCGAAGAAGTAAATCGACGCACTCTATTATCTATTTATTTGAGCAATTTGAGAATAAGTTTAACTTTCAATCTATATCAAAAAGTACATTTTCGTCAACAAGATTTATTTTAACACTCGACGAACGTTCTTCCACACCTCCTTGTTATCATTATAATTATTCACTAATTTTCACGTTGTCCCAGAATTAGGTTGTCTGAATCCGTCCCATTCGTTCCGGCTGGGTCCGGCTGGAGAATCAGTCTTAGAAGCGCCCGCGCTACGTTCACGCGCCTGCGCTGTCACTGCGACAAACCGCGAACTTCAGTCTAAATCCGTCACGATACACGCTTTGATACGGGTATAGCGAGTGTTCGAAAACAGTGCCACTTCAGATTTACAAGCGATTTATTTGGATGCAGTGTTATTTGAGCTTTTAATTTGAATGTTGGAGGAAATTTGGTATAGTAGGAAAATTTGGAAAAATTTGAAAGGATTTTCACATCTTACCTATGTTTATCCGTTGACGATCTGTATAATACTCATGTTCGCAAATTTACGAAACACGACACTTAAACTTAACCATTGATGAACCTTTATCAAACTATCATAATTTCTTAACAATGTCTTGTACAAAATTAGGCTATCCATTAATAAAAAGTTTGTACAAAACTCGTCCGAACCTGACAAAACGCCCAACAAATTGCTGATAATGGACAGTAAAGTTCACACGACCTGTAATGATTAAAAAGCGAATATCAAAGGTCCAATGACCTATTCCATTATCAATTTCTTTAAAAACTTAAATTTAGCAATGTTCTGCATTGGAACTACGTGTTTTCACCATCAATAAATCGTGAATGAATTCGATCTACAGTACACTTGAATAGAGCTTTTTGTATTTGTGCAAGTGGAAATCGATTTTTGCGAACTGCAGCGCAAATATTGGCTATTAAAGGAAATTGAATTAAATTCTTCCACGATTGTAAATTCAATACAATAAAGTCCGCTGTCGATTTTATTGTTTTAAAGAATTGAAATTTTATTTAAGGATAATCTGCTAGCAAATAAGAGCTTACTTACTGAAAAGTTTATGATTACAAGTATTAAGGCTGAAACGTTTTCATTTTTATAAAGGTCTTCGAAAATATATTTAATACATTTGCGCAACGTATTTTTTGCAGTACAGTTTCAGATTTCTAGAATTCCTCATTTGAATGAATATTCAACGTCGCCTACTACTTACTGATTCATCTCCTAATTTTTCATTGTTCTATTTTAAAAACATCAAATTGAAGAGTTATAACAAACACTTTAATTACTCCTTTGAGTTTCAACAGCCGTAATAAATACTTCACTACACGGATATTCTTTGTATCGGTTTTAAATTGAACTCGAACGGTTAATTAGCTTACTGCCTCTTGTACTATCTATTGTTTCAACAAGTCCGAATGACGTTGTAATCAACGCATGAATGAATTGAGATCAACATTGATGTATGACAAGTTTGATTATCGTGTGTGTTTTGAGAGAGATACAGCGATTGAATTGTTCCATTATCTATTTGGGTGTTTGGTAGGTACGCGAATATATAGGATGCATTGTTCTGTTTTAGTTTAAAGTTGAAAAAGGTTTTAGCATTTTTAAACCTTAAATATAAATTAACGAAAGTGAATTTTAAGTGTTGATTAAATTCATTCGTTACGGTGTTTTAAAGTAGTTCTCAGTATTAATAACAGAATATGAACTTGTTGAATAGAATCTGATTTTAACAACGTTTACAAATACACGCAATAAAATATATACAAATATATGACCATTTCAAAATCATAACGTTCTCATAATAAACTGTAGAAATCGGCAGCGCATCGAACCCCGCGTGTAAAATTATACTGTAACAGTTTACAGTCGCGTCTCAAGTTTATTTGTGTTTCTGTTTATTTCATTTTATTCTATATACAAATATAAACCGCAGGTACATTGGGCTATTTAGTGCAGTGAAGGAAATTGTGTTAGACATTTGTTTGCTTTATGTGAGAGAAACTTTGGTACAGAAGAGTTGACACGCATTGGGTCATGTTGACTAAGCTTACTTGAGCAGACTTGAACCTTATAATGGTATTCTGTAATTCGCTGCACTATACTCAAGCGAACAATTTAAACTTGTGATTCCTGCTTAAAATGTCTTGAGCACGAGACTATTAAAATTTTATTTTTGAACCGAACGAGGAAAGTGCCGGGAAGTACAAAATAGCTAGAGGCTGAACAGGAGTACCTTTGTAACTAGCTAATTACTACGACCTCTCTGACAAAACTGCAAGAACAAAGAAAATGAAGAAATAGATTTTCCAATTTGAAAGAAAGATCACTAGTATTTGATCGCTATCGTTTTTCATTCCGAATTTAAGTGAATTTATGATAAGTCTTTGTGTATTGTTTCATTGATTAAAACAACAAGTAACCCAAAGTCGCAACCCTGCAAGGCAAAAAATAAGAAAACAATTATGTCACTTTACGATATGTATGTTTTTGTATTTTGTAATATTACGTGAACAGATAAAGGGTCAAACAGGCCGATAACGAACGAAACGGAAGCAGATCAGTGACATTAAAACCACATTAACGTTGGCATCGTCTGAGAGGTAATAAATGACCGCCTCTGCTCCGACAATAGGGCACTCCTTCCTGTCAACTGTCAACAGTCGTTCTCGAATTTCAGAGATTGTATCTTGAGGAACTATAACGGCTGACGGTGCGGTAACTAAAAAAGTGTAAAATAGGATTATAGTGTACAATTAATTGTATGAAACGTGTCACTTCCGCGTATCTAAATGTTCGCAAAGTATTCAAATTTCGATGTAAATAATTATTTTAAGTTTAATCTCTTTTCAGCTATCTGTTTACTGCGGTAAACCACATGACACTGTGGTAAAGCACCAATGAGCTAATTAAAGAAAAAAGAAATGACAAAAGAGAAACGAAGACGAAAGTTTAATCGAATATAAACAAACAATAATAAAAAATTCACGCTCTCTAATTATAAATCTCAATCAACACTTTAAAATGAATCGTTTGAAGAAATAAACAGACAACTATAAACAAACTTTTATTAACACAACTACTATTACCATAGACGTTGATGAGAGCTAAATTTAATTAACACATCAAAAGGATAAAACGTCGAAACTAATTAAATCTTGAAACACCTTGCATTAACATGATACAAGAAGAAGTCATTATTCATCTTAATGGGTGTATTCAACTCTTTAATTTAAACGAATCATTTTATTGTTCGTAAAAAAAACATTCAGTAGGCATGCGGTTATGTAACTTGAAACTCTTTCGTTAAAACCTCCTTGAACAATACTTATATCCCAAGAAAAAGTATCATTAAACGCAATTTTATTTAAAAATCGTACTAATAATATGAATAGGCATGAGTAGGATTTATTATGATCTAGTAGGCATTCCTGAATGCATAATATCTAAATGTAACTAATACAATATACGTATTACGGACGTTTTAAGTATAAAATAAATATTTAATAGAATAGAATAGAATAGAATAGAATAGAATAGAATAGAATAGAATAGAATAGAATAGAATAGAATAGAATAGAGTAGAGTAGAGTAGAGTAGAGTAGAGTAGAGTAGAGTAGAGTAGAGTAGAGTAGAGTAGAGTAGAGTAGAGTAGAGTAGAGTAGAGTAGAGTAGAGTAGAGTAGAGTAGAGTAGAGTAGAGTAGAGTAGAGTAGAGTAGAGTAGAGTAGAGTAGAGTAGAGTAGAGTAGAGTAGAGTAGAGTAGAGTAGAGTAGAGTAGAGTAGAGTAGAGTAGAGTAGAGTAGAGTAGAGTAGAGTAGAGTAGAGTAGAGTAGAGTAGAGTAGAGTAGAGTAGAGTAGAGTAGAGTAGAGTAGAGTAGAGTAGAGTAGAGTAGAGTAGAGTAGAGTAGAGTAGAGTAGAGTAGAGTAGAGTAGAGTAGAGTAGAGTAGAGTAGAGTAGAGTAGAGTAGAGTAGAGTAGAGTAGAGTAGAGTAGAGTAGAGTAGAGTAGAGTAGAGTAGAGTAGAGTAGAGTAGAGTAGAGTAGAGTAGAGTAGAGTAGAGTAGAGTAGAGTAGAGTAGAGTAGAGTAGAGTAGAGTAGAGTAGAGTAGAGTAGAGTAGAGTAGAGTAGAGTAGAGTAGAGTAGAGTAGAGTAGAGTAGAGTGGGAGTAGAGTAGAGTGGAGTAGAGTAGAGTGAGTGGGAGTAGAGTAGAGTAGAGTAGAGTAGAGTAGAGTAGAGTAGAGTAGAGTAGAGTAGGTGGAGTAGAGTAGAGTAGAGTAGAGTAGAGTAGAGTAGAGTAGAGTAGAGTAGAGTAGAGTAGAGTAGAGTAGAGTAGAGTAGAGTAGAGTAGAGTAGAGTAGAGTAGAGTAGAGTAGAGTAGAGTAGAGTAGAGTAGAGTAGAGTAGAGTAGAGTAGAGTAGAGTAGAGTAGAGTAGAGTAGAGTAGAGTAGAGTAGAGTAGAGTAGAGTAGAGTAGAGTAGAGTAGAGTAGAGTAGAGTAGAGTAGAGTAGAGTACAGTAGAGTAGAGTAGAGTAGAGTAGAGTAGAGTAGAGTAGAGTAGAGTAGAGTAGAGTAGAGTAGAGTAGAGTAGAGTAGAGTAGAGTAGAGTAGAGTAGAGTAGAATAGAATAGAATAGAATAGAATAGAATAGAATAGAATAGAATAGAATAGAATAGAATAGAATATACTTTATTGTACCAAAACACCAATTAATTTAAAAACTGATACAGCTTATAGTAGTAGTACAATATAGGCGGCCTTATCGCTATACCGATTTCTTCCAGGCAACCTTAGGGTATGGAAACTAAATGGAATTTTTTTATGTAGGCGTTTCAATACTTACAAAAAAAAATAATAATAATAAATATATATATACATATAAGTATTTAGGTACAAAGTAATATAATAATGAAAAAATAACATAAAAAATACAGGTAAATAAAAAAAACAAAAACGAATAATTACAATATAAATAAATAAACAAACAACGACAGCAAATAGGAGACAGATTGTATAATGTATAACAGTCCTGTAGTAGTTATGAGCTCAGAGTCAGATAATGGTCCATGACTCTTTCTTTAAAAGCCCTTAGATTGTCCGCTTGCCTCACACTGATGGGCAGGGAGTTCCACAGGCGAACAGCCCTTACCACAAATGAGTGACCATAGAATTGAGTAGTGTGAGATGGTATTTTTAATAACAGTTGTTAATAATATTTCTAGTTCATTTAGAATTATTATGAAGTGCATACTGGCGAGACCAATGTCCAGCAGTGGACGAATGTGGGCTAATAATGATGAAGAATATTAATTGTAAAAAAACAGCTTTTTACAACCGTTTCTTATATGCAACAAATGAATTTGAAAAGAATATCACACACCATCTTTGTTACTTACAATTTCATATCAACCATTGTCTTCGCGCTACAGAACCAAATTGTTATTACATAAAAGGCGACAACGTTCAACAATCGTATGGAAACAAACATCTGCGACCCACATACGACCTCTATTGATATATCCTTTATCAAATATCAGATCGAATAACGGTAAGCCTTATTCGATACATCGAGAAAATGATGAATACATTTGGTAAGCTCACAGATTACTTCGCGATGTTGTTCAATGGTTGATAAAAATATCTATTCAATATGCTTCAGATGTTTTTTGTGCAATCGTTTTGAAAATGTGTGGGAGTTTACTTTGATGAATTTAAAAAGAAGTATCACTTTTGTGTGTTTGTGAGTACAACACAAAAGTAATCGATTTTTGAAGCACTTTTGGTCTCCAATTAAAGACGATATCGAACTAGAAATAAAATGACGAAGAAAGAAATAGCTGCTTCTCAGATTAATGAACAACCTTAACTTCTTGGTCAATGTTTCTGTACTTAAAATACTGTTTTATATGTTAGATACGGCTAAAGGTATCTTATGAGTACCATACTAATTACATATTTTAAAATAAGCCGCCCGTAGACACACATGAGTAGGCAGATATTTAACGGTGTCCATTGACAGGCTGTTAACGGACTTTGTCTCACATTGTCTACTGTAGATGGTCGTTTTATGATTATGTCACAAGTTCGTTGCTCCGGGCGCACCTTCCGCGGTTATAAATACTCGCACTCTGTCGAACTTTTGACAGGCTTGTAAATAAACGGGCCGCGGACCGCTGACCAGTGCATGAGGAAAACCCAACTGAGACGTAACCAAAATTGATTTTTGACTAGTCCGATATTATTATGATCAGGTGACCCGTTTGCTCGTCTTCCTACATGCCAATAATAATTATTATGGTATCTTATGTTATCAAGATAATTAAATTCAAGTTTAAAAATGGGTAGTCCAAAAATTAATTAATTTAAAATTCAACGTTTTATTATATATCTCGTACACAAAATCATTTTCAGAAAAGTATTCAAACAAGACAGTGATTACAAACGAACTCCAGGCATGCGCCACAGTTGCGCTCTAGTGACATTTGACATCCACCGACGAGTGGTACATGTGATGCTATGTGCTCGTAAAATACTAAAACTAAAGCTAAAAACTGGTAGTCGAAACTCGATACATGTTCACAACATTGTTGAACAAAGTAATTGGTCAAATTTGTGAATTCCGTAATTACGCAGTTTCATAATGAAAATAAAAGATTTATTTTTTGTTCGTATGTTACGATAAATACAAACATTAAAATACAATTTCACTGTAATACTACTATTGATTTGGTCAGAGGTGCTAGCATATCATATAAACATTGGTATAAACCTAGATTTCAAAATTTACCCATTTGCACGCACCAGATACACTGACTCAGATTCTGTACTCCAACCATTTAAATTATCATTTACCATAATAACTATTTCCTATGAGCTCAACTACAAACGCACGGAAACTATAATGATTTCTACACTTTCAATTAAGTAGCTGGACTTAATCCAGCGATGAGTAAAATATGACATTTCGAACTAAAGTTCAAAGAGAATTCTTTGTACACCAACGCGTGGCCTTTCTGTGGTTTTTCTTAGATAAATAATATATGTATAGATATGATGTACACCAGGATAGATATGATGATCCAGGAATAAATTCAAAAGAATTTAAAGATTTTTTGACAGATAATGATGTAAAACTAATATTTACTGCAGTTGATACTCCGTTTTCAAACGGACTCAATGAAAGATTAAACCAGACTCTAGTTAACAAAATGAGGTGCAAAATAAATGAAAAAAAAGAGAAGAAATCCTGGACGTCAATTGCAAGAGAATGTGTAGATAAGTACAATGAAACAGAGCACACGGTAACAGGCTTTGCACCGGTGTATATATTAGAAGGAAAAGCCACAAGCATCTTGCCACAAGAATTACGACAACCAACAGATACAGAAATTTGTTTTAAAGACAGACAACAAGCACTAGAAAGATCAATTAAATCCCATACATATAATAAGACATTATTTGATAAAGGCAGACTACAATGTGAATACAACATAGGAGAACTAGTATATATAGACTACAGCTATAATAAGTATAATATAGAATTGAATACCATCGTAAAGCCGTGTTTTTAAATGGGCTGCAACAAAATGCTTCCTGTCGCGACAATTTCAGGAACAGAGTCCGATGGGTTGATTTAGAAGTGCATTGAAAATGTACAAAAGCAGATCCACGCGGTCGAAAACTAAATCTATAATGATTGCAGTAGCGTATTGTTATATTTTATGTTTGTTAGGATTAGCATTAACAACCTTACTAATGGACACCGTCTTTAAATGGCCTATCTCCACTTACAAGAAATCGCGTGGATAAAGATTGTAATACAATAATAAGCTGAAGTAATAAAACGAAATTGTTATTTTGATCTCCAGTCAAAACAAAAAAGGCTAACGTCCGCCGAAACAACTCGGAAGTGGTATAATTTTAGTTAGCGCCATTTTTAAAGTTTAGTCGTCCATCAAAGTGTGAACCAAACGGCCCTTAAACGTTACGAGTTAAAAGAGAACCGAGTATCTATTTGCGTAATTTACCACCATTTTAGAGAGTCTGTCGAAGTTCCAGATTCAAATAATCCTTAGCACGTTGATTACTATTTACTTAGGTATTGATTTAGAAGCCAATGACCCCGATTAATGAGTTTTGGTCCCTAGTTGACTCTCGAATTTAGACAATTTCAAATGAACTACCGAAACAGATTTAATCTAAAATCGTATGAAATATGATGGTCTTATAAGCAGTTTCCCACGTAAGTGTAAACCAACCAATTACGATATACACTACGTGGGTGTTTGTAGGCGTATTTAATTATGAGAAATATAAATATTGTGTCAAATTGAAGATTAAATCGGAAAAAAATAAGATTATAAGAGAGATGAGCTACTGCCTCTCACAAGAATTATACATGTTTTTTTCTAATGAATGTGGGACTTAGCTTCATTTGTTGACCGATTTATTCAAATGGAAGCTTTTTAAGTCTACTGAAAGTTATTGTATAATAGATAAAGTGATAAATTAAACATTCTATGAATTTTTCTAGTATTTAAATGAACTCTTCTTTATCAACCAATTACTGTCCGCTACTGGACTTGAGTCTCCTCAGTAGAGGGATTAAGCCGAGTCCAACATTCTTGCGTAACGCGGTTTGTAGATATCAAATAATATCATCGAAGTTGCTACCGTTACCCAAAACACAGATTTCCTAATTTTACTGTCAAAATGAAAATAGTTTTATTGCGCACAAAATCGAAACGAGTTAATAACAATAGACCATCCCACAAAGCAAAGATCATTGTTTCACGGTGCAAGAATATTTGAATCTAATTGTTCATGTGGCGCCTACACTGTTATATGCAAATGTAGGTGTTTAGTTAAAACCAGCCTACGCGGTATATTAATAGTTAAACGATATGAGGCAATGTTTTGAACAATTTAAAGCTATTTTCTTGTATTGGTGAATAATACGACTGTAGGTAAATGTATGTATTCGGATCCCTTATCATTGCGACAGCTTATATATATTTTTTTGATTATCACTGTCATTCCTGATTCGGTTCAAGACGTACGATAGCCGAAAAATATGATGAAAGATATTCTTATTCTTTCTATTATTTTTCTTCTTGTATTCTTCATTTTTAAACAATTAAGTTGGTTTGCGGTGTTCTGATATCATCAAAAGCTTATTGATAGTAAGTTTTTAGCACCACCGAAATAATTAGCATTTCTTTGAAAAGTAAAGAGTAATCTTAAGTAATTTGCTTGAGTATGTGCAGTATCGGTAAACAGTAATCAGTTTTCATGATTACAAAAGCTCTGCATTACGTGACATAGAAGATACCGTTTTCTATGCAACAGATTTAGAAATATCTTCACAGCATGAATAGATATTCAAAAAATCTAATTCCAATAGAGATAATTATCGATTAGTCAGTACGAAACCGTTGAACGATGGTTGTTTACAAGTATTGCTCACTGTGACCCGGAGTAGGTCGCGTGGGCGTCGGCGCCGCCGTAGAGTAAATATTCTCAGAACTTTATCACGCAGACGTACGCTCATCCATTCATTCATGGACTGCTACATATAATATATTGAGATACTAGATGTATTTTTATACAAACAACACTGTTTATTCACTGAGAAATTTGTTTGTCAAGATCTCTATCAAGGAAAAAGCTGCAGCAGATGCTGAAAGTGAGAATGGAAATGGAATTAAATGGAAATAAAATTCAAATTACAGCACTGATGCATTGGAAGATTAAAGCGAGAATTGAGAAATAGAGTTAAATTGTAATGAATGAAATAAACCTAGTCCGCCACTAGTGCAAATCACTAACACTACGACCAACATGCGAACTAAACTCGAAGCCATAGATTTCAGAAAACATTTAGGGCTGAAACGTCTACTACCTTTACGTCTTTGTATATTTTTTACTTCGTGTAGTTTTTAGATCAACCTAATAGAACAACCATTTTTTTAATTCACTAACTAGTTATACCTATTCATATTTGAAAAATGTCATAAGTTTTTCCGTGAAATGGCCACTGAAACATCAAATTAAAAACTTCCAGATTGTGAAAGGGCCTGACAGTTCAAATTATAATGGTTAGCATTAATCATTGTGTCAGCGCATCCAAACACGAGTCAAGACGGAAAATAGTTGCAGCCTACAGAAATATATTAACCAGAAACGTTTGAATCCTCCAATAAACATGTTTTCGTCTCGTTCAAAGAAAAAGTCAAATTTAACGCTAAATTAGTATCATTTCCTTCATAAGTCGCTTGGAAAACTGAATATTAATAGATTTTATGGCATCCTCAATCTTATAATATTATTATAGGTCTTGGATATAAATTACATAGTTTAAAATTTACAAAATGACTACAACAGTGATCAGTTTAATTATAAATGTAGTAAGACAACATTGTTGTAAAGTATGAGTTGATCAACATGATTCCGATATGCATTCGGGCTCCCCGCTCGATCCAGGGCTCCACGGATGACGTCACAAGACAAACCCGCTCCATACTCCAGGTAAACGCAAATTAACTATTAGCCTATAATGTAGGCTGATTAATCACAAGGCTACTAATTTGCACGTGCACTGTACATACAGCTAGATGTTAATATAGATGTTGATTATCATTTGAATTGGTGCGGAATTAACAATACTAATTTGTAATTAAATGCGTTTGCTTTGTTTATCTGTGAATTCTGTGAGCGAAATTGTTCTTATTATTAACAGAAGAAAGTTTCCGTGATATAGGCGCCGGGCAGGGCTTATAGGTTTTAGTAATTTAATTTAATTTATTGAAAATCAAGCATTAACAAATTATTTTTCCATTTGAAACTGACGACATTGCTTACATTGTACTCCACTTCAATTGTTTGTATTGATATTATCGATTAAACAATAAAAGGTGAGGCATGAAACAGTACCTAACAAGTAAACAAGACACTTAACAATACCTTGATATAAGTGGATCATAGACTTGTATAAATAAAAAACATATTTTCTCTGTTAACATGACGTTTACTACTATTATTTAAGTCATAAGTACTTACCTAGTAGTTTTTAATGTGAAGACGACGCCTGAATTCTTAGAAAACCATGCATGACCCAATTCTGAAGCTTTGCGACAAATAATGACGTGTGGACGTGTCTTTGTTGAACAGTGCCAACAGCTTGTCAATAGATTTGGATACTGTGATAAATTATATAACAAAATACTTTTATTTTAAAGTTGTCAAACACTATTTTCTTTATAAAGAAAGAAAGATAGAAAGGATTCTCGAGAGAAACAAGGACAATCGTTTTTTTTCAATGGCTATGACTTTGACTGACATGGATCCAGAATTTGAAGAAAAATTTATCTCTAATTATTTGAAACAAATGAATCACTAGTCGATTTTCATACCAGTAGATATTATGCACCTCGTCTAACTCAACATCATGAATCTGGCCTATATTTTTACTTTACGGAAATTATGATAACTTTTGCTTAATCCTAACCATATTTAGAAACAGCTCGAACGTAATATGACCGAGTAGGTGCGTCCTACCGGAGTATATTAAAAGCTACGTGGCCCCATTCCGCTTCCGCACTTAACGCTTTTAAGCTCTCACCTAACGTAGAACTGAACTTTGACGTAAATGGTAAAAGCTTTGATAACTCGATGTGTTTACATGAGTATTATGATTGTATCTGTTGCGTCTGCTTGATGGCTGTGCCAAGATTGATATCCAGAGTCCAAACTTTTCGCGGTAGAATATTTTAATATGAAGGGATTGAGTAATTTTAGTGTTGTGAAACCTTTTTAACTGAATATCCTAACTATGCTGAACTATTTATGTGGTAATAGAGAGAGGAAAATTTAATCTTGGAGTCGACCAATATGTCGAAGAAATATAAAATTGTAACCATATCACCGAGGGTAGCAAACTAAACTAAATAGAATGGAGGAGATCTCAACCCAGCAGTATTTTTTTTTTCAATCAGTAGGTACCAGAAAACAAGACACGATCATAGTAATTATTTTTATTAGTGTCCTGTCTGCCTGTAAATTAATTAACAAGACGTATTTAAATATGCAAATGAATTCGTTGAGCTACTTTTAAAATAGACAGGTTGAATTAATTCATATTAGATCTAATGAAAGAAGATTTTTATTAAGAGACGTATCAATGTCGTAGTCATTTATTTCTTCGTAGTCGTTTATTTTACAGTCGGTATCTAGATTTTCTTTTCCACAAATCTGGTAAACAGTGGATTTAACTTTATTTGTCTAAAGTCTTGTAAATAATGAACAAAACAACGGGAAATTAGTCTCAGAATAGATAGCCGATGATGAGGTGATTGTTCTCCAAGTCACACAATCTTAAAATCAAATATTTATGTCATTGATATTCCTTAGCTACCAACTTTGCTAACTTCCAACGATGGACGGTAGCTTTCTCTGTAAGTGTTCTGGCTATTCAAAGACGTAATTTCACGGGCTGTTTCATATAATAATATGTTGAAGACATTTTCATTTCTTCATTGAAGATCAAAAAGTACTTCATCCTCTATATCATTTTCCTCAATAAAATCATGACACATAAAGAGGTCATCTTTGAAATTCGTCTGAACGTTTCAAATCGATATGAGTTTAGACATTCAGAGAATCAATGATTAATATCTCGTCATCAAAGAACGTTACTGCTCGTAAATTTATACGTAAAACATAAACAATGTTCATCGAAAGCTGACACAAAAATTAATTCAGCGTGAAAATTTTATGAAAACACGATTTGCGACGGTGTACACAATAAAGGAATGGTCAGAATGTATAAAACTTTTTTTGATGTCCATCTGACCAGCGCCATTTTTCGCCTGTTTAATAAATTAGTTACTTTATCTTCTTGTAGCTTGATATTCGATAGCATTTCTACCTAAGTAAAATTATTTTAAATTTAACTTTTATCTGAAAGAACCGCAATAGCTATTTTTTTCTGCGTAATTCTGCTACAAAATTTACACGATTCTCCTAGCATTTGTAAATTACTAAATTAAAGAGAAAAAAAGTATTCTTACTAAAAGGTCCAATCTTATTTTTGATATTAAAACATGAGTTCCAAATACTGCAACATCTGTAGAAACGGTACAAGTCTATGCTATAAAACCAGGGGAATATTCCACACAATACGGGTGAAGTGGATTTGTTTGTTTAGTACGGACCCTGGGCACCGTGGACCACGCATAAGTTACGGAGATATTGTTAGCTAAAATTACGTTTGTGCTTAACAAATATGGAAAACGTGAACTGTTTTTGTAACATAAATAGAGCTTGAATACGTTTAATTTGTGTATTCTTTTTGGAACGAAGTTCCTTATCGCGCGTTATCGAAAAGGGGCTAGACGGAAATTCTTATGAAAAAGTTGTCACGACACTTTTCTTGTTTTAGATGATTATCACTAGATGGCGCTGTGATTAAAATCCTTTAAAACAATTCCTTATTTTGTTTTATATGATTAATGCTAGATGGCGCTGTGATTAAAATATTTTATTTAAGTTATAATAATTAGTTAGTTTAAAACGTCTGTCTTTCTCTCTCTTTTTCTATAAAGATAAAAAAACTATAAACAAAATTTTATTACAATTCCCTCACTAATTAATCGAATGGAACTTCGTTCCATCCGGGTGTCCCTTGACACCTCTCAATATTTTTTGTTTGATAGTACTTTTCACATCTGTCAAATACCACAATTTAACTATAGATTTTGGATAAAATAAAGCTCAAAATTTAAAAAAATAGTACAGAATTCACCGTAAAAGTGAAATTCTTTTATTAGGTTTAAATTTTGCTGCCTCGTTGGTTGCAGTCATTGAAGCATTCTATTACGCTACGGTAAGAACAAAATTGCTTTTCCTTCCTTAAGTTCAACGTTTTCTAACGACGTCCAATATCTACTACAGATTAACCTTTGAAAATTCTCTACTCTCTCTAATCTCCTACTATAGTTAGGTACTACATCGATACTACAAAAAATTTGTTTGAGATAGCTAGGTATAAGAAAACTCAGTGTTGAGTTAAGATCGCCTTTTGTGCACTTTTTTTATGAATTAAATAAATAAATAAAATTTTCTTCTAAAACACACAAATAGTATTTTTATAATCATTGTGTCTCAAAGCGAAATAACAAACGTTCTTCATGTGACATAAGCGGAAACATCTCACTGTAGCCAGCAAAGCAACGATAAAAACGTCCAAACAGCCAGATTTATTACTATTCTAAGCTGTTCCAAGCCGATTTGAATAAACACCGGCGATATTGCTTGATAAAAGTGAATTCAAACGACGCGATGACAGGTCCGAACCTAGTGTTAATGCATTTTCTTATGGAATTTATTAATCCACCAAATATAATTCAAATTAAAATAATATTTCGTATTTATTTTTGATCATTATTAAATCATATTCGTAGTCTTGATGCTGCAAATTCATTTAAAATACTTTTCGTTTTTTTCTAATAACTACAGTAGTATTTATTGGTAATGTTAATTTAATATGTATTTTTCAAACAATATTTAACAGTTAGGACTCATGAGATACCTATAACAGACTGCGACTAACGTTTAGTAAAGATCTCATGACGTGAGGTTCGATGCCTTTTCTACATTGTCGAGATATAAGATAGTGGTAACTATTACATAATTAAACAATTAAAATTGCAATCTAATCTTATCTATAACTGTGTAACCTAAATTACAAAAAGTTGTCTACTGCAACGTGCAGATACGACTATTAGATAATTGTCTCAAGTACAAAGATTTTATCTAATTGAATAAGTAACTACATAGTGAAAGGCGTATTTTTATATAACATTAATTTTAAATATCAAATACCAGGTTTAGACAGACAGCTACAATCTAATATTTTTATAAATATAATATCATAAAATATAAAATTTTGTCTCTTTTGCCCACACTATTATTTTTCAAATCCGTCTCTGGCGATAACCTCCCGATATGTCATGTCATGATTATTCTATTAACATGTTCGATTACATGATAACATCTGAATACTGATTTATTGTAATGTGCCTTTATTATTGGAAGAAACGAATAATAAAAATACAAATGTATGTCTTGAGCTACACCGTACGCTATGGTGCTTAATAATATACTAAATTTATTCATTGATTGTATCTTAATTGTTTCCCGTTTTAACGCAAATTAAAGTTTTTAGAACAATTCTTGGAAACTAAAATTATTTTCATACTCAACTATTCAAGTTATTTTTTCTGTAACAATAATTCTCGCTGTAACATCAAATAACGCTAGACAAACACACATTCCTACACTGTCCGATTCTCATACAAAATGCCATATATACCTCTACCAACATCCAGAAAAGTTTACTCAAACCAACAAAATGAATCAGATATTATTTCCAAAAGCACTTAAAAACCAACTCTCGGTAGTCGATACACAAAATAACTTCCAAACAACTAACATAATAGTATAGGTATTCCCTTCGTTTCAAAGTTCTAGATACACAAAGCAAGTTCCAGGCGTCTAAGTGTCGCGTTCGGTCTACTTGTCCCCATTCTCCTGCAAATTGACTCGTATATGAGTTAATCCTTTTAAGAATTCTCAGCGTACATTACACTCTCTTATTAACTTGATGACATCATGTCTGTTTTACAATGGAATTTAATGTTAACTTTCATGAAAAGTAGTATTTCTCTTAATTAAAATATGGATCTAATCTGGATATGTTTGTATTTTCCGCACATAGTAAGTGTTAATTTTTCTAATTAAGAAGGGGATTTGCACCAAATATCTTCTTGACATACTAGTAATATATGATTTATATAATACACGTAGTACCTACTGGACCTTTATTGCAACCTGGCGAAGTCGAGGCGTGTCAGTAGTTTATTATGACAACACTCGTTTAAATTTATAGTTTTAGAATTATTATCGCTCCACATATTCATGGGTTATTTTCTTGTGTAAACTAATAAAACCTCCTTTACAAGAAGCCACGTGATTCACCATAGGGCTATCTTTTGATGACTTGTGAATTTTCAATGCAGACACTATTTTATGGGGTGCAGTCGTTAAAGTTTTAGTGGCTGTATCCTTCAGCATTAAAGCCTTATCTACAATGGTTTAGTCACCCTATATTACAGCTCAGATGGAAGATGAATCAGCTTGGAAGATACCTTGAATTTATTATGTAGTTTAGTGTACTGGATGTTCGTAAATTTTTACGTGAGCGAAAGATTATCGTGCTTGTAATCGTTGGCTTGAAAACCGTTAATGTGCAACATATACAAAAACTCCTTGTTTTATAAAACTGGTAAACCGATGATCTACTTTATGGCATTTCTCTTTTTTTCTACACTGGCTCAGTTAGAAGTCAGTCTTGGCCTCCGATAAAAGCTCTCGCGGTCCTTTGCGTGACATGCATGCAGATCTGACTCTCCTACGTCACGCAACTCACGCAGTCGGTAACTTGGTCCGATATGGCTGTAACTGCATTGTAACAATCCATTACTTGGGCAGTAGCGGCTGAGCGCTCCTCAGAAGAGGGTTTAGGCATAGTCCACCACGCTTTTCCTCAATGCGAATTGGGGACGTATATTCGATATAGCATTCTACAATAATTTAATTTAATTTGTTACAGATCTACACAGACTGGGCTAACCATTACTTGGAGCGGGCTCGGTCACGACGTCGAGTGGGCACCACTGGAGGCGGGCTAGCTCGTGACTGCGCTGACGGTTTGCTGTTGGCAGACGTCCTCGAAGGCGTCACCGGCCTGAAGGTACCTCGTGCCCATCGGAAACCAAGGAATCCGCAGCAAATGGTAAGTTATATTTAGTGATCGATTTGTTCTTAGGAGTTATGAGTGAACTAGAAATGAACATTCTTCGCACTTCTTTTTTTCTAAATATGAGCTATTATTGACGTGTTTTCTACTTTAAAAACTGTCTGTTGAAACTTTCATTGATTATCAGTTGGGTGAAGGTCATTCTTCCACTTTGATAGATTTTAGACGGAATTTTACACACTAGACTAAAGATAGGAACAATAATATTAACACATCTTTAATAGCCACCTCTTCTACAATTAGATTACATAACCTTATTAATGACTAATTTACTACCACTATAAATGCAACATAAATGTCTCTAACACTGTGATTATAAACATCGTGATACATTTATCGATACAGCTCATAAAAAACATAATTTAATACTCATTATTAAATCTCATAGTTCATAAATAGCGCGTATGCATCATACATCATCGTTAACCATCGATCGACCTCATTAATTTTACAATAAAATCGATAAATAGTCATAACAACTTTCATTATATCCGGTGCATTTTGTTTTTGTTGTCGGTCAAAGAAAGCGGCCCAGATATATTTGTTTTACCCGAAATAGCTATCGACCCGTGATCAGAAATCATCGCGCACCAGGTAGGCGCAGCCAAAATATTAGAGAAGTATCGATAATAGATTTCAAATGATAGTTTTTAAATAGTTTAATCAACGTTTTGTTTATGAGTGATCTAAACAACAAAAATAAAAATAACTTTATTAAATCGACCTATTTTTTTATTACAAAGTTTGTATAATGCTGGTATTGCAAATTATCTTTCTTTAAACAGGTTTTTTTTTAAATAATAGCATAGACGTTATGTCTGTTATTGAAGAGATTCATAAGCCATGAGACATTTGAAAAAAATGAAGTCTAATGTAACAATGTAAAGGAGTCTTATAAATCTTATATATGCAATAAAGTTACTGCACTTGATACACGTATAAAGGACAAAACTAAATCTTTGCAAGTCCATGCAGCTACTAGGTGACCTAATACCTAATGTGAAAGTGCAATTGTTAAACGTCCACTTCCCGATTAATTAGTGACTATAATGTTTCGTACCGTCTTCCTGTAAGTGTCGTATCAATGTCATTCATACAGCGACGTTTATTACTTACTAGTTGACCCGCGCAACTTCACTGCGTCACAGAGACATATAATATAACCTATAGCCTTCCTCGCTATACACTGAAACTATTTGAAACAATACTGAAATAATTTTTCAAATCGGACCAGTGCTTCTTGAAATTAGCGTGTTCAAACAAACTCATCAGCTTTATAATGTTAATAATAAAAAATAAGTATAGATTTTTAGTGTAGATAGTAGATACGTCTAGTAATTTCATACCTATAGCATTAATGTGTTTAGGCAGGTACTATCAGAATTTCATTTGTTTTTCTTTAAAACATTAGAAATGGAACATTCGCTATTTACAATCAGGTGGGCTGTTAACTGTCTGCTTTCATGCTATTAACAATTACTACGTTAATGAATTAGGTCTATAAGTAAGAATATAACAATTACAAAATAAACTTTAATATTGCATAACAATACAACAATAACGAACCCCTCCAAGAATTTTATTTACAAACTATTTTCAATAGATACGTGCCTTAGATGAAATAAGACTTACGATCTATCGATGATTTCTTTATAACGAGTAACTGGATACAGTTGCGGCGAAGAGGCCAACTAGGGCTGACCACATCCGCTACCTCGAACCCGACACTACAATAGAACAGTACCTATGACAAACTTGAATATTTTATTACATAATTACCTATTTTATAAGAAAGAAAGAAATATTTTTAGAACAATGGACGAATGATTTCAATTTTTCAAAAATAGCACAGTAATTGCTAGTTAACTCTTTTTAAGATTTATATGAGATTTCATCTTAAGTCTCTGCTTTCAAAAAAAAGTCATCGAAATCGGTTTTTTACAATAAATCTGGTAATCTTGATCTTAAAGGAATCATTAGAATCAGTCCACTCAAACTAAAATTATACAGGGACAAACGTAAAAATATAACTTCATAACGTCCTCTGTTGCCGGCCGGCTTGTACCTCTAAATCTAAATGTGAAAAAGATTTATGTGCAATTTTTCACAACACCACTGGCTAAAAACGGTGAAGGAAAACATCGTGAGGAAACCTGCATGTCGGAAAAGGATTCTAAAAAAATCCTTTGAAGATATGTGTAGTCCCCAATCCGCACTGGGCAAGCGTGGTGGACTATGCCTAATCCCTCTTCTGAGGAGACCTGAGCCCAACAGTGGGCAGTAATGGGTTGGTACAGTACGTCCTCTGTTTAGGATGTTGGTCAAACACTTATGTTGACACTATCTAGTTCAAATTTGTTTAGTTTTAGGATATTGTTTCTTAAGTTACGTGTATGAAGTACTTTATACTACTTATAAAAATGAATACAAAATAAACAAAAATCCTACTATTAAAATAAAAGATGTCACGGTCAATGTAAATAAAATGAAATTCTATTAACCTTAACACAGTGTAAAAACAAGTTTCTAGTTTTTACTCGTTAAATTGTGGTCGATCTAAAACCACAAGACTTCTGAAAATAAAATCTTTTTATAAGGATAACTAGTCATTTAGTTTTTATTTTACTTTGTTAATAAATTACAGAATAAACGTATTCGTTAAAATGTAAATTACAGAATAAAACACTCGTTTTCTATGATACTTTCACGCATTTTGAACGGGTTCTTACCACGATATTTAATTATTATTTTATTTGTTTGCTCGTAAATCGACCCGCAGTATCCAGTCTTCTCGTGATTATGACGTTTGCACCAACGTTGAAATATCAA
Organism: Trilocha varians; assembly: GCA_030269945.2. Taxonomy (NCBI): domain Eukaryota; kingdom Metazoa; phylum Arthropoda; class Insecta; order Lepidoptera; family Bombycidae; genus Trilocha; species Trilocha varians. Next base: position 5,561,743 of record AP028267.1, on the reverse strand, counting down.
GACAACTCAATTAATTAAATAAATATCGCGGTAAGAACCCGTTCAAAATGCATGAAAGTAAATTATAGAATTTTTTTTTTTTTTTTATTTTAATGGGATTGTTACTAATAATCCTGAGTAGTAGCTTCAGTTTTATTAACTGAGTCCTAACATACCACAGGTTAACAAATGAATGAAAGTACCGTGTCGTAATCTATGTTTTGAAAACTCAAATACTGGATTATTATTTACATCTCTAAAATACCATAAATAGATTACCACTAAACTTCATGTTCAAAATAATAATACTCTTGACTAACAAACTATTTTTAACACTACAGGAAAATAACTCCTTCAAGTTTAACCTACTTATCCACTACATATTTTCTATTTATTGCTCAATTCAAAGTATTTGTTGACTCAAGTCATCGTTTCGGATTTGTTTACACATTTTTAATCATAATTTATTGGTATGTTTGCATTCATTAGATCGGATGTAGAGCATTGTTTGAGCAAGTGTTGAATGAAAGAAACCAACTAAAAATGTGTGTTGAACTTGTTACAAGTCTTGTTGAATTGTTACGTTTTGTTGAACTCTGTTCTATTAACACATTGTGTTGTGTCATAGATTAAAACTTAGTGTTAAAAACTTTGAACTTTTAGCGATAGGTTTTAAATTGTGGTGTGCACGTTTTTTTTGCAAGCCTTTATTTTAGCTGTATCATATTAATATGTCTTGATACACGAAATTTTATATTTAAAATTATACAGCAATTAAATTTATATATATATCAAATTGATCTAATTTATATAATTTTTTTTATATTCCAACTTCCTTGCCACTACATTCCTACACCATTTAAATTTCTTTATCAAATTCTGTAACTAAACCTTATTAATTAACTCTCAATAGCAAACCTCGAAATTAATTAAAAACCACAAAAAACCCTTTCACCTCTAAATAGGGTTAAGTGGAAACCTCACACAATGTAGGCAAAAAATAAACAGTTATATATACATTTTATAGCTTTTTTTGCTCTCGTAATAGATGGTGATAAACAAACCGATTGTTAGCATGTCAGAAGCGAAATGATTTATCGCTTTCAAATGGCGATTAAAACACGATCGTAATTAAATCAATCAGCGGTACTATACTGTGTTAAGATATACGGTCACTAGATCTACTCAGAGTCGCCTTAATGTCTCTATTTTAATTCAAGCTTAATCTTGGAGATTGTCATGTAGAAGTAAAGTGCCAAGGCAAGTAAAACGAGCCCAAACACGTTCACTCTATCTTGCTTAGTACAGGAGTTCTTATTGTCTACAGAATTCATAATCAGAACAGCTCCATAGTAGGACTTGTCAGGCGATATGCGTATGCGTGCAAAATTTCAGCTCAATCGGAAAGCAATAAAAAGGTTACTCTAGCACATTTTAGATGCAAGTCGACATGCGTCCCGATCCGTCTAAATGTAGGCGCACCCTTAACGTGTACTAACTGTACCTACTAGTGACTATGTGAACTACCTAAATGTATTTATTCACTTGCAATTGAATGGTCATATGAACTGTCCCCTTAATGATCATTGATTGCGTCTGTCTGACCGAGTTTAGCTAACGTTATTGGATAAAGTATAAATAAAATATTAAGTCGAATAACTTTAAAATAAAACCGTTTAATAATTACATACTGAATAACATAATTGAACCGAGTGGTCGAAGCGCTTCCTTCCGAACGGGAGGTCGCTGGTTCAAATCCGGCCGGCTAGTACTTCTAAATTTAAATGTGAAAAAGATTTATGTGCAATTTTTCACAACACCACTGGCTAAAAACGGTGAAGGAAAACATCGTGAAGAAACCTGCATGTCGGAAAAGGATTCTAAAAATCCTTTGAAGATATGTGAAGTCCCCAATCCGCACTGGGCAAGCGTGGTGGACTGTGCCTAATCCCTATTCTGAGGAGATCTGAGCCCAACAGTGGGCAGTAATGGGTTGGTACAGAATAACATAATTTACAATACCTGTACGTAGAAGTTATATCTATACTAATATTATAAAGAGGAAAGATTTGTTTGTTTGTTTGTATGTTTGTTTGTAATGAATAGGCTCCGAAACTACTGCACCGATTTCAAAAATTCTTTCACCTTTGGAAAGCTACATTATCCCCGAGTAACATAGGCTATATTTTATTTTCAAAAAAAATAGGGATCCGTATGAAAATATCGAATATGTAACACAAGGTGAATAATCCAAAACATATTTATGCGTACGCTGCAAAAACTATTGACAGTAGAACAAAATGATGTACTACGGGTTTTTAGGTATTTGTAAGACAAACAAAAAAGTCCGCGACAGCATATATCTAACTATCATAGTTTAGTCACAATAACCGCTTTTATGTTTATAAAAAAAATATTTCCTCCTTAGATTGAATTTAACGTTAAATGAGTATCGTTATATTAACCCTTATCCAAATTAAGTATTATATTATCAAGAATATTAATGTAGAAGTGAATTGCTTTTTGTTTTATTCCAATAGGAATTTTCGTTTAGAAGTTATCACGAGTAGAAAACGCAATGAATATGTGGGTGGGTGCACTACGGGCACATAATAACGCGACGGCATTGCGAGTACTGATTGAACCCCTTTGTAACGCAGACGAAGTTGCGCAGGTCAGCTAGTTAGCTTATATTTTGAACTATCCATGCTTACAGAATATACCTCCTGAATTATACCGGATCGATATAGATATTTTAGAGGAGAAGATTTACGATCCGATTATACGTATATCTAAGATCATGTGGGGCGTTTGCCTGTCTCCAATCAGACATGTAATTTGACAAAAAAATATGCATATAAAAATGGAAATATCCTCTCAAAGACTGCAAATCAAGTTTCGAATCAGATTGAGATCATTATTATAATAATAATAATAATGATTCAGATCATTATTTTTGTCGTATAAAAAATATTAATTAAAGGTCGATTGTGTTTTATGACATCCGATAGTTGACCAATTTAATTGGACCTATTAAAGTTGATTTATTAGATTTCGATAGGATTTTATTTTTACTAAATGTATTTTTTTGTTAACCACTCAACTGGGATCGGCAACCAAATTGGTTTGTTTACTTTTGCCAAGTCTGTGGCAGGAACCAAAATTGAGCACAGTTCTAAAACTTGTTTTGTTAACATTTTTTAATCGTCTCATATTTTACGGAGAAACTATATTTTCGCTGCAAATGCAATACAGCGTCATTTAATAATAAAGATTTACTAAAATAGAAGGTGATTCCTAACGAAGTCCCCAGTTTCGCTATCTAGTGAAAAGTGATGTTCCCAGTTGAATGGTTATAGTAAGAGAACTATAGATAAATACTGTATGACAAAACAGTAGACACACTTTTATTCCACATGGTTCTAAAAGTTCCTTATCATCTAACAGTCGGTAACATACACTAACTATAGGCAACTGTATCTCGGTACATTTGGCTATTGCCGAATTTATTAAGAAAATATGACTTGTTAACGCTATCAATTACGACCGTAAAAAACTTAATGAAAGTATTAACATACATAATAATTAATTAACAACAAATTTCAAAAGTTAATACGATCTCAGAAATAAATAAAAAATCATTGTAACCTCAATTCAAAATCGATAAATAAATAATGACATAAGAAACCAACAATTAAAACATAAAAGTACTCGTTGCCCTTGAGCATTATTTTTTTTTTTTTTTTTTTTTTTTTATTTATTTGGATCAACGAACAACAGTACAATAATTTTTACTTAAAGAAACTAACTTAGCGTACTTAGATTAATTGTACAGTCAGCTATGTTAATCACAACAGCAATATATAATTGTGAAATTAAAAAGTTACTATTAACAAACAATGCATAGAATCTATGTATTAAGAAATGTTAGATATAGGTTTTACAATTTCTTCCTTAAATTTAGATAATGAAAGTGCAAAAATATCCAACTTAGCATAAAGATTATTATAATTTTCCATTATACGGTTTACAGGAGAACGTTCACCTGCATGAGTAGAACTAAAATTAGGTGCAAATAAGCGATGTCCGTGAGTATCACGGATACGCTGAGAACGACTCGGTATTCGATATATACCTAATACGACTACATAAATCAATACAATCATATACATTGTGACAAATATTATAAAGTATAATTTGATCTAATAGTGCTCTTCGCGACTCCAATGTATCAAGTGAATAATCTTTCAGCAAGTCAACATACGACGCTTTTGCTTTAAAACATCTATAATTAACTGATTTTAAATATTTTTTTTGTAAAACTTCTAGGGAATCTATGTATTTCTTGTAATATGGGTTCCATATCACCGTCGCATAGTCAAGCTGAGATCGAACTAGAGATTTATACAGGAGTATATAACTATCAGGTTTGCGAAAATGTACACATGAACGCATTATGAAACCATACAACTTATAAGCCTTGCTAGTGATGTGACTGATGTGAGCATCAAGGTGTAGCTTAGAGTCAAGTAATACTCCAAGATCTCTGATTAGGGAGACTTGTTCCAGAGGTGTGTTGTTAATTTGGTATTGATATTTAATGATATTAACTTTTTTTGTAAAAGTGATGGATTTACATTTCGGTATACTAAGATGTAATTTATTAATGTGACAGTAATTAGCAAGACGATCAAGATCCTCCTGAAGTCGATTGCAATCTAAAACGGAAGTAATACATTTGTATATTTTAAGATCATCAGCGTACAATAAGAAATTAGTATTTTTAAAGCATGTGTTAATATCATTGATAAATAAAATGAACAGTAGCGGCCCCAATATTGAGCCCTGAGGTACACCCGATGTCACACTTATAACTTTTGACGCGTGACCATTCACTACTACCTTTTGAGTTCTGTTATTCACATATGAGGCGAACCAACGCAGTAAGTCACCACGTATACCATTGTATGCAATTTTTTGCATTAGAATAGCGTGGTCCACCTTATCAAAGGCTTTCATGAAATCGTTATATACAGCATCTACCTGCACACGTTTATCCATACTATCAAAAAGATCACTGGTATATAGCAGTAGATTTGTTATTGCTGAACGTTTCTGAACAAAACCATGTTGTTCTGGTATTATAATATTATGCACCAAGGGATAGATACAATTGTGAATCAATCTCTCGAGTATTTTAGATAGTGTAGAAAGAATTGATATAGGTCGATAATTTGATACGTCCTTTTTACTACCACTTTTAAAAACTGGAACCACATGCGCTATCTTCCACACAGCAGGGATGTGTCCAGTACGTAAACTAGAGTTATACAGAAGCAATAACGGAGTACTTATGCTAAAAGCAGTATGTTTAAAAAAGAGAGGGGGGATACCATCGGGTCCAGGCCCCTTAGTTATATCTAACGATTGTAACTCTTTAATAATATCTTCCTTTTCAAATTTAATCTCATGGATGACAAAATGGCTATGTTGTGAACACTGCAAAGATTCTAGATTTTTTTTTTTTTTTTTTTTTTTTCAGTTTGAGGAAATCACCGGATCCCCGCCCGCCCCGCAGGCGGGGTATGTGGGAGTTGAACCGCACTAAAACCTCCAACCGCTCACACTCAGCGTCCGAACCCCGGCTGAGGCCAGAACCCAGCACGGGGTTTGGAGGGACGGCGCGACGCGTTACGCCATCGGCATTCTTTCCCGTCGCTCCGTCCCCGGACGCCGAACCGGTAGCCGCCGGCGAATACGGCCACCGGCTCTCTCGGTCGGCGGGCTTTCCGAAGCCCGCCAAGATGGGACCGCGTGTCAGCCTCCCGCGGAATACCCCGCTGGGTCAGAACCAGCGTGGGTCGGGGAGCGCGGTCTACCATCCCCCGGATGCTCTTACGCTAAGGGCGTGCTGAGCGAGACACGGCACCTTCTTGGGTCCCCGCTCGCACTCACATGCGTTGGGGACCCGAAACTCTTAGGGGGCCAGAATCCGGGCGAGATCCCGGTTCCGGCCCCCTGCCCGACGGCGGCGGGTTGGTAAGTTGAGAGTGGCATATAGCCTCTCTCTCTCAGCCCCCGCCACCTGCTTCTGCGAGATGGTGGACTCGCAGAAGTCGAGCATCGCCTTCCAGGACTCGTCGCTCTCGAGCATCGACGCCGCGACGCCCGGGAGCGACAAGTCCGGACCTATTTGTTGGACCAGGACACAGCGCTGCCTCTCCCATGCGGGGCAGCGCGCGAGCGTATGCTCCGGCGTGTCCTGGTCGCATCCCACGCAATGGTGGCACCTCGCCGTCGGCTCGGCCTTGATCCGGTGCAGATACCGACCGAAGCACCCGTGCCCGGTCAGCATCTGCACCATCCAGAAGGTGAGGCGTCCTGCGCCACGACCCACCCAATCATCCAGGATCGGGCGGATCGCCTCGACGGTCCGTAGACCCCATGTGGGGTTAGCGAGACGTCTCTTCCACGCTTCCGTCACGGACCGCCGAGATTGGACCTTCCTATCGCGAACAGCTTCCCGCAGGGGACGCACCACGCCCCGGGCGCGGAGGTCACATCGCCAGCGATAATCGCCAGCGAGCGCCTCCGCCTCCAGCTCCCAGGGCGGCACGCACGCCGCCTCAAAAGCGACGGTGCGGTACCCGCGGATGGCCCTAATAGCTACGATGCGCTGTGGCCGACGCAGGAATCGGGCGATATATTTTCGCACCCGTGCGTCGGCCCAGACGGGCGCACCGTATAGGGCCATCGATCGCACCACCCCCGCATAGAGGCGGCGCACTGCGTGGCTGGGCCCCCCGACATTCGGGAGCAACCGACCGAGTTGGCCGGCCGTCCTCATCAGTCGGGGGACCAGGTTCGCGAAATGGGTCTGGAAGGTCCAACGGCTATCCAACACGAGGCCGAGGTACTTCAGCTGCACCCCGACCTCAATCTGGACGCCTCCAACCATTATTTGGGCGTCGACCGGCGGCACAGCCCTAGCCCCGTGGAACCACAGGGCCTGGGATTTGTGCAGCACCACGTCGAGGCCCAACCTCCTTATTTTGCCGACGACGAGGGCCACCCCCGCTGTGGCAAGACGGGCAGACTCCCGGAAGTCATCCCCCCGGGCCACGACCAAAGTGTCGTCCGCGTAGCAGATAACGCTAAGGCCCGGGGGGAGGGCGCCCCTCAGCACCCAGTCGTACCCGATATTCCACAGCAGAGGTCCAAGAACGGACCCCTGTGGAACACCGCGCACGACCTGGAACCGGTGCAAGGTCCCACCGTACCCGGTACACATGACCGACCTGGCCTCCAGGTAGGAGCCGATCAGCCGGCGGAGATAGAGGGGCACTCCATGCCTCTCCAGTGCCCCCCCAATCACGGACCAGGGTAGGGTGTTAAAGGCATTGGCGATGTCGAGCGACACCGCCAAGGCCACCCCACCCTGGGAGACGGCCTCCTCCGAGAGGGCCCGGACACGTAGAATTGCGTCTACGGTCGAACGACCCTCCCGGAAGCCGTACTGCTCCGCCGACAGATCGGGTCCAACCCCGACCAGGTGCTGGACGATGCGGGCGGCCAGAACGCGTTCCAGCAATTTGCCCACCTCGTCCAGCAGCACGATGGGACGGTAACCGGCGGCTGAGTCCGCCGGGCGCCCCTCTTTCCGCAAGAGGACCAGTCTGCCCGTCCTCCAAAGCGAGGGAAACCGTCCCGACTCCAGGCAAGAATTGAAAAGCCTTAGGAGTCGGTCCCCTAGGGCATTGATGGCCAAGGCCAGGACCCGGCCGTGGATGCCGTCCGGGCCGGGGGCCGTGTCCTTCACACTCATCCGTGTCACGGCCACATGGAGCTCATCTCTGGTGATATGAGGCACCTCAGCAGTGGCTTCACCGCCGGTGTTATCCGGCGGCTCACCCATAGCAGGCGGCGTAAATCCGGCCTGCTCCTGCGGGAACAGCGTCGAGACGATGTCCCGCAGCTGCTGAGGCGGGAGACGCTCGGTCAGGGGAGGCGCCCACGGACGCAACTTTCCACGCACCAACTTGTACGGGCGCCCCCACGGGTCTCCATCGAGCGTCCCCACGAGAGCCTCCATGTTCCTCTCCTTGGCCTGCTTGATGGCCAGCCGCATGGCGCTCCTCGCTTCCGCGTACTCGCCATACAGCCGGGCCTCCTCCTCCGCGAACGCGACGGGATCGTCGCGGCGCGCGAGGATGCGGCGGCGATGTCGGGCGCACCGGCGCCTCGCCCGGACGCATACAGCACGAAGCTGCGCTATCTCGGGCGACCACCAGTACGCCGACTTGCTCGGAGGCCGAGGGCCGACCCGAGGCATCGAAGCATCGCTAATGCGATGCATCGTGTCCCGGAGCCATAGCGCCTCGACCTCCACATCCACAGGGTGTGGACGCATGGGCGTCCACGCCGCCACAGTGGAGGCTTCCATCAAGCGCTCCTTGTCCAGGAGCTTCAATGCCCACCTGGGGAATGACCGAGGTGCAGTTCCCTGGGCGACCGCGGTTGGCGTGGAGGCGGACAGATCAAACCGGATGTACCGGTGATCTGATAGAGATTCCGCCTCCACCAGCACTTCCCAACCGCGGATGCGCTGTGCGATGGCAGAGCTCGCGAACGTTACGTCCACGATGGACTCGCCCTGCCACCGCACGCAAGTCGCGACCGACCCTCTGTTCATTATACAGAGGCCGGCCGCGACCGCCCACTCTTCCAACAGCCTACCCCGAGCGTCCGAGCGGGGGGAACCCCAAGCGACAGATTTCGCGTTGAGGTCCCCCGCAAGTATCACTGGACGGGGGGCGGAGCGCTGAGTGATCGCTCCGATCCCGTCCAGGAACTGCTCAAACTCGCGAGTAGGCCGATTTGGAGAGAAGTACACCCCGATCACGACGGTATCTTCTATCTTCACCGCGACGAACCCGGGTCCCCTGGCCACCATTTCCAGGGGGGGGATCGCCGCGGTCCTCCTGATGTGAATGGCCGCCAAGCCGCACTCATCCCCGAACCAGCAGTCGTCCGCTGGGGGGACAAAATACGGCTCGGCGACCACAGCCACGTCGATGGACCACTCCGCCATGCTCTGGACTAACATGTCCTGAGCCCTGACGGAGCGGTTCAAATTGCCTTGGAGGAAGCGACGGGTGTAGTCCATTACTGTTGAACCACATCCATCGCTCCCTCCCCTCCTCCATCGCCCCCGCCAGCGGGCGCACTAGGCGCCACGGCGGGGTCTGAAACGCCGGCCGGTACTCCCCCGGCCGACTTCTTCTGTTGGCGCCGCTTCATCTTGCGGCGCCTGTTTCGTTCGGTGTTATCACCGGATGGGGAGCGCGTCCGGCCGCGGCGCACAACGCGCAGTGTGGCGCGGCCGAGCACACGGCCGCTTTGTGTCCGGTTTGACCGCAGCGGAAGCACAATCCGCTGCGGTCTACTGTGCTGGTGCACCTGGCGACGCTGTGCCCCGTGCCGAAGCACTTGAGGCATCGCCAGGCGCGTGACTCCAGCAGCCGCACGTGGGCTGCAACCCAGCCCACGCGCAGCCTGCCAGGGTCCCCAGCCGGCCTTCCGGGCGGAGGAGTGGCCAGGGAGTTGGCGGCCCCGACCGGGCACCGCACCCACACTGAGCTGGCCCCGGTGTAACCTTGGCGAAACTCGCCTACGGTTACATTTTCCGGGGCGCACTTGCCCTGGGATGCGATGGCCGCCACCACCTCCTCCCTGGTGGTGCAGTCATCCAGGCCGGTCACACGCAGCTCAGCCATCTTGACCGGCCTGTGCACCTTGACCTCCTCTTCCGGCCATACCACCCGCAGACCCGACACCAGACGGTCCGCGACGTCGCCACTGTTGACGCCGCCGGGACACTCCAGCAATCGGGCCCCATTGGCCGTATGCCGGATGCGGAGGCCGTCCTCCGCCCCGATCTCTGTGAGGTCCACGGCCGCGCGCGCCTTTGCCATGACGTCGGGGTATGTCAGCCCCTTCGCCTGGCCGGCCGGCAACAGGGTAACCACCACTGCGGCCTGCCGCGGCGCGCGCGGCTTCTTCGTGGCCTTCTTCTTTCCTCCTCTCTTTTTCTTCTTGTTGCCGGCGGCGGGCGCTCGACCCGGTTGAGGAGCAACCGCGGCCGCCGGAGTCGCGTTCGTGTTTTGGGCAGCGGTCGGCGTTCTCCCCAGCTGAGGAGTCGTCTTGGCCGCTGCCCTCGTCTCGTTCGGTGTTGTTGTATGGGTCGGAGTGGCCACAACCCTGGCCCTCTTTGCGCCCCGCTTAACCACCTCAGTCCATCCCTCATCCATATTGGATGGGGGCGGAGGAAGCGGGCGGGGCTGAGGCGCTGGCACCGGAGCCGGTGTCCCGCCGCCACTCTTCTTCTTGTTTTTCCGGGTCGTAGCCGTATCCCGACCCGGAGGTTTAGCCGGGGGGGCAGGAGCAACGGGGGGAGGAGGAGGCGGCGCGGACGGGGCAGCACCACTCAGTGCCGCGACGATCCCCTTGAGTTCGGCGATTTGTTTCCCGAACTCCTCCGCCAACTCCCGCCTGATGCATGCAACCAGTTCCTCCCGGGTTTCTGTCTGCTGTGCTCTGGCCCGTGGCGACGCAAGTCGCCGCGGTGGCAGCCTCTCGTCGCTGGTCTGCGACTTTTTGGCCCGCGGCGCCCTGGCGCCGTCCGGTTGTGCAGGCGGCGGCGGGGGCCGCGCCCTCTGCGAGCTGCTCGCCGCTACGCTAGGTTCAGGCCTCTGAGTCTCGAGGGTCGTCAGCCTCTCCCTGAGGAGAGCCACCTCGGCCCTCGACCTCTCCAGCTCGGTTTGAAGAGCTGCGTCGCGACTGATGGCCGCCGCGACGGCAGGCATGATCCTGCCGGTCTCTTTGGCCACTCGTCGCCACGCCAACGCGTAGGTCGGGCGCAAGGTATTGTACCTATACGTGGCGTTAGTGGCCCGTCGCTTTATGGCCTCGAGAACGGCGACGGGGCTCTCTGAGAGCTCCCCGTCGGTCGTTTGGATCGAGGCAAGGGGTAAGGCGGGGTTCTCCCGCGGCCCTCCCTTTGTCCCTCCGGTGCTGTGGGAACCTCGCTTCGTGGGTCCTCGTGTCATCTCCTCTTCCGAGGAGGCGGACGAAGGCCCACTACTTTCCGAGGTCCGGCGCGCTGCGGTCTTCCGCTTGCGCCGGACTTTCCCACTTTGGTCTTCAGAGCAGGCATCGCTCGCGACGACACTCGCGCACGATGCCCACCCTGACCCTACGCCAGAGGCATTCTCCGACACAGGGGCCTGGTCGCCTACCCCTGTGCGGGCTTCGGTGATGGACTCAACGTCCATCACACCACGAGGTTGGGGGGAGTAACCGCACCAGTGCGATTACTCCCAGGCACCCAACCTCACGGCCGCTCTCCCGTTGCTGCTTTGGCACCACCCGGGAACCACGTGCGGGGTCAGCCTTCAGAGAAGGTGGTCGAGCCCACGGACGTCAGCAACGGGGGGCCCCCAAAGATTCTAGATTAATTTGGTTTAAAGAACTTTTCTCATAAACTGAGCCAAAAAAATTTGAAAATAGTTCACAGATTATTTCAGGTTTATCGGATTCATTATGCCTATAAGCCATGGAGCTAGGGATGTTAGAGCTTTTTTTTAAATTACTTATATAAGTCCAAAGTACTTTAACGTCTTTCTTTAACCCATCTTCAATCTTATTTATGTAATCAGCAAAACATTCTTTCGACATTACTTTAAAGCGTTTCCGAAAAACAGAAAATGTTTCATAGTCGGATAAATTATTATATTTTTTCCATTTTACCCAGTATTTATTTTTATTTTTATAAACGTGTATTAGAGGTCGCGTAAACCATGTTGGGTATTTATCTGATTTAGAGGGTTTAGTGGGAATATGATCTTTTATAATTTTATTTATTTTATTATAGAAAATATCTACAGAGTTCTCTATTGACTCATGATTAAGCAGTTTGAACCAATCAATTTCAACAATATCTTTATTAATATTTGTGTAATTTCCTTCAGTAAATTGATATTTAAGCGTGACATTTTTACTCATTGGTTTAAAAGACATCGCAAAAATGGCATAGATGAGTAACGGCGGGTGTGAACTGTCCACAGGTACCAGAGGTACAGAGGCTAAAATGCATTTACATTGATTGTAATTTGATAAAACTAAGTCTAAAATACGATTTAAATTATTTAAAGTAGTATTATATTGAGCACAGTCAAAAAATGATAAAAAATCTATAAGATATCCAACAGACAAATTACTACCGCAGTAAGTACCGGAACCCGACGGCAACGGATCGTTATGTAACCAATCTATATGTGGTAAATTAAAATCTCCAAGTACATATATTTTATCCGGATTTAAATGTGAAATACTGTTTTGTAACACCTCAAGAAATAGTTTATAAACAGATGAATGTTGGTTAGGTGGTATATATAACCCACAAACAACATAACACTCCGACTGCGCGTAATTTTGAAATTTTAACAAAACTAAATCTATGTTTTTCGGAAGAAATATTGCATCATCGTTATAAGAACAATGTTGAAGCGTGCACTGTGTCACCTGTAGGCCTATTCGCACCGCAATAAGCACCCCACCACCATCCGACTTGTTACAAGCGACGCGATCGCGGTCGCATCTGTAAATCATATAACGAGAATCTATTATTTCACTATCATAAATACCGGGAATCAACCAAGTCTCAGTAAGGATTATCACGTCATAACATTCAGCCAATACATTTGTATATAAAGTATTTAGTTTAGTTCTTAGGCCACGGCAATTTTGGTAATAAATTACGATATTTTGTGCAGAGAATTTGAATTAAAAACTACAACAATAAATATTACTAATATCACGTTATAAAATTCAACAAAATAGATGTACTTAACACTTACTACAACAATACGACGAGGAAGCCCGTGGTCAAATTGTTTTCGAAGAAAGTTTTGAAGTGCAAGGAGTAGCTGTATATACCGTATTTCAGTAACAATTGGAAACCATACTGCAAATATCATTTCACTAATAAAAACAAAATATAAAAATATGCACATAAAAATATTATGACGAAGAGCACTTGTACATACATAATATGTTTTTTTTACAATAGTAACAATACAACACATAAAACTAAATACTTGTAGTCGATATAAATGAGCAATTAAGTTTTTAAATGTAGAAAACTTTACTAATATTACAATTTTATGGAAAATTACCAACATTTCAATAATAAGTAGGGTAGTATTATTTCACCACAAACGATCATAACTTCGGTAACATTAAACCACTGTTTATGTGTCGCGAAAATTATAATCTGCTATCTTTATTATACAAAGAACCATATAAGTACACACATGCCGGCCGTGACCCGGACATAATCTTATCTGATCGGGAATGATAATGCAGAATCGTTTTAAAATCGGTTCATTAAGGGTGCTAATTTTAGACGCGTTTTCTTTCTATTTATTTTTTTCTTTACTTTTGTTGTGTTTGTATTATTTGTGTTTTCTTCTTTCTTTCATCGGACTTGTTTATGCAAGAATACGTTTGGTTACAAGTTATCACTAAAACATTCTTCTATAATATTTACCAACAGAAAACTAAGTACTTTGTTGCTGTTTAATTAAACTAATTTTATCACAAATTAAGCAGCTGCTTACAAAACTTTATGGTAAATTTTCTTCATGTATGCGTATTCATGTTCATGTGTATTCAATTATATATCAGTTACTAGTTCCAGTCCATCCATCCGACTATGGAATTAGCTCTCCTCTTCGGTATTCCCAGAGCGCTATCACTTGTTCTTCTTCAAACGAGGCTTGAGGAGGGTACTTAAAGTTAGGTCGTAGGTAGCGACCCCTCAATATCCCCTGACATTGCAGAGGTTCATGAGCGACGGTAACTACTTACGATCAGGTGGCCCGTTGGCTCGTCTGCCTACATGGTAATAAAAAAAAAAGTTACTTAAAAACTGGATTTCATTAGACATTGACAGAAATCTAAAACCAATCAAAACACGATTGACAAAGTTTATATTATTTAAAAACATCCATGATTATCATGTAAATTGATATCATAGTTTTTATTGCTACTTGTGAAGCTGGCGATGAAGATACAATAGTAATGAGCCGCTGTACCATCACACTTCAGCCGCAAGCCACAGGTTCCGAGGTTTTCATTCATTCGCGTGCTCGCCACACAGCGTGACGGGCGTGTCTCGAGCGATTCTGTCCGATTCGATTTAACGTAATTCTTATCGATAATTTTGTGGATCAATCAAGTGCAGTGATCGAGTTTTAGTGATAACAGTGCAGTGATAATATATAAATAGATTTTGGTGTCACTCTAACAGGTGGGTCTTGTTTTTTGGATTTGTTTTTAAGTACCTACATTGTGGTGTTTTAACGGATTTTTTAATTGTTTTTTTACAATAAATTGAGATATCAGGTTTGTCAGCGTTGTCAATTGTTTCAATACTTATTAAGACTTTTATTGAAATAAAACACTTCATAAGTACATTACATAAAATTCTTGAAATCTTATACTACCTACGTTTTTCAGAAAAATCTGATTTTTCTAAATTAAATACAGAAAATTAAAACTACTTATCATCGGTAATAATAACCCTTGTCTAAAATGATTATAGAAATTATAAAAAGTTTTTATTTTTAATGGCGACTTTATTAAATTTTAGTGCGATGATGAAAAAAATGTTATCTACCTTAGGAATGTAGAATGCAATGCACGTGACATAATAAATTACTTTCATAACACATTTTATTGTAAAATATAATTTTGAACTGTTGGCATGATTTCTTTTAAAGACTGAATTTTAAAAATGAAGTTAACCAAACCAAATAATTATTATGATATTAAAATTTTGTAAATAAAGTTTGAGGTACCTACCTAGTTCGATAAATTCTGTTGATAAAATTGAAATGTTCTATTTTGGATATTATGTTATTGGCTTGCTTTAAGCATATCAGTTGACTAATAAATCTTTATATTTTAATAATTCAATACATAGTAAAAGATCCAAGATTAAAAATAAATTATACGATACTTATAATGTAATAATACTGAATAGTAGTCGTATATCAATTAGTTAAAGAGATCGTAAACGCAGCTGTAAAATGAAGATTAAATTATTATTTGTTATTCTCTTATGAGTTATGTTCATTGTACTTACGAGACAAGAAAGGGAGTGAGATTTCACATTACCTACAATTTATAAAATTATCCACTTCAAAAATATAAACAAGAAAGGTACTTCAGAATATTCTAATTTCTTGTAGGCATTAAGCTTATCAAAAGGCTAAAATTAATTTGCTTATTTATTAATAGTTACTATCCATATTCATTTATTAGCTTATTTTTTTCATTATATAAAAAAAATACAATATAAAAAACAGAAGGCCACTGCAGGCGGAGTCTACGACCCAAGCCATCAGTGGTCAGGGCTCAAGAGAGAGGAACCTCCTCACAATACGCGCCGTGTCAAGAACGACCGCCTTCTGAATCCAGGCCCTTTACCCAGCCGGGGAGCGAAAGAACATAAAACTTTTTGAATACTATGACCAATCTCATTTCTGATCATTGTTAATGACAGTTCGTCGCCTCAGTGCTTGTTTGGCCAATCTGCACTCAAGCAAATTTTACAGGAGATAGCAAACAAGCACGGAATTTTTGTTAAGTGCCGTGTTGAGAAAAAAATTGAAATGAGATTTTTATTGTTTTAGAATTGAATATTTAAAAAAAATATTTTACCAGTCGGATGGAAATTTTATTCTTTATATGTAATACTGCATTAAAAAGTAATTTTCGTAAAAAATGTCAGATTGGCCAAACAAGCACTGGGGCGACGAGTAAGATAGAAGCTATTCATTTGTCGCTATTACTGCTGAGATTAAAGAAGTGCAATGATTTATTTCAATAAACTTCTTTGACAATGTTTTGAATACGAAACACATTCATACCTACAAATTATATCTAAATAAAGATTACCATATTCCGTAAATTAACTTAGTTTTGTTTCATAAATATCCGAAACATTTTCATCATTTATCATTACGATTGTTTAATGACAATGTTCTCATGTGTCATCTGAAGGTTAAGCGTAAAGTGTTGTGCTTTACAAATTACAAGCTATCAATTTTTATGGTAATGGAAACAGTCACACTTGTCCGGGCGCCAGTCTGCTCTTATCGCCTTGAACTGTCGCGGTTTACTTGTCAAACATTACTTAAATAGGTTATTAAAGACTTCTCAAAAATGTACAGTTTTCGGTAAAAAAAACTCGCCATTTTGAACGTTTTTTTTGTTAAGAGTAAATCGCTGAACTTCCACTAATACCGCAGGTGGAAGTTATGTGACAATGCCTAGTTTCACTATCCTCGTAAAAGGTGTTTCAAAATTCTTAAAGCTTAAGAGAGAAAATATTGGTGAAACTAATCCCTCAACGAATTGCGAACTGTTTTCTAGTTATCTAAAAATTGTTAAATAATAATCAAACTATATTCCGAGCATTACAAAACACTGCATTTGTCTTATAGTAGGTAATAAATTAGCCAACTACCTGCATAATAAAATCATCAGTATCCATTTATAACGGTAAGACTATCTACAAATTTCTAAACGTGTCATTAAATTTCCATAATTTAATTAAACAGACCACCCCGGGTCAACCTATAAAATAAATCATGTCTTCTACATGTTTTCATAAGACTCCCAATTATCTGTGTAATGTTCATCTTGAGAACTTCATGTACATAATTGCCAAACCTGACGCGAAGTAGGACAAGTTGATTAACGCTACCGTTTTCTAGAAAATTCTGCGTGTATATTCTTAAAAAAGACGTTCTTTGTAGGCTTTATTTAATGGTCATAAAAAAGATACTGAAATAGCATTCTAACAAATATTTTTACAGAAATTGGAGAATACCTGGCTTCGATTGAAAATCTATATTAACTATAATAAAAATAAACTACTTTATTGAAAATGCAGGATGTAATTTAAAATGGGTGTAATTTGATATTACAAATACGACTTCAATTAACTTTCAACTCCCAATAGAATATGATATATGATATATAGAATGAGAAATTCCAAAATAATAACATTTCGCATTAACAACTCAAAATGTATTATGAATTAACTTTCTACTATAAATATGAATATACACAATTGTACAGTCACCAAGTGTAAATAGAAACTATAGTAAAATGTAGTGAATTAAAATAAATTTATTTATGAAAAGTGATTAATAGGAAAATACCAACAATTTTAAAAACGTATATAACGTTGTACTGACTCACTGCAGCATTGAAATTATTAATAATATTAACAACTATATTATATAAATAAGTTATAAATATATTTTCCTGTTTCGAAATTGGCTTCGTGTGCTGAATAAGCGTTATTCTTGTAAACCATGGTACTATTGTTGATCTAATACTATGAGTCAACATTCAAAAAGTCGTTTAAGCTCATTGTTCGTAACAACTCATAGTAGTTGTCAAGTTTTTATTCAATAAGTATTGTGTCCGTTATCTATAGTTCAGACGTTGATCAAAGTAATATCTTTTCAGCTTAGGGATTGAAAGTTTTGGTCGGAATGCTGTGGTTTTCTCTGAATGTCCAGTTAAATGTTTGTTACTTAAGTATTTGTTTACCTTTTTCTTTCTTAGTAGCATCTTTAATATGCTTCGTAATTAAGTTTAAATTAAATTTATATTTTGCATCCTTAGCACCTTCAGTTGGATTACATGTAGTAGTCCAAACATATGACTCGAGTATTAACATTGAATATCTGGTAGTTGGCAATTGCACAACCAAAGTACGATAATATAGATACAGCCTCCCGATCGCTTCTGAGAAACAAGACTATTACGAAGTACGAGCAAGCATTATCTTTTTAATTCGCAGAACCAGCCACCGAGATTCGACAAGCTAAAAATAGGGCAATTAATTTAATTGTAATGACTGTACTCGACTCGTCGCCGAATCATTAATTCACATGAATTATTTAAATTGAATTTGTTATGAATTATTACGTTCTTTAAGCACTTGTCGTTTCTCTGGTGTATTTTTAGAAATTCAAATGAAATTTTATGTACTGTTAGTTTTCGGTATTGCACAGACAGTTTGAAACATAACGTTTTTTTAATGGTTAAATGGAACTGTGTTGGTGTGTAAGTCACAAACCAACTTAAAATTAAAATGCCCAGTCTCATCGATTACTTCAAACGTATTATAATCACCCTGGATACACCATATACTTAATCAGTAATGCAAACCAGATTACTATCCAAAAATGCCACTTAAATAAAATGTATAAATGCAGTGCAAATTTCTTTAAACGAGGGTCCATCGTATCAAAGATTACAAAGCATTTTTTCCCGTTTGAACTATCGTTCTATTTCAGTAAATGGAACGAAGGCTGGATCTATTGTGCCTAGATATTAGGTATTGTGTACCGTTTGGTGAGATCATGGCACGCCGGAGTCTTGTCGCCAGCACAATTGTCACGTCCGCCGAGAAATCCTATTTCGACCCACACCAATCACGATCGGGATGTTGCAGTTTTTACGTAGTCTTATCTACGTATATGACTATAATCTTTACCAATATGAAATGGGGAATAGTTGTCATAACGTTCTACGTAAACACTACGATTTGATAGACTTCTTACCGTTGCCTATTCTAATATATTTATTTATTTAATACTTTATTGTACACCAGGTAAAGAAAATTACAGTGCTTTATGGTAATTAAAAAATAAACACAAAAGGCGAGCTTAACTCGAAAATGAGTTTTCTACCAGCAAACCTAAGAAAAAAAACTGATATGACATCTTACAGAGAGGTAGTCAAGTGTACTAAATAAACTATACAAATTACATAGGTACATATAATGTTTTAGTTTGCAAATTGAACACATTAACTTTTTTGGGATTAGTGACAAGTTTTTTATTCCTGATTTAAAGGAACTTTAAGTACCTATTATATGTTTATTTATAGTAAGTATTGAAACATTAATCTTCACGAATTAGCATAAAATACAACAATACCTTGACTGATAGTATTATGCCTACCGTACCCGAAGTTAAAAATTGCTGATTTTTATGTAACGAATACGTGTGTGATCTTCGCATACTTCGCAAGGTGTGGTCTTATGATAAAACCTACATCAAAAACTAAATGATCAATGACAGCGTCGCTCATTCACGACAGAGTGAGGAATCCCTCCAAACCACCCACATCATGTACCTTAATTATGCATGTTATGGCTGTGCAGCTGTCGAATCAAATGAAACAAGTGCGCACCAAACCATGTGTTTTGTGTTAGTGTGGTTTAAACGTTGGGCAAACTTTGACAAGCCTAAGTTTGCTTGGTTGACCAAATGTTTGGCTTGATTTTCTTGTACTTGGTGCTTGTAAAGCAGTCGTTATTAATGGAACAAAGTGAAACTTTAACAACCATCCACCATCTTCTACTAGTCAGCTTCTACCACTACCTGAGGTTTGTAAACAAGATGCTGGCCTATGTTTAACCTTGTCGGTAATATTTGAATACATTTGCCAAACTTTATTTGATCAAATGTTTGAAGAGAAATAAAGTTTGACACAAACATGTGGTGCCCAAAATCAGTTTACACGAGAAGTAGTTATACCCGTGAACTTACAACGAAGGTCGATGTCAATCAATATTTGGCACATCGACAATCAAACAACGCTTTTATACCATGTTCTTTTGTCTATTGTGAGGCTTGAAATATGAGATCGATAAGTAATATGAGAGTTACTAGTTTTTTGTTCATTGCTAAGACTTTTCCTTGTTAAAAACGTTGCTAGGAAACAGTCGTTAATGGGAAATGTTTGGTAGTAAATTTCTATCTCACATACGTTTAATCTTTGAACTTTAGTCTCCAGAATCTATGCTGGTTAGAGAATAATTAAAGGCTTTACTCATTATTGGTAATGAATGATAAACTCCTATGCGACAATGACAACCTACCATCAAGTGGGGCGTTAGCTTAATAAATCTCATCAAATCAAGCGTTGTACTATTATTAGATGACACACAAAAGCGTTCACATCTAATAAGACCTAAGCACTATAATCACTACTCTCAACATCTGTTGAACTACAAAAACTAAATTGTATTAACGGTTTTTTCGCCACATTATTGTTGTTTTTATACCGGATACAGGCTAGATGGTTATCCGATGAATACATTGTTGTTAATTATTTAACTGTCTTTAACGTATTACGTAAGACGATTGAATGAGTTTATTGAACTGTATTGAGTTGTGATAATTTTATACTTAATTTGTCGAATACCGGCTGATTTGTGGTTCTGGTAATGTAAATCTTTGTTGTAATAGTTCTTTGTGGTATGTGGTAGGTAATGACCTCGCTTTAGAAATTATACCCTTGAATATATTGTGAGATCCATAAGGAATGTAAATCATTTGTTTTCTTCAAGTTCTTTCACTTATCTAACACTCCACTTGATAGTTTATAGCTCTTTACCTCAGCCACCAAATCGGGATTGTATAAAAGATCTTTCAAAGCGACCAGTAGAGAAGTAGTAGTAGCGCCGGGTGTCGACTACAATGTTTCTGTAGTTGGCAACCGGCAACATGTTGAGTTTCGGCCGTTTTCTGTGTGAACTCTATTGTTAATTCTTAAATATGTGTCTGTATGTTGTTTTTTTTTTACACACAAATAAACGTATGTCTATGTCTATAGAAGAACAAGTTTTGCAGTTAAAAGACTAGCCCACTAGAGGTCATATTGCATTCTAATTTATAATTCAATAAAATCTCAATCAGGTCGGGAGTTAATTTAATACTTAAGTTTCGGCATTTAATTTTACGATTGCATTCAATTCATTGATGTAAGTCACGAAATTGAAACACGAACGTAGGAGGTTTTGTTCGATCTATTTTATTATTCGATAACGTCACAAATTTTGAATGGAATAATTATCTAGAATTGCTTATATAACCTTAAATTGTTAAAATAATGAATGTACAAGTCATTTCCGAACTTGAGAAATGAGGAAAAACATTTATACAGGAACTCAATAAACTTACCATAGTTAAAAAGAACAACAAGTCATTAAGCACAATGTTTTCGGATTTAAAACTTTAAACGAGAAATAAGTAGGTATTTAAACAGAATAAGCTGTTAGATATTACCAATTATACTGAGGAACATAAAGATAAAAAAACTCAAGCGTTAAAAGTACGTAACCCACGAACTCATTTGTTATCAATTTACGATTACATTTGGCATAAATAAAATATAACGACATACAACACTAATAAATATAAGCACAACAAAACGTTACATGAAAAGTATAGAATAATTTTACAGAAATAAAGGTTTACACAAATCGCTATTCTAAATCATTTCTACTCAACCAAATTGTATAATAATTGAATTAATTGCATTTCAAAAATGAAACGTCTTGTAGGTACGTTCAAAGGGCAATTCTTGGAAAGGTGTCTGTATTATAGGAAATTGTGGCATATGCATTTCCTTCTTTTGAGGAACTTCAAATCCCAGAAGCCAGACCGGCTTTAGACAGTAGGTATTTACTATCATTTCTCAACACTGAGGCTGTAGTCTAGTAGGTACACAAACATGAAACCTAAAGTCAGATTTATTGTTCTTCCTAGTCAAGCATCAATAGACCTGTAACCACCAGAAGATTAATCTACCATTGGATATTTTTAATATGCTAAGTAAGTTAAGCTAAACTTTTATTTCTGTACGATTATTGTATGTGATAAGCTTGTCAGATAATTAGGCAATAGTAATGGGTGTTGCATTTTGTGACGTCATAGGCGACCCCAAATTGCAATCTATAATGAACGTAGCAGTGCTTGAACAAAAGCTAGTAGGTATTAGGGATGTTGTGAATGTCGATTTTTGGACATTCGCGAATGCGAGTGCGAATATTCAATTTTGACATTGACAATGCGAATGCGAATAATCGTTACATCCCTAGTAGGTATATTGTTTATGTTTCCAGCGATTATTTTATTTTTAAACACTATCCTATGTTAAAATTGCAAGAGTTCCAAATAATTAATTTGTCTTTTTCGATATTCCTACGTATGATAGAGTAACCTCTGTAAATTAAAATTTTAAAAGCTAAAATTTTATTACTAAGCCTGACATTGCAGTGGTTTTACATTAAGTTCCGATTTCTCATAATTCTGCAGTGAGTAACCCAACAAAAAATCACCAAGTACAGTTTATGTGAACATAAACCATTAAAAGTCGACCACTAACATTCCCATTCTCAAAATCAACACCATATTTATGTCGCATTCATAATTCGAATTGGTTCTCGTAAGTACACTTCTCACGACACTTCAATAAGTTATAAACAAAACATGTACGATGATTTGTTCCGCGCCCGGTAACTGGCCTAATTTGTAACATAGTACATACCAACAGATTTATAACCATAGAGGTTGTATTGTGGTATTGTAAGAGCCTTCTGGGGAAAGTCGTTAATGAGTACGACTTCACGTATACACATAAATTACATTTTTGGGAGCGTTAAAAGATGTTTGTTTTACGTTGATCTGAAATTGTTTTGTTGCGGAACAAAACAACAAATGACTATCGCAATGCAACACACAAGATAAGATTTGAAACATAACATGCAGTGCACGTTACACTTTATGATCAGTAACTATGAGGAATAGCCTTCTGTACCAACCCATTACTGCCCACTATTGGGCTCAGGTCTCCTCAGAAGAGGGATTAGGCATAGTCCACCACGCTTGCTCAGTGCGGATTGGGGACTTCACATATCTTCAAAGGATTTTTAGAATCCTTTTCCGACATGCAAGTTTCCTCACGATGTTTTCCTTCACCGTTTTTAGCCAGTGGTGTCGTGAAAAATTGCACATAAATCTTTTTCACATTTAGATTTAGAGGTACAAGCCGGCCCGATTTAAACCCGCGACCTCCCGGTCGCAAGAAAGCGCTTCGACCACTCGGCCACCACGAATTATAAGGGAATAGCCAATCCATGTCAAATATACCATAGTTAAAACCAGTCCGTTTTAGCCTCTTACCAGAAAACAATAAAATTACCTCTTAATAAAAATAAATGTATGTAATAATATAGATACTTCACATTACGATGGACATGAATAACGCAACAATTGTTACCAAAACTCTATTTGTTTTCTAAGCAGTTTATTTTTCATCAGTACCCGAGTTTTGAATACACCAGAAGCGCTACATCACTTCACAGCTATTGTATTGTAGTCGTGATAGATCGGTAAGCGCATGTGGTCAGCTACTTACGAAATACGATAGCAATTTTATGTCGATAATAACTATTAAATGCTGGTTATTAGATATTATGTTGTAAATTAGGTGTTACATCGTATAGAAAAGTGAATGTGGAATAATTTAAGAGGCTTGAAAAGATTGGCGGTACTTAGTGGCCCCTCAATGTCTCCTAGCATTGAAATGGTTCATGAGAGACGGTAACCACTTTCGATCAGGATGCCCGTTAGATCGTCTGCCTTAATGGCAAAAAAAGGAAAAATACCTGAGAGTTATAAGTGAGCTACTAAAAACATCAATGTCTGTATTAATCACCAACCCAAATAATGTCTTAAGACAGGGATATGAGTGCAAAGTAACATGATTATTCTCAGCTTTACATAATTCTATCCTTTGGACACATAATTAGCAGTAAAAGTACAGTAGGTACGAAGTGCTATGACCAATATTTATCTCGATAGACAAACGAAGCTTGAAATATAGTGAACGCATCCTTTTACAGAATCCTGAAGTAGTTTGTACTATAGGATTAAGTACCAACGTAAATGTCATAGTTGTAACACGACTAAACTTCTACCAGAAACCCCAACTTAATCTCATTCAAATGTTACACTTATCAGTAGAAACATGGTTATCTTAATGTCTCTTATGCACATATAAACTACTATATAAAGTGCAATATCAGCATTGTTCTTTGTAAATAGGAAGAAGGAAACCGCTTCGTTACATATTTGAACGTTGGCTCAAACATTTGTTTTGGAATTACATCACGTAGTAATCGAATAGAATTCTGATTTACTTACCATATTTTTAAATTCAGAATTCATCGAACTCCACGAACCTAGGTGTGGATATTAAATATATGTTTTTGAACTGTTATAGTAGTAAAAATAATCATTTATTACGAAATATAAAATAATAATTATCTAAAGCATGTAATAATTATACCTACCTTTTAACGAGTATCTGTAGGTACACAAATATTTAGAGGACACCATTTTGCCAGGGCATTGCAAAAGATAAGTCGAAGATGTGGCCTTTTTCTTCGCCCCGACTTACAAATGTGCATGTTTTATATTTATTTTTGTGTAGAGATGTTCCTTTTACTGCCCGTACGCACGCAATATTTACAATACGTATTTTAAAAATATTGAAGAATTATTTCAAAACGTACTGTTAATTCTAGCAATATGGGATATATTGACACACATAATACAATGTGTGTGCAGGCAGCGTTAAAGTTAAAAGTGACCAATTTCTTTAAACACTCGCGGTTATCTACATCACTTACAATGATCATGGCGCTTGAAACAGTGCCGAAATATCGGGATCGCTCAATTAAAGATAATCGTGGAAAGAACCCGTTTAGTATTAGTGTAAGTTAAAAGTGACCTTTGACAGAATAGAGAAATTAATGTCTTTGTCCTTGAATCGCTGATAAAATCGCAAGGGGCAGGGTCTTCCTTATAAGCCTGTACCAATGTCAGCTTTCTATCCGGTTTCGCACATTGCATATTCATACAATATTGCACACAAGACGAGTAGTTTCTAAACTACTGCTGTAATTTCACGAAATTAGTCTGATGTTTATTGTTTTCGAATAAGTTGCTGTTCGGATGAATGCGTCAACAGACCATATACTTATATACGTAGAAGCGTCAATTGTTGAATAATTAACGAACACGTTGCAAGTCAAGTTTTTGTGATTTTTCGTTTATATTTTTCGGGAAACTTCAAATAAATTTAAATACTAGTATCTTCTGCGTCCAGGAGCAACAGTAACAATTTACCGTTGACATAAGTAGCCAGTTGACTTATCAGTTACATTGTAGTAAGCATACCTTAGTAGAAATTTCGGTTGTTCGTGTTACACTACAATATACTAGACCAGCGTTTCTCAAAGTGTGTTCCGCGGAGCCCCGGGGTTCCGTGAAGCGTTTCCAAGGGTTCCGCGAAGATTGGTACTGATTATAATTCATTAAATAGTAAAAAAGGCTCCAGAAGAAATATTTTTGGAAAGCGAAGTATTTGACGGAACCTTATAGATATTGATAATCAAACACTTACTTAATTGTTATTCTTTATTTATAATCAAAATATTATAGCAATTATATGATGTATTATAAGTGTTTGATTATTCTAGGGTTCCGTCGAATAATTAGCTTCCCAAAAGGGTTCCGTAGCCAAAAAAGTTTGAGAAACGCTGTACTAGACTAAGGATTTCGATTTACTTGTATCGACAACACAGAATAGTAGTACAAAAATTATCGTCTCCTTTTGCATCGTAAAAAAGGAATTTTAGTATTTTTATTTATAATGCTAAATCTACATAAAAAAATCGTCATTGGAAATGCACTACTGAGTCATAACTTATAAATCCAAGTGCAGAACCCAAACAATAATCATTAACAATCGAAAATAAACAAAGATGAAAAACCGTTGAATATAAAGAAGAGATAATCATTCGTTAACACAACACTACAGGCGGCACTTACATTTTATGTTTTCACATAAAAATCGTTTTATTTCATGTTTATTGCTTATTTATTCCTGTAACCCGTACCACTTTTGCCGCTTTTTGTTTTAATGCATTAAATTTAAGGTTATTTATAACTTATTTTTACAGTAGGTGTAATAAAATTATCTTAAATGCTCAGTGGAATAATTTTGAGATAAGTTGATTCGTTTGTTTATTTCTGCAAATGATGACCAATATTTTATTACCTGATTAAATAACAAACTGAAAAAAATCATTGGGTTAAAGATGCTAATATCAAGAATATTACATTTTATTTCGAAAGGATCCGCCACATCACAAAACATGTCCGACAACATAGGTACCATTTAATTATCACAGATAAAAGCAGCAGTAACGATAGTTTACTCCTTAAGTTTAATAAATATTCTGCATCTTACACTTAGTCTTGGTTAAAATGAATTCGAATAAAATGTCATTACAATTGTTCAAGAAAAAAACAAAAAGCGATTAAACACAAAAACAATAAATTTGCGTTTTGTTCTTTTTTTATCTGGGTGAACCATCATAGCAAATTGCGCAAATAAAACGTACCGGTTGTCGCAGGACAAGACCTCGACACAGTTGAGGCCTGTGCACCGTGACCTCGCGAATAACGGGATGCACTTCACTTTTAATCTCTTCGTGATAATAATTCGAAAGTTGGACGTAAGTAGTTTTGACATCATTGGTTTTAAGGCTCGCTACTAGTGTTATTTACGGTAGGTTGATACGGTTGCTGGTTGTCATCTATAGTTAACTGTGTAAAATGATGTTAAAATTTAAATTCAGTTCTTCATTTTGGTTACCTTAACCGAAAAAAGCTATTTCTTTAATGTGACTTTATTAAAATAATATATAGAAAAAAAGAATATAGTAAAGTAACTAAATAGAGGTTCCCTACACTTTTTTTTTTTTTTTTTTGTTTTCACTTTTAATTGTTTATATGTGTAACTTTTGCAATTTTATGTGCTAATAAACGCTTTTGGCTCATTTTTCTAGACGTCATCCCGGATCCAACGAGCATATCACACATAATTTTAAGAGCAGAATCTCTATTTTGTACGATTTTCAACATGTCGACTAGACTACACCAACAATTGCTATATTTTCTACCTTGATGACTGTTATCGGTCAATACTAGTTTATCTCTGATAGTGAATGTATCTCTTAAGTATAAAGTACTGAATAAATCCAATTTCACACGTGCTTACAATATTTCCAGGCCGCCAAATACAGTAAATCACTGCAATACTCGATCGGAAGATACATTCCAAATACGCAGTGTTAATGACATTGAAATGATTCCAAGACTGATTTGGTCTGAGGTTAGGAATAATTGCAACACCGTAAATGAATTTGCCTGAATTCGTATCCATATGTTCTCCATTTTAGTTTTATAGTCTACATATAAGAACATACCAACTATTGTTTTGTGGATCAATGAGAGCCGATATCGACCTGATAAAGCTTTTTGGTGCATGAGTGCATGGTGCATACAAAAATAGATATAACTGTGGCTATAGTTAATTGTGGTTAAGGATTGCTAATCGGTTCAATATAACTGTAAATTGACTGTTAACTACTACAGTTTCTTCTTTTGATGTTAATAATTAAGAAAAGCTTTCATGGGTTTGTCAATTCTTTGTTTTTGCATAGCTGTTTGTGCAATCATTACCTATATTTTAACGGGGGTGTCGCGAAAGGAAAGTGTGCCGCAGTGCGTAACGCGTCACGCCACCCCTAATAACCCCGTGCTGGGTTCTAGCCTCAGCCGGGGTTCGGACGCTGAATGTGAGCGGTTGGAGGTTTTAGTGAGGTTCAACTCCCATATACGGCGATTTCCTCCAACTAACAACAACAAAATTATAAAAAACCTATATTTTAAAAGCAGTAGTTCTAAAATATTTAATTAGAGATGTATAGACAATGCGTATAACATCTCATATTCGATTAATCTTTTAAATTGATTGTCTTTACCATTAGTTGTATCTCTCGTTAATCATATTGCTTTAACATGATTGACATTTTAATACCCACTTTTGTTAACTAAAAGGCCTAGTAGGATAAGATTACAATTATATTTTCATACGTTACGTTAAAAAATAAAATAAATTTACGTGTGTAACATTAATAGCTACATAATTCAGATATAGAGAGAAAGATACACATAGATATAATCTGAAAAAGATCACCAAAAAAAAAATTACGACTCATAAAAATCCATTCAATAATACCTCCGTTTTAAAATTGGTTAAAAGAACTTTAACGATCTGAATAACATCGACTTTTATTGTACGTACTTGTAATTTTTGTCCAAAACCGTACGGACCAATTCTGGACAAGCCCAGGTGACAATTGAATGACAGTTATCATAAATCATTGTTTATCTTGGGTGAATCATGTTCGTCTAATGTTTGTATGTATGGTATTGTTTGAGTACGGTACATTACACTTTACTTAATGTCACAAGTGCACACACAACTAGGATGCTGGACAATACGATGGTTTTACTACAATACAATACATATATTTAATACAAGTTAAATCCTAATCGAGATATTCCAAAAATGGAGAATAAACAACTTCATAAATACCTATTAGTTATAATTCGTTTCAATACATATTTCTAGAGCAGTCGCTTTTTTTGTAATTTCGGTGAGTTAATGTATTCTCGAATAACTCAATAATAAGACATCGTCAAGAATCACTTTTTTTGGATTGTTATAAGTATTTTTTAAATCTAAATGTTATCTCACTACATGTCAGAGTAGGTATTATAACTGTGAAGGCACAAAACTGTCCCAACAATTTATTAAAATTCTCTCTAACACGACAAAAAATCTTATCGCAAATCATAACTTTCGTTCAGAATGCAACATATTAAATGCCAAACAAGCTTACAATTTAAGTGTGATTGTTATATAAAAATTTTGACGAAGGTAAACATTCCCATTGTGTGTGGATATAAATTTTATTCACCGTGTCGTGTGTTTGGGCACGCGCAATCTTGATATACGCGATGCAAGTCGAAACCTTCGCCTTTACAATGTTTCAAGAATTTCTTTCATGCAGTTAATTGTTCAATAAATTGTACTACGTAATAAAGAGGCTGTGTTGAAGTTGAATATCTACACTGTCTAGAACAGTACAGCGTATAGTATATAATAAAGAGACTGTGTTGAAGTTGAATATCTACACTCTCTACTCTCTAGTATAGTACAGCGTATAGCATAGTTCAAGTAGCCGTAACATTCATTCATTATCCCATATTTGAATATTGAATTGTAATTTTTGAGGTTTACCTTTCATTCAATATACCATATTTCTTTAGAGATTTGTTCCTAATAATTTACTCAATCAAATTTTGTGACAAAAATCAGGATTTTAGCTAGTTCGCATTCCGGATGGGGTTTTTCAAGAATCCTTGATTGCACTTTTATTTATTATCAAAAATAGAGGAACGTTTCCTTTCAGCAAAATAACAGCTACTTTTCTTTACCTATTAAGTAATAGATAGAATCTCCAGATAATCAATTAAACAATGAATAATAGTTTTCTATAAACGTTAAATTCGTTTATCGCTGTTTAAACGGAGATCAGGAGACAGACCTTTTAAGGTACGGCGCCGATTGTTGCAACCGCTGACTTGCTCACATGTGGTGCTGCGGGCTGCGGCTTTCAAAACTTTACTTGGGACACAAGTTTATTAATTAGTGACTGTATTGTTATCATGTTAAAGGATTATGTATTATATCCGCTTGTTATTTGTTTTTTCTTTATTTGAACATGTTACTATTTAATGTTCCTCCGTAGTTCTAGAGCATTCGAAAAATGATTATTAATTGTATTTTAAACTATATGGCAACCCAGTAGCACCAAGGTTTAAATGAACCCTACTATGATGTAATGACCGATTCAATAATACTCGTAACCAAATTACCTATACAACAACTACTATGAAAAAGCTATAAATTGCGGTAAGAATTCAAAAAGGAATCCTAATTCTCAAAGTTTCAAAAACCAATCGATAAAAACTGGCAACAAAAATGGCGCCAAAACATTGTTATAAATAAGTGCACGTAATAAAATTCCGGATTGTTCAAGGACTATCTTTAGGTGTTAATCTGATTTGGTAACCGTATCGCGTGGACGCACATACTAGCATGTCAATGTTTATAAAGGTGTTAAATATTAATAATCTGGACGCGTCGATTTTCGCACGTACACTATTTTATACCACTGTATGGATTTGGATTGGAAAATCCATTGATGAATTCGATTTTAGTGCCTATTGTAAAGTACTGTAGAAACTATTAACTCATTTAAATTAGTAACAGCTAACAACAGCTTGGCTGTTCTCAGTGTAGGGATTGTGTGACTCTATAAGCCTCTTTACCTTATCACACTCCGTTTGATCAGCAATTTTGAAAATTCAAGTCAGAATACAAGGTTTTACCGTCAGTGAAGTTCAAGAAAAAATGAGCTTGGACATTAGATTTTATAGTATAGTACCTACAATATCTTAAAAAATATATATAGGTACATATATATTTAAACAGCAAAACATAATGTAGGAATATTTACATTTCCAACTTAGATTGTAGCTGATAGGAAACATTGTACATTTCAATAAACTACGGTACCCGCACTAGGCATCAAATATCTTAAATCTCAAATACTTTTAATAAAAATCCTAAAAATAATAGTTACCAACCTATATATGTCCTTAAATCAATTAAGATTTTTCTAATTAAGCTACATGAGTCTAACCATTTTTATTTTTTGTTTCAGTTGGAGAACGTCCAGTGCTGTTTGGACTTCCTTCACGCGCAGAAAGTCCAAGGCATCGAGCAAGTAACAGCTGTTGATATCAGGGATGCGAAACTAAAAGCCGTTCTTGCACTATTTTTTGCACTCAGTCGCCACAAGCAAGCATCGAAACACAGAACAGCGCCATCTAGCGACAACGCGTCGAACATCCACAAGAACTCCAGCGAAGATGT
This sequence comes from Trilocha varians, assembly GCA_030269945.2. Taxonomy (NCBI): domain Eukaryota; kingdom Metazoa; phylum Arthropoda; class Insecta; order Lepidoptera; family Bombycidae; genus Trilocha; species Trilocha varians. Next base: position 5,530,900 of record AP028267.1, on the reverse strand, counting down.
ATCTCTTAGTTCTATGCAACGAATCACAGGTGGCAGCAGTTGCGATGAAATTTTAACAGCTTCGGGAAACAACGCAGAGATGACGACACTTACAGCAAATAGGTATGTAATTTAGTACATTAATTAATTTTAAATCATATTTTCCATTTTTTGGTTGTTTATTTGCAAATAACGAAATATATGAGTACAAATTTTAGTATTAGTGCTGCTACTCGTCAATAGATGGCGCTCGACTTCAATTCCAGGATTTAAAGAGAGGTTTAACACGTTTGATGATTTTAGTTTGTTTTATAACTTTTTTTACTAACACAAAGTTCCGATTAGAGTTATTGAACTACGTATTTAATAACACGATTGGTTTTTTTTATTAAACTGCGGAACTAAGGTAACCTCTTATTAAACGGTTTTATAAAGAGGTAGAATAACATTGTCTCACTAATTAATGTTCGACTGTGTAAAATTCTGATAATTATTTACCAAAGCATTGCATCTAATTTGAATGTTATTTAAATAGTAAGTTTTATAATTTATCAAAACGAGGCTGACATTAATAAGATTTCAAAGTTTACGTTACAATGCAACATTAAAAGGTAATCTGTCCCTTGGAGCTATTTCTCAACCAGTTAGAACACAAGACTAGAGAAACTGACATAAACAATTTACCCATTTAAGGACTAACTGTGCTTAGTGGTTACTAAAATTGGTTACAGTAAATTAATGTAATGGTAAACTAAATTTATGTTCAAAAATAATAATCTAAATCTTTTTTGGAGTCTAGTCTATTCCAATTTACTTAGGCACTTATGCTTTCTCCTTAGTTTTGAGGTAAACACGTTGCACGTTGAATTAAAAAAAGATAATAAATACAAAAAATATGTAAAAAGCCAACGAATCTATACGATAAACCATAACCCACCTGTTTTTGTTTTGTCTTAATTAACGAATGAGTTTGCGATACATTCCAACAACCAAAGTGATTTCAAACTGTGGATATTATTATATTTTACCTACATTTCGTAATGGCTGCCCAACACAAATGTTTTTTTTTTTTTTTATTGCCATGTAGGCAGACGAGCTAACGATATCAAAAATATCCAAGATTTTAGCCTTAGATAATACTAACACCTTTACTAAACGGGTTCTTACTTATTTATTTAGACTTTAACATTGTTAATTATCTGTCCTCTTTATAGGAATTATAAGTTCTTATAGTATTTTAATGATCGTCACCAATAAAATGTGTGAATGTTTCACTAATATCCTCGTAAATTGCTTTCTAAATACAAGGAATGATACTCAAAGCTTCTAAAATCGATTAATTGCCGTCGCTACGAAAGAGTTGAATCTAATAACGCCCACATTTCACTAGATATATTTTTAGGTGACGATTTGTCTGACGATACACCTACCTTAAGTTAGAGAAGACTCTTTAATATTTCAATGTCAGGGCAATAAAGCTGAGATTATTTTTGAAGATGCTCTTGTCCTACCTTTTTTGTTGCTAATCAATTATCAAAATTATTCAAAATAATAAGGTATAGGTTTTTCAATGTTTTCTTACTAACGTTGCCTTTTTCGGACATGTTTCAGATGTGAATAAGAATATAGGTAGACACATACTCAATTCCCTTGCTGGAATTTTTATTGCATATGATTATTTCATCATCATCATCAGCCCACACTCGTCCACTGCTGGACATGGGCATCTCCCAAAATACGCCACTAAGCTCGATCTTCTGTTCGTCTCATCCAGTTGTTACCGGCCACCTTTCTTAGGTCATCGTTCCATCTAGCAGGGGGGGCGCCCAACACTACGTTTACCACATCGCGGTCTCCACTCTAGAACCCGTCTACTCCATCGGGCATCAGTTCTTCGACATATATGCCCATATATGATTATTTACTTACATTGAAAATTTCACTGAAAGTGCTGCGAATACTTAACTAAATAAACAATTGAAACATTCAATTTAAAATATAGGTTTTTCTTCACTCGAAATTAAATAAAAACTAATTAGTCCAATTACCAATATCCCATACTCAATAATATTGATCACGATAACAAATGAAAATCTGAACAATACATTCATACAAATCCGTCTGAAATCTACCAATTAGCGTTAAGCTTGTTATTTGTTAGGGAATATAACAAGCTCCATTGAAGCCAAAGCTTTGTCTGAAATGTCGGCTAAGCCCAAAAGTTTAACACAACTTTGTTGATGTAAATGCTGATATTATTATGAGAAATACATAAATTATTAAACAAGTTTCTTTAGAAATAGAAATATAACTCTTATTCTTTAGCCTAACCTATAATCCTATTCAAATGGTATGAAATTTCACTTTAAACGTTTTTTGATGTAATTGAAAATTGCTCTTTAATTTTGTTGTAAATACCATCGGTGAAAGGGTTGCATTAAAAGTTTGATGGGACATCCTTGTTGACATAAATAGTGCTGGGACGAGTTAATTTCGATTTTTAAAATAGATGCTTTATTAGTTGTTTATACAGGGTGATTGGTAAAAAATAGAGTTATATAACGAGAGTATAATTACTTAGTGTAATTTGGTGCAAAAAATATTTTAAAAACGTGTCAAAATTTAATCTCAATATTCCTCAAAGAAAATTTTCACCAAAATCATAGACATAAACAAAACATGAGATTGCCTTCACACACAGCACAAGCTAGTGTTACCAAAATATTGTACAAAAATTGTTTTCAAAACTTAATTTATTCTCCTCTTATGTTAGTAGAAATAAAATATATTTTTGCGTGGAAAAGAGGAGAATATAAGTTAATAGTGTTTATACTATTCAAGAAAATCCCTTACGCACAGACGAACTATTAACTAAACTATAGGACTACGGAACCCTAAAAATAGGTTCAACAATTTGATAAAAGAAAGGCTCAAACAAAAACAAAACGTACTTCCTAATAAAATCATTCAAAAACAATTAAAATCAAAATAAACATTGACTAATCCGCTCCTAAAATAAGTTTAGTGGATCGGAAATGCCTACCGCAGTAGCTATAACTCAGAGCGGGCTCAGTGACAAGTCTATTTCTGCAGCTAGCGCCCTCTACTGGCGAGCTGCCGAGTCCACTCATGGTCTATACTCTATAGTCTATGTTAGTAAACAAAGACGCTTGTCAACTTGAATGGCTACGGAAGTTGGCCAATGTAAGTTTGTGTGAAATATTGTTTAGGTTACTAATGAGAACGTTTTGTTGTTAGTATATTTTTGTTTATAAATAATAAAATCTCTGGTTTTTTGTCACTTGGTGTTTTGTAACCAATGTGATTATAAAATCTATGATGCTTGAAGACATTTCCTAGAGAGTTAAAAATTGTCATTGAATTTCGGTTGTCATTAGATACCCCGTTGGTCTCTAAATGCCACTTACATACCCACCCATAAAAAGTAAAAGATATTATTTTTTAAATCCTGTACTTTAAGTTTTACATAACACAATGAATCTCTAAATCACACCTTTCAAACAAGCCTCGTCAAACACAAAAGACCGGTGAAAAGCAAATGTTTTTCTCAAACAATCCCGTACGCGTGATGTTCAACCCTTCGGCACAAACATTGGGTCAATGGTACCCTGATTGCGGGAACAATGCAAGGATGTCACGCCGACTCCCGAACCTCACGACACGACAATACTAACAAAGCATTGTCAGTCATTTGTTTCTGTATCGTAGACCGCACGTGCCAACACATAATTACTTTTAATTTATGCTATGATGAGACGGTTTGTTTGAATTTATCTCGAAACTAGTTTGATTTAGGAAAATAACGTTAACCGAAGAAGGGTTAACAGTATTTGAAAAATCGAGAATAAAATTAGTCTCTTAAAAATACGCGTTTCAGTGTGAATCCAATTGTATTTTATGTTCCGATTACTGATTGTGTACATAAAGAATCTAGAACTCAATATAACGTGATCAAGGTAGCACTTAAAACTAAAAGTCGTACCTACTTAAAACCTTCTCAAATCTCTTCAACCTCAAAACCTCTCCAAAATCAAAAGCATCTCACGAACCAGTCCAGATTTTAGAATTCCGATGAGTTTTTCTCTTAGGTGAACAACCGGGAGCAATCGCTAAGCACAATGGGACCACTTTCCTTACAAGGACTTACCTTATTTGGAACCGAGACTGCCCGAACGCCACGCAATGTGGTCCGGGCACATATTAATGATGAATGTTTAAATGCATAAGTACAATGCAACTGTCTTTGAGAAATCAGATCTATGTCACTGATAACTTTTATGATAGACGTTCGTCCGATTATTACGAAATTGTATTGTGAATACGGCTGGTTCTCGTTCTATAGTCTTAATGTCCATTTTATACAACTTTAGAAGGATCTTTCTCTTAGGAAGGAAGAAGAAATCTGGTATGTTATCTTTCAGTCAAAAAAGTCCGACGTATGGGTTGAATTGATATAATGTAAATTATAATGTAACTATAATGTCTTAAGCAATTAAGATGTCGAATACTGAATAGTATGAAAATATGAACTTTAACCTTGTGAGGCATGTTTAAGAAGGTACTTTTTTGTGCTTAGGGAAATTCATATTCTTTTTTACGGTTGAAAAATGTTAAAAAGAATAATTAATAAAACATAGATTTTAATACGAAAAGTCAAAAGTAAATCCCCATAGCTAATATTCGTCATTGTACAAATTCTTTGGCGTAGAAAAGATCTTTTCATAAAATTTTTCATTTGCACGATTCATCCTGGGCACAATGACTTCACATTTAAATGTAAACGAAAGAGACTACCTCCAGGACAATAAAAATGCGTATAAATGACGGCCAACTAATGTTGAGTTTCAGACTAATTAAAATTCTTTAGTTTTATTTTTCTTTTACAATATTGAACTTAAAAGGAATTCAATTACTTTTCGTCAAATAAATATTAATTTTCTATAGATATTCTAGATCAATTAAAACAACATCTTTGATTTACTACTTAGTAGCTTTATTCATGGACTGCCTTAGAAGGAACCATGTGCAGGTATGAAAGTTAAAATACTTTTCGTTTCGTCTTATACCTACTAATTGTGTTTCAAAATATACAAATGAGAAAATAACATTTCGATAATAAGAGCAACTAATTGAAAGCAGTAACATTTTATCGAATAAAACCATTCTTGTTTCAAAAACAAATAGAAAACTGTATCAAAAGTGATATCCTCTGTCAACACTAAAAAACGAAAGATAACAGCGAATAGCAGTATCGAGATGACAGTATCATCTTTCATTTGAATAACAAGGTTAGCGCGTCATCTCCGGAGATAAGTGTCGTATTACCAAGGGTTGTTATTTTAACCAATTAGGGATGCTCTATAAGATTCAAGAGGGATTCTATAGAAGCCACAGTATAACCGCATATAATTTTGCTTATAAGATTTTTGGGATTGTTGAACCTAATACAAAATTAAATTTTACTTGAAATTTAATATTTGTTTCTTGTTTTCTTTTATGATAAGTATATTTCGATAAAGTATTCGGCTAGGTTTTTTATCTCCTTGTAAGCCTGCAATATATTGAAGTAGTATGTCTTCATGATACAATAATTTCAAATGAGCTCAAATGGGCTTGCTTATCAGGTTGAGGATATTTATATTTTCTAAGGATCTTTATTATCTAATACCCAAGTCACTTCACGATGATTCTTTTACCGTTTAAGCTAATGAAACTGTTTTAAATTTCACTTAAATATCTTAATATTGCTACTGTCGTTGTCTCCAAACACCAAAGAATAAATTGATTAAAGTGAGGCTTGTGATTTCAAAACTAATTTAACTTAAAAGCGAGTTCCATCCGCAACTTGTTACATTTGTTTGTTTACATGATTTTGCTTTGACTATCGTTGAATTATTCTGTCAACAAACATCAGTCCCACACATGTTCTCACTTCGACTCTAATGGTATACACAAACTTGTAGCGAATGGTAAAGCCATTTTAAAGGTTTTAGAACCAAAGCACAAGCTTTAAATAAAACACCATATAGACGATACAAATGACGAATGTTAAGATGCATTAGATGTATCAAGAACTGAAGAATCTTTATACCTATCATTTATAAAGCTGATTTTGAACTTTAGTTTCTTAAATATAAACACGCTCATATATAATATTAGTAGGTACATATAGAATTTATTTATCCATTAAAAATCAATAAATTAAAGGAATTTTTCTATTAAGCCTCCCTCGATCTTGCCCTATTTTACGATCGTCTCGTGGGTATGTGACGGACCCTTGCTGAAATTCCACTTATTAAACTGCACTCTTTATGTCCTCGTAAATAACACGTTATGAGTTCAATGCTTCGCTTAATCCGTCGTTGTTAACTCTTGTTTAAATTATTCACGATTACTATTGTCTTGGAAGAAAGTGTTATATTTTTTTAAGTATCTACCCATTGTGATTGTCATGTGTGTCTTATCGTAAGAGAGGACATCCATTACCTATTTTCATGACGTATCTTTCAAATAAAAAATTAACCTTCAATTATTACATCACATTACATAATTCATAGTTCGGGTGGAATCTTGTAAATTATATTTGACCTGAAATCGACCTGACCTGACCTTAAGCTGAAGCTCGCATGATATGTATGGCGCGTGACAATGCAATAGGCAATGGTATCATAGAGCTGATCTGATGTTAGAGTCGGAAGGTGTACCAGCGTTTTTAAGATCGTTTTACTTTTTTTTTTTTTTTTTTTTTTATTGCCATGTAGGCAGACGACTTGTCTTGTGTATCACTCCACTTCTACATAACATCTAGGTTCTTAAAAGCTTGTATTTAATTTACTTTTTAATAAACTTATTCAGACACTCGCGGTTTTCTATAATACTTTCATGCATTTTCAACGGGTTCTTACCACAATATTTAATTAATTGAGTTGTCTCCATATTTCAACGTTGTTGCGAATGAACGATACGACGATATGAAAGAGAAAGAGGGTAGACAGATTTGTTTGCTCTTAAATCGACCCGCAGTATCCAGTCTTTTCGTGATCATGACGTTTGCAACAACGTTGAAATATCGAGACAACTCAATTAATTAAATATCGTGGTAAGAACCCATTGAAAATGCATGAAAGTATTACTTTTTAATATTTTTATACTATTCCGAATCCAAGAGAAACCCATGAAGTAATAAATAACGTCACTCATCCGTACAATACTCTGATCCCGTCAATATGGCGTGTCCAAAAATATAATTCATATTTTCTCACGTTTCTATTATAAATCACATTGCACCTAACAGTTCCACGAATAGCTTTAAATAGTTTTAATCTGGTGTTACTGACGAAATGGGATTTGATGGTTTTGAAAGAATCGTTTCCGCGTTGTGTAACTTTTATTGTTGATTCAAATAATAATACCTATTATTTTTAATGACGTATTTGGTATTTAGGTCATCTATAGACCTAAAGTTTCTAATGAGATTTTCAAGTATCTTTCGTCTATGTAAATATTTTAAATGTCGTCTATGTAAATAGTTATAGTTTTATATATTGAAAATGTTTTGTAGTTCGAGTTCACAATATACCGAAACTATATTGCAATTATTTCTAATGCCTAAACGAGCTTTAGTAAAAGTCCTGTATGTATAGTAAGTTAAGTGTAAGTTGTTGGTGATAGATAATGGCCCCTCAAAGCGCTGACATTGCAGAGGTACGAACTACCGTAACCGCTTACCATCAAATAGACCGTGAGCTCGCAAAAAAAAACTCTGGTGGTAGTGTACTGTGCAAAAATGGCGTCATTATTATCTAAAAATCGTATTATTTACTGTTACAACATTGTATTATTTGCTTGGGAATGCTCGTAAATTCTTACACTCGTCGAAACCCCACTTCCTTGCAATGTTTTTACACATTCATGCAGTTTGTCCAGCTTTAGCTTGGTTTAGCAAGAAATTGTTTATGTTGGGGTCGAAACTGTCGCATTTTGAACGTTAACGGCTACTACAAAATACAAGGTTCCCCTACTCTGTTTCAGTCTTAGCGCCGATTGAATGAAACGCAATTGATTGATATGACTTTTAATGACCACGATTGATAGTTACTATAATATCATAATCTTAATAATATTATAAAGGCGAAAGTTTGTATGTATGGATGTATGTTTGTTACTCTTTCACGTAAAAACTACTGAATGGATTTGAATGAAACTTTAACTTTACCACAATATAGCTTATACATCAGAATAACACATAGGCTACAATTTTTGAACCCCTTTGTAACGCAGACGAAGTTGCGCGGGTCACCTAGTAGTATATATATATAGTAAATGATTTTTGCTATTACTATTGCTGGAGTCAAAAAACGGCAAGTAAGCATAACTATAATATTAATGTGGAACTTGATTTAAAACCTTGTTATCCTATTGATTATGTAGGTAATACAGATGCTATTAATGCTTTGTACTCTGTATTTAACACTAATAATAGAGGAAACGGAATATCCTTAATCCATTTATTTTTAAATAGGATTTTCTTTAAAATAGGTAAAAAAACTTATTGTGCCTACCGACTTTTTCCCTTCTTTTAAAACTAATACATAATTCATACATAAATATAAATTTTACTTAGCCATTTGGGAGCATGCGAATTATTTATTAGTTACTTAAATGGATAAACAGTTCGATAACTAGTGATGTATATTGTCATTATCGATATAATTCATGATGACGTAACGTAGGGTTTCGGCACCCTCGTATTAAAATATATTATGAAGTTTATATCGATTATGCGAGAAGTAGCCACGTATAGTATTGGTCATTTTGGATTATAGTTGTATTAATTAAAGAGTAGAAGTGTTTAATTAATTAGAACAGTGAAATTTCCTTTATCGTGTTTCCCAAAAGAAATGAAAACTTCCAGCTCTAGTTTAGTTAATAGTACTTACCTATAGGTACGTGTTATTTCTGCACTACCTATACTATTTTGTAGCAACTAAAAATATTATTCTATTTTATAATTTGATTTGATGACCATCATTTAGCTCTCACATCAACTAATATGAAAGTCGAAAAAAAAAAACATTTTGAGATATTCCTTAGCAACTAGAAATAGGCATCAAATTATACAGCAATCCTCATTTCTGAAAAGGTTTCGAAGCGAGTTTCAACGTATCCTAACCAGAATATTTCAATAATAAAATACTCAACAATAGGAATAAAAAAAACGCAAATCTCGAACGCCATTATTCTTTCAACAGCACAATGTTACCGTAAGTTGATATCTGAACACGGTAGGGGTTATCTTAAGGTGTTTACTGTGGAGTGTAAATTACTCTACCGCGTTGGATCCGAGTGATTTAACGAGATAAGCTGCGTGAACCCTTATGGGAGTGCATAATGTCATCCCCGTAATGCAAGGGCTGCCCCCCGACGCAGATGGCACCCGTGCCGATGGTTACTCCTAATGTATTAGGGATGTACGTTTTTGCAGTCATTGTTGTTAGTGTAAAGGCATGGAAAAAGTGACTTTTTGTCTTTATTGTGTCTTTTGCACGCTTTTTTTGGAGAATAATTGATAGTATGATAGGTACTGTGTAGTTGGAATATGGGTACTTAGGGTGCTAATGAAAATATGTAGTGAAAATATTAACTACCTTCATTTCTTTTGCTCATTGAATAATCTACTTAATTACGATTATTTACTTGAGTAGATAACTCAACAATTAACGAGATAACAAGGTTTTATTAAGGACATTACTTTTTAGAATACATAAAAGGCAAAAAGTAACGTAAAAACAAATGAGCATCAATTAATTTTGATAGTATCGTGGTTGCATGCGGGTTCAGCCCTACAGCCGGTATTAGCATTCGCTGCATCCCGCGCGATCAGGGAAGATCGGAAGGGGCTAAGGCCCTCGCGCTTTCGAATGAACTACTCGAGTGATCGCGATGGTCGCGCGTGCACGCCTCGAAAACTCAATGCACGCGCGTGCTAACTCGAAAACCCCGCGAGTGTGACAAATCAAACTCATACTAAAGTACACTGTGCATTTATTAATAGCCTATTCTAATCGGAGTTGTGTGTTTATTCCAGTGTTTGGTTTTAATTCGAACGTTGTTGTTTTGTTTACGCGTGATTCACATCTGAGTTAACGCCGGTTCCGAGATATTTAAATATATCCCTGCTTTCTATCAATTAGTCAAGCCCTTCGTGTAACTGAAACTGTTTTATTTCATGTTTGAGACTAATATTTTCATGTCAATTTGTACCATTTGCGTTATTATTGTACACGAAAGTGCGTAAAGTTTTGAGCTGCGGACAGCTGTTTGCAAAACATTGATTGTTGTTAAACAAAGTTCAGAATTACCACTTCGCCTTGACCATGAAAGTTTGAAAAGAAAAAATATACCTCTTGCTTTATGCTGATATAGGTAATTGCGAACCTAACTACCTACTTAAATTTTTTTGATGCTCCGTTATTTTGAATGTCAAGGTTTATTTTGGTCTTATTCAATCAAAAAAATATTGCTTCTAAACACAACATTGACACAAGAAAGTGTATTGACACCTTTTAAACTCAACAACTTATCGCATATCATCCACAATATTCTTACCTATAAGTACTTAGTCATAGCAACAAGTTATTGCACTTTCCGTGAACGGGTACCGGTCTATTTTAAGAATATTATTAGCATAGTACGATAATAAATCAGTGTAGGTACCTGAGTGCATATTCTGCTGGTGTCGAACTATCGTAACGAGATCGTAGGGCTATGCTGTAAACGCAATAGTGATTTATCGCAAAATTATTGCTTTTGATCAACGACTGCAGGTTGTTTATTGATCGTTTGTGACTTATATATATTATGCAATATAATAATGAATGTTAAATAAACTTGAAAACGTTTATGATATCGAACTGTGTTTATAAATAACTTGGTGTTCTTGAGTGTCCGTTGTTCATTGAGGTGTTATAACTTGGCTATCGAGAGGCATCTGAAGTTATAAACGTTTACATATACTGTCTTCAATAACTGATATAATTTACCGACCGTCTTGACATTTTTAACGACGATGGTAATCATCATCAGTAAACTACTACATTTTATTTAGTGCGTAACGTGTCGTGCCATCCTGTCAGAATCCGTACTGGGTTTGGAGACTGATTGTGAACGGTTTTAGTGCGGTTCGACTCCCACATACCCCACCTGGAAGTCAGGCGTATTCCGCCAAGTAAAAAAAAAACACATTTATTTTTTAATAGCATCGATTACTGTTGAGCTGAATTTCAGAAAAATCCGAGATCCTTTATAGACCTTATAGAATAAGAACTTTGTTTCATACTTCTAGTTCTTGGGTAAGGTGTGCGCGGGCGAGGACCCGGTTATCTCGTCCAGCCCGCCCACGATTTGCACTCTGTCTGAGACTGGTATTGGCGAACTGTTGCGGTTTTAGCATTTGTACACAGTAGATCTAATTTAAACTGGTTTTAATATTACGTAGTTATTTATGTATTTAGAGGAGTTATCAATGTTGATTTTGCAAGTTGAGAGACTGTTATTAGATCTGATAAAGATGATGATATTCAACTCTGCAAAGATTCCAAGTAAAATAAACAACGTATCGAGTACCTTCAAATATTTGGTCATGATATAAGCAAAAAATATTTACAAACAAATCCAAAGAACAGTTATGATAAAGTTTCCCAGAAATCCAATCAAGCGTTCAAATAAATTGTACAGAACATAGCAATCTGAAAGCATTCGCTTTATATTATAATAAATTTTTCGTCGAATAACTTTTGAGACTTTCGAAAAAATGTGTATTTGAGTACCGTAAATTTTTCTTTTAACGTTTTCCTTTTGTTCCTCCCCTATTGCGTGATCTCCAAGTATTTCCATTAGGAGATTCTTTTGTCCGTAATAGCGAGGTGAGAAACCATTCTTGAACGAGAGACGTTTTGTTTTTGCAATATTGAACCCCTAGTTATGAACGTATTTGAAAACGTACGGTATTGCGTTTTATTGTGTTTAAAATATGAGCATCATTTAAATACCTAGCTTGATTTCTATTGATCATAACGTTAATTTGTGGAAAAATTTTGCATTAATACATCAAATAATAATTTCGTAATTCAAGAAGTTCAGTAAAAGTTAATTTCATTGAAATAGTAATAAGTATAAACATAGCTTACAATGATTTCTAAAGCTATTGTGTATAGGTATTTTTATTTAGAATTTTGTAACAGTTTTGCATTTTTAAAGATTAGATTTAAATCTACTTTTATGTTCAAAACAAACAAAACTGTAACAATAAAAAAATAATCAAGACGAAACACATCCGTTTTCCAACAAAATTGAAGAGCAATACCAATCTATTCTTGTAGATTGTTGTAAAGAATAATAAAACTATAAACGTTTCGATCTCAACATCCATAAGTATGTTTTCGTGTTGAGTTTTTTATGAATAATAATAAAAAGCGGTTCCCGTGTCACGCGTTACCATACGTTCAAATACGTCGTTTTGGGGTTTGGACAAACAAACATTCGGTTGCGTGCCGTTTTAGAATTGTTCAAGCATTGTTTACTATTTATCAAAACATAGTTAAGTTTACGTATTTGTTTTGGAGATTATTTGGGTCTCGTAACTGTTTTGTTTTTTTCTTCTTAAGTAAATAAAGTTGGATTGATTTTCTGAGGGAATGATTAAGAGGAAAAAATATAATAGTCAGTTCAATGGGAGCTGCTCAACTATGTATATCTCTGGTATTCCTAAAGTGAAGAACAATATCATAATAGTAAAGGTAAAACACAATTCTAATTGAGTTTCAGTCATAAAAACTACACCAAATCTTCAAGCATTTATCATCCAATAAAATTCAATGTTAATATCACGAACACTAGCTTTTGATTGGAATTTTCGAACAATTTTCTATCTTCCTACACGTTTATGAATATTGAATATTTTATAGGATGACGATAAACCTGTTCTGAATCTGTAGGCGTAGTTGATGCACTTGCCTCTGGTGCATTGGATATACCTACTTATAGATCGTATAGGTAACAGGACTAGTTTCGAATATACATTAAAATTATGTACCTCGTCGCCTCAGTGCTTGTTTGGCCAATTTGCACTCGAGCAAATTTTACAGGAGACAGCAAACAAGCACGGAAATTTTCGTTAAGTGCCGTGTTGAGAAAAAAATTGAAATGAGATTTTTATTGTTTTAGAATTGAATATTAAAAAAAAATATTTCACCAGTCGGATGGAAATTTTATTCTTTATAATACTGTAATTTTAAAAAGTAATTTTCGTAAAAAATGACAGATTGGCCAAACAAGCACTGAGGCGACCTCACCTATAAACATTTCAAAATTTAACAATCCTAAAATCGATGTTTATATCTGCAAGGGTTGAACAAGCTTTAGAACTAACATTTGTCTGGCTTTACCAAAAAATGAAAATACAAACTAAAATCCTCTTAAAGTTAATAATCCAGTACATTCATAAAACACTGGTTTAAGCCTAGTATTTTTAAAACCGCTGTTACCTGCGCTGTAATATTTAGATATATTTCAACATTCTGCCCCAACGAACAGGAATTATCGGAGTGAAATGCTGCGAGTGGGTGCAAAATTTATTCTATTTGCTAAATTCAAAACCTCTTTTCACTGTCTAATATATTATGTAAGCCAATTGCACAAAATACATTTCCATACAGACTAGTTATAACCTGTTTAGTTCTGCATTTAGGTAATCTGTGCTTCAAAAAAAAAACAAAACAAATTCCCGCCAATTTCATTAAGGAGTTAGGTTATCGTTACTCTACCTTACATTAACACTTGCAATTAGTTTTATGTGTAAACACAAAACTATATCAAATGGTTTTACATCTCGAGCAACTTGCTGCAACCACAGAATCTATAACTGTTATTACTGTCGCCATGATCCCGTTACACAAAATAATAAAGTGTACCAAAGAGAATGCCAGCGTGGGTGAACAAAGGTGCATATCTAGCTAGTATAAATAAGTCGTTATATCTTTAAAACAAAACAACACCCTGAGTTATAATGTATTCAAATTTTACTACCGCAAGTAACATGGATACGGTTTCTTTTAGTGACATTCTTGTATTTTTATAGTAATAATGACATAATAAACTATTCAGTTTTGACGTTTTTTATTGTTCATAAAGAATTTGAATAAACAGAATCAGCGTGAAGCTTTTGCCTTATTTTAGACTTGAATGTCATTACATTAAAATCTCACCTCATGAACCTAAATAACATACTGCTGATCAGATTTTTAAAACTTTGTCAGATTGTTAGTTTGTCTATTTATCGAGACCTTTCTTATAGGCTATATAATATCCCTTTGTGACACAGACGGGCTTAGTAACAGCTAGTAAGTAAATAAAGTATTTTTTACACTAACAATTAAACGTTACTTGTTGTAGTTTTATTATATTTTTACATTAAATAGAGAAAGTTGTCACATTATGTCCAGTTTCCATGTAGTATAAGTTAAACAGCAATATAATGTTTGTTTCGTTTAGACGAGGGGGTGCTAAGGGTGGTCTCCCCTAAGGATTCTGCGCCCCCGTCTGACGGCACAACAATAGTTCACACGAAATAATCAATAACAACCACACACCATGTGATCGCTAGGCCTTTGTATGCGCTTGCACTGTTTTATTAAATAAAATAGCGGTCGAAATCTCCTTTAGTTTTAAATAACTGCCCAATATGTAATAGTGATAGATGTATTTTTTTTTTTATTGCCATGTAGGCAGACGAGCCAACGGCCCACCTTAGAAAGTGGTTACCGTCGCTCATGAACCTCTGCAATGTCAGGGGACACTGAGGGGTCGCTACCTACGACCTAACTTTAAGGACCCTCATGCCTCGTTTGAAGAAGGACAAGTCATAGCGCTCAGGGAATGTGTTAGTTATTGTAATTTTATAATGAGACCAATATGACACAATGGGAAATATTTTACAACTATAATTAACTGTTAGAAAGAACGTAGGCACATATAAATGACTTTAATTTTTACTTTAATTTTGGCATCATACATGATTCCATTGCTTATACATAGCTTATTTATTAATTCTTTAATTTCGTGTTATGCTCGATTTACCTTCTAAGTACTATTGAAGTACAAACTATTATATTACAAGATCTTATCAGTTTCTCTTTCCACACTTCGGTATCAATTATGAACTCATTATTTATTTAGACGAGTCTTAAAGTTTTAGAATCGTTTTATTACTGAATTAAACCTACTAACACAAGATACTGTGAAGTGATACATTTGTATTTAAATGTAAGTATCACAATTGTAGTCATTACAAGAAATAGGAGTTCATTTATGTCCACTGATAGATACTCAAGTCTTCGATAAAATAGACATTCTGATATGAAATATTGTCCAGTTATTGTACAATTATTGTGAATATAGACCGTTGAATGATTAGTAGTCTCTTATCTAGTATCACAGTGAGTCCGTTGAGTACAATATTATACTTGTCTTTGAAGTTGTTGATAAGCTAAGTGTGATTGCTCAACTTAGCTACTGAAAGCTTCTTTATAATTATTATTAGTATGAAACAATCCGTAATCCCTTTTAGACTACACTATACTATTACATGAGTAATTAATGTAAGAAAAATGCACAGATACCAGGAGTTTGTAAAAACATTTAATTTGATACGCTTTCAATTTTGTAAATAAAATAGTTACCTAAAAATATCAACTTACGAAAATATTCCAAGAAAATTGACAAAATACAGCTTTAGTAAGGTCTTGCAATGGCCAAAAAGGTTTAAAAGGGGGAATGCAAGTGATAAATCTGAGTTAACGTTGCTGAGTCCGTGCAGGTACACAGACGTAAATGAAAATATATCGCTGTCACTCGCCGAGCTTACCAAATTAATATAAATTAGATATCTGTGGGGTGATTTTAGATATAAAACATTTGTATGTCTATGACCTATGAAACCTGTTAGACAAGTTTTGAATACGATTAATTATTAATAGTATATTCTACTATGACTTATTTTACGTATCTGTAAACGACGTCAGTATATTGTCCACTTATTGATTAGATCCCAATCCTAATTATTTTGAATCTACTCCAAAAATAATATTATACACCGATGCGTACATAATTATTAGATTTTAATATGTATTAACATTAATAGTAATTTTATATCAATTATACTGGAATCAGTTGCGGTATTTCTCGCAAAATCTATATTTTTGACTCAAATAACCTCATTAAGCATGAAATTCCCTAAAAGTGTAATTATAAATTTATTAACAATAATCCAAAACAGTTCCAAATCAGCGGCCAACACAGCTACTTAATAATAAAAATCTACCATCAATCTAAAGGTGAATACTCCGAAGAAGTTTCTTTGCCTAATTTGCTAAATCTTGCTTATTTTTCAGATTCATTACCTTATAAAAACAATATTAAAATATTATAATAACACTTTTAGACCGGTCTGTTGTTTTTCGCAGGAGTATTACGAACAAAGGCGTGATGATATTAAAAGCTTTACCGAAATTGAGTTTAAAATTCGCTGTGTAATCGTATCTATTTTAACAGGAGCGTCAGCTGTGCATATTTTGCCATGTATATTTTGATGAAAATGTTAATAAAGATAGTGTTCTTTTGGGATTTATTATTTTATGAACACTTTTTATAATTAATACTTGGTGACCCGCGCAACTTCGTCTGCGTCACAGAGGAATACAACATACCTATAGCCTTCCTCGATAAATGGACTTTCTAACAGTGAAATATTTTTTCTAATCGGACTAGTAGTTCCAGAGACTAGCGCGTTCAAACAAACAAACTCTTCAGCTTTATAATATTAGTATAGATTTTGTGAGGAGTGAGGTAACAAAATTGAATACTAGTGATTAAAAGTTTAGTACTACTAAGAAATTTCGCTGTCGAAAAGTACATTGTTAGTCAACTTTTCACTTTTATCATTTTGAGGAAGGATCGTTCTTTATTTACATTTTCTAAATACGATACTGACGTTGCCAGATGTGTAAAACCTTTTCGGGTATCTACCGTAATCCCGAATTTATTTGTCAAAGCATTTTCCAATTCATTGGTATATTTTATCATCACAAAACCCGTGAGTCTGGTTCGGTTCGGCCACCCGTTGGTCCCTTCACATCCTACCGTTATAATATAGCCTTAATTAATTTGCTTTTACGAGTACATTGTACGTTGAATCATGGACCGGCTAAATTATTTTGCGACCTTTGTAAAATGTCGTTCACGGAAACAGCTTTTGTATTTTACAACCTTATTGAACGACAACGAAATCGAATGTGGGTTTTTATTTACTGTCAATGGGGATTTTTGCTTGGAGTTCATCGTAAATTTTCATTGAACAGTGTTACTGGGAACAAATTTGAGGTGCAGAATTTCTTGACCCACTTAAAAATAGTGTAAATAAAACGTCATCCAAAACAAACTACAAAGACCGCGTTTTAAATTGCAACGAATACTGATTCATCGCATTCCTTTAACTTGGCAGTTTCAATGGTTTCTTTTTTTCTTAGTGTTACTTCACAATCTCATCTTGAAATCTCAAATTGATTTCTCATTTTACCAACAAACCTGTTCATTGTCATTTAGAGGCAAATGTTCATAAATTAATTAATTGAACCGTGTTATTTTAATGGACAAAACTAAAATGCATCATCAGTTAACATACGCACAAAATACGTTCTGTTACGCGCTACGCATAAATCTGTCGGCAGCAACATCAGAACCACCTTGGACTTGACTTATTTATCGCCCGAAACGGAACGTAACCGCTAGAGATGATCAAACGATTGTTGCGGAGAAATTAATGATTCATTGCAATGTAAATCGATTTCAATATCTCCAAATAGATATGTTTAGTCATAAAGACAATACAGTTATTTTTTAGATCCTAAATTGAAATTGCTACTGTCTATGTACTTATTAGAACCAAAGAAGTACCGTTTTAGAATTGTTTTTAATGTTTACCGAATACCAGTTAGTGTTTTGTATCTCAAGCTCTCAAATACGGTGACCCTCAATTTGCGATCATAAAGTACAATTTAGAACCGTATTTGTAATCCGAATACATTTAACTTTACTACGGCCTGTAAAAGCGTGTTTGTAAATAAAACCGCCTGAACTACATCACCTATCAGGCGAGCGCATACATGGAATTAGCATAAATCGCTTGTCCGTGTATACGCGCCTGTTTACAGTTCGCCTTCCAGGAAACACGATTTGAACGAGGCAGAGACAGGGGGATCAGCATTAATCGTGATCCTGAAGCTGGAATAGTTCATAAATAATTATAATTAACTTTGAATTTTCTCTTAATGCTTTGCAATGCAAATAATCTCTTGACCATCTGTTAAAACTTACGATTAGGTGGTTTGATATA
The DNA here is from genome assembly GCA_030269945.2 of Trilocha varians. Taxonomy (NCBI): domain Eukaryota; kingdom Metazoa; phylum Arthropoda; class Insecta; order Lepidoptera; family Bombycidae; genus Trilocha; species Trilocha varians. The sequence goes on along the minus strand of AP028267.1, from coordinate 5,512,452 downwards.
TGGATGTAAGAGGAGACTCTCTCTGAGGAACTGGACTGCGTGAAGGATGATTATAATTTGTGGTGTGAAAGACGGTGTATGTCAGGATGGAAAAGTATGGAGGGAAAGATCATTATACGCCTACGATTTAAATAGGACCTATGGCGAATAAAGCATATTTTAAATAGGATTCCTGACCATTCCCTGTTATGTAGGTATAAGTTATAACTTACAGACTTCAGTGTGTGCTAAAAATTAAAACATCATCTATTAATCAAAACCGTACTCTTACAACATACAGAATTCGAAGCTCAGTTTAAAATAGTACATTACCTAGTAGTAGATCCATTCATAAACCACATAAACCTACCTAATCCTCATGCAAATTCATCCACGGCGAGTCACACTTAAGTCCGCATCACACATGAGTAAACCGAAGAACATTCTCGGAAAAGTTTGCCGCAAAAAGAGGTTTTAAATTAAATCCGGTAAAGCGTAGTCCCTCTCTAGATTTATTACATGACTTTTGACATCTCACGAGTGAACCTTTGCGGGTTTGTCCATTGTCATTATGCGGTGGGCGTTGTTCCCATAGCAGGGTTGGGCGTGAGTCGTGATTACTGCAGACTGCTTCTAACAAAACTATCCTTATTTGTATTTCTTGTCCTCAATGATAAGGCAAAAGGTTTGAGACAAAAGGGAATGTAAAATATAATGTGTTTTCAACCATATGGGACGTTTTGTAGGGCTGCGATGGCGGGTTTAGAAGTGCGTGAAGTGTTTTCAATGATTTAATTGAGCGAAACTGTTGATGAAAAATTGTAATTTCTGCACCATACAAATTTATTTATTAATGTAGTTTATTACTAAGAAAGTTAAAAAACATTGACTTTAAATATTTCATTCTTTACCAACTTACTAATCCTGAAAATTATTTCTAGTGTATTTAAAATGCTTGACAACCCTATAATTTCCAATGCCTACGTTCGAGTACAAACTCATGAATTATTCACTGATCTTTTTATAGCTAATCGTCAATACGTGTTACTTGTAAACGACACTTTATTGTGTAATCTCGTGGATGTTTGAACGCTGTTCTTAACATAAACGTCTTTACTCGGAGATTCCTTGCTGGAATTAATAATACGGGTATGTTACACAGATTAATGTGAACAAATTAGGATTTATAATCTGTATCTACATGTAATTGACTATTTAATAATCATAACAAACTTCAAAGTATTGTAGCAACCATTTTTTAGTAGTTTGAGATATTTAGTTGTCGAACCGTACTAAAACCCTTTACAGTTCACATTCAGCATCCGAACCACGACTGGGATCAGGTTATGTGGAATGGCACGACGCGTTACGCAATACCCCTAATCTTACAAAAGTAGCACATTTTTAAAAGCCATAGAACTATTGAACATATAAAAACTAAGTCCCAATAAGCCTCATTTACAGTCAACGAGACAGCATACCACACACATCTTCATAATGTCTCAATAATAAACAAAGCTATTCGTGAGTCGTAACAACAATAAACATTAAATTTTTATTACGTAATAGAAACAATGGCCGTATAAATAAGTCACTAAGTTCATATAAAAACGAGGGTTTAGGACAATGAGCTACTGATGCGTGGCTGTTCTCGTACTCGTGACAATGAATTCATTATTCTATAGTCCTTTTTTGAAACCGACATTGTAAATGAACCGATTCTTACGAAATAGCTCAACGATCAAGTTCAGAGTTGAGTTTGTTTTTAAATCAATCATACTATTGCTATTGTGTTCACACCTTACATTGTTGTTCAAGCGGAGTCGTATAATGTTAGATATATTTATACAGTGAAAACATCAAAACCCATTAAAATAAAACTTTTTACACAGGTGTATAGTTGGGGGCAAGAATAAATGCACATCGACTTTTAGGAAATTATGCAAAAATGTTTAGAGTTTTAACAACTCTGTATTATATTATATGTTCAATTGAATTAGAACAACAACTGACAATTAATGCCTCAAAGCTGTGTGCAACAGAGAAAGCGCTCTATAAATCCGAAGCTATAAACTGCTCTCTTTTTAAAAGTCGAAGTGCATTTATTCTTGCCCCCAACTTGATAATTCGTAATTGCAATAGTTCCCCGAGTTTGTTTTCTAAACACTATTTTTTCAAATGAGGCTTATAGAGATTAAGGTTAGATTTTAGGTAGCTGTACCGCAGTGTCCCCTGAGATTGCAGATGTCTGTTAGCGACGAAAACCCTCTTATGATCGGGTGATCCATTAGTTCAACAATAAAAAAGAATATTCCATTATTAAATTAACTAGACAATGAACTTGTTTCGATTAACTTTCTGCATTAAAATTGACAATGTTATCAGGAGGCGTCACTCGTCAGACACAAAGCTTCACAGTTCACTGGCCAGTGTATACTGCAAGCTTTGATAGGCTTTACAATACAGTTTGACGTCACAAACTACTGTACATTGTGCCCGATTAATTTTAGTTTATATTAAAGAATTAGTGAAAGACGAATGACCTATTTAGTTAGTACATTATCTTTAGTATATCAATAGTTTTCATACCAAAAAATGTAAATGCTAATTTATCAAATTTACCGCATTTGCTTGCTATACTGTTTTACTTAAAATTTGTGATATTTTTTCCACATTATTCTATCAAAAATCTACCGTAATCTATCCTAAATTAATTTTATTTTAGATGGTGGGTTAATCACTCATGAAACTTCATTACTAGGACATAGCTATTACAGTAAAGTCTTTTAGATTTTTTCTCGAAATCGATTCAAGGTAAAGGTCGTAGAACTTTGAACTGACACGACACGAGACTTGCAATTAGAGGACTCTCCATTGTTCTCATTTCTACGAAGGAGACGACAAATAAATAACGATCGAGGCTCCTCAATACGTCCATTAACTGAATTGCTTCACTAATTTGTCCAAAAATTGCTGATTGATTGTCACTGTCTATCAGTTCATTTCGGTTTTAGTTCCATTTCATTTGATGTCGTTTAAGGACATTATCAGCAGCATTTTATTGGATGACTTCAAGCCAATTGTTTGAAATTTTTTGTTTTATTATCAGGACTAAGCACAAAGTTACTAATAAACACAGATTGTACATAAATGTAGCTTATATTCATATAAATTTAAATGCAAGAAATATATTTGAAACGAACTTCTTCACTTTAATTCAAACTTACACAAACATTTCTAAATCGACACAGAAGATTAAATAAACTTTAAACACAAATCTAAAGTCAATATTAATTACGCTTCGTGCTATCTCCAGATTAATCTAATGAAATGAACGCGGTATTTGCGGCGGTTGACCGCAACGAATTCACGGACTGGACACTAAGTTACGGCGCGCGGTTAAGCCGACCTTTAAAATTCCTGCAGTGCCTCGAGCCAGGAACATTGGCATTTGTGCGATTCGGTACCGTAGATTATAGAGGCTATATTGACGGATATTGACCGTATTATGTAGATTCCGACAGCGTTTACGAAATTACAAGCTCGATCAGCGCAAATCGCCAGCGTTTGAAACGGTCGATTAGAAATGAATGCCATTAAATTTTATTGTTTATATTTGAATATCTGATCATCTGAATAGGTTTGGAATCGAAATGAGACCTATTTCAATAAAGCTAACCATTGTTCGGGAAATTATGTTGCTATATTATCTCACGTAACTTAACAACAATTATTGCAATCTGTTTCTTTACCAATCAGTCTTATAACACACTCTTTGACTAAATTAAATATAAAAAAAACATCTCTGACTAAAATTATGCTATTTTGGATTTTTCTAAAAAAGTGGGTAGTTGAATAAATAAATGTAAAACGTCAGAACAACTCTGTTTAGAATGACTACTTTTTAAAGTGAAAATAATGACAATGCCAATAAACTGTGATAATAATGGTTAGAATATAAGTGATATAATCCAAACATGGGCAACACCAATTCGGGACATCATCACCGTCAGAACAGCAAGAGTAGAAAATGCAGGAGTTTGCCAACCTCGCCTGAAGTTAGAAGGTATGTTAAGGAATTATACAAACAAACTCATCGTAGTTACTCGTACCAAACTATGTAAACCATATTTTGTTTAATGTAGTAGCAGAAACATGACGTATTTTTTTATCATCGAAAATTTTATCAGGATCTTGACTCCAAATATAAATAAACTGTATTTATTGTTTAACCCTTAAATAGACGATTTTTGTTTCATGTTTAAAAAAATATATTTGTGTAATGGACTGTCTAGGAAAAATGAGTAAAAAAAAACTAGACATGAATTTAATATTATTTTTTTTTAAAGTACAAAATTCGTTCAAAAATAAGAACTAGCTGTCAAAATTAACAAAAAAAATAAAAGAAGCTTAATTTTATCGGTGATGTTTAGTATGTTGTTTAAAAACAACATTGTCCATTTAAGGGTTAATATCTACTATATTAGAGGTAATATTATAAAAGCATCTGTTAACAGTCTTTTTTGAACTCATTTAACCCAGTTACGGTTATCTTACAATTTACAACAAAGGTTTTTCTGTTTATTATGTAGAAACACAGTATTATGCCTAAATGAAATTTCCGACCAAAATCAGTTTTATGTAACATCAAATTTGTTTCATTTCACGGCGTTACAAGATCTCTTTGTTGGATGTTTAGCATCAAACAGCTGTATTAAGCAACTCCTTCAAGGAGAAATCGAGTTACATCTACGTGCTTACTATTTTGGGAATTACAGCTAAAACAGTCTTTACTCATCTGTGGCAATACTATCATCTAGTGTACGAAAAAAATTTATAAGTTAAGTAAATAAAATATTTTAAATGCATTTTAAATTAATAACTCTAATGTATTCAGAAAAGAAACCGCAATTATAACAGACAACAAATTAAAATTCATGAACAATCAAGAAAAATACGTTATAGGTAAACTAATAATACCAAAATCGTAGTATGTAAAAGTAACTTTGTATTAACAGCTACTATTATTAAGTTCGTTTAACGCTTAAGAAATACACCATAAATGCATACATTGTTTACATATTCCCTTCACTGTAACTAAAGAATTCCCTTACAAAATCAACGAGCTAAAAATACAGGGATCGAAGCATCGTGCAGTTGATAGCTTGCATCTCATCGATAAAAGAGAGGTTATCTTTGATCTCGGCAGCTTGAAACGTTTGAGATTAGTAAACAATGGACGTTATACCTTGTAAGAATATAATCGTTTGGTAATATTGATAAGTAAACGACATAAGCAGCTCAATATCGAACACAAATAGAAATATATATCGTAATTTTCAAGTATTGTTATTACCTAAAGATCGATCTAACATCATAAAAAAGTTATGTATCTTAGGTAATAGATAACGCCCATTTAATAGCCAGCCATTGCAGAGGTCTATAAGCGACAGTAACTACGTAGGTACTATCAACATAAAGTGATTTTTGAGATTTCAGTAGTATTTTAAAACGATTTGAGCGTATAAAATATTACGTATATTTTGTTGCAAATAAAATTGGGGAATACTCATAACGACGAGAATTGGCGTGAATGACGTAATGACATGTGGGCGTGCGACATCCATTTCCGAGTTCCGACCGCGGACGTCGGAAACGTATACTGAATCACAAATTTTAACATATACGTATTTTGAACTTCATTGGTTCTGAAAGATATTACACACGATTCTATACTATGTTCTCCTGAAAATCGTTTTATACTACATATTATTATGCAAATACCTAAGGTTTTTACGATAAAAATAAAAAAGGAACGAACTTTAAACTGACTGTAATCTATACGTGACAAAATCTATTTTTAAGCCTCCTGTACCAACCCATTACTGCCCACTGTTGGGCTCAGGTCTCCTCAGAAGAGGGATTAGGCATAGTCCACCACGCTTGCCCAGTGCGGATTGGGGACTTCACACATCTTCAAAGGATTTCTAGAATCCTTTTCCGTCATGCAGGGTTCCTCACGAGGTTTTTCTTCACCGTTTTTAGCCAGTGGTGTTGTGAAAAATTGCACATAGATCTTTTTTTTCACCTTTAGATTTAGAGGTACAAGCCTGCCGGTTTTGAACTCGCGACCTCCTTTCAGGCAGAAGCGAAGCGAATTAATAAATCTCGCCCCTGTAAGTCAGTAAGTACACTAGATAATGAAATCTAGGCCTTTAGATACATTACTGCTGCATGAGGTCTCCTCAGAAGAGGAAGAGCGGTCAAACTTCGTGAGGAAACCTGCATATCGGAAAAGGTTTCTAAAAATCCTTTGAATAAAAACCCGCACTGGGCAAGGGTGGTTGACTATGCCTGATCCCTATTCCGAGGAGACTTGAGCCCAGCTACATCAATGTATAATATACAAAAATAAATCTCTACGGTTCTGTAGAATAAACGTAACATGTAGACCATTTTTTAAATAGGCATTTTGAACTGCAATGCTTTGATTTAATTACTGAGTTAAATTTAAACATTTCTTTTGAAATACCGTGGTTTTTCGTTGTTTACTCCGGTAATAGTCCATTACTTTATTTGACTATAAAAATAAAGATCTGGAAAAAGAACACATGTGGTTTATTAAACGACATCCTGTGAAGCTTTTGTTTAAATTACTTTAAATGTATTGTTTAACAGTAAATGTAAATTTTACTTGCGTTACCTACATAACTTTAGATCGGTAAGGCCTTAATTGGTGTTTTAAAATGTTACTATTACCTCCTTTTATACAGAGACTAGGTGACCCGCGCAACTTCGTCTGCGTTACAAACGGATACAACATAGCCTATAGCCTTCCTCTATAAATGAACTTTCCAACAGTGAAAGTATTTTTCAAATCGGACTAGTAGTTCCTGAGATTAGCGCGTTCAAACAAACAAACTCTGCAGGTTTATAATATTACTAGATGACCCTCGCAACTTCGTCTGCGTCATAAAGGGGTTCAAACAGTACTCGCAATGGCGTCGAGTTATTATTTTCGCGGCTCGCTGACTCCCACATATTCGTTGCGTTTTATACTCGTAATAACTTCTAAACGAAAAGTCCGATTGGAATAAAACAAAAAGTAATTTAATTCTACATTAATACTCTTGATAACAAAATACTTAATTTGGATAAGGGTTAATATAACGGTACTCATTTAACGTTAAATTCAATCTCGGAACGAAATATTAAATTTTAAAAACATAAAAGTGGTTATTGTGACTAAACTATGATAGTTAGATATATGCTGTCGCGGACTTTTTTGTTTGTCTCCAAAAGACCTAAAAACCCGTAGTACATCATTTTGTTCTATTGTCAATAGTTTTTGCAGCGTACGCATAAATAGGTTTTTGATTTTTCACCTTTTGTTACATATTCGATATTTTCATGCGGATCCCTAATTTTTTTGAAAATAAAATATTTTTCAGATTCATTACCTTATAAAAACAATATTAAAATATTATAATAACACTTTTAGACCGGTCTGTTGTTTTTCGCAGGAGTATTACGAACAAAGGCGTAATGATATTAAAAGCTTTACCGAAATTGAGTTAAAATTCGCTGTGTAATCGTATCTATTTTAAAAGGAGCGTCAGTTGTGCTTTTACATTCATATTTTGCCATTTATATTTTGATGAAAATGTTAATAAAGATAGTGTTCTTTTGGGATTTATTATTTTATGAACACTTTTTATAATTAATACCTACTTGGTGACCCGCGCAACTTCGTCTGCGTCACAGAGGAATACAACATACCTATAACCTTCCTCGATAAATGGACTTTCCAACAGTGAAAGAATTTTTGAAATCGGACCAGTAGATCCTGAGATTAGCGCGTTCAAACAAACAAACAAACAAACTCTTCAGCTTTATAATATTAGTATAGATTATATCATATTAGGTATATATAGTATAGATTATAAAAAAATAAAACTAGGAATATTATCTTAAGTTCTCTAATTTTTGTAAACAATTTCTATAGATCTATTAAATAAAATATAAATGTTTCAGTTAAAATTCTAGTTACTTTTATTATTACGCCCATAACATAACAGTAGGCTATATCTCGTCCAACCATTGTTATAACATTGTATCGTATTTTGTCGGGTTATATTTTTACAAGTCTACATTTTCTTATTGTGTCCACACTCGGCAGTGTGGGCGTTACAAAGTCCGACCTCACTCATTCCGGTCGAAGTATTTCACGAAAGGTTTTTACAAAGCTTGGGCCTTTTCAATATTCATTCAGGATGTTTTTTGAGAATCTCTTTATCAGCTTTCAGACGATTGAAAAACTTAATCGAGGAATATTGAAGAGAGATGTAGTTTGATTTATCTTGTCTGCCTTTTGATTGGATTTGGCGCCTTTTCGCAGTGTTTCCACGGAATGTATCAAACATAGATGATTTCGTGAAATCAGAAAATGTGTCATCAATTTAGTTGAATAAAAAAGATATTTTCGTGAAAATACACTCAAGTTCACCCCATTTTAATTTAAGGTCATATACCTTCAAAGATTGATCGATAATATCGGTAATTACTTTCACACAAATACTTTGACCCTAATTCGAGTTTCGATCAAATTTATCGCATAACCCTAACGGTACCTTCGATAAAATGTGATATCAATTAATTTTGATTTTTGCAAACAAAAAGACAAGTTGGGGACCGGTGTTATCGATTTAATAAGTGTTATCGATATTGTGTATTCGAATACTAAATTCGCTCTGAAGCTATCTGTTTACCTGGTGATTTAACCATGGATTTTTATCAATGTTGGATTTTGCCTTTTTTGAAAATTAGGTTTAAGATAATTACAGATATAGATTTAACTCTGTTCTAGTAAAGAGGTGTACAAGATTTGAGCAGTTAGTGTCGTACGTTCGTTTATCTAAAACGACATAGGTAGCAGTCTAACTAAAGAAAAATATTCAGGAAACATTACAGCTCTCGAATCTGTATTTTATTTTACAATTAAGTACCAGTAAGTCGTGGTAGCCGAGTGGTTGAAGCGCGTCCTTCCGTACGGGAGGTCGCGGGCTCAAATCCGGTCGGCTTGTAGCTCTAAATCTAAATGTGAAAAAGATTTACGTGCAATTTTTCACAACACCACTGACTGGCTTAAAACGGTGAAGGAAAACATCGTGAAGAAACCTGCATGTCGGAAAAAGGGTTCTAAAAATCCTTTGAAGATATGAGAAGTTCCCAATCCGCACTGGGCAAGCGTGGTGGACTATGGCTAATCCCTCTTCTGAGGAGACCTGAGCCCAACAGTGGGCAGTAATGGGTTGGTACAGGTAAGTACCAGTACCTACACGTAATTATGTTGAAATTCCTAGTACAGTCTATTGAACAGTTATAATGTAAGAGTATATCACATGTCAGTTTTGCAAAACGTTCGGTAAAGGACTACTTCGTGCTGTCCTGTTGCTATTACATCATAGCATTGTTCGAAGTTGACATTCTTTTAAATAATTTATTCATAGTTTTATATCATAAGTTATGTGTAGGTTGTTCAGTGATTTTGATCATCGGATAGTAGTAGTAGATGTAGGGTTGGATATTCATAGGAACTTGATTGCAGAAGTTTATACCGTTAGTGGTTTATACGTTAAGCCTTCATTCGCAAGAGAGTTTTTTCCTCTCAAGTCAAACTTAAGTTATATTCAGGGTAATCCTTACTTATCTTAGGTTAATTTTTTTTTTTTTTTTTTCAATTGGAGGAAATCACCTGATTCCCGCCCGCCCCGCGGGCGGTATATGTGGGAGTTGAACCGCACTAAAACCTCCAACCACTCACACTCAGCGTCCGAACCCCGGCTGAGGCAAGAACCCAGCACGGGGTTTTGGAGGGACGGCGCGACGCGTTACGCCATCAGCATTCTTTCCCGTCGCTCCGTCCCCGGACGGCTCGGCCTTGATCCGGTGCAGATACCGACCGAAACACCCGTGCCCGGTCAGCATCTGCACCATCCAAAAGGTGAGGCGTCCTCTGCCACGACCCACCCAATCATCTAGGATCGGGCGGATCGCCTCGACGGTCCGTAGACCCCAGGTGGGGTTAACGAGACGTCGCTTCCACGCCTCTACCACGGACCGCCGAGATTGGATATCTTAGGTTAATAGGTAGTTTAAATACTAATAGATACAGTATATTGGAGGCAGTTGATGAAATCTTTTATAGAATTGTTATTCAATTTGGACAACAGATATTCATGAAGGTTTACGGTATGCTTTCTGATTATGCTATGATATTGCAAATCAGAATTTTGCATATTGAGTTTTTTTAATACTGACTAACATTATGCGTAATTATGATGATTGATCACTGCGTTAATTGAATAGATCAAAATTACTTACTACTACTTTATCTTAGCTGGTAAAATATCGATCTGTAATATTATTAGCGCATGCGTCGTAACATGCGCGGGCGCTAGCGACAGATGTTCATTGTTTTGATATCACCCTCATTGTGTTGCAGCTATGTATGTAATATGTATGCATGTTCAGAACAAGACAAAGCTCCGATATTGTAATATCGATAACGTGAGAAATGTTATGAAATTCCTCTCATTTGTGTATATGTACTACTGATGTGTAATGTGGACAGTAAACAAATATTTAATCCTGAATTGCTATAGCATCGTTAAATTAAAAAAGTCGTAATTTCTTTCTTATATATAACTATATTTTGTTTAATTTAAATCTAATAGTAAATAATAAAGGATAATAGTTCAACATAAAATTAAAATTTAACTTTACTGCTAAAAGTAAACAAATATAGTAGCGCCATCTGTTGGCGAGTAGCGGAACTATACCAAGTTAAATCTATTGAATTTACTATTATAGAACTTTTTATAACCAATCAATAAAAAAATATTAGTATCATTAGTTTGTTGTTTATTAACACAAACATGAATATACTGATTCTGTATTTTTTGTAAATGTGCTCATAAACTGAAACTCCTAGGATGTTCAACGCACTCAAAATAGTCCATAATTATTATTTAAGTTTATAACACGTTCAGTACATAAATGTTTCTTAATGAACTAAGTTTACAACTGTACGTTTTATGCTTAAAACTCCTTAGACGTTAGTTTATTATGATTTCGTGAGCCACGACTGGAAGTAGCTAGATGTCTGGATGTATTCTATCTACTCTTATTAGTACCAGATCTACAGTTCAACTTCTCTAAGGCAAGGCACAGACTATATTAATCTGTGGTTAAGGCCTGGACCACCTGAGTAAGTAGGTAGGTACATAAGTTACCCTGGAGTTAAAACATCTACTTCAGGTGGGCCGTAGGCTCGTTTAACTATCTAGCAATAAAAAAAAAACATCTGTAACATGATTTGTATGTAAGTTTACTGAAAGAACCCCTTATGTGTCAGGTGGGCCGTTGGCTCGTCTGCCTACATGGCAATAACAAAAAAAAATGTGTATGTTCAATAAAATAAGTTTCAATGTCAACAATTAGTGATGAAGATTATCATGGACGCAAAATCAGGAATCATTATGTTATTTCATAAATAGCGAAATTAGCATAATAGGATGGAAAGAACTGAATTTTGGAAAGCTTATAACATATCAAAAATATATGCCAAAAACGTCCACAATTGAATTTAATGATAGTTGTGTTTGGGATAAATCATTGGTTCTAAATTTTTAATCACTTCCTGTCAAAGGCAGATTATCAATTGCATTTTCGATAATCTTGCAACTAAACTTTTCATGGTGCAACTGAAAACTAATAATGGCATGTTTTTCATAGTTTTCACGTCGATAGTGCCATCTAGTTTTCATTGTAACCAAACCGAATAAAACAAAATAAACACTATAGATCTTTAGTATTCGTATATTGCTCAGATATCGGAGGATCCATTACATCCTGCAATATAGCCCTAACAACCCTTCTGTTATTTATTGCCTTGATCGCCTCTGTACTCCGTGAATAAATAACATGTTAGGTTATTTGTCAGTGCCTTATTTCTTGTCTTAAGCTGTAATACAAAGAACGTTAAAATAGAGAACAAAGCGGATGCGAATAGTGTCGCTTTTTTTCTTACATTTTTTTCTGTTGAAATTTTGTTGTTTCATTTTAACTTTGTCAGTCAGTCTTTTGGAATCTTGTGATAATGGTTACTCTGCTAAGAAAAAGTAAAAATAGATATCATTTTTTATTATGCACGATTATTTTTTAAATTTATGTTTAAAATTTTCACAACTGTGTCTGTCTTGAAACAAAATGTTATTTTTCGTTAAAGTGTATAAACAATACGCCTGATAAAATATGAGCATTATACAATTTTATTTAAAACTCCAATTGACTAATCAAAATGCCTCTCACACCTTACCTAACGGTACTAAAAAGTAATTCAATCAATAATTATCGCGCAGGCATTAACGATACTATCGTCCGGGGTTAATAGCCATTTGATTCGATTATCCTTGTAGCCACTCGACGAGAACGTACATAGATTAATACATACATCCTACACAGCGGGACCGTCCGGTAATCTTATTGGAGACATTTTTTATTGTTTAGTGAGCTTAACTCTACCTTTTTGTTTTTATTTCAAGAGGTATTTAAGTCGGCTTTTGTTTTTATATAGTACTAGCTTAACCGTGCAACTTTTCTTGCGATATAAAGGGAGTTTTTTTTACTAATTTTAGTTTTCATATTAATACGATCATCGTCTATTCGTAAAAGAATTTTCGAAATCGATTTAGTATATTCAACGTTACCTAACATTACCTTTATAATATTAGTTAGTGTATAGTTTAGATCCTCCTCATTTTATCTAGGCAAACCAATTTTGATGAATTTTTGTTCTTTAACAAAAGGCAGTACCTTTTGTTAAAGCTAACTACGCTCAGTTTTCTTTTCTTTTTCGAATATACCTACACCTTAGTGCAATAAATTAAGAACAAATATCTAACGTAATATGTATTGTTTCAGACAAGTGTCTGTGCTGCAGACGTCGATCCCTCTCCCGGCGTCGGCGGCGGCGGTGAGACGAGCTCCGCCAGACAAACGACCGTTGCCTGCCACTCCTGGACATGCAGGTTTGTTACATTAAGAATTATAAAAGAAAATAATTTTTCTCGAGGATGCGTAGAAAACGAAGGTGCAGAAAGTTCTTAAAGGTCTTTCAAAATGAAATTCTAAATATTATTTTTATAGGATGGCAAAATTACTTAAAAATTACGAAAACGTAGCGAAAGCGAAAACGAAATTCACTGTAGCAATAAGAAATTAAAGGTAAATCTGACACAAAAGAAGTCATAAAGGTTATCATAATTAAAACCCGTAAATTATGCTGGGAAGATAAATGGGTATCCAATTTGCCTTGACTTAACGAACTTAATTTACTTAAGTAAGAATGCTAATAGACTTAACACATAAGTTAACGCCTTCGATCATGTTACCATTTTAGTTAAATAAGCTACCTAATTTATATGAAATACCTAAACATATTATACTTGTACTAGACTACTACTACTACTAGTACTAAGAAAAAAGAAAAAATATATATATTAAATTAAAAAAAGACATACCCGCTGAGTTTCTTGCGCCGGTTCTTCTCAGGACGGAGGCGTAATTTTAGCGAACTGGTGATAGAACTTATGACTTTCTTTTGACATTCAAAATGTATGTGTGTCCACATCTAATTTGAAATAAATGATTTGACTTTGACTTTGTTGTAACTCATCACAAACTCATTTCCTGAAAATAGATAAAATTAACAATAATCGAAGCGATTCTACAAATATTTTATGATAACTTTTACATTAGATTACTTTAATTGCCCGTAGACTCGCTACTAGCACTATTAAAACCAAAATATTTTAGCAAAGTAAATACAAAAATAAACAGAAATAATTCAATATCAATATTACTGTTTACTTTAATCCATAAATAAACCAAACAGCCATAAATTCTAAGCTTACTTATTTCTCGAGAACTATTCCTAATCGAATGTTTTTATATTGTAAAGTAAACTGTTGAAAACTTTTCTTCAGAAATGCACTTAACAGATACATACGGGCTTCCTGTTTCAAACTACTGACCTATAAGTACTGTAGGCAGGGCCTGATTCAGAACATTCTCAACTTTTGAATTACAACTACCGACAAGGGTTCTGTTGCTCGTTGGAAGAACTACAAGTAATAGCGTTTGGGCAGCGCCAAATAGTTTAGTATTCCTTAGTTATCTGTCAATGGAAAATTAATTTATGGAAGATGTTGATTTACTTAATTAAATGATGGAACCAATTGTGACTGGCAAAGAGAAGCCCTCAAATTGTCCTACTTCTTAAATACAAAGTTTTTTCCTCTGTATATATCTCTCAGTGTCTTCTGGCAATGCAGAGGTCCATGAGCGACGGTAACCGCTTACGATCAGGTGGCCCGTTAGCTCGTCTGCCTACGAGGCAATAAAAAACACTTATTATAAATAATGGCCTACCATTGTTCAAGGCACCAACCACATGTTTTACCCGCTATTCCAAAACGAAAAAATATTTTCAATGCCTCCTCATTAATGCATGATACCGAAAAAAGTAACAAGATACTTATTTCGTCGACCTTTCTAAAGTAAAATACATATTCCTCTGATTTCGTCGGGTACCCAATTACCCCGATTGTGTCGCACTGGGTCGGGCTCTGGCTGTTGTGAATGGAAGTTCTTTGCCCCGAATGGAATATTAATAACCAGTTCCAGCTTATAATGCGAAAGTCTAATCCTCTTGAGGTTCTTACGGTATTATGCTAATAAATATGTGGAATGGTTTGTTATGGGAGTCTAATCTCAGACGACAATCTTGTATTTAACCCTATACTTAGTTTTTTTTATTTAATATTATATTACATCCATATTAATGCACAGACATTTCTTATGAGCGTTAAACTGTTTGTTTTTATTTAAATGTAATCGAATTAGCAGTATGAAATGTAAATCGCATTTTGATCAAAAACGACATTCATTTATTAACTGTAATATTCTAAAAATTATCTTTTGAAAGTACAGCAATAAGCAAATAGAGATAATGAAAGAAATGCAATTAATTAAAGTACAAAGTGGTGTATGGCTGCTGTCTCCTCTGGCTCTTACAGTGTAAATTGAAATACATTCGTTTCTTGCTTATAAATAAGTTTCAAATAAAGCACTGCAGGAATAACAAATTTTAATGTAACATGTATTTAAATTTCGAAATAATCAGAAAAACTGGCCTGAAAATTAAAAATATTAAAGTAAAGAACAATATTTTTTTTTCATAGTACCTAGTATTGTTTAAAATAGAACACGCAAGTTTGATAAAACGAAGTAATCAAGTGACAAAGCAGGTAAATTTGTAGTTTTGTAAAGGAGCTTGTGGATTTCAGTTTCGTCAAAATAAATTGGATGAAGACTTTTTAATGTCGCAACAAAATAATAAAATGTTATTATTTCGACACGTTTTAATTTGAGTAATCTCAAAAAATACTCTGATAACCGAAATTCACAATTTAAATACTACTAGAAATAATCGTAACAAATATATCACGTTAGCTTAGAATCTAAACCAATAGAAATGATTCATCAAATAGATATCAAGTTTATCAAAATATCCAACTTTACTGAAACTTCGAAGTTCTTTCAATCAGATTCAATCTCCAATAGAATCTAGAACATCAAATAAACTCGAGTTCGATTTGTTATGATTCTCACGGGCTTATCTCGAGACTCATTGCTACGGAATGATATCATTTGAGTTGTCAGTTCGCTGTCCTATATGCAGATGCATCTTCAGTCGAATGGGACAGCTCGGAGCGAGAGCTCATTTCACTTGCTTATTGTTCGAATGTTTCGTGTTAAGTGTAGTAACTAGTTTTCTTATTAGACTGGAAATTAGTTGGTGATGTGAATTGTGTTGTGTGTATGTTAATAAGTTGAGGTAAAGTTTCAGCTAGCTTTAATACAGTTTTCGTATTATAATAGTAGACTATTCAGAATAATTTCACGATTTTGAAATAAAGTGATTATTTTTGATTAACCTATTTTACAGTTTCTCCAACTTTAAAGGCAAAAGATCGATAGGTATCTTATGTCCATCTCACAAAATTAGTTGTCATTTGACCGAAGTTTTAATCTAATTAATTTGTAAATAGTTTGAAGTTTTTTTTTTAATTGAATATTATTAAGAATTAAGGAATACATTTCTCAAACAATTTCATTTGTAAATCCACTTATAAACACTAAACAATTCGATCAATGCACTTTCATTCTAAAATTACTTTAGAATACCTACATGTGCTGAACATGTGTGCGGGTATCAATTACATAGAGGTCGGCTATGTAGTTGATTGTTGTAATCAAGTGATGGATCGTCTCGTCCTGTATTAACGGATGGGACCGACTTTCTTGATTGTCAATTTTCGCACTCTAGTTGTAAGAACTTCCTTCGCCGGTGATATAGAACATCGCGGGACAATAGATGTTTTGAATAGCTTCGATGAAATTGTTTACATTAGTTGCGGGATTGATGAGAAAATTGATTACATAATTATAATGTCATAGAATAACATTACAGAAGTAAAGCATTTGATGTACTTGTATTTAAGAGTGGTGTTTTTGAAAATCACTTTTGCTGTTTGTACTTAAAAAACCTACTTTTAATTTCACATTCGCACGCGAAGTGGGAAACGTCCTGAATTATACTCAATGTTTTGTGGTGATCACAACATTCACAACAAGTGTAGGTTCCCAAAAACGACATGTTTGATGTTTTTTCGATGTTGTTATTTTTAGATCAACAGGTAATTTCAATTTACTAGATTGATTGTCTTTAAAACTATGTGATAGGGTTCATAAAGTTGTGATGTAAATTGTTTTTGCGGTATATACAGGGTGATTTCTTAGTGAGGGTACATATTGAAGGTCATGGTAGCTGATGGTTATATACGACCAATAAAAATATTATTACCAAAGAATATGGCTTAATGCCTTAGTAATCGCAACTTAAAAATATCTAAAATTCTTGCAAAATGATGGTTTTTCGACAGCTGATGGGTGTGGCGGAGGTGTGGAGTGCGCGAGATCACTAGAGGTCATTAGTCAACACTCTTTAAGCCGAAATTGTTTATGTTTGAGGTAGTTTTGTCGAATTTAGATTAAAAAAAAAAAATAGTAATTTTACCTATTTTTTGTAATATTCCGTATTAGAACGAGTACTCATCACCCTCCTGCAATATGTACCCTCTCTAACAAATCACCCTGTATATTACGCTTATGCCTTGCAAACTACCACCTGACAATAGGGACTTTGTCTGAATCTAGGTATCCAAAATGAGTATCGAATCATACTAATCAACGTCACTGACCGTCAAACCAAGGTGATAATAATAATATCGATCTCATTGCTCATGAACTAGAACCATATTAACATTTGAAATGAAAATTAGTAATTACTGTCCCTTTTGGGGTGATTTACGCACACGCATACATTTCAAACATAATGACGTCACGAATCATTGTTTTACACAACGATCGATAAACCATTTTAATAAGAGCTCTCGACGTGAATAAGGGTCCCTATTTATGGAGTTGTTTGTATGAATCTGGAAGGGTTATAAATGTCATGATATAGTGGGCATTGTTTGTATTTCACGATTTAGTTTGGTCGATCGTTAGTGTGTCGCGCGCGCAATGCAGGCCACCCGTGCCGTGCTTCGATAGAAATTGTCACTTATCTTGTTAATGTTTGTTTACTGGTGTTTGTTCAGCTTGAGTCTATAATGATGTCAATACATTTGATGTGATATTTAAGGGCAGGTCTTCAAATTTCACTGATTTAGAAAAGTTTCTCATCATTTACGTTCAATGAGAATATCTGGATCAGCGCTTATTTAAATACTTTTTTTGTTTCAGGTGGCAAGACTGGTCTTTCGGCTAGTTCGAGTCGCTCCACTAGTCCATTGGGAGGGCAAGGAGCTGTCAGTTTTATACCAAGGGCTCCAAACTCATCCTCCGGGTAAGAAATTTGTGTTTTCTTAATTCTATAAATATCGGGAATTATTAAAAAAATCGTTCAGGCTGCTTTTCTTACATTTTAGTTTAACACGTCTATCAAGAGCTTATACTTTTAACTATTATACAGTATGTTTTTGTCTGTTACAGGTCTCGTCCGAATTCATCGCTTCTTGCACCCGGCAGTAAAATACCATCAACAATAACACAAACACCGACACATCAAACAACGAACAGTCACAATGGCACTCCAACAAAACAGTCTATGCTTGATAAATTAAAACTCTTCAACAAAGACAAAGCCAGTGCAGAAAAACAAAACAATAAAAGTAGTGCCGTTTCCAAACGTACAAGTTCCTCAAGTGGTTTCTCATCAGCGAAGAGTGAGAGATCCGATTCTAGTTTAAGTCTCAATGAGTCTTCGAATACGCCTAATACACATATCAAATCATCTCACCTTATTGGTCCCAAAACAATAAGACAGCACAATGATACGCTGTCAAAGGACAAAGCAGGAAAAAATGTTAAATCTAAATTAGTTAGTTCTAAATCTCCAAAAGAGTCGTCCATAAATCTAAGTAAAAGTAATAGTAAAACAAGCAATAATGAAAAGACAAAAAATAGCCCTAAACTACCAGCAAGAGATAAAGAATCAAAGCTGGCTGCACCAAAATCAGTAAGCAATAATAAACTAAATCAGATAGATGACCAGAGCCGAAGTTCGAAAATGAAATCTGATTCAAAGGCCGTCAAGTTATCGGGTAGTCAAATGAAACTTAGTGAATCAAGACCTGAAGGAATACATGATTCCAGAGGATTTGAAAATCACTCTCCTCACCACAAAACACAATCTAATCAAGTCCAAGTTCCTCCAGGGCAAAACGGCGGAATGCCTAATCATACTGGAATTCCTAAACCTACAGCTGCCGTAAAAGGAACTTTCAAGATATCTAAAGATGATAGGCACATTTTAAATAAGAGTACAAGTAGTCAATTAAGTCCAATACAGAGTAATTCTAGTTTAAATTCGGCGAATAATGTAAATGTTCCATTTAATCGAGAGGCTTCCAGTGTAGTAAAAGATACTTCGCAGAAACAAACTTTAGCTGTATCTCCAATGCCAGTTGTTAATAATGTGCATCAAAATAACACATCGTTAATGTCTGAAAGTTCACATTCCAATTCAACTCATAGTACAACAGGACAACACTCGAATTCCAGTGACAGTAGCAGTGTTATATATCGGCCTTCGAGTGAATCAGGATCTGAAATGTCCAAAGCTATTACTTACACGCAAGCTAATAAAAGAATAGACATGAACACGACATACATAAACGATGTTATAAACGAAGCTGAGATATCTGAAAAAGAAGCCGCTCAAATGCGTCATTTTAACAAATCAGATCCGAAACAAAATTATGATCCAAATCAAACTTTAACTGAAATAAACAAGAGAATAGAAAATGAAAGTAGATCAAGCACACCTTCTCATTGTCGAGACAATTCATTAGGTGATGATGAAAATCCCATGATGAATGTGTTACCTATGAGGCCACTACTACGTGGTTACAATAGTAGTCACTTGACTCTTCCCATGCGAACAACTGGATTAGCCCAAAAGAACATACCTGGCTATCCACACCACGCCAACACTGTGAAAGCAAATTTCGGGCGTGAGAACGTCGGATTACGGGATCGTTTGAATTACGGGCCTGGATTTTCGAATCCTGATTACTGTGATCTCGAAATCGCTTCTGGATATATGTCGGATGGAGATTGTTTACGCAGAATCAATATCGGCGAAATGGATTGTGGTAGAAGCAATGATATTATGGATGGATATATGTCTGAGGGTGGAGCTTCTTTGTACGGACGTCGCATGAACTATCAGCCTTCACAGCTTCAACAACTTGACGAAAGGTAAGTTTTGTAATTAAATGAACACACACCTCACAACACGTTTATAAACAACGGGTTTGCTCTCGTTGAGCCCGTAGTAAAACTCAAATTAAAACGCTCCCTTAGGGCGTGAGATTCATTGCCGTGATGGGATTGAGCCGGTAATGACTGCGCTTTTAGGGGTTGCGACGCCTTACAGCTGTACCTATTCCAAAACGTGTTCGGTACATTTCTCATTACTTATGTAGGTACGTATAATAAGGATCATGTTCAATGTATCCAATGTTCATTGTATAAAAAACTGAAAATTTTAAATTATTGAGATATTTGAAGTACTGATTACACATTCTCTTGTTTACGCGCCTTTAGTGATATTAGAAAAATCATTAGGTACGAAGCAAGTAATTTATTATTTAAGTTTTGTTCTTTTAAGTACGGATAGACTTCACATTGAAGTTAAAAAAAAATCTTTCTATCAGTAACGTTTCTTGTTAGGCTCTCAATTTTTTAAGCCACAAGTGGTTGACTTGTCTTTGACGTACAAACCAATCTGGAATTTCCAATATTCTGCAATAACACATGATATTCAATTAAGTTCTATAAGATTTCAAATTGAAGTTTTTCTTATCATAGTTGAACTATTTTTTTATTTAGGATATAGGTAACACGAATCTTATCTTATAAAATAAAAATAAACTCTGGATTCGGGTTCTTTCTTCGACTCGATATTGAATTAATAATGCCACAATAATATGTATGTTTCGCACCCCAAAGATCATCAAGGGGACGAGAAGACCGTTGTATATCCTGCGAAATGTAATTGGTTTACGCACACTGGTTCGTTCGCATTGCCGTATTTGCGATGGTTACTTTGTCCGCAGGAAAGGTGGTGTTTTTTTTTTGAAAACGTTCTTTATTAAGATATCATTCTGCATTTGCTTTACATTCATCTGATTGTGAACAAAGCAGGACACTGCTTCCTGTCGAATGTTGAGAATCTTAGAGCGAGGTATCGTACGTCGCACTCACACTGCCGCAACCGTAGGGGTGAGGGCGGGTGACCAAATCGATCGATATTCCTACGACTCGGTTCGCGTTCACCCCGCGCACCCCATTTAGGCGCCTTCATAACCCTAACCACCCCTAACAAATTCACTCCAATCGGGACCTTAAACATATTTGTATAAAGGTGCACGCTTCCTGTGAACCGCATGACTTCTGACATTTTTATAAAAATAATTAGGAACTGCTTCGACTATTTTCTATAAATATTGACAATCGATCTTTTAGGTAATATTAGCTAATATTTCGGGTTACGTGTAATGTTGTCGAAAATATTATAATATAAATCTAATAGTATAAATGAGGTTTTCTGAAAAGGCTGTGTAGTGTTTGCATGTGTGCGTGTGGTAGTCGTACAATGGCAGAGTCGTAGACGGGGCCGGCGACGGCGGCAGGGCGGGCGGCACTCGGCGCCGCGCTGTGACGGCGTGCGGGCGCGCCGTATTCCGCCCGCGCTTACAAACGCACGTGACAAACTTTCCGATTTCCTCGACGGAAAATGTAAATCTGTTGCCGGCATCGATCGCTTCGAGAGCAGACGCGCGCTCCTTGTACAAGCCGATCACAGCTGGCGCTCTGGATGTGGAACTCTGACAAAGGATCTCGTAAACGCGTTTAAACCGACCGAACTTTAAATTCAGTTTAACGGGTGTTATTATGTGTATACTTGGCGATGTAGTGGACCATGTGTGTTGTGTCTTCTGTCGCTTGATAACGGGGTGAGCGGCAATACACATTTAATCCGCGGAACAATTTAATTTGCACAATTTACAAAAGCTGACAATATTTTCGCGAACAGAAATGTAGTCTATATAAGGAACAGTGTTGCCTTGCTATGTGTCTTTGCTTCTCGCGTAGGACATTGTAAGCTTACGGTGCTTTATTGTTATTAAAATTAGAAGAAATAAGTTGGCAAGTTACAAATTTCATGCTCTGAAGATGAAGAGGACGAAGTTGGTAAGGCGCTATTTACTTTTGTAGTTTTAAATAAGTTTGTATACTGTGAAAATTCCTTTAATTGTCCAGGAGGCAATAACATTGCAAACATCTGGTTGTCAACACATCAACGTTTATTTCTTTGAAACATGTGGTCACCATTCCTTGCAAATATAATTGTAAAAATATACACTAGTACTTATCATTGTTGTAGAATCTTTATAGAAAACATTTTAATAATCTAGTTCAGTTTGTTTGATAGTTTGCGCCACACTTTTGAGCAGTTTAAATGTAAGACTTTTCGTTTACTCGTAACTTTTAGTGAAGTAGAGTCGTATTATAAAAATCTGTAGGTATGTATGAATTATAAAAACTTTCAACAACTAGTCGCGTTTTCATAGTATATAGTTTACTATTTTTCGAAACTGTGTTCTATTTTTTTCAAACTTTACATTTTAGTTGTTCAGAGCTTTTACTATCCTCTATTTTCAATTACGTAATTCTTCAGCTAACAACGGACAGTAATTTAAATTAGTAGTACTAATTAAACGAATTGAAGAATAATTACCAACTATAGGCGTGTTCGAAGTTCCACATCCCTATATTTGGGTGCTAATAAAAATGAGTGTGTATGCAATCAATGGCGCCGACTCGAGGGCTGCCCTGAACATGATTCACCATTTACGTTGTACCTTTGAGTGGCCAATTTGTATACATTTTCGATCAATACAATTTGATTGCTCGATTTGATTGAAAACGACAATTGTATGGAGATCTGAGTTGATTTTACAGTTAGGATTTGATTTACATATTTAGTAGCTGATTTGTAAGACTTTTGTGATTTTTACGGTTTCTTATTTGTAAACTCGTGAGTTTGCTATCAAATATTAAATAATAAAGTGAGGGTGTGTTAGTTTTCAAAGCATACAATTTAGTTAGGGCTTCAGGGAAAATTATAATTATAATAGTACTGTCTTCTTTTATCTAATATTTTTCCAATGTTAGAAAATTCTTAAACAATGAAATTTTAATCCTTTTTGTTAGCGAACCTGTAAAAGATAAAATAAGGGAGAAAGTCTTGTTAAGATTTATAAAAAGAGAATAGTAGGTATGTCTGGTAATCTATATTCTTTTTCGCCTTCTTCACATCATGCATAAATAATAATATTATATTAGGTATAGTCGTGGTGGCTGAGTGGTTGAAGCGCTTGCCTTCCGTACGGGAGGTCGCGGGTTCAAAACCGGCCGGCTTGTACCTCTAAATCTTAATATGAAAAAGATTTATGTACAGTTTTTCACAACACCACTGGCTAAAAACGGTGAAGGAAAACATCGTGAGGAAACCTGCATATCGGAAAAGGGTTCTAAAAATCCTTTGAAGATATGTGAAGTCCCCAATCCGCATTGGGCAAGCGTGGTGGACTATGCCTAACCCTTCTTCGGAGGAGACCTGAGCTCAGCAGTGGGCAGTAATGGGTTGTTACAGTATTAGGTACTGAAAAAGTAAAACAAATACTAACAAAGTACAAGTAAAACGAAACCCGCAATTAGATTGCGTAATGGTCGTTTAGCACCCGAATGAAAAAGCGGTGTTGCTGAAAGTAGAACGTAATTTCAAATTCACACACATACAGTAGAGCATTTATTTTTTATGGTGAACTATTGGAGTTTTAGTTTTTCCGCTTACTAGGACAGATATTCCAGAATTTTATTTTAAAATATATTAAGATGGAAGTACTTTCAGCAGTCATGGTCTGCTAGTTTTCTAAATCTCTTCTCAGGTACATATTCGATCATATAAACACAAAGAGATCATGTCATATCTTTATTAAAAAAAAGTGACGGCCTATCTTAATAGTTAACGATCGCCGATATATTTACACTTCCTCAGATACAGCCTACAATGAACAATAGTTTTAAACCCAGTTAAAATAACTCACTTATTCGCTAAACCCCTCGTATAACTTACAAAAACACATACAGAAAATGAACGAACATTTATCTCGTTGCATTCCAGTTGAACTAAAACAAAATAAAAGGCAGTTACATTGTTTCATATAACTGCAGACTGAATATGAAAACTTCCACGTTCGGATATTGCATTGCGAAGCGACCACCCTGTTTGTTTTGTCAGATGAAATTTTAATGAGTAAAGTCAGTTTTTCCTCTTTTCCTGTACTTTTTAGGGTTTTATTCCAAAGTATTCTCGGCGGAGTCACGTGTTCAGTTTGGTATTCGAGAAAAAAGTATTTTACAGTTGTAATAGTTTTCTAGTTTTTCTTATGAAGATAAACGTGCCTGTCGCCCCCTTAGTAAGTGATTATCGTCGCTCACGGAAATGGCATAGCATTGAGAGATCTTTATTTATTGCCAAATAATCAAAACAAATATCTATAGTTAAAACAGAGCTAGTAGAAACTATTAGATACCTACTCGTTTTTGCTAAAGGTAAATGGTACCAACTATGTTATTTTTAGAAGAAAACTGATATTTTATTATTTAGTACGTTTGATACGTACTAAATACAATAAAACCACGAAATAGAAGAAAAGTAATTTACTGTTATTGAGACAGTTTTATTTTTCTCTTAAGTTTATAATTCTGAGTTTTATAAGTCGGAGTTCGACATCTTCCGTCCTGGCTCTTTAGCCTCAGTTAAGTCTTTTTTGAAGAAACTAATTACTCAATCTTAACTTTACTCATTTACCTATGAATATTGTCATGCTTTTAGATTGACCTTTTTTGTATTTTATATTTTACTGTGGTAGCTGTGTCTACATCAAGCAGGGATGAACTCATAATTATTATTAACTATGTACTAGACAATAAGTAACGATGTATTTAATAGTTTATCTCAGTTATGTGGACAAAATATAATAAAAAACAAATTGCTATATACTTCAACTTTTTAAACGGTAGGTATAACTTTGAAGAAATTAAGTGTTAGAAGATAGTTCTTTAGAAAACCTCAACATCATTCTATTAATGAAGTGTAAGAATATTCACCCTACTCAATGTTGAGTGTTAAGATAAATTGAATGAAGTTCGCGAATACTGTTTAAAACTTTTCAGATAGTTACAAAACTTGGATAAGTTTGTCGCCGTGTTAAGTTTCCAAGACTAAAAATAGAAGTATTATACAAAATTTTGTTAATAACTACTTGATTCATAAAGTATCATAACATCATAGTTTCATTTTCCTTATAGTCTTTAATTTACATCATTTCTTGTTTATTCAACATAAAGTTAAGTATACAGGGTGATTTCCTAGTGAGGGTACATGAAGGTCATGGTAGCTGATGGTTATATACGACCAGTAAAAATATTATTACCAAAGAATATTGCTTAATGCCTTAGTAATCGCAACTTAAAAATATCTAAAATTCTTGCAAAATGATGGTTTTTCGACAGCTGATAGGTGTGGCGGAGGTGTGGGGTGCGCGAGATCACTAGAGGTCATTAGTCAACACTCTTTAAGCCGAATTTGTTTATGTTTGAGGTAGTTTTGTCGAATTTAGATTAAAAAAAAAAAAAAAATATTTTGTAATTTACCTATTTTTTGTAATATTCCGTATTAGAACAGAGTACTCATCACCCTCCTGCAATATGTACCCTCTTTAACAAATCACCCTGTATAATTATATTTTTAAAATGTATGTAAACACAAACGTGTGACAGCAGATACAAAGATACAAATAACCAAGAAAGCAAATACTAATATACCTACAAAGACGCCTAAATACACTCATTAGACACCTTCGTAATATGCAAAGAAGATGTAAATGACTACCTCGTACGGTGATAATTTCCACCATGAGCCTGCACCCTTGGCAGGTGTAATTTGAGAGACAATACAGTACAACGAGGTGTATTAATCTGCATCCCTCCCGCCCCTGTCATTTGTACATTGGCGTGTTGTAATGAAAACTGACGCCCGAAGCCCCGCGCTAATGATGACGGATGTCCTGAAAGAAACCATCTCCTGTCTCGCGGGTGCCTCATTATACGAACTGAGCAGCCACGATTCTTGCTTTCGTCTCAAATGCTTTTCTTTGTTCTTTTTATGTCAGTTTCCATTAGATAAGTTTTGTGAAAAATTTGGGCTGTAGATGTGGTAGTTATTGAAGCCTACCTTAATAGGCTTTTGATTGTAACTTTTGCCAAATGAGTTGAAATGAGATTACAGAATACATCATATTTTCTGTTATTAGTGATCACCTAATTTTAACTTTGTTAATATCTTATATACACTAGTTTTTACGATAATACTTACTACTTGTTTCTCGCAAGGATCAATTTCCCGAACAAATGTCGTTTTTGCATCCTTAATGTTCTTTATGTACTGAAGTAATTTCACAATAGATAAAACTTGGCAAACAGCCACTGTGCAAAGTAAATGAAAGGTAGTATGAGTGGCGTAATGCCAAGTCACAAGCCAAACGAACAGCTTGAAAACTTAGCTCGTTATTCATCAACGCCCTTGAAAATGCCGCAGCATTTAGTAACATGATATTATAATTGTATGTATAATGAAAGAAAAAAATATATTTTCGTAGAACACATGAATTAGGCATACATAGTAACCATTACTTACACTATTACTAAACGAGTTCTTACCACGATTATTTTTAATTGAGCGATCCCGATATTTCGGCACTGTTTCAAGCGCCATGAACACAGGAAGACTGAAGAACTGCGGGTAGGTCATTTAAAAGCAGACAAATTATTCAATTTAAGGCAGCCGATACTGTCAGTGTGGTATATCGAAATGTAAGTTCGAGTTTCAGTGGTACCGGCAAACGAACGAGAAAGAGGGTAGAGAAATTTGTCTGCTTGAAACAATGCCGAAATATCGGGATCGCTCAATTAAAAATAGTCGTGGTAAGAACCCGTTTAGTAATAGTGTAAGTGATATAGATAACCGCGAGTGTTTAAAGAAATTTATAATAACCATTTATTTCAATTCTATTAAAATAATTTAAGTGACTATTTTATCTTTAATCGAGTTTAGGCTCCATAGGAAATAACCACCATGGATCTCCATACACGTCAATGTCCCAACAAGAAGACACATTTGTGAACTAAATTTCCTTTTATTCGCTTTTCGTTCATTTGTGGCATGAAAAGCGTCCCACAACTTCAAAGATTCTAGTTTATTTAAACAGCAACAGTTTGCTTAACCTGCCTTTCAGTCCCACCATCTTGAGGCCCTTTTACACCTATTTGCTCTGAGAAAAGCTTTCTCTCTGAAATTGAGGTAGCGGAGTAAAAACGGAACTTAGAAAACTGCTAATGCTAAAAGTTGAATACTTTGTCCTCTTAGCTTAACTATTGTTTAGGTGACAACGACATTCTAGGGATTACTTAGTTATACATTTAGTAATGTTTGTTTTAATGTACTTAAGAGTGATAAATAAATTAAACCGCAGATTATGTTAAACTTCCATACAGATTCAACTTAATGGTAAAAGCGTTTATTTGTGAAATACTGTTATCATCGTTTAGGAGAAGAATTTTTATATACCAAATCTTTAGAAGGGTCTAATGACAAAAATTTGTTTATGACTGTACCTACAAACTAATGTGTTTAAATACTATGGTATGAAAATTGGTTGTAAAGTTTAATATAAAGTTGAGAATACAGTTAATGCTATTCTATACATACAGATAAGTCCCATCACAATAATCTTATTATAATAATGATTATAACTTCTTAAGCACCATCATCGAGGACTCGAATGATAATTGTTCTAATAAAATTAATGAAATAATTATACGGAATGATGAACTTAATTACATTCTTTCAACATTATTAACCATTACACAAAGCATTACTCTTCGGAAGTTAAAAATAAATGAAGTCGTTTTCAGTACAGTGGCTTCATTCAGCTCGAGTGAGTGCTCTGTGAATTTAATCATCCGCACTCAAGGCGCTCATCTACTGATATTATTAACACATGCATACTTACTAGATTAACGTTAGGATGTTATTAAAAAGGTTTCAAGTGTGTTTCAAAATGTAATTTGCTAATGACTCTTTATTCTTTTCTAAACTCAGTGGCTGTTCTGTGTAATGTAAAGGTTATAAACTCCTTTGTAAAGGTGCAGAGTTTTTTAAATTTAAAAATATAGTTAATTTAATGTTTATGTGCAACTAATATTGGAAGATAAATTTCCTAAATATTTTGTTAATAACATCTAAAACAAATTCATTGGTTCAAAATTCTCTTAAAATAGAGCACCACTATAACCTAATCTCTTCATCTCATTCAACTTTGGTTAACGTTACCTCAAATCTAGGTTACTACGTGTTGCGCCGGCTTAATACTACAGCCATATATCAATTGGATGACTTTCCATTCAGCCTACATCCAATCTCTTTTGATCTCCAACACAAAGCGCTCTCATTCGCGCTCAGTCGTAATCAAGAGATAAAAGGAGGCTCTTTTTAACCCAACTCGTATTCAGTACTGTAGCTATTTTATAATGTTTAGTGTAATATATTGTACATAGATAAACTTATGGTAGGTTATAACTTATGGTAGTAACAGCCATGGAGGTCCCTTTATCGCAACAATAAATCATTCATTTATTTAATAAATAAACCCGTTGCCTGCTGTCATAGTTTGTACATTATAACATATCGAGTTCAAATCTCTAACATTTGAGATAAGTACTCAAATCTAGGTCTACATGTTGCTTCAGTCTAATCCAACATACTATCAATGACTTTTTATACAGCCTGCCACAGCCATTCAATCTCCTTTGATCTCCAGCACAAAGGGTTCTCATTCGCGCTCATATGTAATCTAGAGATAAAAACGAGGTTCGTTTCAAC
Organism: Trilocha varians; assembly: GCA_030269945.2. Taxonomy (NCBI): domain Eukaryota; kingdom Metazoa; phylum Arthropoda; class Insecta; order Lepidoptera; family Bombycidae; genus Trilocha; species Trilocha varians. Next base: position 5,483,705 of record AP028267.1, on the reverse strand, counting down.
CCCGCAATCAGTACGCGAACTATTTACGTAATGTTGTGTTTTATTTCTACTGTAACATATCTCTGCTCTACTGACATACTTTTGTTTACTTATCACCGTGGTACTAAGGGTTTTTGTGCTATAGTGGCATTCTGTTAAAGTACAAGGTCTGTGTTTGAGGGTACAGTAGTTTCTGTAATAAGGAAAAGTCAATGATATTCTTAAACTTTTTACGAATTGTCGGTATTTAGAGCAAACGTACTAAAAATAAAAAATCAAATAAACTCGCAGCCATAGCTAACTCTGTAGGTACTGTTTGCAATTTCTTTAAACCAACAATTATAATAAGTTTTCGTTCAAACAAGGGGTTGTTTGGAAAACAATGAGATTGTTATGTAGGTTCGAGAACTAAACGAAACGATTGAAACATTACGTGCAAAAAAGTAGTAGGGTGAGTATAAATAGAAGTTACTCAGACTTTGAGCTTAAATTAGACTACTTACATAGTATTTGACACATTATTTACATACATAATACATGTATTACTAGTAGCAGTTTTAAAAAAAAACTTTTGACGATTTCAATACTTTCATTTTCGAAGACTTTCGTGAACTTTTAGTTCATGTATATATGAGCTTTTGCTAGCATAGTAAATGTTTGTTCTCAGTCGGCACCTATAATTGTGTTAGCATTAAGTTTATACTAGTAGTCTCTTAATATACCTGTATTGCATGTTCGGATGTATAACATGTTGGTGCCCTTTATAAATAAATAAGTACCTTTTGCATTTGTTGCAAAGAAAACTTAAACAAGAGTATATGGACAAGGTACCTATTAGATGTCAAACGTACTAAATATTCTTACTTGAATCAAAAACAATGCTGCTTGTAGAGCGTGACTCAGAACGTGGAGGGGACGAATCCACCCTTACATTTTAAAATTCATTGCTTATCATAAATAACGCAAATATTTTTGTTTTTTCATTTTGTAGTACGCCGGAAAAAATCAATTTGTTTCGGTACTTTATTGTGCCTAAAAATGAGGTTGCGTATAGTCTTATAGGTGTATAGGCTTATATTAAGAAGATGTGTGATTTATTCTAATTTAGAGCAGCAAAAATGTCCTTATCAGATCATAGGATGAGGTTTTAAACACAATTCTATCCATTATAAGATAATGGCTGGCGTAAAATATTTGAGAGTATTTTTAGTAATTTAATCTTAAGTCAAAATGCTAGGAGTAACCATGCTGGCTGACGAATAAGTTTTTTTTTTATTGAAGAAAATCGCCGGATTTAACAACCCGCCCCGAGGGTGAGATATGTGAGAGTTGAACCGCACTAAAACCTCCAACCGCTCACACCCGAACCTCGGCTAAGGCCAGAACCCAGCATGGGGTTATGCGGGACGGCACGACGCATTACATACTACGGCATTTTTTATTGTTGCGCCGCCCCCGTTGACGAATAGTTAACCTTTAAAATTACCAATTATAAGCTTACCTCACATTCATCACACATCATTTAAATAAGGCATAAGCTTAAAATTAAAGATACTTCTAACTAATTATAATCGCCAGGCGAAACGGTGGTCGCAATAGAGGCATGGAGGGTGGAAGTGGCGTGGTGTACAGAGTGGTGGGTCGAACGCGAAGCAAGGCCGACTGTGGTCAGCAGACTGAACGGCAGCCGACGACACCGCGACAGGACACTACCTGGAAGAAGTACACTGACTCGCCTGGTGTAGGAGCTCCACAGCTGGTATGTGATTAGATATGTTTTCTATAACAGTTTAGAAGTTGCTCGTTCACCAAATAGGCCAAATACAATCGGATGTTGAAAATCTTAAGTTAAAGACTGCTGGTAAATACTATACTACTGCCTAGGATTCGAATGAGAAGCTTAAGAATTGTATTAAGCTTCTTACCAAAGTAATGGCAAGCTAATTAGGCTCTAGCAGTACGAAGTTTCATCAAGTGCATTTAAAAAAGAAAATACAACTTGTTGGAAACGCAGACTTATAATCTAAGATCCGCAAGTATTACAATATAAATTAAATCAAGTAATCTTAACTCTCATTCTTTTAAAGCCCGTCTATTATATTTATTGTTTTGTATAGAATCCTCGTAGTACCTATATAACTTATCTTGGTCTTTCCTCAATCTAGATTGATTTATTCCCTACATCTACATCTTTTTTAGAATCAACAAGCACAAACTCCTCCGAGTCCATCCCACGGTCGGAAAGGTCGTACTGGTCATCACTCGCCTCAGCATCACAAACGTGAAAAACTTACCGCGGCGCAACAACTGGGCATTGTACCTCATCCACAGGTCTGTTTATCTTTTATATTATAAAAATGAATCGCAAAATGTGTTGCTAAAGGCATAACTCAACAATACCTTTAACCAATTTGGTTAATTATTTTTTTAAATGTTCGTGAAGTTCAAGGAAAGGTTTTACGAAAATTCGAATAATTGTGGAAAATAAGTATAATCTTAGTTGCTGTATAGGGTTCACGCAGGTGACGCGGGCAGGAGCTAGTTAAATATAGATTTATAAAAAATAGGTATAAAAACTTTTTATAACCTCCACTGAAATACTGGCCACAAACAATTTGAATCCTTTTTCAAATATTCTAATAATCTATGGTGAAGAATAAACGTCAGAAAGCAAATTTAGGCGCGAAAACTTTTTTCAGGACAAGATATGAAAACAAGTTTAATAAAAAAAATACGAGCATTATTTAGCACTGCAAAAAATAAAAGTAGGTACCAGGAGAACCTAGAGTTTCATCAATCGTCTTTTGTTTTCCAGTACGCCGCATCATCGAATCCTTCAAGTCAACACTCATCAAGGGCCGGCTCACAGGTAGGTATTAGATAAGGGTAGTAGTAGGAAGACAGAAAAAAAATTAAAACATAGTTTTTACGGATTTACTACCCGCCTACCCAAAATTTTAGCTCCAGTCACCGAGTGGAGGGTCTCGACCTTCGAGTGCGGCTGGGAACGGGAGTTGCTCTTCCGGCAAAGGGAAGACTCCTCAGAGCTTTGGATATGTTAAGAGACAGAATGGGGTGCAGCAACCTCAGCAACCTAATGGACCGCCACCACAGCATGGGCATGGTAAGGATTTTATTGTCGAAGTAGATGAAGGTGCTAATTGTTGGTGATGGTGTATGAATAGTGAAGTCGCTGCCTATTTTTATTGCCATTTAGGCAAGTGATCAGAGGAATAGACTTTTTTCAAAAGTCAGTCCTGCATCAAAGAATTCAGTATTTTTATTTCGATTGTAAATCTAACTCAACATAAAAGAACGCAGTCTGAACTAAGATAGGAATTATACTATCATTAGTCACATCTTAATAGCCATACTGTTTTCTCACAACAATTTTGATTTATTAATCTTATTGTAATAAGAATTAAGTCACTGTACTGTATCAACTCATTACTGTCCTTTGTTGGACTTGAGTTCCTTCAGTAAAGTATGTGATCAACATTGGTAAAGTTTGTCCTTACGTTTATCGAAAAAAGGTCGGAATGTCCAGGGACATAATTACCGTCGAAGAATTTTTCAGGTCTTCTAACGAATACTTATTAAGAAGACCCATGGGCGGGTCGCAACGCAACGCAATAACTGTCCTGTGTGTTTGCGCTACTTTGTGTGAACTAATAAACATTTAGGAATTTTAACGAATTTTAGATTATCTCTGTCTTGATCTATCTAATTTTTAAACAAAAATATCCATTACAATAGAAGCTACATTTCTTTAATATCGACCAGTCAATAAAAACAGCAGATAACTTTTATCGTATATTGATTTCAATTTATTTTTAGGCGGTAGAACAGCTCAAGTTTCAGCGGTTCCAAGAACGAAAGTCAAAGTATCTGGTGGAACGCAGACTTGTACGCAAGATTTACAAATACATAGTGAGTATCTATTTTCTAACACTACGTCGCCTCAGTGTTTGTTTGGCCAATCTGCACTCGAGCAAATTTTACAGGAGACAGCAAACAAGCACGGAATTTTCGTTAAGTGCCGTGTTGAGAAAAAAATTGAAATGAGATTTTTATTGTTTTAGAATTGAATATTTTAAAAAAATATTTTACCAGTCGGATGGAAATTTTATTCTTAATAATACTGCATTAAAAAGTCATTTTCGTAAAAAATGTCAGATTGGCCAAATAAGCACTGAGGCGACGACTAGTTAAATTCACTCGCATTTTCGAAAAGGTTACACAGGTTAACTCATAAGAAAGCTCACACATAGATGTATAAAAAGTTTTTTGAACTGTCTAAGAAGGATATTAAACTCTCTTGATACTCAGTCATTACAAACTACTGAAATATTCAGGATACTAGTAAACAAGGTTAATCAGATTCTGCGAAACTATCATTGAAACGATAAGTAGATACCGTTATTCACTCATTCATGAATCAACAACATTAAGATTGAAAGAAACAGTAAATTGGTTACATTCGTTCATTTTCATTTGCATTTCACAAAAATTACAATAAAAAATTTACAGAAAACGGTATCGGTCCTAAATCGTATTCTTTGGGTGGAACAGCGGCTGCGCAGTTGTCGGCCTCAGTACGAGAGAGACTCCTCGGCTCGCAGAGTCTACCGAAGCCAGGAACACATGAATTTGCTGCTTTATTCCACCATCATAGGTCAGTATATTATTAATAGTTGACCATGCCTAAAGTAGACTATGTGCCTAAAGTTTATGTAATACTTGAAGTTTGCTACACCCTATTTGATATTTGACGATGGGCCTGTAATTGACCATAATAAGATAATTTAACAATAATTATAGATGTAGTAAACGCCTGTTATTAACCACTAATATATAAAACTAGTATTTTTTTTATTGCCATGTAGGCAGACGAGCCAACGGCCCACCTGATAGTATATTTATTTAGTTGCTAAAAAAAATTAAAATATAGTAATGATAGATAACAACGAAGATATAAATGTTATAAAACTAACGGTAACCGCTTACGATCAGGTAGGCCGTTAGCTCGTCTGACTACGAGGCAATAAAAAAAAACAGCTGTAACTCACTTTGTTGACTAATTGGCTGTTTCATTTACACAACTGAGCATAAGACTTGTTCTACAGATGCGAATAAACATCAATTTGAAACAAGTATAAAATTACGACTTCCAGAAGACTAACCATCTTACTATTTAAAATCTAACTTAAATTATTTATTAGCTAATAGCTAGACTAACTTTAATTATTAATAATAATAACGTATGATAATAATGGTCGTATTTCAATCAAAATGGATAAAATATTAATTTTGAATAAACGAAAATTAGTTTTTGCGTTCAGTTATAATTTCAAATAGCTTAATTGTACACTTTTACTGAGCCAGTTAACTGAACGTGTCTTCAAAACCGCGCAAAAACACATAATCACTATTTCATATCCAAACAAAGTGCACGATAAACATAAAATTAATAGAACAATTGTCGACAAAGCATCACTTTGATCAACTCCTCTGCGTTGTGCGGACGACTTGGCAATTAATAATTCGGTGACGTCATCAAATTCTTTAAATGTTTCATCTTCAGTATCCGTTGAATCCTGAATTGTAATGCGTCGAAACAAGTAAGCAAATATTCTTATCTACATTTGATGGATTTACGATCGACTTGTTCGTGGGAAAGTGTTAGTGCAAAGTAAATATTGGAGCGCTACTAGTGGTGAACGATGAGATAGTTTAAGCGTTTTCGAGTTCCGAGTGTAATGAGATTTAAAATTTGGTTTTGTGATTTTGGATGGCATTTAGTATTTGTTTAATTTAGTGGATATTATCAGAAGTATATATTAATTTTTAGACATCTTTATCTGCGTGAAATATAAATAATGGTTACTAAGAAACATTTTATTAGTGATTTATAAAAAAAAGTAAAGAGTGTTGATAAGTGCAAATATTCTATGCTACAAGCATCTTTAAATATCTTAGAGAGAAAAAAGTTAATGTAAAACTTGAATTTATTTTGTAGTAATTTTTTAAAGTAAATGTGAACTCATGGTAGTAGACATGATGTTATTTAATTTACTTTGTGCTTGTATACTTCAGTGGAGCTTTTTGGAGTGAATTAGATAGTCGTGTTCTTGGTAAAAAATATTATTCAATAAATTCGAGTAGGATTTCTTACTTGCTGAAAAATAACTTCAGAAAACTAAATTATGTTAGATATCTAACATGAAAAATGTATGTCGTGCGAAATTTCTATAATCTTGTGGTATCTATTATTTATTTTTACTACTACTTAACTAATTTAATAATTTGTGTTTTTTTATCAGGATTCCTCCACGAGGCGGGATGAAGATCAGCGATGGGAGTCTATCTGATACTCAAACGTACTCTGAAGTCAAATCAGACTATGGGATACCTTACGCTCCGTGGTTGAGACACAGGTATAAGACCAATTCTGAAATTCATAGAGTAAAAGTTCTGCTGTGACGTCATGTCTTGTGTTTTGCCAATCATTGTATCGTTATCATCTCATTGCATTGTGTATCATTAATTCTCATTAACCTCGATCATGTATGATTAAATTATTTGTCTTGTGAAAGATATCATAAAAATCCTTTTGGTCAGTTGTAAGCGCTTTGAAGTCACTAACAAGTATGTTCCTAGTTTATAATATGCAGTAATATGTAAAAATGTCATATGCGACAGCTGACCATAACATCATTCGAATAATGTGTACAGGTAGAATGATTTGAAGATGCGTTACTCTTTTTATTCCAATTTTGAATCTGTCAATAACTCTTTTTAAAAAGTCCAATACTAATGAAGACGAGTGTATGGCTATTTATATTACACACCAGTTACAAAAGCTTGTCTATAAATCATCAACATTTTGTTAATTTCATTGCACAAAATATACTTAAATATTCTCAAGAATAAACTGGTTAAACATAAAAATACACTTTAGTAAATATTTCAAATCTGAAAAAAACAAGTTGTTAGATTGAACAAAAACACAATCAGACCTTTAAAACAATAAAGTAGCGCGCACTCAAAATTTCAAATCAATTCGACGTGTAGACATTACCCCCCTCCCCCCGTTTCAGCAACACGTACTCAGCGAGCGGCCGCCTCTCCGAGGGCGAGTCCATGGAGTCCCTCACGTCGCTGCACTCGGCGCAACACAACCACACCTCCCCTAACTCACACCGCAGCTCACTCACACATAATAAGCTCATCATGCACCGAGACGCACAGGGCTCCCGGCTAAACAGGAGCAACAGTATTAGGTGGGTTATAGGGAACTGTAGATACAAACACAATAAAGAATATAGTTTCACTAAATTTCACTTAATTTACAAGGTTCTTAAGACGTGATTATCTTGACAGCTTATGCACTGATGTCTCAGTTATTCACAGGACTCCTGGCTAAACAGGAGCTGTTATCAATATTAGATGAGTTATGGGGAAGTTTCCATACTCCATAAAATATACTGGGTAGTTAATATCGGAAAAAACAGTCAAAACAATAGAATGAAATACCTATAGCTAAGATTATGCGTTACTAAAAAATATATAAAGTCTTCAAAGTTCTTTAAATATGAGTAAGTTGACAATAAATCATCACGCACTGAAAATGAGCGGTAAACAAGAGCAATAGTAACAGGTGGGTTATAGGGAACTTAGAACAAATAGCAAATAGATTAGAACAACATGTTACAGTTTAGATTTCGGGATGCTAAAAAGTAAACAATGTTCTTAGAATAAAGCTTAACAATATAAAATCATGCACCGATTTTCATATGGCTCCAGGCAAAACAGAAACTACAATGTTAGGTGGGTTCTAGTGACAATTATTTACAAAATCTTGATGATTATATACAAACAGAAAATAGAGCATTGAATAACGTACAAAAAAAGCTTTCTAAACTATAGCTCACCATGATGTGTTATCAATTTAGTACTATTCAATTCAAAGAGTCAAAAAAAATGGTTCAAAAGAAACATTAATCTCGAGAGTAAGTACTCCAGACTAAAAAGAAGTAATTTTGTATTTTTTTATAAATAGTGGCCTCAGTATTAATGAAATTAAAATGTATGAATTAAAAATTGTTATAAATTGACCTTCCTCTTAATTCAAGGAACTTCTATTTTTACAAAATATGCATGAGTTATGGGTTGGACATTTTAAAATTTGGTGGTGGGGTTTTGGTTTAAAACAAGCAAATTATTACCATGAAACACATGTGAACTCACAAACTCAAAATGCTCACTTAGAATACGCAATAATACGCATAAAAATATGTTTTGGTGCCGTCATAACATTTATCTCGTCTAACAAATTGGCTGTAGAAAAATGATGAAGTTGTTGATGTATGTAGTACGATAAATAATGAATTAAATTAGTAAGGGTCTGTTATCGTATATTCACGCTCAATTGGGTTAACTACACATGTGTCATTAACGATTCATACATTGCATCATACTAAACTATTTATCATTATTAAATGTAAATATTGTTACTTGTTTAATATTTTATAAGTATTATTTGTATTTATTGTGATATTTTGATTGGATTTTTAGCTATCTGAGAGATAGGACGTTTCCAAGGTATGCCACAAATGTCGTATGTGGGTGTTTTTGCTTCGATGTGGCACGCTTCACTGAAAACATGCATGGTTTCATGGCACGGCTTCGTATCAGCAGTTGAACTATATAATAACATGTTCCAGTCCTATATGAAGTTGAACATACAAGTTTTGTACTCGAAAAAGGCCTACATCAGCCATATTACATTGTCGCGATATGAGCAGCTAATTACCTATAAAAATCTCATTCTTAGAAAAATCAAAAGACAATTCATACAGCCTTTGTTGTAACTTTTAATATCAATAAAAAAGGCAATATCTGAAGTATGCTATAAGTACGCTTTGCTTACGTAAATAATAAAAGAAGCTTGAAAAATTATTAAGAAGAACGAAATTCATAACGAAGGCACCTCACAAAAATAAAAATTACAAATCATCACATCAGTTTTAAAGTAAACCAGCATCAAATCAAACACAATGGCTAAGTCTCGTGATGCAATTACCAAATTTTAATCTAACTTGATATTAATGCTAACAACTATTACAGGTCAACAAAATCGGAAAAATTGTATCCATCAATGCTTCAAAGGTCTTCTGAGAGTGATTATGAACCGTATTACTGCTTACCGGTGCAATATGGACCATCAGGACAAGGTAACTATAATCCTACTAAATAAAAACATTAGTTAAATCAGATAAAACATTTAGTACAGGCTATAACACTATAGTTTATCTTTGTTGCACTTAGTGCAGCGACATCTATTAGTAAGATCAGTTACTTCATGCTGTGTGTTCGTAGCGCCATCTTGTGTACGAGCTAAACATCATTTTGTAATAGCTTTTTTGTTCACCAACTATTTATCCTCTGATACTGTAGTTAGAACACTTTTTTACAGTTAGATGATAATCAGAATTTTATATAATACTAGCTGACTCGCGCAACTTCGTCTGCGCCGAAAAAAAAAATTAGGGGTGGACTATCCCTAACATTTAGGGGAAGAAAAATAGATGTTGGCCGATTCTCATAGGTACCGGATAAGCACAAAAAATTTCATAAAAATCGGTCGAGCCGTTTCGGAGGAGTTCAAGTTCGAACACCGTGACACGACAATTTTATATATTAGATTTACACAAGAAAATTCTTTTTTAATCAAGTTAATTGTTTTTTTTTTGTCTGCATTGCTTAACTTAAGCTGATGATTTAAAATAAAATTCTTTCAAAATCTGCCTTTGAACAATATGCTTAAAATATAAAATTTTAAGATTCTACGATTGCTTATGATTGATTACGATGCTTTGATTTCTTCATGTACCTATTTCAAAGTTTTTTTATTTGAAAGCTTTCAAATAATTACAAACGAATTTCACAAAAAACTGATTCGTATTTTTTTTCTATTCCTGAGAAAGTACTATAAGACATAATGTTCTAACCAGGTCTAAGTTACGGTGTATCGGAGCCACCGTCCCCGTCTCCGAGGTCAGCGTTGAGTCCCACACACCAGCCCGGCAATGTGATGCACACGCCGAGACATTCACACCACTATCCTAAGAAAAATGATGACGGTAACTATTATTTTAATACTGCAATAGACATAATAATATATAAAATAAAAATTGTATGAACTATTTTTTAAGTGTTTTTTTTTCAATACTCTAAAAACGAAATGAACTTACTATTCTTTGTGGTCACTCAAATGTGGAGCTTTAATAAAGTAATGGGAGAAAAATTGCAAAATTAAAGAATTGAAATGTGCAATCAAAAAATATTTTTTCACACAATTTAGTAAGATTTTCTGTTATTAAAAGACTACCTGAGCTGAAAATCTACAATATTTGAATGTTTTGATAGATCCATACATACAAGTAAATGAAAAAAATCTTAGTTTTCCTATCAATATCACAAGAGCGCTATGACTTGTTCTTCTTCAAAAAAGGCTTGAAGAGAGTTCTTAAAGTTAGGTCGTAGGTAGAGACCCTTCAGTGTCCCCTGACATTCGACCGTAACCACATACGATCAGATGGCCCGTTGGCTTGTCTACCAACAAGGCAATAAAAAAATCTTTATTTATAATAATCCGAAAAAAATAACAAAAAGCTCTTGTTGACTAGACCATTAATTATTTTAAATTACATGCTTGAACTCTTTCAATTCAATTTAAACTCATGTGCTTTACATAACTATGTCAGTACAAAACAAATGTGCCTACATCCCATCTCACGAAGCACATGTCCTGATGCAATTAATGAACACATGGTGCGTTATAGTTCCGTTCATAGTAATTACACGATAAAATAATGTTTATCGAAATGGATCAATTAGTGAGCGAGATCCATGTAATTGTAATTTGATTTCTATTCCAACTGGTATGAAAGTTTAAAATGTATTTTTGACTATTTCTAAATTATATTTTTACAATGGATATCCCACTATCTATTGTTGGAACATAATTATGGAGCTCGTATTACCTAAAACGATATTAAAAGTAAATATTTAAAAGACTCTTTAAAAGACTTCAGTGTTTCGTTGGTAATTACTGAAAGTTACTATAAAGCCAGTAGAACGACGATTTTTTTTTGAAACATCATTTTACTTCAACTCTGGTAAGAGTCTACTCCTAATTTCGTTCCAACGTCGAAACATCAACTACCATTATATTCAAGAATTATTTTATCACATTCTTTTTTTAATAAACAAATAATTCGATTTACTATTTTATAAAGCTGTCTAATATATTGTTATATATTTCTGTTCAGTTCACGGTTCGACCGCGTCGTTGGTATCAACTGCTTCGTCGCTTGCCGCCGGCGCTGGCGCTGATGAGAGGCATGCCCACGAGGTAGGAGTACGTATTTTAGTTATTACATTATACTTTATAATTTGTAAGAAACAAAGTCAAATATATGCTTACTATTATTTAGGCCGTCTATATTGTACAACTGATTTAAGCTGAAGGTATCAGTTTGTTAATTACTATTTACTTGGTGTTTTTTGATACAACGAAGTATACCTATTAGTTTATTTTATTCTATTCCATTGTGGCGAAATTGAGGGAAGGCCTATGTCCAGCAGTGGACGTTACGTTCGACTTAGTTGGATCGCGTTCTGAACCAGATTCATGAAGTCCTAATCAGTTGCCTTCTGGCTCTTAGCATTCCCTTCAGACCCTATATTCAGCTGAAATCACGCCTTTTAAAAAAAAAAAAACGGAAGTCGATTGTTTTCATTTTTGTAAAAAAAAATAGTAATGGCCATATACAGGGTGGATCTGTAACTTTGGACAATCTGACGTGGGGTGAATGACCTGTCGAAATACAACATAGCACTTTTATTTTTTGGATCGGTTAAACTTTTTTTCTGACACTGTATGGAAAACGTACAACTATCGTTGCGGACTTCCATACTATGATGAAAATTTTTTTATCCAATTCCTAAAATTAAAGTGGTTTTAAGTTTTATTTCGACAGGTCATTCACCCCGCGTCAGATTGTCCAAAGTTACAGATCCACCCTGTCATCAATAAACCTTACTTTATAAATCAAAATGAAAAGCTTACTTACAATTTAAATTCTAATATACTAAAACAAGTTTTGATATCAGGTACGGAAACTAAGACGAGAGCTGGCAGACGCGAAGGATAAAGTGCACACGTTGACGACGCAGCTAACCACTAACGTGAGTACAGATCAATTATGTAATTACACTTTTAATGTACGCTATTAAACCTTGTAAACAGGTCCTTTCGAGTTTATACTGTGAGTTGAATATTTTATTGTGATTAAGTTAGAGTTGAGATTTAGTCATTTAGATTGTGATCATATTAGACATGTGATGAGGCGAGATGAGGATCACGTGATTTTAAGTTGAAAGTGCGGTATTTCAGGTTGGCAGGTTGTCATTTGTTTACATAATAATTTAATGGTAACGATGGTAATGATTGTTTTGGTTGATATTTTGTACTTAGCAGAAGTTTAACTATTAACTACACATCATAAAATTGTTGATTTTTTTTTTTAAATTTAACGTATGATTTTTTTTAATGATAATACTCTTACAAATGTAGTATAATGTAAGCAAATTCACAACGCTTTTCAGTTTTTATATATTCCATGCAAAAACGAATACCTACCTGTCTCATAACAATGATCTTCATTACGCAAACTACTTGTCCGATTTTGCGCGATATCAACAATAGAGTTTAGATAAAAACACAACAGACCATACATAAAATGAAAACTTAAATTCAACAAAAAATATGAATCTCTTCATCAAGTAAGTGCAGTAGATAAAATATGAAATAAGATATTGAAAACAAAACAACTTCTACTGGTTTTGTCATCTTAAGTTACCGAAGACTAGTCTGTGACTGCAACTCCGAATGCATCTTAGGGTCCCGTAGTGCAAACAAAAAATGGTCATGTCCGAGTTACCATACATATTTAAAGTCGGTTTTTGCTTCGTTTTTTCCTTTCATGTTAACGATAGTCTACGTTTTTGTTGTCATGGAATGGTCTTTTCGGAATTTGTTGTGTCTGAACTCATTATAAAATATCGGAGTTTATAAATGAATTCTGGTATAATATTGTTTATAATATAGGTCAATTGGAAACCTGACAACTTTGAAGCCATGAAAAGATTTACTAACATACAAAATTAATGAATTAAAAAGTTACGATAACTTACTTTGAGTATCTTCAGGTACCAAAAAACTTGTTACAAACAAATTTTATAATTTAATTTTATTGAATATATGGATGTTACAACATCGTCGATCAATGTAATACGATATGTAAATGTTTCAAGTTGTCTCACTACTGGTCGAAATTTCGTGTTCATTGAGTTCTTGACATTGTAACTTAGTCTTCGTAGAAAATATAATATTAATACACTTAAAACTTGTTTTAAGTCTGCTCCTAAATTATCACGATTGATATGCCGTATTACAAAAAAACAGACATTTTACTAAAAAACGAGCACTCTATTTTAAACAAACAGTCAACAATACAAAATATAAACGATTAACCTTCCAACCTTATTTTATCTAACATCGATTTACCAAGTAAAGGAAGTGCAGAAAACCTAGGGCCAGTGTAATACCTGAGGTCCGTATATCCATATCAGGAATTAAGAATGTATGCCAAATGCCAACAGCTACTGAGAGCGCCAGCGAGCAAGTCACGCGAATCAATGACAGGGTTGATAACATGAAAGTTTTCGGAACAACATTAACGGTGCTTAACAGTAATTAACATGTTTTAAAACAGACCGACATTTAATATTTAAAATCTTATATTATCGAATGTTAATTTTGACGTATTTTGTCTTATTGATGGACGTAATTGGATAAGTGGAGGAAAGTAAGGGATAATGCGTTATGTTTCAAGAAAGTTGATGTCTATCTTACGTATGAAACAACAAGTTTTAAAACTCCATAGTTTTAAACTGTATGAGAATTTTGCGTTAAAATGAATACACACATTGAGTTCTTATTTTTAATTCGTGACCTAATAACAATATTTTTATTTTTGTACATCAAATATAAGCAACATTTTATTACTAAAATTCATCATGCGCATTGACATAAAACAGTCGCCACCGTTTCATAACCACATACCAATAAAACACGACAAAGAGCTTTAAACGCGGACAAATATGGCGTGTGACAACTTCAGTCTTGGTCTCATTGATGTCGACCCGATAAGTATGCGCATAAATGAATCACTCAACCCGGGTCAAGTAGCATATGTCAAATCTGGCTACCTTAAATAGACTATTGGTCTATGTGTGATATTTTTATGATATAATGTTATAACTTAATACGCAATGCGCAGAATATGCGTTGGAAAAAAAATGTATGGCCTTTGATAGATAGGAATGAAATATGTGTTTAAAAAGTTATCTATTAGATTGGATTCCAAACAAAATGTACACCATATTATACTTATTCAGTGTTTTGAGGGGTCAGTAAACAAAATCTACACCAAAATTGACGTACCCGAAGACTTCACACTGTGAAACAAGAAGTAGGATTTCCCGTTTGCTGCAAACTGTTATGAGGAAGGCATTAATTTCTATTTCAAATTTCCTTTGAGCAATGCAACATGCCTGTATTGTAACTGCAACTAGATCATACCAACATGAATATACAGGGTGTCCCAAAACTATGTGACATGAACGGGGAGTACCTTAAATAATAGAGATAGGATGGCTAAAAGGAAACATCATTTTATTTTGATGTTTAATAATACTGCATTCACAGATTTTTCGTAAATAGCTTGGTTTGACTGAAGATCGAGCTAACTAAAACGACAAAAATCAACACCCTGTATATTATTTTTTAATTCCAACTACGCCCAAACCATCACGTATGCAAGGAAAACGGATGTTTTGCAATAATGCAGAAATGTTTGTGAATAAAACTTTCAATAAAAGGAACCGAATTGTCACAAATACCACGTCTCAATTTTACTTTTCTTACTTCATGTCTATACTTAGAAAATATATTTCTAAGCATTCTAAAATCAACAAGTTTAAATCACAAAACCCAAGAGGACATTGTTCAGTATAGTTTTTGTTCAACTAATTGACTGTTGGTCAACGCAGCCATAAATAATTCAACGCCAGACTCGAGTCATTTCTGTTCTTGCGTCTTTATTGTTTGTTGTGATTGTTACTGGACCAACCACTGTTTGTTTCCATGAAGCATTAAGTTTACAGTTTTGGTCGGCGTTAGCGCTGTTTACACATTACCGGCCGTGAAAAGCTAAAATGTATTCAATGCCGTGTGCCTTAAGTTGACTACTAACAAAACTGATAAAAATATTAAAGTATTTAACTTTTCTTAGTAATACCTATTCGTATCATAGTCAGTTACTTTGTGCTTGCAATTGACAGATAAATAAAGACCTTTGCAATTACGTGGTTCATGTCTATTAGTAGTTTTACAAGACTTAGTTATGTATTTTTACATAATAAGAATACAATGGTTTTTGTTTCCTATAGTACCTAGTCGTTTTAATGCATTATGCGAATGATAGAGACAGTTCTGAAAAAACGAATTTAACTAAACATTTCTGAATTTGATCTCATTTCTGGTATTATTTATGGGGATCAATAATATTATCGAGTTTATTTGGATACTAAGTTACCAATCATACCTACTTGTACGAAGTAAATAGTTGGAACGTTGCCAAAGATCGCTGTACTGAGGTACTTCCTAGATGTAATACATTATTATAATAGATACTTAGTGATTCTATTTCCAAGTTCTTTATTATATTACAAGCATTTAACATATTATATTACTTGCAATAAATATGAATATAAATATGTACGAACATATTATTATGAAAAAAAAGTCCTGTTTTTACCGACTCTGAACCTTCAAATATTCGAAGCACAACATTCTATCAGAAAGGAACATCATTAGTTCTAAATCCACTAAACTACTCGTGTTACCTGTCCTAAAGGGCCAACGTTAAATTCCTTTAACATTCATAATGATATAACCCATTGTGGTCTGTTTGTGTTTGTCTAGTACAAACATTACTATCCCGTGCGCGTTGAGACCTTATCAAAAATGTTACTCGATCTTGTGCCCCATAAATTCTATGGAGTGGGCACACTTGCGCAACAAGTGTGTCGTGAACGATAATAGAGACGAACCGTGTCTGGCTTCTGGGAGTTTATCAACGTCTCAATTTAACCTTTTAAAATTATAAAAATGAACTTGATATATGTGTGTAAATATATGTGAAAATTAAAGCAGAACCTAAGAAAATATAGAAGGAAAAAATGCTTGAAACTTATTAAAATGCAAATCAACACGTTCCTTTTGTACACTATAGGTACTAAAAGGAATACCGAACTTTGTAAATAATGCTACGAATTTCACTGTCTGTGTATGTGTGTAGTGAAAAACCGTTTAAAAAGACCCCTAATTTTGGTAAAAGCATCTGTGTTTTTGTTAACATGCGATCATTTGCAGACTGCTATTTTTTTATATTTGACTCCTATTTGAGTTTTGCTCGAACTATGGCCTTAACATTGATAGAACCACTATATTTCTGTATCACATCAATCTACAAAATACATCGATTGATTTCTCCTTTTAAGTCACTATATTGAATCCCGCAGCTTGATAATAACGGGTGTTTCTTTCCCCTTGTATAACCCGCACACAGTGTCATGTCAGGCGGGTTTATCGAGTTCCGCGATCTGAACTTAATGCATTCGATTATAATTCAAATGTTTTATATCTACTAAAAGTAGATCATCTATCAGTACTGAGATTTAGGCATTTAAATCTACCAGTACATTACTTTATTACTGACTTACTCTACTCGTATGTCGACTTCAAAGTTCAAATTATAACGTGGAATAATGTCAGTGCGTGTGGAACCTCGGTAGGGGATAGACGTACGCTCGTCTTATCAAAAATCGTGCGCGTTAAAATCATTTGAAAATAAACAAACTTTGTGTAAAAAGTGGTTTTTGTCAAAAATATGTGTTTATATATTTGTTTGCGTGTTTTGAGCGAGTTTGGTATGCATATGCAATGGTGAAGTGTTGTTTTTTGTCGTTATTTGAAGTAGTATAGTGAATAGAACATGTTTGATTGTCTCTTTAGTTGTTTGTTGCCACCAATCCATCCGGGTGTAATTTTGTTACAATTTATTAATAGGATACTATTTCATTTTAATTTTAGTAATTAAGTGCGTTTAATTATAAATTGGAAAGCACTGGTTGCAAAAAAAGTATTATAATATTTCCTTCTATTATAAGTATAAAATTTTAATTTTTAATACAACGTTTTTATGCGTAATAACACTTAATGGTTTTGTTAATTGTTTATTTTTGATTTTGTGTTCATGATTTTTTTTGTAACTTTTTTAATATATTACATTGCGGAGAGAGCAGGTACCTCGGTCCCTTTTTTACTAGTCGCAAGACCCTTTGATAGAATAATCCTGCTCCAGTCCTTTACACTTTTGTGTTGAAATGTTTTGTGTCAGGAGCTGGTTTTCAATATTATTGAGAGAAGCGACAATTTCAAAAATAAAAAGAATTGTGTTTTACTTCCTGAAGTATTCATTAATTTTAACTTGGAAATAATAATGAAAAAAAAAATTGTCCAAAATATCATACACGTGATACATTTTCTAAATCACTAGAAACAGACATCAATATATTATACTAATACACCTATAATCCATTCACATAAAAGAAAATAAAAGGACACAAAAGGAATAGGAAATCGCATCGCATACATAGTTTCTGACCACTGTAGCTAGAATCTCGAACACATAATAATAATCCGAAAAGATAAATACAGTACCTATAAATAATTAGTATTAAACTGACGTCAAAAACAAACATGTCCAAGTTGAACCATTAACATGTATTAAAAACTAAACTTCAAAATTAAACAACATCAATACTGCTCCTTAAACCACTATATCTCCGTTCCAAACCATCCTCAAGTACTTCAATACCGATCATAAAGAATCATGAGATATAAGTAATGAAATCAAAGCAAGAAAGAAAGTCGGTACTTGAGATGTACATACACTGTCCCATCTGTTAACTAGCTATAAAAACAAACATCAAAGGCTTGTCGTATGAAAATTCTGTTTATAGGCGAGCGTGTTGTTTGGGGTCAAACGTTGATATTAATCCTGTTTGATGTGTTTAATGGTCACAGCTAGCACATTTTCTCTGTAATCATGGCAATTTAATGTGCCGATTTCAAAGAAAATTCTGGAAATATTTTTTCACACTAGCTGTTTAGTGTGAAAAAATATGTTTTATGAAATTTGCTTCCAAATAGCTTATTTTAAATGTGTCAAAACTGTTGTAATAAAACAAGAGTAGACTTCATACATTTAAGCACCTAAATAAAACCATATCTTATATATAAAAATGAATTACTGTTCGTTAGTCTCGCTAAAACTCGAGAACGACTGAACCGATTTGGCTTATTTTACTCTTGAAATATTCGTAGAAGTCCAGGGAAGGTTTAAACGGTGAGAAAATTTCCTTATGTGACGCAGATGAAGTTGTGTGGGCCAGCTAGTCATTTATAAATCCATAATTAAATTGTTTTTCTACTATCATTATTTTCTACTGTTTTTAGTAACAAATAATTTTAATTTTGAATTTTATTACTAACGTGTTCAAAAAATCAAAAAGAGTCACCTTTGAATAAAATAATGGAGTAATCACGACGGCCTTTAACTTTCAACGACATATCAAAATTGTCTGCAGGTATCAACGACCCAACTTATCGGTATAATTGTTACCAATTATTCCTATCTACATTCGATACGCGGGTTCGATATATAAATACTCTAAATGGTCGACGACCTTGCTTCATAATGCTTAATTTTTATTGATATTTCGATTTCAAAGGGGACTTTTATGGTGGCAATAAATCTTTGTATGTATACCTTGTTTGTGTTCATTCTCATTCAGTCGTGACGAACGCTCGTCGCCGCAGTAGGACGCATGGTTCACATCCTATTTATGCCATTTGTGGCTAATCGCTGGCTGCAATACAATTTCTAGGGTATAGAAAACAGTTTTTGAGGTCTTACAGCCATCTATCACATATTACCGCGTGTTGTTTGTAGCTCATTCCATTCCTTATAGAACAAAGTGCAGTTGGTGTAGAAGATGGTTTCTTATGTTCTATAATGTAGAGATAATTCTGTTCGTGTGGTATTTTTGAAGTTTTTTAAATGTACATCATTTTACAAAAACAAAAATGTCATCTTGCGAACTGTAAGTAGTAGGATCCTTTAACATCGATTAAATCAATTCGATTCCTAAAACGATTGCATACATTCACGATATAAATCACGATAAAATCTAACGTTTCCTTGCTGTATTGTAATACGATGTTTAATATTAATTGTACTCTCAGTGCCAAGAACACTACTTTATTATGTGCATTTAAAACGTTGATTTCGAACGAATCAAATGATACGATCTTTGCAATCAATATTTATCTGGTCTGTTGATTTATTCCAAATTTTGATTCAACTGTGCGTGACTTAAATTTACGCATAAGAGATGCTGAATAGATTTTTTTGATATTTATACTTTATCGTAAGTAGACAAAATAAATAGGTATAAGTAATAGTATTGACTATTGTACTACAAACTGTCTAAAATTAAACTTTCCAGTATTAAAATTTGTTGAAGTCAATTTCCAAAATTATGTGACTTTAGTAGGCAAATTCCTTTTTTGGTTTTTATCCACTATTAAGCGGATGAAAGTCGAATACAATGTTTTAATATTTTTTTACGCAAATAAACAATCATGTTTTATTTATATTCACAAAGTACTTTATTAATATTCTTACGTAACGTAAATAATAACTGTGTACATTGTGTCCACTTCAATCAGCAGGCGCTTGGCTCTCATCAATTGAGGTTAATTCATACGGAGACGGGCCAGGGATCTCTTGAGGCATTATTTGTCCAATAAGTCGAACAGTACAAGGGCTAGACAACGTTATCATAAATACTTATTTAGTCTTTCCTCTATGGCCCAGGCCTCGGAGAGATTTGATTTTGATTAATATTGATTTAGAATCGGATACGTCTTGTTTACAACGTTTACTGTATAAAGTTATTTGTTATTCAAATTTGGTGCACTGTATAATTAATAAAAGTGAAAATCGTAGTTTATAGTACAAGTTACGAGTATTTTATTAATATTATACTTTCAATCATCTCAACTACTAAATCTGTAACAAAAAGTACCTAATTTTAAATTGATATTAAATAGGGATATTCCGTGTGTAGAGATTTAACTGTACAAAGGTTTTGTTTTAGAACTTCCCTAGCTTTGTTTACGGTGTTAACCGAAACATTTGAACATTTTATTGTGTACAAGTAATCTCGAAATAGTGTCTCGACAGCCAAAGACAATGAACTCGTAAAAATGTCGTAAGTTTCAGTATGTTCATGTTGCTTCCAAAAGTTTACACGAAAGATTATTATTAAAAAATATTTCTAAAGCAAATAAATGCTTAATATTGAATGTTCTAATGAATTTTAATCGTCCTAGAATTCTTTGTCTTGATCTAAATAACCACACGTTTGAAGAAACGTTTAAATGTAAAAATACAAGAAGCCGGACCATACAGTTTAATGAAAGTACTAAAATTTCTTTAGACACTCGCGGTTATCTACATCACTTACATTATTACTAAACGGGTTCTTACCACGATTATTTTTAATTGAGAGGTTCCGATATTTCAGCACTGTTTCAAGCGTCATGATCACGGGAAGACTGAAGAACTGCGGGTAGGTCATTTAAGAGCAGACATATCTGTCTACCCTCTTTCTCGTTCGTTTGCCGGTACCAGTGAAACAGTGCTGAAATATCGGGACCTCTCAATTAAAAATAATCGTGGTAAGAACCCGTTTAGTAATAATGTAAGTAAAGTACTTAAAATTAAAGAAAGCACGACAGAAACTGAGAAATAGATAGTAAATATAAAATTATACTAATTTAATTGGTCAACATAATCACCGGAAGGCAGAACTAGTTTGATTAATAATTTTTAGTGTTGATTTCGACGTTCATTGGTCCAAGACGCACATATTACGATTATATTTACGTAATACCGCCAAATTAGAGGATAGAAATCCAATTATATTTCCATACTGTATCCTTCTGACTGCTGTTGATTTAGTGCTAGTTTAAAATATTCAGTACTAGCTTTTGCCCGCGACTTTGTTCGCGTGGACTTCAGTTTCGTCCCGTATTATCAAAAATTGTAGCCTATGTGTTATTCTGATGTATAAGCTATATTGTGGTAAAGTTTCATTCAAATCCATTCAGTAGTTTTTACGTGAAAGAGTAACAAACATACATCCATACATCCATACTTACAAACTTTCGCCTTTATAATATATATATTAGATTTTAGGTGATTTACTTCAATAATAAACACAACATGTTGACGAAGTTTTACCAAATTAACGATAGGTATAAGGTTGTTCTTCAATAGATTTTATTTCTTTGAGCAATGATATGGAGGAACTAAGAAGCAATTTAGAAAAAGATGATGCCTATTTTCGGAAAACAGTTTGAACGGATGTTAAGATCAGTTTTGTTACTAAATAACACAAATCATTGCTTTTCATGATACCTATTTTAATATCTAGATCAATTAATACAAATGACACGCGAGCTACGAATTAATTGCCGTTTTATTAGCGAAGATATCCAATTTAAAATAGGATGTAATAAAGATTAGTGATGTCTTGAATATTTGATTTATTATTGGACTTGTTGATTTAACCTTAATTTTAACGGAATTTTATACGTTATTAAAACGCTTCAATACCATATATTACATTTTTAAACACTTAATTTTGAAAAAATAATATGATATAGATTAGTAGTCATGAAAGTACGAAATAATGCAATTACCACCGTACCTATTTTTATTTTTAAAATACTAATACGATTTCAACTATACTTTTCTCAAGACACAAAATACACGTTAAAATTTACGTCGTGTGTCAGTCTATTCATGTAAACTCGTGCCATCTACAACAAAAACATCGTGTTAAAAACTCCACGTTTCGGCTGGTACGATACAACACAATGATAGCAATTAAGTTTTCTATTATTAACCAGTAAAGTTTAATAGCTTCTGTATTATTACATGTCATTAGCGAGTTAATGGATTTCGACAACGAACTCTGCAAATACGGATCTTGAAGGCACAATGTACATTTATAAATAGATATTTCAATGTCTATATTATTCTACAGCTACTTGCCCTTGTCTATTGCCATGTAAACACTAGCTAATAGGCCTGAGCGTAAGTGGTAACAGTCGCTCATGGACCCCCGCAATATAAGAACGCTTTGAGGTCGCTATTTACGACAAAGGACTCTCTTTAAGCCTCGTTTAATGAAGAACAGGTCATTGAGGCACACAGTTAAATACACACTACTTTTAATGCATAAGTTTCAGTACGGTAATTTCCTATAAAACACTTTAGAACACTAATAAAAGCTGAACAAAACTCGTAAATAGAGAAAATCACTACGATACGAAATATTATCATAGCTTCATCATAATTAATAATATAATTGATAAGTAAGTTTCTTTTAACAAACTCATTATAAAGTCAGTTTAATTTTAAAACATGAATGTCAAATCTTTATGAGCCCTTGTCTCTTTGACCCAGTCATATATCAATAAGCAACTAAGTTATTACAAAACTTGTTTAACGGCTATTGCGTCATATCAATACTGGTGACCTTGAAGAAAATATACAAAATAACTCAAACATGCAATCATTTGTTTAAAATAAATTCACAGTTTGGAAAAATAAGAAAAGGTTATTTGAGACGAAACTCGAATTCATATTAATGGCCTGCTTGATATTTAATACTTACATTTAATTTTATTTTATTAAGTACCAGTTCGTTTAATCGTCAGTGTAAAACCGATTACTTCCGTAACTATCCAAAACTTTTCGAATCTTCGACATCTATACTTAATGGCGTCTACTTTCCGTTACAGATTAGTTTATATCAGTAATTAAATACAGGAAAATACACCTACTTTACATTCAACAAGCTTTTCAAAGTACTCAGAAAAAGTGCTAAAACTAAAGCGCAACTTCCCTAAGTGCTGTATCCGTTATCCGGTGTGAAAGGTTCAATAGTTCCCAACTGCGGAAGTTTTATGAGAGGATCTTAACATAATCTAGCCAGGAAGTGTCGGTAGCGGCAGTAGACACTTGAACTTGAAGTAATCAAAAGTACTTCCATTACTGTTATTACAGTCGATCGTACTTGAAGTGTATTAAAAATAGTTTACTAGTGTATCTGTCTGTTCGGAGAAGTTGAATATCAAAATCATCGACAATGCAACACCTTAAAAAAAATAAGTTAAATACACACCAGACTAATGCAGCAATGAAAGACTTTTGCCTATTTTAGTCCTAATTTTTTGAATAAGTTAAAGTTAATATAGTTTTTATTCTAAACAGAATCTACCTACCATATGAAATATTACATATAAACTGTTCAAATCAGATTATAAATAAAGAGATTACTGCACTTCAAGGTACCAAGGTAAGCTATAGGTATCTCAACTATATGCAGTATAATCCAACTGTACCGGCCCTCACATAACAAACTAACAAATGCTCAGCAGAAATAAGTCCACGGTATGAAGAAGCTTCCGTCTAACTAATCAAATATCAACACAACACGGTGGTCTTCACTGACTCAAACTTCAGATAAGCAAATAAACTGTATGAGTCATCCACTCTCACCTGCACTTCTGACTACAGCGGTCTTTATCGCTTCTGCTATTGCGATAACAAATTCACTCGCTAACAGTACTTTTAGCCGGTCAATATACGCAAATTTCTTTATGGTTCATCAGTTACTGTAGACATCATTAGCATGACAATAGAGGTCGGAGGGTTACGCCGTATCGGTGCCCTTAAAATTCTGTGCTGTACAAAAGCATGACGTATGCGCAAACAGGCAAAGCAAATACAATGCGACCATCCCATCCATATATTTGCTTCTTTATGATTTGAGTCTAGGAAGTCTTTTGTGTTATCCAATTGTAAAATATCCATGAAATCCTAAGATGTACAATGCTTCGTTGTATTAATTGAATACGATCGACTCCGTCACCTAAATATTGTGAAATGAGAGCGCTGCTTCTAATTTAAGCAACGACTATGCGACATGTTTCAAAATTAAACTTATACTACACCAACTATCTTTCTTAAACTGTACCAATATTTATTCGAGTTATCATGCATAAGGCAAACCTCTTTTATTAGCACAACCTACTTTTAGAAATTAGGTTCTACGTGCCGTAAGATTGAACCAATACCTTATCCATCATAAGGTTCCTTGACCGAGTTCTGCGACGTAATCTTCACACATGATGCTGTTTTAGCTCACCTCTTATGTGGATATCGGGTGACTTCCCATCATCCGCGGTCTCGCTACTGGGCCATGTGCACAACATATGCTACACATCGACCGTTTGGCTTCTACCGTTACACGTCTTATGATATTCTGCAATATACCAAATATTTATAATAATCGACATCATTTCATTGTGAGCTTTTAAGTGTGTCATATTCGTGCAATAGAAGAATGTTGTTAACAAATTCTGGTGTTTGACATTAAAAAATCCTTGATAATGATACTGATTTGTCCTCTTGTAGAACACGTTTAAAGATCTCATTTGCGGTATTCATGATACGTAACGATTACTTACTTCACCCGGTTGAGATCATCGCTATTTAAATTGTCCTTTTTGCGCATCATTTACGCAAAGATTTATGATCGTTTTAAAAGTCTATGTGGTATTTATATTCGTTTTAGATACGTTTTTAACATTTGAATTAACGGATTTTGCAAATTTGAATTTAAAACGGTTACGAAATCTCGCGCTTCTATTGATTTCAAACCGGAAACATTCGTTTATTTTTATTTGCGCTCAAATATTTCTTACCGTTCTAAAACATGAACTAAATTATTGAACACATTGATATCATGATTCCACGAATTAGTATAGTCTGAACATTAAACTCAAACAAAGATTGATAAAAGAGGTTATCTACAGATCGAGTTTTATCTGCTTTTTTAAATGATCGATTTCTCATGCTTGTTTGTTCTGTATGAGATTAGTTGAAATTATACTAATGTTAGAATAAAGTATTTTACAATCGACGACGTATATCCTTCGATAATGATGTATCAATTCTAGTACGTTAATGTTTAATAAGTCAGGTGTTCTACTGCTGTACTTGTCTACACTATGCATTACGGTTTCGTAATTCTTAGACATTAACAATAGGTAAGCTTTTATTCGTAGAACTATTTAGTTCCTCAGTTTTGCAACTTGTCACGTTCTCAAAATTTACTTTGGACCTCACTTTCAAAGTTAACATGTTTTGCTATAAACTTATTCAGACACTCGCGGTTTTCTATAATACTTTCATGCATTTTTAACGGGTTCTTACCACGATATTTAATTAATTGAGTTGTCTCGATATTTCAACGTTGTTGAACTCACTTCTCGACACACCACACTCACTCTCGAGTTCCAGTGGTGCGACCCAAAAGCGAACGAGAAAGAGGGTAGACAGATTTGTTTGCTCGTAAATCGACCCGCAGTATCCAGTCTTCTCGTGATCATGACGTTTGCAACAACGTTGAAATATCGAGACAACTCAATTAATTAAATATTGTGGTAAGAACCCGTTAAAAATGCATGAAAGTATGTTTTGCTATTTCATTTATCACAGTCAAGCTTTAATCTTGTACTACGTGACTGCGTTTTATTATCTTAGGAATACGCAGTAATACGCACCTACATTAACAATTCGACAAACAATCGATTCACAGAAAGATCTTTGAACGAACTCACGATTATTATCATGCACGCATAAACCGTTAGGGTCTTGTTCTCTTTTCTCACATGTG
The DNA here is from genome assembly GCA_030269945.2 of Trilocha varians. Classification (NCBI taxonomy): domain Eukaryota; kingdom Metazoa; phylum Arthropoda; class Insecta; order Lepidoptera; family Bombycidae; genus Trilocha; species Trilocha varians. Next base: position 5,457,647 of record AP028267.1, on the reverse strand, counting down.
AATAGTACTTGTGATATAACAATGCATTTCTGATGAGTGATTTTATACGAACTTCTGTTTGTTTAGGTATCTCGATTTGTTGGTATTGTTTTTGAATTTGAACTTCACTTTTAGTCGCAGATTCTTTCTTTCCTATAACTGATAATAAATACACTTGTCTTGTGATGGTCAAGTAGAAATTCCTTATAACAAAGATATAATATCTTACAGTTGTTTAATATCTTCGTTAAACTTATCAATGTTTACAAAATGTACCGACTTTCTTATGAAGTTTCGCCTTTGTATCATAAACCTTATTACTTTAGGGTTTATCTCTATATTATCATCTCGGCTCGAGTGGCCAACACGAGGTACTTTTTGAGGAAGCAGTTTCGAAATCGCTCTATTACTGGGAACGGTTTTATCTCATCATCGCATCTCATTATCAGCGCTTAACTGTGATTCGAGACATCCGCTAGCTCACCCGTTGTGCTGTGGAACAAAGACATCATTCTTACGTCCTGTAAGAAAGTGTTGCACATAATTTTCATGCTAAAGTTCGCTCTTTCAATGTCAAGTGCTTCGAGGTTATTGAAATGTTACGAAATAGCCGTGAAACGAAAATATTGTGTTTATTATGTGTACTGTTGCCACGGTCTGTAGTTAATAAAGGCTACCACACAGCAAACAGGTCGTTGAAACATGAACGTGCGTCTTGTTGACGAGAGAACGAGAACGATATATAAACAATACGTTTGTCCCTCTCTTTTGACTGTGGTTCTCAAAACGCATCGACGATTTATGATTTACGATATCACAGAAAACCTACTGTGATAAATAATGGTGAATTATGTTGACCAGGTATCAGTTATTTACATCAAATCTGCTCCAAATGTGATTATATAAAAAATAATCGTAACAGTTTCATTTACTCCAAATACCTTAATTCTATTAAAACCTAATAGTTTTTTTGATACTAAAGCTCAAGCTAAATTTACATAGTTTCATTTTGATGTAAAGTTTGAGTACCTCGGTTGAAGACAGCGCAAAGGGCCCCGTCCCTTCCCGTGTTCCCCTTCATAGAGCGACTTTAATACCGGTATGTATTGGCGCCCGAGATATCCCCTACGGTCACATAATTTATGGCTTACCTCACGTAAATCCACCCTATTGTTTTAAACAGTTACCTGATTTATCACGAAAACAAGACAATATTTATGTAATTATAAGAATTGTAGCCCAATTGAGAGCTACATAAAGAGCCACTTATAATCGGCGGCCCGTTGGCTTCTCTCCGTGGTAATAAAAAAGATTTGCCCATTCTATATTTAAATGACTTTGTTTTAAGCTTTTCAGTCAATCGAGAGCAAAAAAATGTCGGTGATAAATTTATAAAAAGCTATTATTTTTGACTCTAATCTACAATTTCTAACCATAATTATTGCCAATAATATTTAAAAAGTATTACGACTTACGTGTTTCACTGGAAAGTCATCTAAATATTCAGTGCTCATCCTTAGTGGATGATTATTTTCCATTCAAATTCCAAGAGACATTAATACTGTTACTCGCAACAATACGTTAGCATGATTAATACTTTGGTTCTAAGTAAATCTAAATAAGCAATTGTTTAGTACAAGACGACTGGAATACACGATTATTAAAACATCATTATGCTTGCAACGTTTTGTAGTAAAAATAATACCCGTAGGACACATAGGACATGATTACATTGTCAAGAAGTATGTCTTGGTTTGAATATAAAAACAAATTTGATTTATTTGTAATGATCTCTTTGTACGAGACTTATACTAATGTAGTATAAATTACTTATTTCCTAACGATTTACTTTAAGCAAGTAGTAGTTCTATACTCGACCAGCTCACCCAAACATTTAAAAAACAAGTCGCTCCGAATCCGCTTCCAATCAATTAAGCAAAAAATCCCCACATCGATCATTCTGCGAATTTCAATTTAGCCCGTTAAATTCAAACAAACCAAAACGTGGTCTCACTCAAAAGCACTTATAAGTTCATGAATGTAACGGCTTTGGTGTCGATAAACGTAAAGTTTATAGTAATATGAGATATGAGTCATGTACCAGCAAGCGTGCTCCACAAGGCCATTGACAGCATTACCGCAATGTAAAATTGTTATTTTCTGCCACCGTGAATACTGATTTTCATGACTTGATTACCTATTCACTTATATTTATTGAAAACACGATGAATAATAATAAAATTAATGGTTTTCATGCTGTCTAACTAGGTGCCATGGTCCTATTTTATTTCAAAATCAGCAGACGTCTGAAGTACTTATCCTCTTGTAAGAACCCATATTAAATAAAAGACAGCTGACTTATGATGGCTGACTGAGTTCAAAGTTTAACTAAAACGATAGTAGATAAATCTAAATTACGATATAAGTATAAATAAATAAAATAATAATTGAAAAGAAGCATCGATCGATCAACAAAAAAATCTAAGAATTTTCAATTTAGTACAACATAAATAACAATAGATGCAACAACATAGTTGATTGCAAATCAATCACGAGCACACAGCTATGATGTTGTAAACGTATTATCAGACAAAAAAACCTCCGGATGCTCTGTCTATAATTAGTTGCGCACAAGAAAATAAGGTTCGTAATAATGATGTAATTTTAAATAAAAATAACGAGTATATTTAATTTACAACACGAAACGTCGTAACGTAAGCAATGTACTATAGCTGTATTAATCTTGTTATGGAATTACATCCACAACATGAACAAATATAAATCACTTGTTCCAGATACCTCTCTTAAGTCAAGTGTTTTTAATGATACCATATGGCTAGAATATTATTTACGAATAGGGTTAAAAAACCAGAGCTTTCCAATTAACAATAACGTAATTTTAGTTTCATTTCAATATATAAAATGTATTATACCAAACTCGCAAAACTAACGCTCAACCTAAATTTTCAGAACATGATGAAATTAATATTAAGTGCATATAAACTTAAAGCAGTGTACTTTTATGAAAGTTAAAATGGTAAATGTGAATATCAAACTGTAGTAAATATGGCTGTTACTACTTCCGCGGTATACCATGGATCTCCAATCCACGATGGTTTCGCTACTATACGTGCACCGAGGAGTCGAATAAAAATAAGAAATCTAGTTGAACCAAATACAACACCAAATCTACCTCAAAGACATTCAGAATATTTTACATTACAAAGAAAGTCTCCAAATAACTTCTTGGATGGAAATTGCGGTGTTCAATATGTATCTAATGAAACAACAAATTCTGGAGACAGACCTCCTACGCTCAATTTCACGGAACCGATCTATGCAAAAATTACTCCACCACATTCAAAAAGCAATTCACCAATTAAACAACTACATCGTGAAACAAAAAGCTTTGAATCTACAGTGTTTAAACCTCGAAGAAGATTGCGAAGCTTGGAACTGCCTGTAGACCAAGAACCCGGAATCAAAGAAAAAAATGGTAATGGGTTTCTTAGTAATAGTGAGCGACTGTCGTGTGATCTGCCGAGCTATGATGGAACAGAACAACATTCCGTACGCACCGACGGTACAAGCTCGTCCATCGACTATCGGAGAAGCCATAGTGATCGAGATAACTGTTCAGAATCGTCTTCGTATCTCACCGATAACGACAGGCCTATATCGAGTTACAGCGATAATTCGACAATTCCTTCTTCGGACACTGAAGATGTGTTAAGAGATCTACCCAATAGATCGAAATTTCATAGATCACCTCAAAAATTTGCTACACTTAACTCTAGGAGACCGAAGTTCATAGATCTGAAATCTAATAATTTTAAAGAAAGTCCTTTATATGGAAGTTTATTACGTAATAAAATAGGATATAATTCTGAACCAAATACACCTATGAACGGTAATGTTGGAGTTATTGGCGAAATGAGTCCGACTAGTGAAAGTCAAAAAAATGTGCCTCCAATGACTTTACTTAACAACAGAAATGGATTCAGAAGATCTATAAGCGAAACCAATGGATTCACAAAAAGGTTGAATTATCGACATTCATTCAGCGCTGATTCAAGGCCACAGACTTACGTCAAAAGGCCGCACAAATGTTGTGAATGCGTCACCGGCATACCAGCTGAGGAAGCAGACCAGAATTCTCGACCGTCATCGAGAACTTTAGGAACGTTGTACGAGACTCAAGATCCTAAAATCGGCTGTCAAACTATACTACGGTCCAAACCTCCGATACCTTGGTGGGAGCTCGCCATCAAGAAATCACGATACAAGAGCTGTCCTATTTTGGAAGAGGTAAGTAAAATATTTTAACAAATGAGGTGTGTTACTAATCCCTTGTGTTTTGTAATGTAATGAGTTAATAGATTGCAGTGAACATACACGAAATAGGCGTAAAAATGTTAGGGGAGAATAATTATGGGTAGCATGGCGTGTTTGGGTCCTGGTAGGTGCAGTATATTTACAATTTTCCCCTATTTTTATTTAAAAGGGAAAATAAAGTGTATTCTTTAATCAATCCTAAAAGTAACTTTTGTTTAACGTTAAATTCAATTGATCCAACAAGTCGAAGTATTTTCGTAATTTCTATCTTACAATCTTGATATTACTTTAAATTACCAAACTAAATGCTTACTTTCTACTTAAAATCAGATATTATCGTTAATTAAATAGTAATCAAGATAATCACGCTTCCGTCAAAGACGCTTTCAAATTTATTGATGTGTGCAGGCCTATAAAAAACTTCTTTCTCAATACAAATTGAGAGTTCAAAATCAGATCATAATAGAACAAGAAAAAACGCTACCTGGACACAAAAAATTGAACCTTTGCGTCAACGATCAGGTGTAAGCTTAATCGACAACCAAAAATATATTTTCCCACAGTTACGTTAACAGGTGTCCGATTTATTTCCAATACGATGACAAATTGTATTTTTAGTACATTAAGTTTATCGGTTATACAATTCAGCATCTGTTTTTATTGTGGGAAAATATATATTTTAGTACAAAACACAGTGACAGTAAGTTCTGTTTTAATCACTAACGATATCTTCAAAAAGTAAGCTGTACAAGATATAAAAATTTAGGACGAGCAATTCTCTACTTAGTTACAAGTGTTTACACAGTTGTAAGCCTCCTAACCACTATCTTAACTCGTTTCTTTGTTCACGAGGTCAGTTGAAATGGAATACACGAGAAGGAATAGTCTCGTTTTGCAATTCCCCTGATAGTGGCATTGTTTGTGACTCCCATTTCAATGTACGCAATGTTTTATAGAGTCACCTCGTTCGCGTAGGCGGTATGGGCCTCGGAGACAAACAATTGACACAATTTAAATCTTTGAACTTGAATTGATGGCGAAATCTGGTAACAATGCGCATACATTTTAAACTGTGTTTTAACCTCGACTCAAAATTGGGTTGTTTGTTTTACAATTAGTCTAGACTAGCCTTAAGTGTTCTTTGTTATGATTCTAGATAATTTTCTAAGTTGTAATGAGATCAACCTTTTAACAGCACGTTTAAACACTGCATCATATTTCAAAAGTGGAATCTTTAAATACAAAATATTTATTTATCCATTATTAATATAACACACATCCTGTTCTACTGTAATAATGGCGGCATGTAAGTGCACTTTCACACGACATACAAACAAAACAGAGAGAATTGAAATGGTTATGAGATTCCTTATACTGCATTTCCACACCGTAAATTGTCCATACCAGGCACAGCCCAGAAACGTCACGTCCCAAAAAGGAAACACTTGAACAAACATCAATTTCTTACACACTTTAAAGATTCTCGTTGAAATAATAGGTCAAGGAGTGGAATATTGAACGATTGATTATAACATACTTTTTTATGAGACTATTAGGTACATCTGTACCTATATTTTATTACATTCTCATTTTTGTTAAATATTTGTATATCTATACATTTTATTCAATGTTATCAGTTTGCCTTTAATAGTTAATAGAGAACTGTTTTAGCATGTTATAAATGCAAAACAGTCAACTAGCGTGGTGAAGATGCGTAAGACGGAAATGCTCGTTGCGGAATGGCAGCACCAATTGGTGCAAGTAAATTGATAAATGCTCACAAAGTGTAGCTAATTTCACGAACTGATCCTACCACGCAGTTTAGCCCATACAATTTACTCTAATACGAATAAAGACGAAAATATCCCTCAGGGAATAGTTGAGAGAAAAGAACTCAAAATTATTTTTACTCAAATTGTTGAATAATTATTTGGTGTTTTAATCGTCACGTTTTTCATGGTTTCATTTAAATTGATCAAAATCTAATCAAGTGTTTTCAATTTCCACGTTTCTACTGGAAACTTCTTGTAGTCAGCTTTCGACATTAACATCCCACAAAATGAACAATCTTGCATGAATTTATCGCCTTATCACAGGAATGGCCCATAAAACATTAGCGGCGAGGCAACGACCTCTACAATACTTTTCCACTTAAAAACTAATCAACGCATAATTTTATACTTAAAAATATTTTATCTAGTAGGTCAAACATACACGCATTACTTCTTAATTACACGCAGATGCAAAACACTGGTTTGTAAGTTGTTTTATATTAATTACAATCATTACTCTGATACAGATGTTTCTTCATAGTAAAAAGCTTAATCGACAAGCATCGGTCGAATAATTGGAGGTTCAGGCGTGCCAAAGTCGGCGATCTTTGTAATAACTGTTATAACTATTTTGATCGTCGTCATTTAAAGAGTTAAAGCGCGGCTGTTTCCGCAGCTGTTGATTAATAATTAGTTTCCACCTGTTCATGCAATTCGTGAGACTAGAGATCCGCATTCTATGAAAAATCTACTTAAAACTGAAGTACTTTGAAGAATTACAACTTAATATGACTGGTTTTTGAAAAGATTTTCTTGAATTTAATTTCATTGGCTACAAATCAACGCCTTACTCTATAAATTTTTCATAACAATCTCATTAGTATTTTACTATTCATAAGAAAAAGTCAATAATGCTTTTATTTCTATCGAAGAATCTTTAGTCATACTCATTATAAAATACACTTAATAACATAGATAAAATATAATTAAAAGAAATTATGATAAGACAGAACCACGATAAATTAATTTAACTACAATGCACATGAATTCTTGAAAGACTGGTCTAAGAACCTCTGACACCATAATCGGCGATGCATTTGCCGGCAGGTGAATTTTATTACCGTGTTCTATAACTGTTCGTTTTAATTAACTTTTTATACATAATTGATTCAACCTATGTATCACCTCGTAGTGGGAATGTGTACGATATGGGGCGTATCCCCAATTTTAATTTTACTAAGTGCGTTCCTGTTTTGAAGCAAACAAAGGGTCCCTGTCCAGTTACACCCACGTTACTATCATCGCTGTACAAGCAATTTATTCCGATGAGTCACATACTTATTACGTTCATGCGTTCCTTACAGTAATGTTATCAATAATTCATAATTTTCTCATCATATTGACACTTTTAAGTCGTTTTTCTGATGATATATTGACGTGGGAGTCGTTAAGTTGTTCTGTTACTAGAATGATTGAATCAAAACACAATTTTCTTACGTAGAACATCTACATTAGAAGCAGTTAGAGTCAAGTGGTTGTTTAGTTCTATTTTAACTAGCAAAAACTTTACTTAACATTTTAACATCACTTACAATACGGTATCACATAGATAGCGATACAATAAAGGTAATAACTGCGAATTTTTATAGGAATTTAAAATGAATATTTATGTCAATTTGTGGTGATCTCGTATTACTTTAAGGAATTACAGTTATATGGTATATAATATGGGACACGTTTACATTTCCTAGTTCCATTATAACCGCACTAGTTATTACTTTCTCGGTGCATACCGATATAGAATTGAAATTTCCCTGACTTTAAAAATAAAAATTCAGTTGAATATTGTAAGACGATTTAAGATTCTAATAATAAAGAAAATATAATTTTTAATACCAACTACAGTAAAATCGAAAGTGTTACGTAAATATATAAAATAGCAATAACCGTTTTGTCTGAAACTTTGGAGAAATTGAAATGTTATTGTCTACGTCTTTTCCATGGTTGCTATAAAATATAATTTTTCAAATAAATACATTGATGCTTGGATTATATTTCTATAAATCAATTATAGTAATGGCGCAAACTTTGTCGGCGTAATGGAATAATTTTTAGTTGTGAACTAATACAGGGCCATATTAGGATTATTCCAGTTACGCATGAATTATTATTAGTAGTCAGTAAGTAATTGCCAATCGATTTATTGCACTGCACGGCAAAAAGAGGATTGCATTTGATATTATATTTTTAAAGCAATGGTATTTTCCAATTAAATTTTCATTGGTATTGATAAAATTGATAATTTTTATTTTATGAAGGTTATGTTATCTAAAATAATTTTATGTGAATTTAAAAACTCACTCAAGAAAAAAATTGAAGAATTTGAGAAGAAATTTCCTTCATCCTTAAATTCAATTACATAAAATCGGAAAGAAAGATGATAGATGAACTAAATCCCTAAATCTTGCGACACACAAAATGAAAAATTAGAAAATCACCACACATTAAAGTTGTACAATTTATTTTAAGTAAGGCTAATTCTAAATCGCTTTTAATGCCGAACTTTCAATCCGATGATAAATTACAATCGCTCCATCACTATTATTATGTATGATTTATTCATATATTCCATTAAGTCCTCATAATCCCCAAGTTGCCATTCGAGAGCCCATGCATCATTAATAGCATTTACTGAAGGTTCTTTGTGTTCAAGCTTTGGCTTTGGCCTTCAAGTTTATATGATTTACACAATCTTTTGATCCTCCCGTTTCATTGGAACTGTAATCGCAATAAATTGTAGAATATAATGTATTTATATGGATAATCGGTTCTAGGTAACAGAGAAACTCAAATGATGCAACTCTATGGAAAAATAATACCTAATATATTTTGTACTGTTGAACATAGTTCTCTACAAGGTTTTGTACTTCTAGAGATACTTTTACTACCATGTAAATTTAAATCAATTACAGGTTTTATGTTAAGTTTTTTTTGTTACAGGCTCACGTGGTGTCAGCCTTCGAGCAAAGTCTGTCGAATATGACCCAGCGATTGCAGCAGCTCACTGCAACAGCTGAAAGAAAAGTAAGTCAATATAATATATTTTCCAGAATTTGGTTGAATGTAAGTCATTTTGTTTTATTTATATTGGTACTGTTCAAATTAAACACAGAATATCCTTGAATAAAATTACATTTTCATCTGAAAATGCTGCTAGTTCAATTTTTTTAAATATACAATGAAAACTGTAGCAATTATTAGGTGACTGTAGCAATGAAATAGGTATTTAAAAGTATCTGGACATAAAGTAGATGTGGTTTAGTTATTATCTATCAGTGTTTAGTGTCTTGTCTGCATTCAGATCGTAAAACTGAAGATTAAAATTATATTTAACGATTATTACGAACGTTGTTAAGATTTTATTAGATTTCTAGTGATTTTGTGTAATATTATGATGTTCGTAACAAACTGTTAGAACACTCAGCGTTCTCGTTCTATTTAATTTGAACAGCTGTTCAGAATTATGTTTAAAAATGATGGAATAACATTTTGAAATATGTATCATGAAGAGTTGATTAGTCGTTTACACGTATCATTTATTTTCTTGATAAATTTAATAAAGTAAGCAGGTGCATAGAAGATATGCATTTAGAAAGAGCCATTAAAATTGTAAATCTTATTTAAGGTGTTCTTCGATTTCATAAGAAATATCAGACTAAAATAGGCTGATGGATTGGCTTTGGATTCAGAAATCCAAAGACTTCGAAAAATTGTCATGTTTGTTAAAATAAGTAAGAAATAGGTATACAATAATTACAAAAATTAAGAATGAAAGTTGTATAATTGTTCAAGAAGTACCTATAGCGAATTCACAAACTAGTTTAAACCACCTGTTTTAATTACACACTACAACTATTAACACAGTACAAATGCCTGGAGGTACACCCAACGGTGAAAAAACATATTCGAGTACTGTTATGAGAAAAAAAGCGAAACTCCAATCAAAGCTTAGAACCGGTTAAGGCTGTGTATGCTAATAAGTTTTTTATTGTTTTATTATTTAAAAGTTTTACATTAGGGCAATACAAACTGGTTCCCGATTGATTAATTTATGAACTACTTTAATAAGTTTACGAAATCTTACCTAACGTTATGTAACCGCCATGGATGTCATGTGTTACAAAATGTCCACCAATCCTGCAGGGTAAAACGCGACCCGAAATTCTTATAGGGCTTCCTCATAACGTGTAATCCCCTTAATTAGGTGCTATGCCCATCATAGATTATACTTTAAATTTGGATTTTTTCATTTTCTCAATATTTTCCTCTGTCTCATAAACACGCTTTAATGATAGTTAAATATGTACATGTTCTAACAAATACTTAAGCTGATGGAAAAGTGAGAGAAACAATATAAAATTAATGTATTCAGTTTCACATCGTAATGAAAATCGTAGAGTGATATTTACGTTGACTTTCTTACATACAGGATTCGGAACTGACAGAGCTGCGACAGACTATAGAGCTGCTTAGGAAACAATCGATTCAGGCTGGCCTGACTACGGCGCACATGCAATCTATGGGAATCAGAGCAGACGGCGTCAACGTTACAGGACAGGTAACAATAACTTTAAAAAATATGTCTTTGTGTTATTTCAGATATTAATATGTGCTCGGTAATGTTGTGGGCTTCTATTTTTAATATTGGAATAGGTAGGTGAGGTATGAGTTAGTTGTAACTTGTTCTGTGATACTAGACTAATATCGAGTAATAGGTTGCACCCATATGCAGCGTTGTCTGATTTCAAATTCATGACTTATGAATGAAGGGGTTAAAAAACTCTCTCATGTTATTTTACATAGATGACCTAGACAGGTAAGCACTTTTTTAAATTTAAAAATACATTATTTGATATCAGTAATTCAAATGTAATAAGCATTGCATAAAATAGTGTCATAACAACAACTTTCCTGTTTTCACCCCATCATCAAAAACATTGGAATACTCAGTTGTTGTAAATAGGTACTTAAAACATTCTTCAGTTCAAAGACCAGCATTGATCAACAAAACGATTGTACGATGTATTTGTAGGCGATAATTTTATGTTACGGACGATTGAATACTGCGAAATATGCGATAAACTATTCCCATTCTTAATTATTGTAATATAATAAACAATAAAATACACAATTTTTTTTTAAGTTTTTTGGAACTAAATTACGAATCCTTAAATACATTTTTTTTCTAATGTTTTATATTCTATTAGATTGTAAAAACAATTTATCGCCAATCGTAAAAAAATGAAGTAAAGTTCAACTAATGTTAATTGACACAAACTATTCAAACATTTGCCGGTATTAACTATTAGCCGAGCATCGCTAATTGCTCCTTCTATAGATTTCTAAACGGTTTCAGTTGTAAAAATCAACCGTGTCAAGGATGAAAATCTTTTTTTTATTAGTCATATTATATCTATGATGGAATAATGAAGTATCACCAATCATTACGACATGCCGTTCTCCTGAAAAATATGATTAAATGATCTTATGTGATGCCTTAAGCTCTTCTAGTTTTAAAACAATTTAAACTTCGAGCTTATAACAAAAATTAAAATCGTCTAACATTACAAAAAAATACTTCGTTGTATGTAGAAGACAGTCTCAAATCGCAAAACTCACGAAAGCAATACACAGATTCATAAAGTCTATACCACACCATCTAAAATCTGAAGGTTTCCTCTTCGTAAGTACCTATACGTTTCATAAATTGAGGTTAAATAGTATCATTGCGTATGTTCAATTGTTCATGTCCCAGTTGAGTAGCAACGATGCTATTTCTGGATATATTCTCAGCTCCACAGTTATGTCATAGTCAAGGTTCTGTACAATCGTTTTTATATTTAACTACATGCTATAAATTTACTGAATAGCTCCTATTCGCAAATTTAATATCGCGTGACGAGTTCCTGTATGAAACCATGTTCTATAGATATTAGGTAGGCTCACTACGGTGTTATAGCCGCTGTGAAAATGGTTATTCAACTATGAGGATGATTTTCAGGCTAGTTAATCATTATACCGCCTTCCTGTAAATATTTTTGACATTTTTGATTATGATTATTTTATAATATTTTAATAATATATATGAAGAATTAGTGGTCGAGTAAAAAATGCATCCAAACAATTGTTGAATCAAAAAGGTAAAAAGTTATTGTGAATTTACAAAGCCAAAGCGGTTAAAAGCAAAAGAAACATAAACTTAGCTTTAATTTGACAGATGTAGGTCTCGTGAAAGAAAAGGAAAATTAATCGTTGCTTCTGAAACTTAATCTCGTTTAGATGAACCTGCAAGTACCTTTGAATACGAATCAATATTTTACTGTCAATGTGAATTCGCGATGAATAGTCAATCAACGATCGTTAATCTTGTTTTATAATATAAAGATCAAATATATTATTACTGCTGTTTGTAAGCTGTTTTGTTGGAACTTCTTTTTTTTTGTTAAAATGTTCAGTTTTACTTGTAGCTAAGTAGGAAAGGAATTTCAGCAAATTTTGAGCATCCGGATTTTATCAAAACTGTCTTTCACTACTTTTTCTACACTTTAATGAAATTCCAATCACTTGCTCTAAGCGATTATGGCTTAAGAAGATTCTCGGTTTCTGTCTTCCGAACTCTATAACAGAATTTTAATAAGCTCAGGTGTATCTTGCTATATCACCCCATCAGGCCTTCAGGCGAAAAATAATGTTAAGTGATATAATTTTATTATTCAATACATTTTCAATTATTGAATGTAATCCACGATGATCTATCTATGATTATGGCAAAAGCAATACAGTACTTTTACTGTTCAATCTATCTCCATGCAATTACATTCTTAGTGCGGTGCATCTCGTAACTTAATTTTAATATCTTACATCTGTGCGGTATAATGAATGTTTAGTTCTTTCATTAGATGCATATAAGGCAATAAGTGCATTAACTTTTTCATTAAAGATATGAACCATATTAGCTGATTAATTGTTTCCTTTTTAATGGACGTATGGTGTGTGTTGATGCCCTTTTAGAACTCTTTGAACTTTGTTTTTACTTTCGGTAGGTTATAAATTATTCATGATTAACTTGCTATCAACGATGCATATAAAGTGACTGAAGATTGAATATTCTTCTTTTAACTTTTTCGTTTAAATTCGAAATACATATTCGATTGAATGATGATATTTGTTGTGTACTCTTATAACGTACTTACACCACTGGCTCGGCAACTTATTATATGTGCAAGTTAACACGTCTGCTCTCGCCCGTGGCTCTCGCAGTCTGACGTGTTTCCCCCACCATACCATAAGCACGAGACAATGTTTATAACTATGATTTAGTTATATTAAATAGCTATGAACACTACATCCCTTTCTTATTAAAAGTTTTATTAATCAATCATAACAAATCATCTATTAACAATCATTACTAACTACTGGTTATCTGGATCTTCTTTATCTTCATGATTATCTTGAATGGCTTTCCATTCACCTTCAATTCTTTTAAGGTGAACGACGTTTCTTCTCAGTACTTGTCCCGTGTCTTCGTTTCGAACAGTTATATCTCCGTCTTTAGTTGTCTCTACCAGATGTGGTGTTGGATTATAGTTGGCAGTAAGTTTGTTTACCTTATTCATTTCTTTAATGTACACTTTATCACCTTCCTTCAACTCTAGCTCTCTAGCTCCTCTCTTTCCATCTGCATATTCTTTTCCTTTTTCCTTCTGTTCTTTGTCTCTGTCCCTGATTTCTGTGTCATCTCTTTTGTAGTATATGTCCAACGTTGGAATCTTATCCCTGTTCTGTCTGTTGAAGAACAGTTCTGCAGGTGTTTTACCAGTAACCGTATGAGGCGTGGAGTTGTACATCATTAAGTACTCCGATAAACTATCCTGTATATCTTTTCCTTCGATTTTACCAATTTTCAGTCGTTTCAGTATATCACGGTTTTGCCTCTCTACTTCACCATTTTGTTGTGGCCAGTAGGGTACAGTATTGAAGAGTTTTGTGTTACATTCTCTGCAAAACCCCTTAAATTCCTCACTTTTGAACTGTCTTCCATTATCAGCCGTGATTGAAGAAGGGTAGCCCAAACGGCTAAATACCTCCTTTAGTAATTTAATGATCTGGGCACTTGTAATATTTTTTGTAATTTTTACTTCTTTATAACGACTATAATAATCAATTATCACCAACAGATAGTCACTACTTGGCAAAGGTCCTAATAAGTCTATAGCTACATCCACCCAAGGAGCCTCTGGAAGATCGCGTCGTTTCATAGGAGTGGGAGGGTTTGGTAAACTGACTAAGGTACATCCTCTGCAGCTTTTTACCAAAGTTTCGGCATCCTTGTCTATCTTTGGCCACCAAACCTTGCTTCTTAGGCGCCCTTTCATGGCTACAATACCTGGGTGGCCTTCGTGTGCCGCGTCTAGAACCTTTTTCCGGAGTGTATTAGGTATCACCAATTTATGCCCTCTTAGAAGAATGTTGCCGTAGAAGCACAACTCCTTTTCAAAAATTTTATAATTTTTTACTGAGTCATCCCAATCATTATTGTAAATTCCTTTCTTAACACTGCATATTTCCGAATCCTTCTCTGAGTGCAGAAGTATTTCAGTCATTGAAACTGCTTGTGGTCTTGCGTTTTCTACAATTTGGTGTACATGCTGATCTTCTTTAGTAACCGAGGTTCCTGAATCCTTGCATAATCGCGATAACGAATCGGCAATATTTGTTTTTCCAGGTCTGTATTTTACATTGTACTGATAAGCCTGTAACCTTAGTACCCACCTTTCGATTCTTGCACACGGCTTGGACTTAACGCCGAATAAAACCTCTAAGGGTTTATGATCCGTTATCAGATCAAATTCCTTCCCAAAGAGGAAAGTGTTAAAATGTTCTATGGCCCACACTAGAGCTAAAGCCTCTTTCTCCGTCTGGCTGTATCTGCGTTCACAATTAGTTAAGGTCCGATTACCGTAGGCAATAATTCGTGGTCCCTTATCATCGCTTTGAACCAGTACTGCACCTAAACCAACAGGACTTGCATCGGCGATAACTTGGGTTTTGTCGTTAACATCATAATAGCCAAGTGTTTGAATATTTGACAGTGCTTGTTTTAATTTTGCGAAAGCATATTCTTGCCGTGTTTTCCAATGTTCTGCAATTTTAGTATTTTTTCCGATCTTCATTCTTAATAACTCCTTTAATGGTTCCGAAATTGTGGCTAGGTTAGGTATCCATTTATTTATGTAATTGACCAAACCTAGGAAGCTCTGCAATTCCTCAATAGTCTCAGGGACTCTAAATTTTTTAATGCTTTCTACGTATTTATTCAGTGGCCTAACACCATTTGACGTCAATTCGTGTCCCAAAAAATTCACTTTCTGAACTTTATACAAGCATTTGTCGTTATTCAATAAAACGTTATTTTCTTTTAGTACTTGCAGTACTTTCTGAAGGCGCGAATCATGTTCTTCTTCTGTGCATCCATATATTAATATGTCGTCAATAAAATTTACAGCTCCTTCGCATTTGAGGAGCATTTTCTCGAGAATTTTTTGGAATAACTCCGGTGCACAAGTAATTCCGAACATTAAGCGTTTGTAGCGGTACAGTCCTTTGGACGTAATAAAGGTTGTGACGTGCCGTGAATCTTGGTGTAATTCCACTTGGTGAAAGGCATTTTTTATATCTAACTTAGTAAAATACTGTGCTTTCCTAATCTTGGGCAATAAATGTTCCATAGTGGGTAATGGGTGGTTTTCTCGGCGTATTGCAGCATTTACGCGTCGCATGTCAACACAAATTCTAAGTTCACCATTGTCTTTCATAATTGGTACAATTGGGGATATCCACTTAGATGGTTCACGAACTTCTTCTATTATGTCATTATCTAATAGTTCCTTTATTTTTGAATCTATTTTATCTTCTATAGGAATCGGAATTCGTCGGTACGGCTGTGAAATAGGCGTCTGAGAACTATCGATAGGGATTTCTACTAAAACGTCTTTGAACTTGGGGAACGGTTGACATTCAATTTGATCTATACCAATGCCTAATTTAAGAACGCCAAGACGAATAGCACTGTCTTTTCCGAGTAAGTTTCTCGATCCCTCCTTAATTACATAAATATTTGCTAATTCTTCCCGTCCATTTACATTGATAATAGTTTCAAAGGAACCCAAAATTTCAAGTGGTGTTTTAGAACCATATGCCAAAAGAGTTTTGTCTGCTTTATCTTTCTGATTCGAACATTTTATACCTTGTTCCTTCAATATGTTCCATGTTTCAGTAGTTAATAAGTTATATTTAGATCCGGAATCAATTAACATTTTCGTCTTTATGCCTCCAATTTCACATTCTATATTTGCATCATTATTGATGTTGAAAACATAATCGACTCTTTCATCTTCTATACTATGGACTTCTTTTCCTTTCCGAACATGTTTATTTGGTCGCCTTTCTTCGTGATTAGCAAATGTTTCTAATTTTCTCTTCCGAATACTTTGGGTTTTACAATACTGCCTAAAATGGCCTATCTTTTCACAACCATGGCATTTTTTTCTTCTTGCTGGGCAATTGTCGTCGTCTGAAGTATGTTTGTAATTCCCACATCTGCCGCATGCTTTATTTGTATCAAATCTATGTTTATTTCTAAAATCCTTAGTAATGTTTTCATTTCTATTATTTGAAACTACAGCATTTATGCCTTGATCATTAGTTTTTTGTCCATATTCTTCTAATTGTCGATTCACTACTTCTAGTGTGTTAGCTTCCGTAATTATCTTGTCTAATGTTATGCTATCTCCAATTGTCAAAATCTTCTTCCTCAAGTCCACAGAAAGACATTTTTCTGTAATTTGATCAATTAAATGATCCTCACATTTTTCAAATGCACATTTTTCCGCTTGCTTTCTCAATTTAACTAAAAATTTATCAAACTTTTCTCCTTCTTCTTGCTTAATCAGACGAAAAACGTGTCTTTCATAAACTTTACTCTGTTTAGGAGAAAAGTAATCATTTAGCTTCTGAATTGCTATTTCAAAAATGTCATTGTCCTCGCTTGATTCCACATTTGCCCCCGGTAAATTATAAAATATTTCCTGGAGACTTGACCCACCTAGCAACAAAAGTGTTGCTCTTTTCTTTATCGAAGTCTGTATCTCTGTTGCTTCCAAATAAATGTATAAAGATCTTTTCCATTTTTCCCATCTTTGCCCTATGGAGGCATTGTCGCCTTCAAGATCGAGTTTTTCTAAGGCCGGTAAGTTGTTTGACATTATGATGAGTCTATCGGGGCGCTCTGAAAAGAATAAACAATCTATTTTGCAACTTACGTTTCCAATTTAATGGGGGTACATTTGCACCAAAATTTTCCAATTTAATGGGGGTACCTTTGTACCAAGATTTTCCAATTGAATGGAGGTATCTTTGTACCAAAATTCCAAGATTTTCCAATTGAATGGAGGTATCTTTGTACCAAAATTCCAAGATTTTCCAATTGAATGGAGGTATCTTTGTACCAAAATTCCAAGATTTTCCAATTGAATGGAGGTATCTTTGTACCAAAATTCCAAGATTTTCCAATTGAATGGAGGTATCTTTGTACCACAATTCCAAGATTTTCCAATTGAATGGAGGTATCTTTGTACCAAAATTCCAAGATTTTCCAATTGAATGGAGGTATCTTTGTACCAAAATTCCAAGATTTTCCAATTGAATGGAGGTATCTTTGTACCACAATTCCAAGATTTTCCAATTGAATGGAGGTATCTTTACACCAAAATTCCAAGATTTTCCAATTGAATGGACGTATCTTTGTACCAAAATTGTCCAATTTAATGGTTTCATGGAGAGTACCAAAGTTCAAATGAATTAATGTGAAATGCCACGAAAAAGAAGTAATATGTCGTACGTCCTCAGGTAAGCAATGTTATTTCTCATTCCTACGATAATGATTAGTTTTTAATTATTCTCGCGTTGACACCCTTATATGAACACTATGTATAATATAAGTTCACAGCTACTTTTACGTTTGAGTGATTTTTTTTTTTAACGTAACTCATGCAATTTCATATTTTAGATCGATAAATAAACCCTTTGTTGTATAAAATGTTTAATAATTTCAAAGTAAGTACTTAACATTACATATACAAAAAGCGATCTTGTTTTATTTTATTTACAATATTACTTCCACAAGATTACCCTTTTGTAAATTTATTAATTTTAATTTTTTTTTTTTTTTTTTTGTAAAATATAGTTTTATAGTAACATTCATTTAGCTAAGAATAATAATGACGACCTAATAAATAATTACTTATTTATAATGTTTGTCGTAAGAATTCATCCAATAATAATTCTATTGTTTATTTATTAATGAGAATTAAACGTTCATGAAATCAATGTAGGTGATTGTTCTAAAATAATCACAGTTCCGATACCTACATTGTTATGTTTGTTTATATTCTGCTAGCGGCGCATAGATCGGTTTCACTAACAAAGGTCCACACAACGCAATGTATTTTAGTTGCTTATTGAATTATGATTATGCGTAGTTCCTTCTGGAATCAATAACTCTATCTTTTATAATGCCTGTCTTTTTTTTTTTTTTTTGTAATTTTTTTGTTGTACGACACATTAACTTCCTTTTCGTATTTTTGTTTATTATTATTTTTTTCACTGACCTTTATCCTCGTCGCCACTTGTTGTGTACTCTTATAACGTACTTACACCACTGGCTCGGCAACTTATTATATGTGCAAGTTAACACGTCTGCTCTCGCCCGTGGCTCTCGCAGTCTGACGTGTTTCCCCCACCATACCATAAGCACGAGACAATGTTTATAACTATGATTTAGTTATATTAAATAGCTATGAACACTACAATATTATTATGGGAATTTGGTGTGTAATACGTGATCTATACTTTATTATAAAACACATTAATATTGAACAAAAATTAAGTGTGTTGTCTCAACTTATGGTAGCTTAGTAAATGCAATAGGTACTACAACTGTGAAAAGAAATAACCGTAAAAAAGTTTAGTATTTGTTCACTGGGAAAAAAAGATATTCAGAGTTTTATTCGACTGGCGAAAAAGTGATATAGGCTTAGTTAATATTTTACAAAGAGAACACCAAAAATATTCCAGAGAGATGAAATATGGTCTATAAATTTAAATTAATACTAGCTGGCCCACACAACTTCGTCTGCGTCACATAAGGAAATTTTCTCACCGTTTAAACCTTCCCTGGACTTCTACGAATATTTCAAGATTAAAATAAGCCAAATCGGTTCAGTCGTTCTCGAGTTTTAGCGAGACTAACGAACAGCAATTCATTTTTATATATAAGATTAACACGTTGTCGATGTGAAATAAGCAAGACAAATGGTCGCAATAACATTAAATTGGTCGTCAATAGATCTGTCCCAGATCGACGAGTTCCACTTTCGATACTGGAAGCAAATTGACAAGACATTTGATATCTCATATGTCAGTAAATAATATGAAGTCATTTGTAATGATGTTAACAGAACAATAACACTTTGGTTAATTATTATAATTATGTTTCACTAGTTAAAATTGACCCTATCGAGTCGCATAAACAAACAATATCAATTAACCACTTTTTAGCATAATTAACTAATTTGATAAGTAATGGAGGCCGTGATTGAACCGCTTGCGTTCCTAGCGAGGGATCGCGCGTTCGAACCACCTGGTTTGTAACTCTTAAACTTAATTTTTCAAGACTTATGTGTAACTTAAGCTTAACACGGCCTAAAAACAGTAAAACATTGTGGGAATCCGGCATATTGGATAAAGATTAAACTTTGTCGAAAATATAATGTAAACTTCAAAACCCGCACTTAGCAAGTGTGGTGGCCTACGCCCGATCTCTATTCTGAGAATACCTGAACCCAGCTCTGGGTAGTATTAGGTTGTTACAGTAGAACTAATTTTTAAAACATCCTCATTTTGTCTAGTCTACACTATTCTACCTGAAATTAATCATGCCTTATTAGCGAATTCAACTTTGTGCATTTAAAAAAAAACAAAAGACACTTTAAAGTTCGTAAAAGGATATCATAACAGCCGGGAAACTCCTATTTCAAATCCGTACATAAAACCGTCTTAACTCCAAATCCAAGTAGAGATCCGGTTTAAAACCGGCCGTCAATCAGTCCTTATCAACACGTTTATTTGAGTACAATCCTTTATGCTCATATCGCATTAATAAATTTTAATGACTTGACGAAAACATTCACAACAGCCTTGAAGTTGTTCTACGGCATTTCCTTACGAAGCACAAGATTCAAATCACTGGCTCACATTACATAGATAATTGCGAAATAGTTTTACGCGATTTAATATTTTTAAAGACAGCTTGAAAAGTGTGGATTGAGTAACATCTAATCAATTAAACGTAATAGTAGGTAATTAAAAAAAACGCGGTATACTCTTCTAATGTTGTGTTATACGTTGGTAGGTACTTTGTAAATCAAATACAATAAATTTTTAATATATTATATACGTTTCGTTTACATAAATATTGGCCAAAATCGGACACGTGTTTGAGCAATGGCAAACATACGTAGTGCATTAACATATTTCAATATTTACAGACGAAAAACACCAGTACTTTATGTTTACACAAACTATTGATATGTTTGTCGAAACTTGTCGAACATCTACGGTCATTGACAATTCGTCGCCTCAGTGCTTGTTTGGCCTATCTGCACTCGAGCAAATTTTACAGGAGACAGCAAAGAAGCACGGAATGTTCTTTAAGTGCCGTGTTGAGAAAAAAAATTAAATGAGATTTTTATTGTTTTAGAATTGAATATTTAAAAAAACAAAAATTACCAGTCGGATGGAAATTTTATTCTTTATAATACTGCATTAAAAAGTCATTTTCGTAAAAAATGACAGATAGGCCAAACAAACACTGAGGCGACGAATTCTCAAGCGTTCATTTTTATTAAATACTATCCCACTATACTCTTATTAGGTCCATTTCCGTGAGTTCTGACAATATAATTATTACACCTGGAATTAACATCATAAATAACAGAATGAAGCCTATTAACCCTTTCACGCTCAAAGGAAATATTTTTCCCTACTATAAAAATCGTTATTGATTATTATTGTATCGATATTTTTTTAATGAATGTCAAACGTAGGTACGTTGTGTTAAAATGTTTCCCATGAAATTTATAGGAAATTTGTACATCCTGCTATGTTTTTGTAGTGATATCTCTTACTTACAGAATAACTAAAATATTGTGTTGTATTCGCATATTTAGTCTCAGCCATCTTATTGTCCTGAAAGGGTTAAAAGTACCCCATCGCGAAAGGTATATTTTGGCGTTAGAGGGTATCGATGACACTCAATTCGTTCAGCACACTTATAAAATAATAAACACACAAAAGGTTTTTAAACTTAACTTTCTTGTTCATGATGTTGATTCAGAATATCGTGTAGCTACGCACGATCGGTGTACTTTGAATTGGCTTCATTCTGTTGTTCATTATTTTCATTCCAGATGCAATAATTATATGGTTCTGAACATTTTCTTTTTTAAATGCGTTTAAAAAAGAATTCTTAACAGTTAACACAGTTATGATACATACAAATTTGTTATCTCCAGTAGATATTGATTATCAAAATATCGGAATGTAAAGAATTCGTATTACAAATGTTCCTGATAACATAAGTAAGGTTATTTGCGGCTGATAACATAAATCTAATAGTACCTAAACTGATCTTTATGAGTATCAACGTCATACTAATTTAATGTAATATGCAATATCGTTTTTTGGAATTAATTGTCTAGGAAAAAAATATTTGAAAAAACACAATATGGGCGCAATTTTTTAAAGCAAAGAACAAGCCAATTTTGATTATTAAAAACTTTGACTGTTCTTCAGAAAGCAAATAAATCAGCAAAATCATTAGAATGAGGATTTGTTATAGTATAGAATAAAGTCATTTTTGTATTAATAATAGTATATTCTTAGGATCCTCCGCCACAAACGCAGCAGTCTTCACCACAACATAAAGCACAGCCCGGTAACGGAGCTATCACGAGACATCTTTCAACCGACAGCGTGTCCAGCATCAACAGCCTTAGCAGTGGATCTTCAGTACCACACGACAAGAAGCATAAGAAGAAAGGATGGGTATGTATTTGTAACTCTTTATTTTAAATAGCGCGCAATAACTATCTCAAAATCCTTCTTCAATTACTTCTGTCTTTAACCGGCTTCAAAAGTACAAATATTGTAAGGTAATAAAAAAAATCTTGTTCAAATATACCTAAACGTCGCCTCAGTGCTTGTTTGGCCAATCTGACATTTTTTACGAAAATTACTTTTTAATGCAGTATTATAAAGAATAAAATTTCCATCCCACTGGTAAAATATTTTTTTAAAATATTCAATTCTAAAACAATAAAAATCTCATTTAAATTTTTTTCTCAACACGGCACTTAACGAAAATTCCGTGCTTGTTTGCTGTCTCCTGTAAAATTTGCTCGAGTGCAGATTGGCCAAACGTAAAGTAATTATTAATTCGAACCAAAAAGAAAACAGGGTAATTGAGCACTTCCACTTTTTAAAAACAACCTACACATTCGAAATAGAAATCAGTAAACTTAATTTACATTAGCACTAAACTTGTTCAAATATAAGTTCATACAGGAACACTTTCCACCGTTCTTTGTTCGTATAACGTACGCATACATTATTCCATTAACTGATTGAAGATAAACATTCAATCTATTAATAGGCTATAGATAATGCTTTTATGGAACGGTAATAAAGTGTTCTAAGCAATACTATTAATATAAAATATGGAAATTAAATTATTTTGGAAGGTTCTCGTCGTATTCTGCATCATCATTTCCCTCATTGATGCTTTCGTTTAACGATTTTTATAATATTATTTTATGACTTAGTGCCACGTTCTTAGTAGAAATTTAGTAGCCAGTAGAACACGGATTTAAGAATAAAAATAGCGAACCCCAAACCTACCTACACTCGCATATTATGTTTTATTAAGAAGGCTACTAGTAATGCTACTAGTACTGATCACATCAAAATTATTAACTTTTGGGGATTAGGAACTTATTTTTTTTCAAAGGATTTTTATATGCTTCCATTACGCAGAACTCCTCGTCTTTTTTTGCTTTACAGCTAATTTAGTTTCTAAATACCTAATATCGCTTAATAATATCAAAGTAACATGAAAATTGTCGTCGTTCATAAGATATTGTATTAAAATTGAGACTCTTAAAAACACCATTTTTTTTTGTTCGGTCCCAATCTAACGTTACAGAGATATTCGAACCGACCATTACAGTCATAACTTGATTATACGATAAGGTTACAATCATGTGTGAACTTTCATCCGAATCGTACGATTCACTTCAATAAATCACTCAGCCATAATGCCATTCTAACACGTTCTTAGCAATAATCATTACTTTCACCTCAACGCTATGGAAATAACATCATGAACAGAGTGATACCAGTTGAAAGTATGATCATGATATTCTGACATTAGAGGGTGCCGATTAAGTTCTCGGTGAAGAAGATCTCGGATAAGGCGTAGTGGCCGAGTGGTTGAAGCGCTTCCTTCCATACGGGAGGTCGCGGGTTCAAATCCGGCCGGCTTGTACCTCTAAATCTAAATGTGAAAAAGATTTATGTGCAATTTTTCACAACACCACTGGCTAAAAACGGTGAAGGAAAACATCGTGAGGAAACCTGCATGTCGGAAAAGGGCTCTAAAAATCCTTCGAAGATATGTGAAGTCTCCAATCCGCACTGGGCAAGCGTAGTGGACTATGCCTAATCCCTCTTCTGAGGAGACCTGAGCCCAGCAGTGGGCAGTAATGGGTTGGTACAGTACAGTACAGATTAAGTTCTCAAAAGTTCTTTAAAAACTTTACTATTTATGATGGTATTTCCTACCTAATGCACCTAAAGCTCGAAACTCGATCGAACTTGATATTGTAATGACACTTGTTTTTCAGCTTTATTTTGGGTCTTATGATATGGGTGTTAATAATTCAATTGAATTGAACAAATTTGTCGATATACAAAATTTCGCCAAGTGCCAAACAACTAACATTGAGAATATTTCAGCTTCGATCGTCGTTCACGAAAGCGTTTTCGAGAAACGCGAAGATTTCGAAAACGGCAAAACATTCGTCCCTCGGACAGCTCTCGTCTCAGGATAGTTCGTCCGGGTCACATCACTATGACGACCCTCATACTATAAGAGAGGGAAGCAATGAGAACAGTCTAGAACATTCTCACGAAGCTTTACCAGAAGCCAAGGACAAGACTGCTCCTGCCAAAACCGAAGAACAAGCCAAAGGTAGGTGAAAAAAAATCTCCTTAAATTCTGAAATAAAGATTATACTTATAACTAAAAATTAGAATAATAATAAACTTGAAAATCATATATTTAAGTCACGCTATGAACAAATGTGCTAATGATATAAAATCATAAGCCACATTAACCTTAAATTAGCATTAATTCAAATTAAAGCGGATTCATTTTATGTCTCGTAATGTAATTAAATTAAAAATAATTATTATTTCACTTTACAGTTTATATTGTAAAATTAAATGAGACATTAAATTTGATAGAGTTCATCCTGTTGAAAAATTCTAGTCGCTAATCTTTTTAGAATCCAAATACGAAAATGAAATTGTTTGCCAATTATTACTCACATCCGTACACTACAAACATCAAGTACCTATATAGCATTAGAAGTTAAAATCGGTGTTCCTTTATTTTTTTTTGTTTTTTAAACAGAGAAAGTAGGAAAGATTAAGCAGTAGGGCTTAGTTAAACGAAAGAAATTATATTTAAATCCCAATTAAAACTTAAATCCCTATAAATATCAATATTCACCGCAGACAATCTCAAACAATTTTCCGGTTCTAAGCCTCTTAAGTGGCCCTTCACTTATACGGTCAATTTACATTGTACATGAACATTTTCGCTTTCATGTTCTTTGTCTACATTGATTCTCATGTAATCACCGTGATGACACGCTGTACGAAATCGACATTTACAGTTGAACAATGGGCTTAATTTTGAGTTCAGATTTGGTGAAAGCTTTATGTTTAGCCTTTGTTTTATTTACTAGTCATTATAGATCAGAAATTGGAAATTCACATTTTATATTACTGTTTCAAAAATATCCCACCGCGTAATAATACGAGGTACCTAGTGTACCTACCTAAGTACTTTTGAATAGTTACTGTTCTCACTGTATGATTTTATTTTGATTCTTTCATGTTCTTATTGTACCCATTTGTTTAAAGAGCTTTCTTTGTGATCAATCTAAAATATTTGATTTGATTTTAAAATCCTCATGAAATATCATTGCGTCCTTCTTTTGACAACTTACGAGATATACATATGCATAAGATATTATGTTTGATCTTAATAAATTCTATAACGTTAAATTCATTGTATTTTAATTGTTTCAGAAAAAGACGACTCGGTGTTGGTAGATGAATTGAAACGGCAGTTGCGAGAAAAAGACCTGGTGCTAACAGATATACGATTAGAGGCTTTAAGTTCTGCTCATCAGCTGGAGAGTCTTAAAGACACTGTCATCAAGATGAGGGTAAATATCCAAGAGAAATGTAACGTTAAGATTTTCTATAGTTTATTAGCCCTCCTATCACAATGTGAATATTTTAGGTATAATATTTTACGTATCACTTTAACAAGATTGTAAGTTCTAATTAAAAACCTCAAAATTCATTCATCATTTCAATTAATAGTCGAATCGAATTTAAATAAAATCCTTCATTCGGACCTTACAAGGCGGAAAACTAATTGTGTAAAAAGAACCAAATTCCTAGGTAACTAAATTTGTTATTTTTTGTTTCAGAACGAAATGTTGAATTTAAAACAAAATAATGAGAGATTACAAAGATTAGTGACATCACGGTCGCTAGCTGGAAGTCAGAGTTCACTCGGTACTGGTGGATCGGCCGTTGAGGACCCGAGACGGTTCAGCTTAGCAGATCAAAGTACTATGCATCAGGTGAGCATTAAATAAAAACTTACATTTGTATAAATAATAGTCATAAATGTTTACTAAGAAAGTCTTAGTAAATATAAAATTATGATGAAAAAAAGTTGATAATTTAAGCTGCAATAATTAATATAACCACTAATTTTCCTTCTACATTGCAGTATAGTATCTGAAACAAAACAGTATAACAACTAATTCATCAACGTTAAAGCTATAAAATCTGAATTTAATAATGTTGATTATACCATAAGATGTTTTCCAAGTCCATTTCAAAAAGAATATATTAATAGAATCAGTGTTATCAATTTTCACTACCATATTGTATACTCCACAGACCTCAATAGACATCCACTCGCAGCCCCTCGATTTAGACTTCATGGGAACAACACCCGACTACAAGAAGGGCTCCCCGACCATAGAGCCGATATACGGGAACAAGGCTGTCTGCGAACTCAATGAGAACACCGAGACATTGTTGGGACCTCTCAATGGGTCCAGTGACTTGTTCGCAAACGGACTCAATACTGATCGATTGAGTGGAGATTATGATATCAATAGTGTACTGCCGCCTCCGAAGAGCAGAGAATTGGCTATTGGGGAGAGCTATTCGGATATCGGTAAGTCTTAAAGTGATATATATGTGATGAAATAGTTGGTGTTTTGTTTTATTATGTGAGGATTTCATGTGTTATTGGTAATGAATTTGAATTAATTTAGCACAAAATTATATCAAATACTCTAATTAAGAGTTAAACATTACAAGTATTTTAGATATATTCAGGGGGAAACGAAACCATTATTTATTTTTGCATCTACTTAAAATAGATTATGACAAAATAATGTGCATTTCCTTATAGTATGAATTAAAGTAGAACCAATAATCCAAACAAGTCCATTCATTACAAACCACGTGTCTGAAAACATCAATCAACTAAGATAATAATATTGAGTATGCTATCTTATCTATCCAAATTCCATTATAGGTAAAAATAAGCGCCATGCTTAACATAGCGTTATCAAAATAAAAAGTACTTACAAATCCCTTTTTAGGTGTAGCAGACAGTCAAGGCGACACAACAGATGGCAAAAAAATAGCAATCGCCGTATACTTAGGACAACCAGAAACATTCCAAAGATACTTTGAAGAAGTACAAGATACCCTCACCGAGTCCGAATGCAGGTTCTACGCCAAACAAATGGGCAGCGGTTTCGGCAACCACTTCGACAAACAGCCCAGCTTCGATTCGCCCAGAATGTCCCAAAACCACAGCCCAGAGATCGAGAACCAAGACTACCAGATCAACAAATCTAATACCAACAGTCTCAAAAGCAACAAATCTACGCACAGCAGTTCATATAAGAACGTCTATAACAATGATTCAACTATTAACTGCAATGAGTACATTATTGCTTATACATACATCTCGGGTAAAACAACTTGGCAAAACTTAGATTACATAGTTAGGAAGTCTTTCAAGGATTATCTATCCCGGATAGATTTGGGGACTAATCTCGGATTGAATACGGATTCGATAACTTCGTACCATCTCGGTGAAGCAACTAGAGGTCCCGAGATTGGTTTCCCGGAATTACTTCCATGTGGATACATTATAGGAACCGTGAACACCCTGTATATTTGTTTGCAAGGAGTCGGCAGTTTGGCGTTCGATAGTCTCATACCAAAAAATATTGTATATAGGTGAGTGATCTGATACATTTCTCGAAGAGTATAAAGTTTTTTGTTAAGTTAAAATTTATTAATTATATTTGAAACATTGTTGACTTAATCTCTAATTATTTCTACAGATATGTATCACTACTATCGGAACACAGACGGGTTATTCTCTGCGGGCCGAGCGGTACAGGCAAATCGTATCTGGCGGCTAAACTAGCAGAATTCTATGTCCAAAAAACACAGAGAAGAGGCAACCCTGCCGAAGCTGTTGCTACATTCAAGTGAGTCTGATTTAATCATAGAGTTCTAATCTAATTCTTGGCAACATTTGCCGGTGATATACGTGTCACATTGTAGCGCTAAAATTAACGTGCACAGACGATACAAAGATATAAAACATGCGTATTGGTTTTACATAGTTGGTACACTCATCGCAATAACACTAATATTTGTTCTCCATAGCATTCCATAGTTCGCTAATACACGAACTGTAAGGGCGAGTTCATTTTGATTCTTGCCATTCTTTGAATTGAAGCTGTTCTTCTAGAACAACCCTAGTTGATCGTATCATACAATAATTACACTTACATGAAAATAACGATCACTTTCTACCTCATTATTTCAGTTCTGTCAAAACGCAACTAAAAACAATATGGCTTCTAACCTCCAAATTCCTTAATCGATATCACATTAAAATCACCTTATTCTTATTCAGTGTGGATCGCAAATCGTGCAACGAGCTCCGAGCGTACCTAGCGAACATCGCGGAACAATGTACAGCAGCATCGACCGGCGAAGAAGCGCCATTACCTTCAGTAGTAGTGCTGGATAATTTACAACACGCGTCTGCTTTGGGCGACGCTTTCGCGGGTCTTTTGCCGCCTGACAACAGGAACATGCCCGTTATTATAGGTTAGTTTGACTTGTCTATGGTTATATGCAGTATGTGTAGTCGATACTCTAAAAAATACTTTAAATTATCTATGAAAGTTATTTAGTATTTTTTTGTTTTTGTTTACATAATAAAGAGTTTATCATCCCCCTAAATGTTAGGGGTAGTCCACCCCTAATTTTTTTTTTACGTAGTTGCGCGGGTCAGGTCGTAGTATATAATATAGATTTTGACTTACTCGATTATTTGAATTATTTAACAGGAACGATGTCACAAGCGACATGTAATACAACTAATCTTCAACTACACCACAACTTCAGGTGGCTCCTTACTGCTAATCACATGGAACCCGTCAAAGGATTCTTAGCTAGGTAAACAATTTTTCTATTTTTTATGTAGGCACTACAGCAATTTTAGTATAGCAAACTTTGTGTTAAAATTTAAAATTTTCAAATCGATTTCGTCAGTTCAAATCTTTCATGATTTTAAACAATGTATAAACCTATGTGCATTTAACATTAATGTGATAATAAATGTTACTTACAAAAACAATTAATAACATAGGTACCTACGCCGGAAATTATTCTCGCTGGAGTTAAGACTGGGCAGAAGGGAGCCAGCTTTGGCTGCGGTGTTGGAATGGTTGCCGGGAGTGTGGTCCACTTTGAACGCATTCTTGGAGGCACACTCGTCCAGTGACGTCACTGTCGGACCTAGGTTGTTCCTGGCGTGCCCTATGGACTTGGAAGCTAGTCAGGTCAGTTATTTAAGTAGTCAGGAGATTTCAAGTAAAAATACATGGGTTTGGTGTTGGTTTTGTCTTACGAAGCACTATAAGAACTTAATTTAGGGTAGGATCGGCAATTAGGATTTATAAAAAAACTAACTTGCTTCTTTTGTAGCTACTCTGACCTGACAAGATGTATCAATATGTAAACTTGCAAAATTTGTCAGAAATCTTTCGATACCAAGTGAAAATAAGTAATGGCATGCAATGCATAAAAAATAAACCTTTTTTTATTTTACTTAAAATGTTAACAGTAAAGTTCTCTTACAGGCGTGGTTCGCTGATGTGTGGAACTACAGTATAGTTCCGTACGCTTCGGAGGCGGTAAGAGAGGGAGTCGCGTTATACGGTCGCAGGAGACACGCGGCTGTCGATCCATTGCAACACATCAAGACTACCTATCCGTGGAGAGAACCTAATCATTCACACGTAAGTATTTATAGTTTAAATAAATTAACAGACCATTTTGTATTTGAAGTGAACAACAATAAATATACACGATTCATTTTCCATCATTGCGGAAGTAAGTAATTTGGAATGTGAGTGAATTCCGCTTATATTCCAAGATCCCAGAGTGGTAAGACACAACTTATTTTCACATAAATGAAACCTCATGTTCTCAGTAGTCTCTTATGTGCTCAGAATACCTGCGCGCTTGTGGAGCTCTCCGAGTGACACCTGGGCAGGTATCAGGTGTGAAAGGTAACTAAAATGAATACTAACCTAACTTATTTTCTCATAGCTGATTTTTACATATATTTTGTAGAGTATTATTATAAAGTTATACCATAAGCGTCAGACACTTTTCATGGGCCAAAACTTTTGTCAGACGCTTTAAACCTCTACAAAAAATACATTAACTTAACTTATTTTTACATGTCTGACATTTAAATATGTTGTTCAGATAATAATTACGAAGTTATATTTAATTAGTCAGACAAAATTGATTGACCAAACACCCGTAAACAGCAAAATTATTCTGCCGTGAGTATGAGCGTGAAAGCATTATGCGCATGCGTCTTAGAGTAAATATATGAAACATACTTACGGTACAGCTTCCGATATAACATTTTTGCATCTTTATTTCAATATTAACGTAATAATTAGTCAGTATGAAATGTTTTTTACAAAATCATTTTTATAAAGCGTCTTTGTTTACCTTTTTTAAAAAAGGCAGGATTATAGTCACATCCGGTTAATGCATGAAATCCTGGCAAACTTCGACACAAAGATGATCCCAATAAACTTTTGTCAAATTAATACATCTTTGGTTGTTTCCGGTGCCTACGTTTAACCATACATTGGAACCATCGTCTTTCAAATTATGCATATGTCCTAACATAATAATCGCTATATCGGTATCAGAACATCTTACAACAAAATTTGCCTGAACGTCAATATTACAAATATGAAAAACGATTTTTTTTTTACAAAAATGATTTTGTAAAAAACATAATTTCAAATGATATTTTTAACAATGAAATAAAAAAAAATCTAAGAAAAAATAGCTCTGAACAGATTAATTATACCAGAAATATTAAATTACTTAATTTACTTTCATACTGACTAATTATTACGTTAATATTGAAATAAAGATGCAAAAATGTTATATCGGAAGCTGTACCGTAAGTATGTTTCATATATTTACTCTAAGACGCATGCGCATAATGCTTTCACGCTCATACTCACGGCAGAATAATTTTGCTGTTTACGGGTGTTTGGTCAATCAATTTTGTCTGACTAATTAAATATAACTTCGTAATTATTATCTGAACAACATATTTAAATGTCAGACATGTAAAAATAAGTTAAGTTAATGTATTTTTTGTAGAGGTTTAAAGCGTCTGACAAAAGTTTTGGCCCATGAAAAGTGTCTGACGCTTATGGTATAACTTTATAATAATACTCTACAAAATATATGTAAAAATCAGCTATGAGAAAATAAGTTAGGTTAGTATTCATTTTAGTTACCTTTCACACCTGATACCTGCCCAGGTGTCACTCGGAGAGCTCCACAAGCGCGCAGGTATTCTGAGCACATAAGAGACTACTGAGAACATGAGGTTTCATTTATGTGAAAATAAGTTGTGTCTTACCACACTGGGATCTTGGAATATTATATTGTTGACTTAAATGCACCAATCGAAAAGAATGTGTGTCGACTTAAAATTAACAACGCTATTTTTTTTTGTTTTTATTTATAAATCAATTGTACATTTTTGTTCCAGACATTAAGACCTATCACATTAGATGATGTCGGCATCGAGGAATCAAACCAAGAGTCGACAGTCAACAGCAATCAAGATCCATTGGTAAGTAAACTATTTCTTTATTTTATTATCTATCATCAAAAAACCTTACCTATTCTTTATGTTAATTAATCAATAATTTGTGTAGTAAGTCAAGATTTTAAACAAGCATTTGAATTAACAACATAATCTTGTTTTCAGCTAAACATGTTAATGCGGTTACAAGAGGCTGCAAACTACAGCGGAAACCAAAGCCAAGACTCGGACAATGCCAGCATGGATTCGAATCTCACACACGATAGTTCCATGGGAAATGAATTATAAGCTACTGCACGATTAATTAACAAGACAATACAAACTTGTGATTTTGTACAAATGTTAACTTTTTATAGTGTGCAAGAACTAAAAGTGTAAATCTAAACTATAGATTTGGCTTAAAATGTCAACTATCTGCACAAAATTGGAACTACCCTCAAACACGAGTTTATATTAACTATTAAAGTTAAATACACCAGCAAGTATTCATAATATTTATCGAACGATTGGCGTGAAAATAATATTAAAATTACTAAGCCAAATATTTGCCATACGTGTAAATTATTTTTATTTATTTAGCTTCACTAGTTGGTTATTGATTTTTGACTGGTGGTAGCTCGTTTTTCTCGAAAGCATTTTACTCTGCAGTGTTTGTCATCAAATACTATCAGTATGAGTATTTATGACTTTCAACGTATTTTTGCAATGCGCATACACTCCGAAATTAGTCGTATAATTCGTATCAGTATCTATAACGAACAGTGCCTAGAGCGATATATTTTCCATTTTTATAAAAGCAAACGTTTTAGGAAACTGTTTTTTATAACGCATTGTGGCTTACACTATTGTTATATTTTTTCAAGTTTAGAATATTTAAAGCATTTGTACTACTGTAACATGTACCTATGTAATTTATGAAAGTGTAATTTTTATACCGTTTCATATTAAAACTCATGTACCTAATAATAAAAGTATTTAGGTGTAAATATGTTTAATATATTTTTTTCTATGCAAATACACTAACTGCTATGTTAAAATTACTTTTGTATAGAGAATTGTCACAGCGGGTTTGCTGTTAAGGATTGATTTGTGTGCATAAATAAAAAGTGATATCTACAATCTATGCTTTACAGAAAATTGTAAAATAAACTTTGATTATAAAATTGAGTTTTATTTCCTTGCTAATAGTCCTCTTGTTTTGCGCATGTTATTGCTTCTTCCTAGTGTGACAGGTAATTCTTAACGTTTAACAGTATTTGGTAGCTTTACTGGTCTCCGCTTTATGGTAGTCCAAGAGTAACACAGTAAGTATTTTTGAATAGGAAGGTTCTCGAGCCGCCCCGGGGTGAGGTTCTGTTCTTTTCACTTTCAACACAGGGTGAGTCGTGGTATTATACATACACTATGGGTAACGATCGCCCTGCCACTCCACCTGGACTGGACTGGACCTGTCCATAACGACTCTTCCATATTTCACTTCATTCACTCCCACAAGTACGTAGAAGTATGAGGAATCATAGGCTCGCGTAGATAACTACTTGTATGTTTGGAACCAATGTTAGCTAAGACTTCGTTGTGGAAGGCCTGTCTGTCTCTGCTTCGGTACATGGCCGTGCTATAAAATTTTAGACCGATTTCGATTTCTACGCACAAAGTGCCGTGTCGCACTCATTGCCACTTCAAATTAACATTTAATGAAAGAAAGGTAGAATAACATTATGTTTAACACTAGGTTTATAAATGAAACAAAAGATCGCCTTTTTCGTTTATTGACATTTAAGTTTTATGTTTTAGCACATTATCATATCTCGATACAGTAACGGAGTTCGTAAATGCAGCAATTTGGACGGAACCAGTTGTATTTAGGACTAGATTTATGACTTTTTAAAGGAACATGTTGCAATTCAATTAAATAAGGCACAACCATTTACAGAAAATAAATACATTCAAATATTTCGTTCGAAACGTAAAATAGGACAAATTGATTTTGATGTTAACAATACTTATTTTAAAAATACATTGAAAAACATTTATAAAATTATTTAGCTGTGTACATTGAATTTTTGTCTATTACTTAAAATACCAATAAGAGAATTCTCTTAATCATAATTATACTAAAACTATAGAAATACAAAAATACTTGTTTTAAGTACATAGTTATTACCTATTACATTAGCATTGCTTTTTTGCACTTCTATATTTTATACTCTGTGACATAGTTTTATTTAATATCAACGATGTTGCTAAAACAAAATCATGGTTTAAAAAATTATGACCAAAATTATAAAATCACTGATAATTTTTTTTCATTATCTTAACACAAGCAAACTTGCAGCTTTATGTATCAGATGTGCTAAAATGGCAGTGGCACAGCCAAAATGCTTCAGCATTAAACTACATTAAAACTAAAAACTGAAAAAATTGTATAAAAATACTGTGTAATACACACTGTTGAAGAAAAAGAGGTAAAACTATCCATATTCATTCATGAATTGTTGTTGCCGAGACCGAACACAAATAATGTTTGTTACAACATACAGAAACAGTTTCTTAAACTCATCCACAACTTACAAAACTCAGAAATTTAAAAACTTTAAATGTTACAAGAAGTTAAAGAAATTACAAAAGAAAACTTTAAATGTTACAAGTGAAATTGCAATATACCAATTTGATAAAATGAGTACTCTTCAATTTTCACTAATTATGCTAATTATCCTGCACTAGATTTTGGTGTTTTTATTTTAAGCTTACTGAGCATTATTTTTAATCCTATAAGACTTGGGGCATTTATTACATTTTAAGCCCCACATTCACAAATAAATTTTAACTTACATTTATTAGGAAACATTTGCTATTAATAAAATAGTTGTATTTTCTCAAAATTAGGTCTAGACTATCTTGTAAAAAACTTAAATATTTTCCTGTTTACATTAAATGCCTTGACCATTAATTACTAAATATAATTATTAATTAGTCACTATGGATATCTAAACTAAGATTGGATAGTGATGGAATTGGTGACTCAGTGAAATCTCCGGAATCATCACTTAAATTCTTATTCTGTCTTACATTAGATTTTCTATTCAAAGAACTATGTGATGATAACTTAGATCTATTTAGTGAGTGTTCCATCTTTGAATTATTCTCATTAGAATTACTTTTATCACTCATTAAATCAGCAACATCAGAGATTGAAATAGAACTACGAGAACTCTGTGAACCTTGGTTTTGACTTTCTATAGAAATATTTTTGCTATCATGTGAATGTTCTAATACTTTAGGTAAACTGTTCCTCAGTTTAGGAGATGGTGATGATGAAAAATCATTACTATAATCCACTGTGTCTGCTTCAGATTTACCAGAATTATCTGACACCTTAGTCTCTTTTAGTTTACTGTTATTTTTGGGTGATATTGATGAAACACTGCTCAGTGTTGCTGATTTAGGTGACTCAACACTATGTGACTCATTCTTTAAAATTGCAGTGGAATATGATGGAATTGAATGTGTCATACCAGTATTTTTTTCTTTACTTTCCTGTAATGCTACTTTATTAAGGTCATCTATAGTTTGGAATGGTTTTAATTCGGCATATGAGGTAGAATCACTACTACTTGGTATCACTCGGAGGTCTTTTAAAGTTTCAAACAACTTTTGATCTTGAATACTTTGTGGTATATTCTGATCCTTATGTAATATTGTACCATTGGTGTGTTTTATAACACTTTGCACATTACTTTGTTTTTGCATTTGTAAAATATGGTCCCCGGGAATATACTCAGAACTGGATTTGTCTCTTGCAGATTCACTAGAAGTATCAGTGTCGGAATTGTCTAAATTTAGTCTTAAATGTAGTTTATTCTTGTCATCGGAAGAGTTATCTGAAAGTGAATTGCTCGTTGTACTCGTGTGAGAGTCGTCATGTAGGTATGAATGGTTTTCTTTCGACTTGCTTCGACTCAAAACCTTGTCTTCTTTAGGATGTCTTTTCTTCTCTAAATATTTATTTTGATTATAAGATTTGATTAGTGACACTAGAACTGGTTCTTTATGACTTGATTTATCGCAGTAAAGCTTCCCATTGAGCGATTTTTTGCCTTCATATTTGTATTCTCTTCCTTGACGGGACTCTGACATGTATACAAACAAGGTATTTTTGAGGTTGCAATACTCCAAGAATTCGTGCACAATAGATAGTGCTAGCTTACCTTCTGGTAAATTAAAGATGTTATCTAAGCTTGGGTTTTGTTTAATATCACAATCTTCCTCAAAAGCCAGGAAAACATTAGCCCGGAGTAAGGCACGAATTTTTGCTAATGAACCATTTTTTTCTAGTGCTTCTATAACTAGATCTCTGAGTTCCGTGTCTTCAGATTGCGCCATAATCAAAATTAAACCACTTTTTCACTTTGATACTGATCAAATTTGAACTTTTGAGTTTGTTTAATATTTTGCTTGTGAAAACAACAACACGTTTTTTTGACAACTACACAATGTCAAAATTGACAGTTAACTATTTCCGCCGTTTGAAATTTGAAATTTCTAGACACGCAAAGGGAACGTTACAAGCGGCATGGCTCGTGCGCAAGTTCACGGTGCTAACGTACAGATGGCAGCACTGTGAACTCACGCGCGAGGATTGTTACAATTTTATAAACTAATCTTTTAATTTACCTAAATAATATTAATAATATATCAGTAATAAAAGTAAAACGAAATCCTGAGATATCCGCCTATTCTATTCAATATCAACTGACCACTATTTATAGTTATAGATAAAATAAAAAATAAATAAATTAAAATTAGAGAGAACGGATGGAAATTTTGAACAACGGCGACAGATAGACTCCTAGATTATTTCGTGTCATGTAGGTTATGGTGCATAGTTACAGTTTCAGTAGTAGGTAAGCAGTAATTTTGATGTCCCTCGCAGACCATACATATACCTATACCTAGGTATGACCTAGGTATGTGAGATGTCTCTTAAGAAACAGTGAAACAGTGCTGAAATATCGGGACCGCTCATTTAAAAATAATCGTGTCAAGAACCTGTTTAGCAATAGTCTAAGTGTAGGGACATCCCCTAATGATTCGTTCACGGTTTTTCACGGTTAATCACGGTTTTTTTTCAATTTTATTCGAAAATGTAGATGGATGGTTACACGCAGTCTCTGATGAATACTTGGATTATTATTCGGTAGATATTAGATAATAATTACTACAAAATAGCATAAAATATTATGCTATTTTGTATAACCAATAGGTTATCATACTTTATGACGTTTCATGAGGATAATAATTATGTATGATGAGCCGCAAGCAACGTTTTCTGATGTTACAATTTTTGAATGGAAATCTAACAAATAGCTTTACGTTACAGCTCAGATCAAATGTGTGATAGATCGTACAAAATCTAAAGAAGGTGAATCCAGACGGTCAATGAGTTGCGTTGCGACACGGTTAAGTGTGCGTGCTCCATTGAATTTCAATGGTTTGGTTGTTCTGTTGTAAGTAATCCTGTCGCTAAACCAAATTACCAAGTTACTTACGGCGGAGGTAATTATTTTTTTACATGTAAAGATTTTGTAGCTCTGGTTGTAGGCATATTTTTCACTATTCGTTAGGTACTCGGCTATTTTTTCAAAAAACTGCTACAATGAACCACCTACATCAGTTTTGAACTTTAGCTTTGCACACTTTTCACACTTAAAATCTTCTCATTCGAGGCTAAACCAGGTACATAAAAAATAAATTCGACGTCTCAGTCGAAATTGAAGTTTCACGTACTGGGAAAAACTGTTTTCCGGTATTAGAATCATTTCCTTTTTCGGTTTTCCCTGAACGTTGGGACATGTCTTCTTTAAATGAGGTTTAGAGTAATAGTGACAAAATATGGCAGCGTTGCGGTAACCGTAATAGTGAAAAGATAAATCACTTACTATTACTGTCACCTTAATCACAAACCTACTAAAAATCGGTAGGTATCTGCGTTAACTTAATCTTAAATATCTAAACCTAAAATCTGAATTAGCATGATATATTTTTTCAATCAAGTCACTTGATAGAACATCTAGATTCAGAGCACCTACATCTTTGCAAATGTGCTCGATTACAAGGGGTGAAGGCTTGCGCCGGGAAAATGTAGGAAATTCAGTCAGTCGGGCCGAGAGAGCGCGCGAGGGCGGTGTGCCGTTACCTCCCTCCGAATAATATCAAAAAACTTACAGCATTTCCTAAGCTTTCACTAATCCTAATACAATAAAGACCAAAAATATTCAGTGCTATCGAATCATTAAATAATTGTCGTGTCAGAACTGTCAATATGAAGGTACATGTGTTAAAATACTAGTGGCGGGAAACCGTTTTGATATCTCGCTTGACGTGTTGTGTCTATGTGTGTGTAGAGTGAGAGGACCCGTCTGCCCTAGAGGGCGGCCGACATGCTGGTTTCGTCGTGAATCGATATTTTTGGAACGTTGTAGAGCAGAAACCATGAGGTCCGAGGCTCAATAAGGTAGGACAGGTGATGTTGTTGGTGTAGATTGTTGCAGTGGGGCCTCGCGCTGCCCGGGCTTCGTTGAAACTTGTACGAGCACCACTCCGGGCACCATCCAGTGCTGCCAACTATACTCAAATTAAAAAAGTTTTAACAGCTGTTATTATATGTTTACTTTTGGTATTAACCTAGATATACAGAAGTTGAAATACGTAAAATGTTCTTCTATGATGATATGACTCGAAAAAATAGAGCAAGACATGTTTTATAAAGATCTTATTATAGAATCAGTTTAGATTTGTGTTATTTTTAAATGTGCATTTTTTTAAATTCGTAAAATATATTTTTGAAAGTACCTACCTAAATAATTATTTTAGAGTATATGGCTACATACTACATAGTACCATAAAAAAAAATTAAAATATATAAATATTGGTTTCAAAAATTTATGGTTTAGATATGACTGTTTAATTATGCTTCTCCATCTTCACGTGACTTTCTGAATTTAGGTCAAAAGTGACATCAGAATCTTAAATCCAGACTAAATCTCGGAATTAATTTTCTTTGCTAGGTACATACTTTTTCTACTGCAGTGTTAATCAGTCATGTATCTGAAGGTAACATTAAAACTTAAAAAAATACTACACATATTATACCTACTTATAGTCTTCTCACGCACCATCGGGTTTAGTAGTATTTCCTGGCTATGACATGTCCTTCTTCAAACGTTTAAAGATTCGTTTATAGTAGAAGATGGCTTACGGCTTCACGTGGCATTCTGGAGATTCACTGGCAACGGTAACCGCTCCCCATCAGGTGGGTCGTTTGCTCGTTTACCCGCTAATACAATAAAACAATATGGTTGTCATTAGTTCAATTAACTATAAACTTCACCATCAGGTATTGAAGTCTCAGTCAGTAATCTTAGCATATTAATGCTGAAAAATAAAAGCAGCAACAATAATTCGGGCACCACGGATGTTTCTCGTTATGATCCACACTATATCCAAGTTTCGGGGCTAAAGTGAACGGGGCTTAACGTCGAAGTGACCCATTTACTGGCCTGCAATAAGAGACGGGTTTCTGACGGGTTATTAGGTCGTAAATACGAATGGTCTTGTTAGAGTTGAAATGCACTTTTAGGTTAGCTAAAGCCACACTGGTCAGTTACGACCGATGTGCTTACGAGATTAGATAGGTATTTTAATGCGCTCGGGTTGGGTTAACTAATGTACTATTGGTAGTAGTAGCCATTAGAGCTTTTAATGTACCTATTACATTTTTTTATTTGAACTTTTTAGTTCATGCAGTTAGGTGATATCACGCATTTATTAAAATTTGTATGTATTTTAGTCTGCTACAAAATAATTTAAAAGATTTATACCTACCTATTATATTTGAAATGTATAATTAAGAACATAATGTTGTCGATTATAGAATACCTGCCTATGTTTTGCCAATGAATTTAAAATAATATAATGGTTATTGATTTTTGGCCAAATTATTACTTCTCTCTCTTTTTTGTATCTTAAAAATACATAGGGATATATGATTATACCTACTCATTGCAAAAAATAATGCAATGAGACGTACACACACAAACCACATGCAAAAACTTCAATTTTGTTTAAAATGGCAGTCGTTTACAGGGATTAGTGCTTCATACAGTCTCATCAAAATTGGTTACAATAAAAACTAAAATAAGTAATCGAACTTTACAATTGTAGCATCTAAAGCTGGGACATTGAGGAACTAAAATTCCTTTATTTCGTTCTAAATTCCGTGCCGTTCCAAAAACGATTAGATAGAGTCTGAATTCATTTATTACGTAACAAGTAAAATTCAAAGCAATTTTTAAGAGTGCTTAGAGAGCGGATACTAGTAAAAACCTAATCTAAGTTAGTAAGACGCCAAATCTTTTCTGTAAATTCTTGTGTTGCGCTGCTACCTTTTATAATAATATTATAATAACATGATGTGTAGTGGTCTTAATATTATGGGGTGACAGTTATAAATTGACAAATCTCTTATATACAGTAAGAAAAAATGTGATGTAGAGGTCCGAGTGCGACTTTTGTGATTTGTCTTTGTCTTTTTTGTGCATCCGCTCCTGCCCCTTGTGCATACACCTAAGCGGGTCGCAACGCAAAGCAGTCAGGCGGATATTCGCTAAAAAACTATCACTACAGGATTGCGTTGCGATTCGGCGAGTATGAGTGTGCGCGTTCCTTCAGTGGGTCGACTAAGCCAATCTGGTAAAATGTCAAAATAGTTCGTGCTTCCAGCGACACATGAAAGATTAGTTGGGGCCCAGCGTCGGCGGTAAATATCCTATAGCCATAAAGCAAACAAACTTATGTGTGCACATCCGAAGAAGTGGATGGCAAACTGGGCTAGGTATGTTGGGAAGTTTTTATTGTCTTGTTTTCGCGCTACTTAAGATGGGTTGTAAAAGAAAATAATGTTTAGATGCTCTCTCGGTTATGAATATCTAGCTCGTCGCGTATTAGTAAAATACTTTATTGTCGTTGTGCATTTATATAAATTGATTAAAATAGAGATACCCTGAGGATAATAATGAGA
The DNA here is from genome assembly GCA_030269945.2 of Trilocha varians. Taxonomy (NCBI): domain Eukaryota; kingdom Metazoa; phylum Arthropoda; class Insecta; order Lepidoptera; family Bombycidae; genus Trilocha; species Trilocha varians. The sequence goes on along the minus strand of AP028267.1, from coordinate 5,416,732 downwards.
TTAAAGGAAGCTATGAAACTTTTGTTTGTAGGATCCGATAATGTTAAGTAAATTACTGTCAAGTAAAACCGACGCAGATCCATCGGATGAAACTTCGTAACTGTCACTTTTTATGCACTTTACAATAATAATTCCTTCTACATGTTGTCAACTCATTTTCATTTCCATTGATTTTTATGATACCTTTTACCTATACTCACTCTAGCAGAAGGTTTCACAGGATATCTGATCGTAAATGATTTATCAATAATTGTGTAAATCATCAAACTTGTAATAAAATTGCTTTAACTGAACACATTTATCGGTAATTTAAATTCTTGTTTATTAAAATCTTGAATATAAATGACCCGTTAATGATTTCGGATGTTTCAGTTGACCCATTAATTTATGTACCATTATTCGGTCGTTGGCTGAAATCCATTAGAAGTTATTCGGTAAACAAGGCAACCAGTCTGAACAGAACAAACACTTAGTTCAGCGTTCAACTCCTCGATCCGTATAACGAATGTACCTAGTTGCTGAGTTCGAGAGTTATAAAAATAGATGAGATGGATTGCGAATTTGTTTTGAAAGAATGAATTCTTACAAAACAACTTAACTGGCTGATCCAGACATGGTTGAACTTTAACTTAACATAGAAGAAGCAAACATTTTAAATAAGAAAATCGAAACAATTAAGGTATACCTATAAATGTTTAGGTATGGTGTAAATCTAAAAAAAAATGTTACTAATTAAGTCTGTTTTCAAATCGATCAAATCAGAGTAAACAGTTGATATAATAAATAAGATGGATCCTCATAACAGAGCCAGTAAATTTGAAATAAAAATTCAGAAAAAACAGCCTAGAATAAAAACTTGTAAACATCAAGGGTAGGTAGATTATTCGTCTAATGGCTTATAATACGCCTTACTTTATAATAATATTATCTGACTTATAATACCAAGTTGTTTTAAAATAGCTTCGCCTACAAAGAAATCGATACGGTTAAATCGAGCGCTATGTCTGTCCCACTTGTTGTCAAATGGCTATTATAAAATTCATTTCGTTTACATAATTTAAAGTCTTCGTCCGTACCATTTGAAAAGCGAAAGGTTGACTTTTTTTAAAATAAATGTTAGGGGATTGTTGACCTGTAGTAAATAAACTCTAACCAATTTTAAAATATGAAGGTGTCCTCAGTACTTTTAATTCATCATTCATGAAAGAAAATTAAATGGAATATTAAAGACTAAAAACAGTAAAGGAAATATGGTGGATCCCTCGATTGAGGGTTATCCAATCCATTAGTGGTCGATATTGGATTGATACAGTAACTCTAATATTTACCTAAAGAAAAAAAACGAATAAAAATTTAAGTAGATGTCTTTAACTACTTATAATCAGGTGACCCGTTGCCTCGTCTCCCTACTCAGTAAAAACTGGTAAAATTCACCATCTCCACATCCAAACTTAATCAAATAGTACTACTAAAATTATTAATCTCAATATAAACCCAAAAATAGGAGTAGGTACCTACTAATAACGTCATCAAGCGAGCGAGTCGGCCTATCAGGGTTCTGAGTCCCACGTTAGGGTTATTCTTGGGGACAATCAATAGAGGCGTCTGCATATTTAAAGCAGTGGCGAGGTGAACGGCTCCACGGATGCGTCAGGCTCCGCTACAGAAATTAGCATGTTTGATGACTGAAAAACGGTGGCTGCATAGCAATTTCAAATTTGAAATTCAGCGTTCATCTTTGCTTTGCTATGTTGGATATTAATTATGCTTTAATATAAACTTGCTTCACGTCTATGCATAGCTAAGTAATTAGTGGTAAATATTATGTAAATCAACAAGACTACGGGTTTATTGATCAGGTTCTTATTGGTATTTACATCGGTGGTGTGTCTTTAGATTGAAAAAAATAACATTCAAATTTTTCATTAATTTATAGAAATTCTAATTGTAACTGTCGAAAATATATCCTTCATATAATTAACTATTAAATATGGTTCAGATATCTATGTGAGAAACTGTTTTAAAAGCATCATTGCCTTTTCGAATGGCAGCTGCTATTCTGCCAAATGTAGTTATTAGCTGCTTTGAAATTTTACTTTCGAGAATTTTACATCAAGCAGAATAGATACAAAGACAGAGATTGTTTGCAAAGTACCTTAAAACTTTACTACCACGCACCTTTCTGAGCTTTGTTCATCAATATAATAATCTTTTTGTCATCAAACAATAGAAACCTCACTCTGTAAGACAATTTTCTAAGTATGTAATGTACCTACATTATACTTATGATCGAACTCTTTACATATTTTGTGCATAGTAAAATAGAGTGGATATTGACATAAAAAGTTCATTTATGATGTTAAATTACACGTCAAAACCATGCATGGTTACAGGAATTCTATTAGCAATTTAGTATTTTAATTCCATAAAGCCGTAAGCCTTATAGTATAGGATTATTATACGTCGGCATTAACTAGACATGATGTTGGGTGTCCAAACCTGCATGAATAATACATTACCTTATCACCTTTAAAGGCAAAACAATTTGAATTTACATCGGAGTCCAGGGGCGCGTAATCCTGAGCAACATAATGTGTTATAACATAGCTAAATTCGTCAAAAGGGTGAATGAAGGGTGTAATTCGAGGTGTTTAGCGAGCTCCCTGTATCTACCTTTGTGGCTTCTTGTGAATAAATATGCAAGGAACTTCCGAAGAGCTTGAGCACTTTCAAATTTAAATTTACTAGTTTGAATTTGTTTTCTTTGATGACGTATCAGGTAGAGAAGTCGATCGTCCTCAAATAAATGTTCTAAAGTTTTGAATGATTTTGAAGACGTTCTTTGAGAAAAGGCTTCATTTGTAAAAAATACTCAAATTTTATTTTACCTATATCAGAACAGATTATTTATTTGTATGTTAAAGATACTATGGGTTACTTAAATTCATCTATGATTTTCAAAACTTGCATGTTTATACGAGTGAATATAACCAGCCACAAAATGCTACGTCTTATTTCGTCTACCCTGCGCTTTCTGGTCACGTGTTAACTGAAAAATGGTAGGGCACTAGTCTGTTGCGTACTGAATAACAAATGTGATGTTGTGGTTACATTAAGGCTCTCAGTCTGAAGCAGCAATTTCGCATCAAAGCTTATTTTATCGATGTTCCGGCGCACGTGAGCACTCCGGTGATCCATCACGTCTGCTTATTTACTTAGTTCCTCCTATTTCCGTTCAACTATGACTCGCCAGAAACGAGCCACGTTTACAAATGTACACTGAATACACATAAATTGTGCCGGGAATAGTGAAATTGTTGCTCTGGAGATTGATCTGAGGAACTTTGAGTAATTAGATAATTTCATTTCAGGTTACGATCTTTAGGATTTTTTTTATCACCGAATCCCGGTATGTGGGAGTTGAACCGCACTAAAACCTCCAACCGCTCACACTCAGCGTCCGAACCCCGGCTTAGGCCAGAACCCAGCACGGGGTTATGAGAGACGGCGCAACGCGTTACGCCATCGGCACTCTTTCCCGTCGCGCACGATCTTTAGGATAGTGAAAAAGTTCAAAAATAAATAGTTAAATTAGTGTCTAACTACTAACAGTAGCCAATAGTAGTGCCACAAGTTTAACCTGTTAAAATTGAATGAAACTATGTTGTTATTTCAATATTATCAATTTTAATAATTTCTTTAGCCTCACGTTTTGTTGTTGTTACTTGTTAAAGCTTATTGGTGTGACCTCGTCTGTCCCTCCTTCACAAGCGTGCCTTTCAAATTTGACTTTATTTACAAAAGGAGTACCAAATATATTTTATAAGAAAAACTAGTTAATAATATATTATTATATTTTAAGTAACTATTACTGTTTTAAGTAATATTCTTTTCGCTACAATGTTAGGTAGAAACGAATGTTGATTTCGTCAGCTACAACTAAAGTCGTTCAACTCTTTACTTATCTATTTGTTTTACATACCAAATTCCATTCGTAGCTCAACCTAAAATTTACACACAATATACTCACATACTCCAGCTTGTACAGAAAATGTCAGTAACTAATAAGCTGCTCAATTTACGAGTAACACGTAAGTTCCGACGCAGATGAGCAAAATCATGATTTACTGAAAATCCGTAACAATCTGCGGAACTCAGCGTCTCTAATCACGGTAATGAAAGCCTTTACGATGTCTCATTCAGTACCGGGATAATTAAATTTCGGAGACCACTTACTCGTACCGAAACGTAATTAGAGATTAAAAGGACTGATGTGGCAAAATCACAACAGACTGAAGGAATTTGTTCAGAGGACTCGAGCCTGATTTCGGTGAAGACTTGAAATTTATGTAGATTTCATTCAAAGCTGTTGCTAAGCAGTATTCGATATTAGAGTATATAAGGAGTGAAATAACTTCTGATATTAATTAAATACCTAATTAACGTGAAGCACAGTCAAAATTATCATAATCAATAATAGATTACGTATTATAATTTTAAATGGTAGTTTTGCCACTTCAATACTTTCATGCATTTAACGTCATGATCTCGAGAAGACTGAATACTGCGGGTCGATTTAAGAGCAAACAAATCTGTCTACCCTCTTTTTCGTTCGCTTTTGGGTAGTACCACTGGAACTCGAACTCACATCACGACACATCACTTCATTTGTACAAGTTTTGTCTGATAACAGTAGGTATAGAAAAAAATGTATTTTTACAAGAAAGTTAAATCGTAAATCGTATTTTATTAAAATTGTAATTATTTTTCCAAGCTCATACATAGGTAGATATTACTCTTTTATCAAGCGCTACGTAATCGTGAACATTTTCGTTCAACATTACACATTAATTTGAATTCTTGTTTGTGTAGTACAAGATAGATGATAGGTACCTATCGCCAAGTAATTCTAAGTTATTCCTAAGATGTTTCTTGTGAAAACGGTCGCTGGTGGCCTAAATTTCTCGCGTTTTGAAAGCGGAGCCACCTTCATATTTTGCTTTGTTGTGAAATTTTTATAATTTTCAGACAACTCAGCATGAAATGTGTTAGGAATTTTTTGAAATATTTTGTGAACAAAAGCAACGTTTTGTAACTTTTTTGTGAATACATTAATGACATACCTGCTGACTCACTAACACTGAAAGAAGTTTTTCTTTTTATTTGCATTTTAGCTTGTAATTTTATTATTTAAAGTTGTTTCTGAGCAGACTGTGTTTCAGTATTCAGTGTGTGAGGAAGTGAGGAACTTTATCAAATAATATTATTTGAAACTAATTAACTTAAGGGCCGATTGGAACGAAGCTCCTTATCGCGCGTTGTGAAAAGGGGCTAGACGAAAAGTTGTCACGATACTTTTTTTGTTTTAGATGAATATCGCTAGATGCACTGTGATCAAAATCTTTTAAAACAGGTTCCTTATTTGTTTTAGATGATTATCGCTAGATGGCGCTGTGATCAAAATCTTTTAAAACACGTTCCTTATCGCGCGTTACGTTAGGAAAAAAATATTATAAGATATCTTTTAATCGAAAGGAACTTCGTTCTATTCGGGTGTCGTTACCATACCGTCGGTTGTATGTTACCATTTTTAGTATATCTTGCAAGCTTTTTGAAGATTAAAGATACTACTGGAACTTAATGTTCATAAAAAATATACGTGTTTATAGATTGATAATTAGGCTATAAGAATGTATAGTTTTTAAATAAAAATAGGTAATTTTCTTTAACAAAATATAATTTTGAAGTCAGAAAAACAGGCATTTTTCCTATGTTCTACCTTAGAATTTTTCACTTACAAATTTTATCATGATTTTAGAACTACAGGTTTTGATTTTCGATGAAAATATAACGTATTATGGTTTCGTTTATGATAAATAATTATATAATATAAAAAATAAGAATTAAATATTGAAAATTACCGAAAATAATGAAAGTGGAAAGTTCCATTGAGTTACGGAGAATTTACGTCATATCTTTGATATTAACTATTATTTTTTAATTTTTTTTTTGTGATTTAATAACTTTATGTTTATACCATGTCGGAAATAATCATAATTTATAGTAATTTAATGCCTAAGGCACTTAAAAAATCCTGTTTTGTCAAGCGTAACTCAATTTCTTTTTTTTTGAAAAATTTGCGTAAAATGCTACTACGAAAAAAAAAAAATTGGCCCTTAAATGAACAAATCCTTATTAAATAGTGTTTTTTGCACCTCTTGTGTGTATAGGGGAGCACGGGTTCTTATACAAGTATGTAATAGAACTAAAACCAATGTGTTCACAGTTCCTTATCGAGGCAATCGCCTGCAGCGACCAGATTTGAAAACCCATTGGACGGTGGAGTTTACTATTGGTCTTTCAAAGGAAAACGTCTAGAATTATATTAATATTATATTTATCATATATTAATCTGATTCGTGTACTGTGATGGTTATTTGTATCAATAGAAAAACATTCTCATAAAATTTAACTTTGGCTGAGACTAGAGGTCTCCGTAATTCGCCGCCTTTGAGTTTAGACTTACAGTAAAGTCCGCTATTTAAATAATCTTTCTCTCTTTAGAAGTTTAGAAGTAGGATTATAAAGTGTGTCTAGTAGTAAATACAAGGTGTCTCAAAAGAAATTTCATATTTAGTGGATTGATTAAAAAAAAAAGGAAGCGGTATATAGAAAAAATGTTTATTTATTGTTAAAATACACTTTTTGGGAATTCATTTCTTAAAAATAATATCGTCTAAATGTAAACCCTCACGTTGTTGGCACTCATTTAATCGAACAGTAAAATTACTTATGACTGCTCGACGAGGGATGACTGCCATTTCGTGACGGATATTTTCTTTCAAATGCGCCAGTGAAGTTGGTTTATTGGCGTAAACTTTAGATTTAAGATAACCCCATAGGAAAAAGTCCATAGGGGTTAAATCTGGGCTACGTGGAGGCCAATTTATGTCACCTCTCCGGGAGATCATCTGATTTACGAAATTAAGCCTCTGACCGGCATCTTGGGGCTTTAATTCTTGCACCAATTGAATTTTGTAGGGGTGCAGCTTTAGATCTTTGTGCATAATGCGATGTAATGATGATCTATGCACATTTAAAGCACTCGCGCGCTTCCGAATTGAAAGGTTCGGGTCGTCAAACAGATTGATTAACACTCTCCACGTTTTCTACCGTTCTTGATGACCTAGGTCGCCCGGATTTTGATTTATTCAGCGTTGATTCAGTCTCTTCAAACTTTTTAACCCAATGTCGAATGAGAGGTAGGCTTGGCGCATCATTTAAGTGGCGAAATCCACCAGAATCACCGTTCTTGTAAAACTCTCGCACGCACAACGCGCGGTCTGCTCCCGAGAAACGCTCCATGGCGACTGAATCCCCAAGAGCCACCAATTGACATAACCCCCGCACGCCTCAAGTATGCAGCGTTCACGCAGTAAGCTAAACAAATATAAAATTTGTTTTGAGACACCTTGTATATACCGTAATTCTACTAGACACTTATTTAAAGTCTTCATACTACGAAATACAATGCTTGTGGTCGTCAAAATAAGTTTTGCAAACGATACCATTGCACTAACTTATTAATAACAAATACACTTCAAATAGAAAACATAAAGCTACTGTAACTTATAGTTATTTGTACATATATAACTCATGGTTCATAACCAATGCTTTTTGCATGCAGTTGTAATCATCTAATGGATGTAGGATGGTTTCATATTTGAGGAGAATGTAGAATATGAGTTTATATGAGTGAATCAAAGTACCTGGACTTGATGCAGTCTTTCAATGGAATGAGGTTTTTTTAAATATAATATTAGCTTTTAAAGATAGATTTAAAGGATATTTATGTTATACATACTATGTCCTATGTATGATTACTTATTCATTTTCGGTTGAATTATGACTGGTGAATGGTGATGATTGCACTGTTGGAGATAATGAGTGTAAATGTCAGGAGATTTTAGTGCGACTCGATTCCCACGTGCTTTACCTAAGGCGGAAGTGAATCCAACGATTATCAGTTTATGAAACGAAAAAAGTAATAATGCGATTTTATCTTCCATAAACCTATAATAACTTTACACACATATGCCTACACACACGTTCACATACCTACATAACAGTTCCGTAAAACTTGCAATAAACCACACAAAAGAACTCGAAGAAAAAGTTTTGAGCTGGAGTATTACAAAATTTATTTCTTCCTGAAGTACCTACCTCCTAAAAGTTTGCAATCCGCATTCACACAACATTACTATCACACATAACACTGGCAAATTCGGAAAACTGAAAACACAACCCATTTCCAGCAAAAACGGAATGTTCTCATTTTATTACCATAACAATGTATGTTGAGATTGTCTCCGTAATATATTCAGGAAAATGTATCACTCCTTTAAGAGCTGTTGTGTTGGAAAACGTTCAAATTCTGATTACCTTACACTAACAGACAGACAAAAGCGTTTTATGTTTAGTACAATATAAAATTGTTTTATGTAAGAATTAAGATTTCTATTACATTACATTATTAAACGAAAATAAGTTCTCTCTCTTAACACTGTCATATTTTTAAAGACTAATTGTAATATCTAACGAAAAATAATATTTTAACTAATCTCAAACAACAGTAGTGTGCCTAGTCTAAACTAATAATACTATCCGTAGTCTGTCTTTTAGATAAATTGAAAATTGGAATAATTCTCGAAATTTAAATTCTCGCTTCGATTATCACAATATTCGGGAGATAAAAAGTTTAGGATCATTCTAGAAACAGTCCTTTGTGAAGTTTAAGTTTGTAGAAACAGTAGGTCGCTTCAGAACGTGATTGTGTTTGTAATTTACCCTTCAAGTTTTGTAACTAACTTAAATTGGACGACTTCGTCCCGAATTATCTTTGTTTGACTTACAAATATATTCTAAGTACACTTCAATAGTCATTAGAGAACACTTTTTCAAAGAATTTTGTTACTGGAATTTAAAGAAAGTGCTAGTCCCTTTTTTTTTGCTATTCGGATACAACAATATGGTTTCAAATTCTAGTAATAATAATAGTATCTTACCGTACAGTCTTTGTCTGAAATATTAATAGTGTGAGGAGTTGCATCGTTTTGCAAAAGTATTGTTTTCCAAGATTAACGCAATAGTTGCAAAATCCAATAAAAATTGTTGATAGCAACGTTAGCGAAAGACACATGGCAATACCTGAGAAAAGCCATTGTTAAGTATACTAATATTTCCTCCGTGATACCCCGGACCACTAGCTTCAAAGGGCGAAGGAAATAATCTTGACGAAACATTCATATTGAGACGAATTGAAAATTCCTTCAACAAATTTGATGCAACCTTCACTAATCAAGCGGAAACAAGGGCAATTAGTGGACAGTAAGCTAAAAAAGGTCCTTGTAATTTTTCAGTTTACATGAAACTAGTAACTCTTTCATATTTCAAGTCCTGATTCTGATTTTTCACTCCTAAATGTCTTCCAGCTATTATTTGTTAAAAAGTATTGGAAGAGTAAAATACTAAGCTATTATACAAACCGTTTCTGAGACAATACCATTAGTAATTTTATCCATTTCACTAATATCGTATAATGAAATTATTATAAGTTTTATTCTCAAACTTTGAACTTGCGAACTGACTTCGCCATTAGCAAAATTTGTGACTATTAAGGAAAGAGGCCTCCGACTTAAGGTAAGTAATCAAAAGTTCAGCAGATGCAGGCCTCGAAATATTGAAGTTTGAGTAATTTTATTATGCGCTTATAGATTCCAGAATTTAATTTAAAAGTTGTACCAAATTAATAAAGAAAAATGAAGGCAGATGAGCATGATAAATTAGTTTGTAGTTTCTTTACCTACTGCTTAAGTATCTCTTCACTGTATTTTTATATTTGTTTTTAGTATTTTGTGTTGTGATAAACAACTCATCTCAATTCATATCAAGTTTTGTAAATTTGATTCATGGAAATATTTAAGTTTCCTTAAAAACTGCAACTACTGCAAGGAATGCAAACGGTCTATCGCCTCATCGTCACTTTTACAAACTCACTTTTAATAACCTTCAATTCTCGCAAACATAAATTACTCACAGTAACATACGCCATTTGTATGTTAATCCAACAAAATAAACATTCCAATTCAATTGGAGTGTCGCACGTCAACATTGCAAACCTACATGTGCGCTTATCTAAAACATGTGGGAAAACACAGCTGGGCACGCGAGATCACGTGACCTAGCTGTTTTTTAATTAACGTTTTGGCACATTAGTGAGGGTTGCCTAATGAAGCCCATTCTTCCTCCGGCATTCGTGTCGGAACCAAGATTCGGCAGACAAAAACGTAATTAACTAAACGATCGCGATACGGCACATTTACATTTGTGGCTTCTTGCTACGTGTTGCTTATTGATTGTATGTTTTCAACACGTTCAAATTATAGACATTAAAGTCGGTTGGAGGCTTCACTGTGATTATGTTTTGTGATGAAGATGAATGATGGTATACTTTTTGCCAAATGTGCATTTACACAAATAAGTATTTATTTTTAGCCACAGTTCTCTTAAATATTTTTTGGATTACAATTTGTTTGTAAATTATGTCTTCATTTCTCGAAAAGAAAGAGGAAAGAATGAGAGTACTGGCAGTCACAGTATTAAACTCTTAAAAAGTTATATTTCGACAGGAAATGAGTGCTTGATATTGAATAATAGCTAGATGCCTACTATAAACCTGAATAAGATCAGGTATCGGGAGTAATTGGTTGGAATATTCCAAATTTTAATGCAATTGCTATCCAGTTCCCCCTAAAATCAAAACTTCAATTTCCATTCATGAACACATTTCCATATTAATATATTAAAACCACTACCTATATTTATATTTTGAGATAGTTTATATTTAGCAGTACATTTTCAGTTCTGAATATAATGTATTACTACGTTTCCTACGCAATGAATAACTGCATAAGAATATGCAGTCTATTGTGACAAGAAAGCTACTTCGCCTTTGAAAAGATTCCAAGAAAAGCAAAGGATTTCCTACAAGCTCTTACAAGCTCAATATCAGTCTATTCTTGGTATTCTAAGATTCCTTAAACATAATGTTGACGTGGTTTCATTGTTACAGAAAGAAAATAAAATATACATTATAATATGTATTTTACTGACATTGACATACTACACCTTAACATAGGTACTTTTAAGAGAGAGGTTATTGCAAAATTACATAAACTTATAGTTTAACATCAACTGTAGAATGATAATTAAAAGGATTATATCTGAAAACTTATATGTGGAACATGTCGTTCGAACAATTGTATGAAACTAATCTTAAATTTAGTTTGTTAAAAAAAACTTGTACAATTTGTTTGTGTTCTTCTTATTGTAAATAAATAAATATGAAAAACGTAACAGCTAGTCGTTCATTTACACGTAGATAATATGAAGAATTGAAAAATAATACACAACTCGTGCAAAACCTAAACACAGCAATCAGAAGTTAATCAAGACTTGTGTAGGCCGTGATGTACTGATGTAATAATATAAGTGAATTCTCACAACGAGAACAAAGGTTTCATTCTAACAGACGAAACACAAACGGTTGATTAACAAAAACAAGGAGTGAATTAAACAACAACACACAGAAAATCTTATCAGGCAATATGTTTGTCTTCGATAGATAACAGAAAACAGACAGCAAAGGGAAGTAAATTCGGAAGTTTGGCAAGCATGTGGGCGGCCACCGCTCAATGCCACAAATTTTATTCTCACAAGCACAAAACGTTAAGATAAAATCACATTTAACCTTTTTTCTTTCATAAGGAAGGGTTAGGGTTATGAAAGGAGGAAACGACATCGATTTAAGGGAGTTCACTTTTTGTAAGTAACAACAGAATTTACGGATCCCAAGGCCTGATAAGCCAAATCTTATTTATGATTAAAGTAGTTCTATTCATAATTCTTGCTTATATTTTTTACTAAAGTAACTAGAAGTTTTAATGATGTTGTTTGTGATGAAACTAGATCGTTTGCTGTTTTTTGATTCCGTTGGAAGATTGATTTTGTTTAGTTAAAGGCGCTTCAATTTTCTCTTTGATATTTTAGTTTCTGAGATCCAAGAAACTCTGTTAATTAGTTGTGATGTTTTTTTTTTAAATATTCAAGAATTAATTATTCTTGCCTTAATATTTAAATGTACATCGAGAAATTTTAACTACATAAAGTAGATAACGGAGGTTTAAGTAGTGTCGTTGTGTTCTTAGATATGCATATTGCAGACATTTGAACATTCTTAGTATTTACGTTTTATATTTATGACATGCGCCGTCGATTGCCTTTAGATTTTCTTTCAACTGGATAAAATCGCTTTACACTTTTTACTACACGATTAGTTTATGTTTTGTATCTTCTTAACATGAAAAAAGGAAACTATATAACTCTCTAATATCCATTGCTGAACTCAGGTTTCCTTAATAGAGGCAACAGACATAGTCCACAACACTTGCCTAATGCGGACATTACTATTATAGTTGGTAGTTACTCTAGTCACTATATTTACGTTTCTTATTAACGAAATTAGTGGCTAAGGGATTCAATAATGCTTAGCCATGAGTATTAAATTACGGTGGTTCATAATGCTAAGGGCGTCCTTGAATTTGCGCCACGAGGGTAGTTTGTCGTAGGACCAAGCAACGGGGTCAAGGCAAATTAAGGCATTCAATCTGCTTATTCAACTTTTGATTTCCTTGATGATTAAGCCTTTTATATTTATAGCGATTTTAATCGTATTTTTTTAATGGTGAATATTAATTTGCGGAATAAATGCGGAACTTCAACGTTATAATATAAAGCATCTTTATACAGTATAGGAAGAGTATTAACAGGTTCAATTTTTTTTTGTTAAATCATTTTAATGATTTGATAAATACCATTCTGTATTTCAAAAATTAAGCCACGCATTTTATATTAAAATTATTTTATGGTGGTAAAACTAAATAATTATAAAAATTCTAGTTCACCATTGTAAGTTTACTTAAAGTAATAGTTAATTTTTAAACATTAAATAAACAATTGAAGTCTGCTATCAAGTTTCTGAAAAGTAAAAAATTGATATTTTCATAAAAAGAATAACGAGTACCGTAAATGTAATAACGAACAGACCCAAGTATTGATTTACGTTCAAGAACTCGTAACCATAAAAATGTGAACTAATAAGCTTCGTTAATGTAATTAACAGCTTTAAGACACGCGATATAAATCTGTTTACAAGTAGAAATCGGTAAAGAATTATCGATTTGTACAAAAATAATTTAAAAATAGGCACTCGCAAACAAATATCTTTACCACACTCCACAATACAGACGAAAAAAAATGTTATTCGGAATTTGAAAGATGCTTATGCCAGTTAGTTGCTTTTTCATGCGTAAACCATTGAGGTGATTTAGATCGAATTTGGTTTGGATGTAATTTTTTTTTTACTGTATATTAAAAACAAGGGCGATGCTTAAAGTATCTGCATCATTGTGGTCCGATAAAATAAAAATAAAAACAAATAATTTTAAACGCAATAGAATTTAAAGCTTATTGTTTTCTAACCTAAAACTTTACTGCATAAAAGATACTACGCTAGTAAAAAGAAAACTATATAAAGTCTCATACATATAAATAATGGTAGGCAAAATAATAACAAAATAGAACAAGTACATAATCATCGTTAATTCACACGGATTCTCAAATTAATCCCGTCTATGATTAATTCATGACCAGTTATGTTCAAAACCATTCGTAATAATCCTTTCGTTTCCCCAAATTTGGGGAAAACTCCCTTTATTCAGTGGTGTCACGCACGATTTTGTCACTATTCAGGAGTAATGGAAATAAGGGTTCGTACAGGCGTTGCGTAATTGACTATAAACGCAGGTGGGTGCTTAGCTTTCCGACGTATGGTTTATAAGAAGATTCCTGTCAAGGGATGTTCTGAAAGGGTATTCAATTATTACGCTTTGTTAATTTATGTTACATATGTGATGTTCACGTAGGGACGTTCGATTAAAAGAGAGAATTTGATTTAAATTGTTTGTATGTAAAACCTCTTGTTTTTTTTGAAACTTCATTACCATTTTAAAAGCTATTTCAAAATTAGTTTTCAGCTATGTGTCCGGGAAAATTTCGTATTTTAGTTCATTACGTATTCGATGTGTTTATAAATTTATGAGCAATAGCAAAATACAGAATATTTGTGTATAATGATGTTGGAATAGTTCTCGTGCTATTGTATAATAATGTCATAAACTTTTCCTGAAATGCCAACAAAGTTTTAACTCAATCAGATTAATGATGCGCGAATTGTGAAATGACAAAGGAATAGATAGGTATTTATTAATTCAAGTTGGCATCATATCTGACAGTTTTAATAAATTAATTATTCTTGCACTTTATACTATAACCATGTACTTTGTGGTCACAATAATTAAAATTTGATTATGATGGGTTCCGATGAGCAACGTCGGGTATACAAATTTATCAACTAAATTATAGTTTTTTGTAAATATAAAAATGAATGACCATGAAACCATCAATTTAGTTTAAATTTAATTTTTTTAACAAGGCAAAACTAATCTCCTACGTTAAAATTCTCATAGATTACACTCATAGATTACAACATATAAACGTACACCAAGTGCTACACATGGTGTTTCGTACACATACCTATATAATAAAGCGAGTGTTTAATACACTCTTAACATAGAAGGTGTACTTTCAGTACTCGTAAAATGTTTTCAGGGCTTCCGTACAAAGAGTAGCCGGTTTCACGAGCGCTTTACCTTCTTGTTAAAGTACAAAACAAGTACAATGTGATTGTTAACTCGATCTTACCCTTTTTACGAATTAACTTTCCCCCTGAATACTGTACGATCAGGGTCATTTGCATTTAATGAAGTGTACCTTAAAGGGTTCAGTTTTATTATACAACGAACTTTTATTACGTACGTTCTTAATTTGGTTGTAGTTTATATTTAATTTTTCAGGGCGCTTTACTAACAAATTTTGTAGAAAAGATATGTATTGCTATTTATAAATTAATTCTATATGTTAAACAATATAAAGTTCAGAGCTGATATAGTCTTCAAAGAAAATGAAAATTTCAAAGTATTTTCAATTCAGGTTGATATTAAAGAAGTTATATTATATAACCCACGATTATTGAGGGTCATCTCAAAGCTCTGAAATTAATGGAACTCATAAACTTAACATTAACAACAGTTTCAAAAACTGGTTATTTTTCTAACATCCAAACCTTTTTCCGTTACTTTTTCATGGAATTGTAAACACTATAATAACATCGTATCGAAAATATTGCCCGAAACTTTTATACTCTAAGTTTCGGTTTTATTACTTTCTTCTTTTTGTTTATCGTTTGCCGAAAGTTTTTTCACATGATTGTTCCTTTTGGATCATCATCCGTCTATTTCCTCGTGTTTATCGACCTAATCTTGTAATGGAGTCGGTAATTTCCGTACATATTTGATAAGGTTATTTATTGAAAACTCACCTTGGTTTTGGGTCAAGGATGTTCCAATAATATCAATCTTCGGTCTGCCAATATTCACTGAGGTGAAGGATCATTTGATGGATACGTAAAACACTTTAAGCACACTTCAAGTATCTATGATAAGCTTTAGTAACAAATATGTTGTTACATTAAATTGTTGGAACGAAGTTCCTTATCGCGCGTTATCGAAAGACGGAAATTCTTATGAAAAAGTTGTCACGACACTTTTTTTGTTTTAGATGATTATCGCTAGATGACACTGTGATTAAAATCTTTTAAAACAATTCCTTATTTTGTTTTATATGATTAATGCTAGATGGCGCTGTGATCAAAATATTTTATAAGACAATTCCTTATTTTGTTTTATACGATTAATGCTAGATAGCGCTTTGATCAAAATAAAAAAATAAAATTTTATTACTATTCCCTCACTAATTAATCGAAAGGAACTTCGTTCCATACGGGTGTCTCTTAACACCTCTCAAGTTGTATTTTTTTTTTTGGTCAATTTATCAGGAATCAGTAGTAGATGATGATTTAAATGTTTGTTGTTAAATAGAATACTATTTTCGACTATAGTCAACAATTTATTCATTAATGGCATTTCAATGAATGTTTAAAAAATATAATCGAAATTGAATCACTTAGATTTGTTAAGGTGAATTTAAATAAAATATTTATTCACATTGATTTTGTTGTACCTAGGTACCTTTGAGAAACTTTCATCCAATAACTAGCACAGCCAAAACGTATTTTTGAATCCACAAAGTTTAGCTTACATTTCCCAATCCCGAAAAGGCTCAACGTATTTGAATTTCGAAACAAAAATTCGGTCTAAAAAACTTGTAGGTGGTTCTACGATTGGAAAAGTAAACAGACGTTCAGAGGTTTCGTTTCTTTTATCTAAACATAAAGAAACCTTGTTGAAGAACTAATTAAAACTTCTAATAGAACAAATGAGTTCGCCGTAACGAATCTTGAACCACGAAATAACCAATCACAGGTATTTTTCTAAGGCTTTCTTATTTTCACGACTTGCTTGAGTAATACTTAAATCTGGTGAAACCACTTCTAGGGTAGAGAAACACTATTTTTAAAACGAATAGTAAGGACTTATTTCAATATACCTACTTCATATCTGGAATCGATTTATTGTGTGAAATGGAATTGTAAAACCGCTTCACATTCAGTATTGTATTGTATGTAACATACTGTGACTGTCCACTGCTGATCTCAAATATCCTTAGTAGAGGGTGTAGGTATAGTCCACCGCGCAATGCGGGGATTTCTGTTGTGTTTTCAAATCCTCCATTATGCAGATTTTCTTGCGATGTTTTCCTTCACCATTTTCAGCTTATGGTTTTGTGAGTTATATTTAGTGTGAATGGTGAAATGCTATTATGTAACGATACCACTATCTCTCTTAAGATCTCCAAACTCATTTAAGGAACATTTTAGCAGACATAACATAATTAAGGACTTAACCGACAAACAATACGATCGCCTTGCTGATACTTTACAGCATTTTAATTAAAATTTCGGGAATCTCAAAGGGTCGTTTGGCATCCTGACTGGTTCACGGTTGGCGAGGTTCGGTAAAAACAACCGGTCCAGGCGAGAGTTCCTTTAAATCACTATTATCATGGCGTTTGATGTTCTATGGTGCGGAAAGCCTTACTGGGTCGAAGATCCCCTTTGTTTTAGGTGTTAAGTGTGCAATTGAAAATTGGGTTTGCCTATGTGTCTAGGTTTAGGTTACCGAATCTTGGTTGAATTCTTGGTATTCTAACGCCTGTTTATCCTGCTATTCAAGCTGATTACCGTTACATATTTTCCATTTTTCCTCAAATTAGGTGCAAATTTTATGTTATGTAATAATTTCAAAACAAGTATTATCAATAAATAATTAGTTTTCAAGTATTTTTAATACCTATAAGACGATAAATCACGTGATCTCTAATATTCACATTCCACAAAAGTATTCGAAGCGAAATTAAAATAATGAATTTCATAAAAGTTTACCCAAAGCAAATAAGTATAAGTTAAGCAAAATTCAAATATGGAATCGTCGACAACAAGCAATCAATCTATGATATTTTCATCTGCAATAGCAACGGAATATAAATTACATTTCAAACGTAAGCGAAGTTCAAGCTTCTGGGACTAAAATGGCTGCTACTCGGATACCCTCCAGTAATATTTTTGTTGTTTAAAAACTTTGTTAATTAAAACGAGTTTCAGTTCTCTCTAAAACAATAACGAAGTCGGGATGCCTCAGGAGGATTCTCTCTTAAAAAAGCCAAGCTCGTAATTTGAGTGTTGACTTTTACTCGACTCTGTATTTAGGAGTATAACTCTATTGGGAATGTTTTTTAGGTAACGCGATTAAACTGTCTTAATCTTGTCTAAGGTTTCGGAGAGGGCTATAAATTTATCAATGTCTCTTCGTTTTCTTTGTTTAAGAGTAGGTAATTAGAAACTTATTAATGAAATTTTATTAACTAGAGACTTTTTAAAAACAAAGACGCCATCTTTTTAAAAATTAGGTTCACATTGACTGTTTCTAGAAGGATTACCCACCATTCTATACTCGATGTGACTAGGTTATTGGCGTCGCGTCACCTTTTTGCAGCTACGGATTATCTCCGGTTGCAGTCGGGATTTGAATGCTGGTAGTGAACAAGAGGTTTTATGCATCAAACTACACAGTACACGTGTTTTCTTCTATATAAAAAGTATTAAAACCTTAAGCTCCAGTTTAGCTGTAAATAAAACCAGTTATCCAGACTTTATGAGTGCAGTGCGTCATGATAAGCACGTACACGAGACACTATTTCTCAGCTCAACTCGTAATAAGTAACTGCACACAAGGCGAACAAATACCACTATAACTCAGGCCGTACAACTGATGTTCCTACACCCACATAAACAGACACACTTTTCCTCAACAGGGTTGAGTTATTTTTAAGGTTTTCGCGAACACAATCCCCTCCGACGTAAACATTATCAAGACATCCGAGATCGTTTCTATTCGAAAATAAAATACAAATGCGATCCATATAATATCCAGGAAAATGATATTCAGAGAGTAATCCTATGTATTAAGGTTTACGGATTCCTTTGCTTGTTCGAATTTCTCGGTGCTATTATAAATTTGTTATGAAAACGTGTGTACAAATTGTAATAAACAAACAGAGATATTAGTATATCATAAATTTATGTAACTTATGACTTTAGACACCGTGCATACAGTAAATAATAAACTAACATTGATCAATTAAGTACCTATCATAGCAATCGAAGAAAGATAATAATCTTAGGCTAGATAGAAAAACAGAAAAAAGCGAGCATCAAAGTCGTGGAGGCCGAGTGGTCGAAGCGCGTCCTTCTTAACGGGAGGTCGCGGGTTCAAATCCAGCCGGCTTGTACCTCTAAATCTAAATGTGAAAAAGATTTATGTGCAATTTTTCACAACACCACTGACTAAAAACGGTGAAGGAAAACATCGTGAGGAAACCTGCATATCGGAAAAGTGTTCTAAAAATACTTTGAAAATATGTGAAGTCCCCAATCCGCACTGGGCAAGCGTGGTGGACTATGCCTAATCCCTCTTCTGAGGAGACCTGAGCTCAACACTGGGCAGTAATGGGCTGGTACAGACAGATAGAAAAACAGAAAAAAGCGAGCATCAGAAACTCTTCAGTACCTAGTGGTTCACGATGTCATCTTTAGAATCAGACTTTAATCAAAGTACTTATGAAATGATTCTGCTTTTACAAATACAAAATCGGAAATATACAGATAATGTTATTTTTAATACAAAAAAAATAATAATAGGGTCTCGGCCATTATTTACCGTTAGATCAAAAGGTGAGCGCAAAGAGGCCGGTCAAGCGTAAGCCGATTAGAAGAATTTCTGAGACTTTCTCAACCCCAGTCCCTGACATCAAACGTTTATATTATTATGTGGTTTTCGCAACTCTTTTGTGCTAAAATATACCTACGGGCTTTGTGCATTAACTTTGTTAAGACGTATAATTAATAAGAGCTGAAACACGACGTAGGGAAACATCGTAAGAAAATCTAAATACAGGAGAAGATTGCTAAGCCTTTCAAAGATATCTATCTGAAGTCTACAATTCACTGTTGAGGTAAACTATACCTTCTTCTCTGTGGAGAAAACCTGATTAATAGTAAGCAGTAACAGGTAGACATACAATATACAGAACTCAACACTTTAAAACAACTTGCTCCTCCATCTACGGACCTTTGTAAACTTATTACTCTAAATATTTCTGAGATACTTTCTATTAAAGATTAGCTTAACTTTATTCATAATATCAAGACAAATTGTTATAGGTCGGGTCGCGTAACTAACTACTCACTCGACTAATGTAACTGGCAGTTGTCTCTGTAGCGGCTGCCAGCAAAGTTTCAGCCTCGGAAAATTGATCAAACAATATATGAGAAATTGTGTTCAGGGTATAATACACTGAAGATAATGATATTTGTTCAGAACATAAACTTTTTGTATCTGCATGAAAACTATTTTAGTAATTTTTTATTTTCTTAAAAATTCAAATTTGTTCTATGTCAATTTCAATTCTTCATTTGTTTCTCACTTCTTTACTAGCGATATAGGAGAGTGGTCATGTTTGTGTTATTTTATATTTTTTTTCATATTTCAATGAAATATAATATTTAAAAAACAATAAGTCTTTTCTTGTGTTGGTTCCAATAGCATCCAACATAAGAAAGTGGTCCTTCGAGTGTTTTAAAAGTGGTGCCAGTAAAGTTTTTCGGTCCACAAACCATTGTGGTAACTTCATACCACACAAAATAATCTACCAACTTCGCTTGGGTTAAAAATGGAGGAATTGAAGTCTTTACGTGCCCGAAGGGGGCAACTCAAAGCAGCATTGACACGTCAAGAAAATTTCATTAAGAACGTGGAGGCAATGGATGCTGCAAACGAGGATTTACTATTGTCGAGGAAAGAAAAGGTGACGGACATTTTTAAAGAGTACGAGCTAATCACGTCGAAGATAGAAGTTCTGGATGCGGATGATTCAGAGGATCTTGAAAGTATAGAAAATAGGTATTTTTTTCTTCTATCTAAATTGGGTGAGTCTTTGCGCCGCATAAAGTCAAGTGGCAAAGTCCAGAGTGACTCCTCAGTAAAACTACCACACGTAGATATACCTATTTTCAGCGGCAAAGATTTCACCGAATTTAAACCATTCTTAGATTTATTTACAGCTGTTGTACATAATAATAATAGTTTAAGTAATGTACAAAAATTATTCTATCTTAGAAAATATTTAATTGAAGATGCATTATCTGTTGTTGTTAATCTACCCTTAGTCGGGGAGTCCTATAATGAGGCCCTGAATTTGTTAAAGGAAAGATATGATTGTAAGGCACGTCTCATTTTTAATCATATTCATAAATTGTTAGATTTACCTTCATTGACTAAGGGTACTGCTAGTAACATTAGAGCCTTCACATCTGAGATTAGACAAAATATACACGCTTTGAGAAATTTAGATCAGCCCATTAACAGCTGGGACATGATTTTAATAGCTATTCTTAGCAAAAAATTAGATAATTTTACGAACCGTACGTTCCATTTGGATAGGGTGGATCTGAACTCATTACCTACCATAGACGGCTTTCTTAAATTTTTAGAAAGGCGGGCGGCTGCCCTCGAGGATAGTCATTCGAGTAGTGTTAGCCGTGAAGAGCAAAAACATAAAGTTAAATATGTGATTAATAGCTCTGTAAATAATAATAAAAATAATAAAAATTGTATATTTTGTAAAAAGGGTCATGCGTTGTTCATGTGCCCGACTTTTAAGGTTTCCACAGTAACTGACCGACTTGCCTTTGTAAATTCAAAGGGTGTATGTACTCTATGTCTCAACATACATCCAGATAAATGCAAGCACAGATTTGTGTGTAAGGAATGTAAAGGAGAGCATAACACATTGCTGCATCAGAATGAAAGGAAGGATGAAGACATAGTTGCATTGCACTCTAAAAGTCAGGTATTTACTAATGTTTTATTGCCTACCGTTCAAGTTAAAGTTTACGATAGGTCTGGTAGTGGTTTCTTGGTAAAGGCTTTGCTTGACAGTGGAAGTCAAGCTTCATTCATCAAAAGTTCCTTAGCAGAAAAATTAGGTTTGACTATTTCCTATGAGAGTACTAGCATCATCACTATGGGTAATAATGAAAAGGAAATAAATAAATATGTTAACATTTTATTGCACTCAAATGTACATAGGGTTAAATTTAATGCACGCTGTTTAGTAATGGACTCCATAACAAGCACACTACCGCAAACTTATTTCAACATATCAGATTGGAATATTCCTAATGGTGTGACATTGGCAAATCCTGGGTTCAATAATCCCAGTGAAATAGCTTTACTGTTAGGAGCGGAGGTTTACTTTAAGGTTTTGTTAGAGGGCAATATTAGATTAGATAATGGATTAATGTTACAAAATACATTATTCGGCCACATTATAGCAGGCTCTATAGAGCAAAAATATTATATTCCTCCAAATAATAAGTTAGTTTCAAATTCTGTAATAAAAAATGAAACTGAGGTTAATGAAATCAGGGAAATAATGGAACAATTTTGGTTAGCTGAGAAAGTTCCCGAAAAGTCAAATACAAACATTTCAGAGTTTCAACAAGCTGAAAATATTTTTCAAAGGTCAGTCTCTTTACAAGATAATAGATTTTATGTCGATATACCGCTTGTGAGACCCTTAAATAATTTAAATATTGGAGATTCATTTAACTTGGCTCTTCAAAGATTTTATAGATTAGAAAATAAATTTGCACATCACCCAAATTATTTTGCACAATATAAAAAATTTATTGAGGAATACTTGATATTGGGTCATGCTAAAATTGTAAATATAAATGATTTTGATGTATATAATGATCCTATTTATTTCTTACCGCATCATGCCGTATTAAATGAACATAGTTTAACTACAAAGTTTCGAGTGGTTTTTGATGGTAGTATGAAGTCGCGAAATAAAATTTCTTTAAACGATGTACAGTTAAACGCGCCTACTGTACAGAATAGTTTATTCAATATTTTGCTATTATTTAGAACATATCGATACACAATTATGTGTGATATTGAAAAAATGTACAGACAGGTTTACATTAATGAATCACATAGACCGTTACAAAACATACTTTGGAGAGATGATCCTAGTAAGCCTATAGAATGTTTACAACTGCAAACTGTTACTTATGGTGTAAAGTCATCTGCATTTTTGAGTACTAGATGTTTGCTCTATTTAGCTTCTCAACATCAAGAAAGTTTTCCATTAGCTGCAGATGCTATTAAAAATAACACGTATGTTGATGACATTATTTGTGGGTCTGATGATTTTATAACTTTGCAAGAGCTTAGAAATCAGTTAATAGGTTTATTAAAATTAGGAAGTTTCGTTTTGCATAAATGGTGTTCAAATAATACAGAGATTCTGGCTGATGTACCTGATAGTCTAAAATATTTTAAAGAAACTGACATTGACAAGGCGAATGTGATAAAAACATTAGGATTAAAGTACAATTCACTTACAGACATGTTTTCATTTGTTGCTCCTCGTGATAAATATGAAAAAATTCAAACAAAACGAGAGGTACTTAGTTTCATTGGAAAAATATTTGATCCTTTGGGTTTAATTGGACCTATTGTTGTTAAAGCAAAATTGTTCATGCAGGAGTTATGGAGTTTAAATATAAATTGGGATACTACCCTACCTGATAAACAATTATTTTTTTGGAGAAATTTCGTTAATGAGTTAACAACTATGAACGATATTAATGTGAATAGATGTGTAGTTTTTAACAGTGATATCGAAAAGATTGAATTAATTGGATTTTGTGATGCTTCTTTTAGTGCTTTGGGTGGCTGTCTTTATACGAGGGTTTTGTATAATGATGGTAGAGTCGAAGTAAACATGTTATGTTCAAAGTCTCGCGTAGCCCCATTAAGGAAAACATTAACAATACCGAACCTAGAACTTAATAGTGCACTGTTATTATCACAGCTTGCACAAGGAGTTTATATTACTTTGATTAAGAGGTTTCCGATTAAAGTTATTTTATACTCTGATTCCCAAATTGTATTGTCATGGCTAATTGGGGACTGTAGTAAAAAGGGTGTATATGTTTCAAATAGGGTTAGAGATATAAAGACATTAACTAATGATTTTATGTGGGCTTATGTCAAGAGTAGTGAGAACCCTGCTGACTTATTATCAAGAGGTATTTCGCCTCATAAGTTGCATGAAAATATTTTATGGTGGCACGGGCCTGAGTATCTCAGCAATAGAAGTTTTGATCATATTCAATTTAACAATTCCCTTTCCCCAAGGTTAGTCGATGCTAAAAATAATATTGAAGTTTTAGATAATACATTGCTCAATAGGCAAGAGAATAATGTTGAAATTGTAAATACTACATTGCTCAATAAGCAAGATAATATTTTTTGTCAGTTTTCTGATTTTGCTAAGTTGCAAAGAATAATTGCGCATATTTTGAGATTTAAAAACAATTCTTTAAATAAAACTGAAAAAATTCAAGGTTGTATAACTCCAACAGAGTTACGGTTATCTTTTTCAGTAATCATTAAATATATTCAAAAAGATAAGTTTAATAGCGAATTAAAATCACTTGTTTCGGAGCGGCCTATTCGATCAACAATGTTGAGTAGTTTACATTTATTTTTAGACAAAGATTTGATTATAAGAGTAGGTGGTAGGTTGTCTAATGCAAGTAATATATCATATGATAAAATGCATCCTATTTTATTGCCCAAGTCATGTCATTTGACTCATATGCTTATAAGAATGGAGCATAAAAGGTTGTTGCACGGAGGACCTAAATTAGTACTTAGTTCTTTATCACAACGATTTTGGTTAATGGGAGGTATACGTGAGGTTAAGAAGGTTTTGCATAGCTGTGTTAAATGTTTTCGCACTAAGGCTATAGTTTCTAAACAATTAATGGGCTCCTTGCCGCCAGAACGTGTCACTGTCTCAAGACCATTTCAAATAACTGGAATCGATTACTGTGGTCCATTTGATATCAAAGCAGCTCGCATTAGAAAGCCATTAATAATTAAAGCTTATATAGCATTATTTGTTTGTTTCAGTACAAAGGCCATACATTTAGAGTTGGTTAGTGACCTCACTACTGAGGCTTTTTTAGCAAGTCTAAATCGATTTATTTCAAGGAGAGGTATGCCCTCCAAAATATTTTCAGATAATGCTAAAACTTTTAAAGGTGCATCAAATTGTCTTAATGACTTATTTAAATTACACTCTGATGCAGTACATAAAGATAAGGTTATTAATTTTTGTTCTAATAAGTTTATTGAGTTTAAATACATACCTAGTTATTCACCAACCTTTGGTGGCCTGTGGGAAGCTGGTGTTAAAAGTGTAAAGTACCATTTAAAAAGAGTGGTAAGAAGTAGTTGTCTTACTTTTGAGGAATTTTATACTGTAATTACACAGATAGAAGGAATATTAAACTCTAGGCCTTTGGTTCCAATGAGTTCAGATCCAACAGATTTCACTTATTTGACACCGGGTCATTTCCTTGTTGGTACTTCAATTGTTAGTTATCCTGAACAAAATCTAACTGAAATTCAAATTAATAGGCTTAAGTTCTGGGATATTTGTACAAAATTAAAGCAAGATTTTTGGAAAGTCTGGAGTAGAGACTATTTAACTCAGTTGCAAAGTCGTCCTAAATGGAAGTTTGCATATAAAAATATAAAAGAAGGTGATCTCGTTATTATTAAAATGGACAACGTGCCTTCATTTAATTGGCCTATGGGTCGTATTATAAAAACGTTTCCCGGGACGGATAATAAAGTTAGAGTGGCAGAGGTTAAACTGTCAAATAATAAAATTTATTTACGTTCTTATAATAAACTTTGTCCATTACCCATTGAGAATAATAATGATTGTTAATTTTAAAAAGTTAATATTATTTTTTGTTGACATTGTTTTCAATTTTCCTTTTCAATTTAATGTTAATTATAATAACTGTGTTTGTTAGTTTAATTTTGTTAATTATTGTTCCTATTTAGTTTTGTTTCCTTATTGTTATTAATTATTTGTTGCTGGCCTAATTATGTTCAGAACATAAACTTTTTGTATCTGCATGAAAACTATTTTAGTAATTTTTTATTTTCTTAAAAATTCAAATTTGTTCTATGTCAATTTCAATTCTTCATTTGTTTCTCACTTCTTTACTAGCGATATAGGAGAGTGGTCATGTTTGTGTTATTTTATATTTTTTTTTTCATATTTCAATGAAATATAATATTTAAAAAACAATAAGTCTTTTCTTGTGTTGGTTCCAATAGCATCCAACAATATTGATAAAAATAGATACATTTCCTTTCTTAATGATCCCCGACTACGATAAACTTAATGATTATATTTTATAAATGACTGCACAAAATGGGAATGAGGTGCTCGTTTCGGGCCGTTTCAATTAATACATTTGTCAAAAACAAAATATTTTGGAAAACAACATTTAAAAAAAATTAAAAAAGACATGCCCGCTGAGTTTCTTGCGCCGGTTCTTCTCAAGACGGAGGCGTAATTTAAGCGAACTGATGGTAGACCTTTTTTTTTAATTTACTTTCAAAATGTATGTGTGTCCACATCAACTTTGAAATAAATAATTTGACTTTGACTCGACAATTTCAATGTCTCAACCACGTTTCTATTAACGAGATTTTATTCTTCCTAAATTGAGGAAACGATCTCACCATTTGGCAAGTTCTTGTAATGAGACCGTCGCCATTTTAAAACTTTATGTTTCAATTCATAACACCATTGTTACACATCTTATACAAAATCTTAATGGGTGTGGCTAGGCTTGTCAAGCCGTAAGTTTGCATACGTATTTCTATGTGTGGCACTGGTTTAAGGTTCTACGTTGTAGAAAGTGTTATCGTGTATAGGGAATTGACATTTTATTAATAATGCCGTATACTATTGTTGGGTCGAATATTAAGTACTGAAGTTTCGAGCCTACATAATATTTAGTTATATTATCATATCGATCCCTCGTATTGAAGAAGTTTGAAATGTACAACGGTATATCACTCGTTTTCATTAACTCAATCTCACCCGCTTCAGGCAGCTGTCCGATTTCAATTTCATAATCCATTATTATGACCGAAAACATGAACTCATTATAGGTACCTCAACAAATCAAAACCGATCCATTTTATCTGACATTTCAATTAAGCCTTAAATTTTGTTAATGAATTTGCTACCTCTAGATCGAAGTTTGTAAAAAAATCATTCAGGAATGTAATTCGAGCTTTTTGTAGGCTGTGAAATTATTCGATCAGATATCTAAATTTTATTTCGTAAGATACTAATCAGATATGAGTTGAACTGAAAAGAAACTAAAGCCAGCAACTTCAATGTGTCTCTAGTGACTAGATTGCAGTCTACCTTCTAAGAGACGGATCTTACTTCATTCTTTTCGATTAATGATTTCTTAGTAATTGGTGTTGTGTCCAAACTATCATTCGTATCGTTATATGTTTCCGCTCTCATATTAACTATTAAATTAATCGATATCTATCTTTAGAAACACGAATAATCCAATCTAATTTTGAACACGTCGGTTGTCATGATGCCTCATTAACTCGAAGCCCCAAAAAATTGAGAACAGGTTAATATTTGAACGATCACGTTAACGAGGCCGGGTATCGATCGCTCCCCATTGAGTGACATTTAATCAGCCTGGAAAGCGAGCTTCGCAACAAAACTTTACTATGAGACAGGAAGTTCTATGGAAATTAGCAAGGATATTCTAAACTAAAAAATATATAACTTTGGCAACTGGAAACTAATACATAATCCTTTGTGTTGTTGGTTGTTTGTAAACTTGAAGCTGTGAAGTTTTGGGATCGCTATTACATTCACCTTCGCAGACTTTATATAATGAGAACTTTGTTAACTATATTCACTAAACTTTGAGGCTTCTAGCAAAATTAGCAACTATCAAGAACAAAGGTCTATTTTCATAAATAATTAAGTAACAGTAGGTACCTAAAACAAAGGAAGATCAATTACTATGAAATTAAATATTTAGTGTGTTCGTATCGCCATTTTTATTTAACGATATTCGATACTAATCTGGCACATAGAAAAAAGATAAAACTCACACCAGGTCTACTGTTTTATCTATGTAAAAGTAACAAAAAAATGCAAACACACACGCATGTAGCATGCAATGCATGTGCACGTCTAATAAATTATTTCCCGGAGCAGCGTGACCCATTTTTCTTTACAAGTCACACCACACGTCACGTTACTGAGCTTCCGAAATTGAGAAGGTGAACTTTTATTGAAAAATACTCATGTGTCACGTACGCGTATACTAGGAAATATTTTTTTCTATTTTCTTACAATCTACTTATGGCACATCGATATATGGAGTTGTGTCTACTGGTTTTATCCGCGATAAAATTACAGTCCGGATCATCCACATGATTGTTAATTACGACACATGACTTTATATGTAATAAAGCGAAATTTCTTCTTTATTTCCCTATCGAGTATTCAAAAAGAGTTCCACTCGATTTATTTTCAATGAGTAATATAAAATTCCAAAATATCAGAAAACCCGAACATCTAAAATTCAAGTAAAATTTCCACGTATAGACGTTACGATCGGGCTTACACCTTTCCAGAAAATGAACTCCAACAGTAAAAGGTCACTGGATCTCAAAAGTGATTCGGTTTGAATTACGAAGCGTGTGGCGGGACGGAACGCTGGAAAAGAGCAAAAACCTCACAACGGCTTTCTCAGAATTCTATTAACTACACAAACAAAGTGGATAAGTTTTTGAAATACTGATATTACAGTTAATTGGTATCTCTTAGGTGGAATGGCTTGTTTTTGTTACAAAGATATATTTTACTAACTTTTCTTGTGCTTGATGCAAATACATCTTCGCATAGATTTCCTAAGTTACCGCACTAGATTAGCCTACTTATATCAGTCGCGACTTTTTCATGCTGAGTCGGGATTCAAAATATACATCTTCAACAAAACAAAACATAATCAAGCTGACGTCACACGTATAACAGTATTAAACAATTCATGCCCTGGATTAGATGTATACAGTATAACAATAATAAAGCAGCCATAACTGTACCAAGGTGTTCTTAACGACGAGGGTTAAATCTGTCAGACGAACAGCTTAAGGATGTTGGCGAGGACGTCATTTAGAGAGAATTCCGTGTGATGGACGGAGGCTTTCGGGCACATCAGACCCAACTATTATAACTACGTCATTTTGGTGTTTACAGTGCTCACAATAGCGACTCTGCAATTTAGGATAGTTGCTGTTTGTTTTGAGGGTAATTTGCTTAGCAAGTAACAGGGTATGAAAGTTTTGTTTTACTAACCATAACCGACTTGAATATCTGACTGATATATAGTTTGTAAATGATCATATTGTATTACAGTTCAAAGTAGTCGTTATAGAAATATTTTTGCCACAAATGTTTATGTTAGTGTTTCTTTTAATTTTACCTCTAAAGGCCCTAAGTCTAACTTAGGTTTATATTCAAGTATTCAGACTGTTTATATTACAATCATACATTAAATAATAAATTGTCTTCAAGTAATTTTACACCGTTTTACCCAAAAAAGGACTCAAATCGATTTATAAATGTCTTCATGGAAGCCGGACAGTACATGTCATTTTCAAAAGGCGATTTTGCAGTGTCCTGGCAAATGGAGGCGTATTTCAAAGCCAACCGCACGCGTTGATGGAGTTTTTTGACATGGGGAAAAACGTCATAAAACCTTCGTTATTCAGACATCAAAGTCATCGTTGGGATACGAAACTTTTTTCGTGAAAGTCAGGAAATTTTAGCAATATAAACTTTGTGTAAATCTCGATTCATATTAAGGACGATTTTTCTAAAGTGTCTTAATATTGTTGGCTTTTGTTTTTATGGTGATTATAAAGATGTTTTAAAGATGGAAAATGCTATTGAAATTGTTGTCTTCTTTTGGTGTATGTTGACAAAATTTCGTCTTAACTGATGCAAGTACTTCTTATCAGGCTATTACAACGTTTGACTTAGTTTCAGTTAAACAGTTACTCAACATTTAATACTAACCTCTTATAACCTCTTGAAGCCAAATTAAAATTATACTAACTCTATTAAAGCATTCTAATGTCTTTACAACTTTGTAATTCGCCAGGGTAATAACTAGTCAGTAAACACTGTTTATAGCTTAAGTCATAGCCGTATACCTCGCTCTTTTATGACTACAGTGCTGATATTAATAACCTTAAAATCAATACTGCAGCTTGAACTGGCCAGCATAGTTAACGTTTAAGAGCCGATTGGATATGAATTGCCATCGAACGATATTGCTTGAGCCATTTCGAGTGGGCTATGCTGATTGACATTTGGTAGCGGCAGCGCCAAATAGATTTGCATTTGGCTTACTGAAATAGGTTTAGACAATATGGCGTGTTATGTTGGGATTTATTAATATGCGATATCATGAATAAAAGATAGACGTCTCTGAACCTATAAATAGTAATTAATGGAACATTAACCTATGTTAGGATATTTTAAATTAGTCATTCGACCTGCAGTCTTCGATTTAGACCATGTTCGAATTTTGTTTCATCCTGAAGATAGGTATTTCATGCAATTTTACCTTAAAATATCTGCTCCTTCTTAATTTTAAAGGCCAAAGATATTTTCAATTTTGTGAGATTTCCAATTTAGGTACTGCTGTAGGTTAGACAATTTGCGACTTTAGTATCTGATATTGTACCGTGCCGTGGTCTTCAGTGCCCAAAAGAACCCACGTAGGCACACGAGTAATTCTACTTTATTGGGTTATGGCGCGTACACGTGCGCCCAAAGCTGGCATGAATACAGATGATCCCTGTAAACGCTTTCTTTCAAGGTATAAACATAAATTAAGTAATAAGAAAAAATAGTAAAACTGGTCGTATTTCTCTGATTCACTTTGTGATACAATGCTTTATTTACTATGTCTCTTTTCACACAATATTATATCCCGTAGGTAGCGACCCCGCAGTGCCCTCTGACATTAAAGAGGTTCATGAGCAACGGTAACCGCTTACGACCAGGTGGCCCGTTAGCTCGTCTGCCTGCAAGGCAATAAAAAAAATTGTAATCATAGTGAGTTTAAGGTAATAATCATTTCAGGAATACATACAAGTCAATTTTACAATACATAATAGTTAACCGACTTCCTCTTTTGAAACTCCAAAGAGTTTATTTGAACTTGATTAAGACCTCTCGGGCATTATCTTTGAAATAATGAAATCAACTGATGCAGAAAAAGTAATACATACTTGTAAAAACTCGGAATCAAATCGAATACCTCAACTTGAATGTAGGTCAATCAAAAATATTTCAATATTAAAATTAACATGTAAAAGCTCCCGAATAAAATTGCACTCGTTATTGCTATACCGACAAAATTAATTGACTATAAATATTTCATTTAGTTTAAAATGCTCATATCTACAAACCGCAATTTAATTTGTCTGGATTATAATTAATTTCAGTAGGTATATATCTCGGATACAGATAATATTGTTAGTAGTTTCACTCGACGTGTACCGGCTAGTTTACTGTTTACTAACCTAGTTACAAACGGAGGTAGAGATAAAATGAATTTGAAAACTATAGCTCAACATTTACCACAACTTGAAGTTTAATTGAAATACTAATAATACTCGTAGTACCGAACTCAAAGTAGGGTCTAATCTCTAAGTGAATGCACTAATGAAAACAACATTAATGAATTACATACTTACGTCTGCTTACAGTAACTTAACCTGTAAGTTTTTTCAAAATAGTGTATTTGCGAGACCATGGTCATGAAGCACAGGATTGTAACCTAGTAAAAGAGAAGAAGTCCTTTGAGATAGGCAACTGCGTAATTTTGCTTCTTTACTTATACCCACTTGGAAAATATCTGAAAACACATAAGGAAACAAATGGGACAAGCAAATAAACCTTAGACTCAAGTCTAGACTTTGGCTAGCAAAGTAGACTTTAATCTAGAAAATAGGACAGATATAAGCAATTTATGGCATGAAAATAAATGTGATAAAACCCAGTACGTAAGAGTTTCTAGATTGTTAAAAAAAATATTTTGTGTCCGTTTCAGTTGTGTAACCGGCGCAAACTGCCTTCACAAAAAAAAACTGTTCATCTGATAAGGCTGAAACAACTTTTAAAAAGGCGTCTATATGAAAGAATTGTAGGGTTTTTATTCTATTTTTGGATATGGTACATGGTACATGATGGGTTAAAGTCTGCCCACAGTTACCACAACACTGAA
This sequence comes from Trilocha varians, assembly GCA_030269945.2. NCBI lineage: Eukaryota > Metazoa > Arthropoda > Insecta > Lepidoptera > Bombycidae > Trilocha > Trilocha varians. The sequence goes on along the minus strand of AP028267.1, from coordinate 5,384,745 downwards.
ATATTGGGTATTTATGTATTTTTTTCTCAAATTAATTATTTCAAAGTTTAAGCATGTTGATTTACTTATTTTGCGTCTCGTGGTAATCGCTTCTTGTCTGTCATAGATCAATATATCAGAGACTACCATGTATCACATCATGTTAATAATACAATTTATTTACTTTTATTATTATGGAATTATTACAAAGGTAGGAGCTTTGGACACACTGCTTGAATAGAATTAGGTATATTTGGAATTTAAATTGCTATTTGAATTGAAGTCGTGGTGGCCGAGTGGTCGAAGCGCAACCTTCCGTACGGGAGGTCGCGGGTTGAAATCCGGCCGGCTTGCACCTCTAAATCTAAATGTGAAAAAAAATTTATGTGCAATTTTTCACAACACCACTGGCTAAAAACGGTGAAGGAAAACATCGTGAGGAAACCTGCATTTCGGAAAAGGATTCTAAAAATCCTTTGAAGATATGTGAAGTCCCCAATCCGCACAGGGCAAGCGTGGTGGACTATGCCTAATCCCTCTTCTGAGGAGACCTGAGCTCAGCAGTGGGCAGTAATGGGTTGGTACAGGTATATTTGGAAATTAAATTTAGTAGTTTTAATTAGAACCTGTTAGAATTACTTAACATGTAAGAATTCTGACCATAAGCTAGCGTGCCAGTGTTTAAGGCTAATTAGATTTAATCTGATGTTCAGAACAGAATTAAATGCACCGTGTAATGGCTTTCAGTATAATTGCACGGGTTTATGGCACTCAAATTCATTTAGGGTAATGGAAGTGCTATGTTAATTTGAAGGCCAATTTTCGTGTTTACACTGGATATTGATGTCTTCGGGCAAATGTTTTATTATTATTTTGGAGAGTGTGGGTCTAATGAAGTAGCATTTATAGAAGTTTGGGTACAATGTTAACCACCAATTTTAATGCTAATAAAAGACTAGTGATTTTCGCTTATTAGAGAGTTAGATTATTTGTTTCATATAAGAATAAAACGATAAAAATTGAATGATATGAGTGTTTCTAATATACTTAATCACAACTATCGCAATTTAAACAATCATTGACTTCTTACTTAATTTTATAGAAATAGCAATAACCAACACACATTGTTGTTAATTAGTTCGTTCAATCTATACTTATTAATTTATAAAGCTGTAGAATTTGTTTGTTTGAACGCGCTAATCTCAGAAACTACTGGTCCGATTCGAAAAATTCTTTCAGTGTTGGATAGTTCATTTATCGAGGAATGCTATGTTGTAACCTTCTGTGACGCAGACGAAGTTGCAGCCTCCTAGTTCACTGATAAAGCAATAATTAAACCACGTTATTGCTACTTTTGTGCTGAAATTCTGGTATATCTAACAGAATAAATACATCCAGCCTCTCACCATAGATTTATATTCGTCACTTATGCTCCCTAAAACGCAAAGTGCCAATAAAATGAGTACCGACTACGATTGGCCTTACATTTGGCACTTAGCTCTTTGAGTCGCTAAGTGATAAACTTTGTTTTATGACTGAAGGCTGTACTTACAGGTTACAGCACAAGACAGAAGATAATTTAGGTACCTAATTGTGTTTGGTTAGCGCACATAACGCCGTATTATCATGATGTGTTTTCTGTGCTGCATCTGGCAGGTTAACAACTACGCACCTTTATGTAAGTTGGTCAAAATCAAAAGTTTGACATTAAATTAAACATTAAAATACACACATATTAAAGCAAAAAAAAATCCAAAATCACTGTATACGTATACTATTTTGATCCAAAGTATAGCTGTAGTTACAGTGTGTAAAATGTTGGCGTAGTTTGGACATGTGTTATATGCATAGGTTTTACTTCTGTATTATATGTGTTCTGGGGCACAGGCTATGAAAATAGTTCGACAGAAGCATGGTACAAATGGTCCCGGCCTCGACCTTCGGCTTCGTGACCAAGTCGCCTGGAAAATGACTTTCGTTTTTGTCGATTATTATAACCTTTGTACTGAAACGATCATGGAGTTTTCTTTTTGAACAACAAAAGTGATTTTGCTGTCGGATTTCTTTAGATATTGCGGTCTTTATATATTTTTAACCCAATCATTGGTTTAACATTGTATTAAACTATGTTGCTACGATTGTCTAAATACCCACTGTAACAACCCATTACTGCCCACTGCTGAGCTCAGGTCTCCTCCGAAGAGGGGTTAGGTATAGTCCACCACGCTTGCCTAATGCGGATTGGAGACTTCACATATCTTCAAAGGATTTTTTTTTTAGAACTCTTTTCCGATATGAAGGTTTCCTCACGATGTTTTCCTTCACCGTTTTTAGCCAGTGGTGTTGTGAAAAATTGCACATAAATCTTTTTCATATTAAGATTTAGAGGTACAAGCCGGCCGGTTTTTGAACCCGCGGTCTAAATACCAAAAAAATGAAATTAAAATGAATATAGGTACAACTATTATTTTGTAAGGCACTAAATTCAAGGAAGAAATTGTTCAAATAATCAAAACACGAAGAAATATATTCAAATCAGTCTCCTATTCAGTTTTTGTGATTATTTGGCCACTCATACCTTTTATCTTATTAATGTCAGCCAAAAATAATACTAAAAATATTGTTTTAACAAAAATACAAGACTTACAAACTAGTCTGTTTTAAAATCTGAGATTATAATTATTTTAGTACTCACAAAATTAATTTAATTAAAACTTAAAACGGTATACACGTAAAATATCCATTAAATAATTTAACTGAACCATTTAAGCGTCGACGTAAAATTCAAAAATACCACAGTCGTCATAGATTTTCAAGGTTGATATTTTAAAAAACTTTTAAAAATATTTTTTTTTTTTTAAAAATATAAAAAAATTTTTTTTTTTTTTTTTTTTTATTTTTTTTGGGTTTAATTTTTTTAATTTTGAAAGTTTTTTTTTTTTTTTTTTTCGGTATGGCCATGAAAAACTTTAATTTCTTACTACATACTCGTGTACCATGGACAATCAAATCGGTATATTGTATAGATCGTTTTACATTTCTGTATGCCGTTAATGATGTTCTTTAAATAAAAGCAGCACTCAGATTGCAGTAGATTACTCGTTTATTATAAATTGACAAAATTGATGTTACACTCACAAGTATTTGAAGGCAACAGAACGAACATTTTTCATAGACCGAATGAATGATGTAGTGAGTGAGTGGCGTTGTATACCAACATTAACATATCTTTAGAATGAACACATTCACTGTTTTTAGCCAACACAAATATACATTAACATTGCCATATTAACAACACCCCTTCTCAATGTTTATGTATATCTAACCAAACAATTTTATATAAAATAGCAAACAACAAAAAAAATACCACCACTCCTACATTATTTATAACTTTACATTACACTGTGTCAGAAACTTAATTAATAAATCTTTACTTAATGACTTTGTTAACATATCTGCCAGTTGTTCTGAAGTACTTACATACTCAACAGCAATTTTATTATTTTTGACTAAATCTTTAACAAAATGGTATCTAATATCAACATGTTTAAGACGTTTAACTGACTCAGTACATGCATTTAAAATAGCTGACTGATTATCACAATACAACTTAACAGGAGTAACATTTTGGATATCAAAATCATGTAATAAGTTAATAAGCCAGCAAGCTTCACTTGCGGCCATACTCATTGAAATATATTCAGCCTCAGTAGAGGACAAACCTACAGAAGATTGCTTCTTTGAGCACCACACAATCAAACAATTTGCAAAACTAAATAGATAGCCAGATGTGGACTTTCGGTCCCTCTGATCACCGGCCCAATCTGCATCACAATAACCTTGCAACATAGTATTATTACATTTATAAACAATCTTATAATCTAATGTATGGCTAACATAACGCAATACTCTCTTAAGTGCACTTAATAACACACTATTAGCGCACTTCTGATACCTACTTAATAAAGATACTGCAAAGCACAGGTCAGGTCTAGTGCCTGAAACAGCATACATAAGGCAACCAATAATTTGCCTACAGATTCCTTCAATGTCCTTACAACAATTAGTATCAGAATCAAATATTTTAGTATTAAAATTAATGTCCAAGGGTGTTGACATATGTTTACAATTTTCCATTTTAAATCTCTTAAGTACATTCTCTAAGTAATTTCTTTGAGATAGTATAGTTGAGCCATTTTCTAAATTTTGTTTCACATTTATTCCTAAAAATTCAGATATTAAACCTAGATCTTTCATCCTAAATTCTTTATTTAATGTTATTTTTAGTTTTGTGACCTCATCTTCATTTGTTCCAAAAATTAATAAATCATCAACATAAATTAACAAAAATATTTTATCTGCATCCCTAAACTTTTTATACAAACATGAGTCAGAGTTTGACCTTACAAATCCTTCTTGAATGATTACACTATTAAATTTTACATTCCAAGATTTTGGTGAACTTTTCAATCCATATAATGACTTATTTAACTTTACTATTTTATTATTTCCTGTATAAGCCCCTTCTGGTAAACTTAAATAAACATTCTCTTTAATATCGCCATACAAAAAGGCACCCGTGACATCTAATTGGTGAATAGGTAAATTATATTTAGTTGCTATTACTACAAATAACCTGAAGGTTGTTAGCTTAGCAACTGGAGCATAAATATCATTTAAATTAAGTATATCCTGTTGCTCAAACCCCCTGGCTACAAGCCTGGCTTTATACTGTTTTACATTATTTACATTTTTAATTTTAAAAACCCATTTGCTACTTACAGTCTTAGCATGTAATGGTAAATCACAAACAGTCCATGTGTCATTGTCTTTTAGAGTCTTTAGTTCCCTAGCAATAGCTGCTCTCCACTCACCAGCATCACTTCTACTCATGGCTGCACCATATGTAACCGGTTCGCACTCACTATTGTCTAGATACACATTATTGCACTTATAAAAAGATGTTTGTTTACGCACACGCTTACTCCGTTCCTCTCGGGGTGAACTACTTTCTTCTAACAGGTGTTCTTCTTCACTACACGGCAAATAGTCACTGTCAGTATCGGATCTATCTACTAAACTACCACTTGTATGGGTTGTTTCTTCAGATTCAGGGATAACAATCTCATCAATACTTGTCTTGGGTCTACTTTCTTGCTCTATTTCCTCTTCAAGGTTTAATGACACCACAGTTTGACCTTCACCTCCTTGCACTTGAGGTTTTTCTTTCTCCTCTTCCTGTAAGAAAACAATGTCCCTTTTTGTCTCCACAGTGTTCTTCTGAGCATTGTAAATACGGTATCCCTTCACATTCTCCTCATACCCGACCATCAAGCCCTTCTCTGCTTTCTTGTCCCACTTCTTCCTTCTTTCCTTTGGAATGTGTACATATACTTCTGTACCAAAGGCTCTCAACTCATGGATATCATATGTTTTCCCCGTCCATACCTCAAACGGAGATTTTCCATCTTCGTGGCTCTTGCCAGTTCTATTCAACACATACACTGCTGTGCTTATAGCTTCAGCCCATAGTTTCTTAGGTAAATTTTTCTCATGAATCATAGTCCTTGCCGCTTCCACCAGAGTTCTATTTTCTCTTTCAACTTTTCCGTTTTGTTCCGGAGTGTATGGTACAGTAGTTTGATGTATTATTCCACGACTTGAGAAAACTTCTTTCACTTCGTTGTTTACAAATTCCAGTCCATTATCACTTCTGACTGTCTTCACCTTATTTCCGGTAATATTCTCAGCCTTATTTATAAAGTCCTCAATTATGTGTTTGATTTTATCTTTGGTTTTCACAAAATACACACTTCTATAGTTTGAATAATCATCTTTCAGCAAGACAAAGTACCTTGACCCTCCAACTGACGGTTCCTCCATGGGACCACAGGTGTCAACATGAATTAGCTCACATGTCTTTGTGCTTTTGTACTCACTTCTACTGAACGGCAATCTATGAATCTTTCCCACCAAACAGCTCTCACAGACTGGCTCGGATGTTTGTTTAACCTCAACTTTGTTCTTCCGCAGAATATCTTTAACATAACTAAAGTTTTGATGCGCTAATCTTCTGTGCTACTCATTCAGGTCATTCGGCACTAATTTAGCAGTACTCGCGATCTCAAAATTACTTTTATAGCGGAAATCTAAATAATAAGAACTTCCCATTCTTTTTGCAACCGCGCAAATTTTGTTTGACTTATAAAATTTGCACGAACTGTCATTTGTCATCATGACATATCCTTTGTCTGTGGCTTTATTGACCGAGAACAAATTAGTTTCCAGTTCCGGAACGAACAACACATTCTCAATCACTGTATCAATCCATTCATTCTCGTTCGATACTTGAACTGCCATCTGTCCGTAACCAAGCGCATTAATTATGGCGCCATTACCTACGATTACAGGTTTTGGCGAAGTATGAGTGAATGATGAAAACAATGCACGATCCCGGCACATGTGTTCGCTAGCACCAGAATCTACAAGCCACTTTGATTTTTGTAATTTATTTAACGAAGCAGACACAACAAACGCGTTACTATTTATTTTCTCTTCAGATTTAGACATTTTTTCTTTTCGAAAACGACACTGGGACTTTAAATGACCAAACTTTCCACAGTAGAAACAATTCTTATTACTCATGTTCCGTTCACTGTTATTTTTATTGTCTTTACACTCACTTTGAAAGTGTCCATTTTTACCACACTTGAAACATTTTATAAACTTTTTATTTTTCACTAAAAATGCAGAAGATGTTTGTTGCGCATCCTGATTCTTGTCCTTGATCCTCTCTTCTTCAATCAGTAATCTGGCCACTAAATTCTCGTAAGTCTGTTTATCATCGGGCGCAGACTCCCAGGCGGATACGAAATGTTTATATTCGTCTGGTAATGACATTAATACCTTCGTGATTGCAAATTTATTTGAAACTTCTTCGCCCATCTGTTTTAGTTGGTTTTGCATTTCCTGAATTTTAGAAAGGAATATGGACATGTCTGTACCCTTTTCAAACTTATACTTGAAGAATCTCTGTTGCAATATGTGCACACTAGTCTCAGTTTTTTGTTCGTAAACGCTTTGAAGTTTTCTCCACATTTCGGCGGAACTCGTACACGTAATAATGTGCAACATTGCTTCCTCCGACATCCGTGCAACTAATAACGTTTGCGCCTTCGCATCCTTCGCTTCCCATGCAGGTATCTCCGTAGCGTCTTCAGGCTTCATGTATTTTCCCTCCACAACGTTCAACCAGCCGTTGCTCCTCAACAGCACTGTCGTTTGGAATTTCCAAATGTTCCAATTTTTGGCCCCTTCCAACTTGATCACGCTGACGTTGTTATTGTTGTTGCCTTCCATGCCGACCTTGTCCTTTTCAACGATATTCTTAGTGACCGCGACCGCGTGCCGCCCGCCGAACAGTAGTGAAATAACCTCACTTTTCCTTCTCGCTGAATTTTCTCCGTAACTCCTAATGCCAACTTACAACAAACAGGTATAGGTGAACTGGGCCCATAACCTGATGTTCTTTAAATAAAAGCAGCACTCAGATTGCAGTAGATTACTCGTTTATTATAAATTGACAAAATTGATGTTACACTCACAAGTATTTGAAGGCAACAGAACGAACATTTTTCATAGACCGAATGAATGATGTAGTGAGTGAGTGGCGTTGTATACCAACATTAACATATCTTTAGAATGAACACATTCACTGTTTTTAGCCAACACAAATATACATTAACATTGCCATATTAACAACAGTTAAGTTTAGATTATTTGGGTAGGGGGCGGCGCGACGGGAAAGAGTGCCTTGGGCGTAACGCGTCGCGCCGTCCCTCAATTCCCCGTGTTGGGTTCTGGCCTCAGCCGGGGTTCGGACGCTGAGTGTGAGCGGTTGGAGGTTTTAGTGCGGTTCAACTCCCACATACCCCGCGCGGGCGGGGATTTCCTCCAACTAAAAAAAAAAAAATATTTGGGTTTGGGTTTCTTAAATTATTAAATTTAAATTATTAAATTTTCCTAAATAAATAAAAATTGTGTTATTGTAGCATGAATCTATATCTCTTAAAAGAAAGTACACAATCTGCACACACCATGTATGCGTACTGTGTTTATATGTAATAGTTCGATTCAAATACTGAAACTAACAATTCGCACCCGACAATCGTATTTTCCGTAATTAAAGTCAACAAAACACGCTCTAACCCGATGGATGCCGTACGACGATCCATCAACACGACGACGATTAATGACTAATGACATCGTCGCGTTCAACGACGGTTTGTGTCATTAACGTAACAATACTTGCAGTTCTGTTTCATCATCAAACTTCATAAATCAACATTGTTATAGGATCTTATTTGACATCCTGTTACTAATAATAGTTGCTTAAATAGCTGTCAACTATTTACAAGCATCTATGTACGGATCTCCCTTTGTAACACAATGGGATGATAGATCTGACGGCACATCGATGCGTCGGAAATGGCTTTGATTCGAACGCATCAGAATCTGTCAGATAGCATCACAACCCATCAAATTCACAGTGTGATTTCGGTATGCAAATATGCTAATGCAAAATTGAGTCCAGCACAGTTTTGTTTTGATTTGAAAGTGCTGTTCTCTGTAACTAATGTTAGTTTTGTTATTTTCATCGTTCGCGATCGCTGCTGTTATGAAATTTTTATGTCATTTGAAATAAACATTTTTGGTTGTATTTACGATAATTTTGAAAATGATAAATGGAAATAGAAAAATTAAATGGATTTAACAGAAAAATGTTTTGATAAGGCCCGTTTAGTATTTACTGTCTTACATCTGAAGTCTCAATGTAGATGGAAAATCTTATAATGTTGTTAGACAATTAATTAATAAGTTTAATACATACAATAGATGAAACAATTTTACTACAAGCATAATACTACTAGCATTTATAAAAAAAACACAAAATTTCATTACTCATGTTCAAAGTAACTAAACACCAATACAGATCAATAATGTGACGAAAAACCCCGAATTACATCACATTTGTTACCACAAAGTCCCCAGTGAAACCGCACTGACCGAGCTTATCACATCTTAGCACTGTGGTCGATCCGTGTCACAGTATCCTACAAAATCTCATCTGACAATGGCCATCCATCACCACTGCGGAAATGCGACGCTAAATCCTTTGCCATGTATTTGATTGAGATCGGTTCCGCATCGGACGGGTTAAATGCATAAAAGGGTTTGGTTACCGGTCGTGTTATGAGTAGCCATTGATTGGATTGAGGTAATCCATCGTTAGGATTTGTAAAAATTATTTAATCGTGAATCCACCAGAAGTCGTGGTGGCCGAGTGGTCGAAGCGCTTCCTTCCGTACGGGAGGACGCGGGTTCAAATCCGGCCGGCTTGTACCTCTAAATCTAAATGTGAAAAAGATTTATGTGCAATTTTTCACAACACCACTGGCTATAAACGGTGAAGGAAAACATCGTGAGGAAACCTGCATATCGGAAAAAGGTTCTAAAAATCCTTTGAAGGTACGTGAAGTCCCCAATCCGCATTAGGCAAGCGTGGTGGACTATGCCTAATCCCTCTTCGGAGGAGACCTGAGCCCAACAGTGGGCAGTAATGGGTTGGTACAGTACAGAATACCAGAAATTTTCTGGTTGTAGGATTAACAGACATGTATATAAAAAAGGTAAGGGATTAATATTGATTTTAAGAATCACTGGATTTTATGCCTACTACTCAAAAAATAAAGAATTCAATAAGTTACTATTACATTAATAAAACTTGAAGAATGAGAGTGAAGAAGAATTTCTCGAACATGCCACCACTAGTGTAGAGTTTAATTCTTGTTTTTTGTTCTGCTAAATTATTTTTCAATGTGCTTTACAGAATAATAATGTGTTTGTCATATTTTCCAAATTAGAAAACGCTCTTTGGGTTTTCTGTCGCGAATAAATCACTTCTACTCAATGCGTCCTGCACCTTATAGGTACAATAGCCTTTTACGATTACCTAATAGCTTCCACGATGTCAAATGTCTACCGTCAAATAAGTTTGCAACTCTTTTACATAAAACTAATAAAAACTATACTAAAAAAACCACATTAATGTGTTAACGTTTATGTCAAAAGAAATGTTTGTATTTCGCGTGCACGTTTTATAATTACATTGTAGCTTGGAGCTCGTGATCCGTATTATTCCGAATGAAACCTTATTTCACGCTTTCATTGTTGCGTCAGGCGATAGGTGAATTTTACTTACGTCATAGTTTTCATTTGTTTACTTTTACTATTTTCATACAATGTGTGAAAGTAAACATGTTTGTTTTGTTTTGAACTTCTAAACCTTACTGTAATGATTTTAGAGTACTCAATATGATTGCTTAATTTTTAAAGGAGGGTTTTTTTACATCCTTGATTTTGTAAAATATTTCTAGCTTTTAATAAAAGCTTTTCACTACACATAAAAGGTAGGCAATATGCTATCCGTAAAAAACAAACGAATTGCAAGGTTACCATAGGTACTATAGCGTGACCGCACACCTACAATAGTATTGTCAATACTTTCGGCCGAGGGATGGGAAAAGATGCTAAAAAATAGAATGTTAAAGAAAGTGTTAATTAAAAGAACATTTTCAAAAATAGCACGTGCATGTTTTAGGATAAATAATACTTGAAAAACTTAATTATATTTTAGGATCAAGTTCCAAAATCGTATAATGCTAGAAATATTAATTTAAACATCGTAAATCTTCTATTCTGGTGGTCTTATAATTTATAATACATATATGCAATGAGTTACTTCAAATTTCTTTCATACTTTTACAGGCTTGACGCTGCCTGAAACTACTTTTTTTCATATCTTTTAGCGCAACACATGGAACTAAACTCACTTGACGTAAGCACCAGGAGGTATATATGTACAAATAACACAATTTCAATATCTAAAAGATTTTTAGTGCATGCTACTCAAACGCTATTATTGCTATTTTTTTTTCTAACATTCTAATTGAAATGTTATGTCTTTTAAATCCCATCTCTGCTTCTGGCACAAGTATTGACAATACTATTTTATGGGGTATGGGGGCACGCATAGAATATTTAATATGGGACATGTATTAAAATTATTATTGTAAAATACCTACTGTTCATTTTTATAAGTAAGCAACGACATAAAACAAAATCATGATTAAAAGAAAAACAACACGGAGTTGCGAAGCAAAAAGAAAAAGTAATTAAAACAGAAATACGCAGAACAAACACGCAATATAAAACCAAACAGTAAATAAATATCCCAATTAAATATACAAAGAGTGTCCTTTATTTTTCAAAAGGCAAAAACTCTCACTCAAACCAATTCATCAAGTTCAGTAATTTTATTTATTGCCCGTTCGTCATGAGACGTCAATATTTATTTGCGCAGTCCCGAATTTCCGGGAAAATTGGATGCCCCTGTCCAAGCATAATAAGAGAACCGCATTCAACTCGAAAAGTTAAGAAACGCAAAGGCCTTTGAACACATAATAGGATGCTTCAAACTTTTACAGATATTGGCCTTGTTGAACGAACTTGTGTTAACACTAGCAGCTGCGCAACGTACATCCGACGATCATAACAATTCAACCATTATGCTTTGGGCAATTTAGTAAATGTTAGGAACGCCACTTCGCTTCGTTACTTTACGAAATTGTACGTAATTCCGTTCAAATTGAGTTGTGCTATTGAAAACCCTATTTTAGTTCTCGCATGGACGTTAATCATTATTTAATGACTGTCACCACCCCAAATAGACCAAACGTTTATTTTAAGGCATGAACTATGTATAATCAACGGCGGGTCTTTAAAGATTTTGTAAGTTAACTATGTTGTTTATTTTAGAAACTATAATAATGAATAATAAGGATTAAATAAGTTTTAAAGCTATTTACGATACTAATAGCAGAGTGGCATTGCTTATGGCATTTACAGTAGAAATATGCTACAAAGAATACATAAAGTTGGTATTTTAATAAAATGTAAATTAATAGCACGTCCGCCATTCCCGTCTTTGCTACGAGTAAATTCTGCTTTCAAACAAAATTGCTATTCGTTACTTTCACGGTCTCGCTGCATCCTATTTTGTACAAAGCACTGTTGTTTCCGTCGTCTATGCACGTTCCTACGTCGTTCTACGCTTCATTTTACTTTACTCCTTTGAACTCACCTACATTTTTAGAACAAAATATATTTCATCTATAGAATATAACATAACTTTGAAAAGTGTAAAGATTATAAAATGAATGCCGTTAATCATGAAAGTAGGTCATAATTAATATCCTCCGTTTTATGAATCGTAAAAATAGGTTAGATACCTATTATATTTGGTCGAATAATTCTACTCTCCCGGACAAGAACAAAGCTTCCAGGTAAATTAATCAAACAAGGCTGACATACAATAGTTAATTTGTATTCCTTATTCATAGTTTACCTCATAATTACAACGTCCATGTAATATTCATCCGGGCGCTTATCAAAGCTAGTTACAAATTTGAATTCCTTTCGTCTCCGAATTGTGTCATGCGCACAAAAACTTATCCCGTTTCAAACTCGATAAAGAGCCATAATTTTGAAGTTGCTAAAGTCATTAGCGGTTTCCAAAGTCTTATTACTTGTATATCTCATCTTGGGATTGCGCTCACGAGGGTTTGTCTTAACGAAATTTCTCTAACGAAGTGACGTAGACAAGGATCCTTGAAGGCTTGGTCCTGACGTTAAGCAAACGTAAACCTGTTTATAATCACATTAAGATTTCCCTTTACCTTTTCGTCTGACTTGTTTGACTTTGAAGGTCCCCGGGTATCTTGTGAAAGTAATCTGAGAAATTCCCTGTCCTACCTGTCCATTTTGTATCTTTGTGAAACTGAATATTCATAATAGCCTTGTCTTTGTTTTGTTTTATCAATAATTTATTGAAACGAAATATATTTTCTGTGATAAATATTTATGTTTCTGGAAGTTATTCTATCAGCTAGCTTCTGTTTTAAAAAAGTTAATTAATTATATAATAATGTGTTTTCTTTAATAACATTGTGTCTGTGTCATTTAATGTGTCTGTGTTCTTTGTTGTAAATGGTGTAGAATCTAATTATTTATAAAACATTTGGATCAATTATTGGGAAAACTTATGTATAATAGACAAATCTTTTGAGTAAGAGTATCTTAAGTAAAATAATTATAATCTTACAGAGCCACTCGATTACCGCAAGCTAAAAATAGTTTGGTTGGAAAACAAAGCCAACTAGGGATGGGATAAAATAAAACTAGTTACAGTGATGTCTTTGTAATTTGATTTTCCTTAACATTTTACGAGCAGACTGTCGACCCTCCATGTGAATGATAGGGCTTGGATTGACAAGTTGGGATAGGAATTACTAAAAAGGATAGTCGGGGCGTAAACCAGCAGAGTAATGTCTCCTTCCAGCATGTGAAAGTGTTCCGGGATCCCATTTTTTCTGTCAATGTCGTTACAAAAAGCAATTTAAAATGACCTTCAATTTTACTTACAAAGCATTGTTACATATAAATACAAAAATTCTTCAGTCTTCAAATATGATGGTAAATTTTTAGAGTAAATAATATCGATATGGAATCTGGTAGTGATGGTCTTAATTGTCATATAGTACCTACCTTAAACCAAGGAAACGCATTACCTTATAAAAATAAAATTTACGTAATCGACTTACGTCCAACATAATTGATGAGATCTAATTATACCCACAACTCACATTGGTTCACATTACTCTTCCTACATCAATACCTATTCGATATACCTATGTCAGGTCGTGTGACTAAAGATCATCAGCTACTAATTGGACAGCAGCCAGTCGCTAATAGCATTGTATATCACTAAGGATATACGGACAAATAGTTCAGTGATCCCTCGCGTTATAACATTAGGTTATAAATTACACGAGACCTGTCAGGGAAGGTCGGATGTGTGAGTATTGATGCTCAAGCATTGTATTGTTACTACGACGCTTTTCACATTAGATAATAGAATTTTTATGTGTCATACTCCTCGTTTATTCTGCTGGATTCTTCTTTTAATTTCAAAAAGTGTAACATTGGATTAGTAAAAATTTAAAGCACTAATGGTTTCTTACAGATACCTGTGAGCGACGGTAACTACCTACGATCAGGTGTCTAGTGAGCTAGACTATATGCGTGCCAAACCAAAAACTAGACTCTTCCAGTCTTTCCACTTATTGGAGGAATACTCTATTATTAATGATTACCGCAGCCTTGTTCTGTGGACTACGTTGTACTGTTTATTAGAATAGATATTCAGATGTAGATTGTTAAAAAATCCTGATTTCACTTAACCTTCTTTCTTAAACAGTTTCAAAATAGGCAAACTGTTCCATTAATGTAACCACTAGAAGAACCAATACCATTAAAGACTTGCCGGTTATTCAGTTAACCAACCGATAATATGAAGTGAGCTAAATTGGTGCTACGGAACATCAAGTAATATTGAGGAAAATGAATCCGGGGTTGCAAACTCTAATGAACTACGGACTACAGCTATGTTCGTATACAGAGAACCTTTTTGCAGTTAACAAGATTACAGTTCGAATTACGGCGATGGAATATTTTAATAGTGGCAGCTCTGAGAGCTTTAGAATTATTTTTAAATTGTGAACGATGGAATAGATTTTTTATTTTGAAATGCGGTTGGTACTTGTGCACATTATTTAAGTGTTGTGGTATTTATTAGAAAGTTAAAGTAGGTGTGAAAAGACATGCAGCGTGAATAATAAATTGAATATCGTCCCTATTAATTTGAGTATACAGGAAGCACGTACAATTCAAGTAATAGTAGGGTACCTAATATTGTTTCTTAGTTTCCCAAACTTTGGAAACCAATATCTTAACCAGTAGCTGGTTTAACTTGTAAATCCTCTAAAATATATAAAATATTTTATGTATCAGTTTGTGTTACACAGTCAAAAAATAAAAAAAATAACAACTTGAGAGGTGTCAAGGGACACCCGGATGGAACGAAGTTCCTTTCGATTAATTAGTGAGGGAATTGTAATAAAATTTTATTTTTTCTATAAGACAGAGAGAGAGACGTTTTAAAGTAACTAATTCTTATAACTTAAAAAAATATTTTTTTTATCACAGCGCTATCTAGCATTAATCATATAAAACAAAATAAGGAATTGTATTAAAAGATTTTAATCACAGCGCCATCTAGCGATAATCATCTAAAACAAAAAAAGTGTCGTGACAACTTTTTCATAAGAATTTCCGTCTAGCCTCCTTTCGATAACGCGAGATAAGGAACTTCGTTCCAGTATCATTCGATGACATACATACATAAACATATTTTGTAGAACAAGTTCTGATTTCAACAAAACACACTAGCAAAAGAGGCTTTTACCTATATGAGATCGGAACTTCAGGCTTTCATTTCAGCATTTTTCGTAAATACCCGATCCCGGGCCACTATTGCAATTTATGGTTGCAATAAATTTATACGAGCACCACGCAACATTTCTGTTTTCAATTCTGATATCATAGTTATTGAGCTATTTTCAAATATATTTTATGGAATTGTTAAAGATGTTCGGAATTCAGATTTCTTACACACACTTTACACTATTGTTTTTACCTTGATAATGATATAGCCTATTTATTAGAGAAAGAACAAACAAAATACGTTTTATAAAATGTCTCTTAACTCTACATGCCTTCTGGCATAGGCCTCCTCCAACTGCTTCCATTGCGTTCTGTCTGCAGCCACCCTAGTCCAGTATGGTCATAAAGTCAGTCAGTCGTAATTCGTCTTCCCATCGTCTAGTTGGTCGACCTTGTCTTCTTACGCCGTCTCTCGGATTGTTTTTACCTTACAGTTTTTGAAATATTCTACAAACTATCACCACCTTGACCGGTCCTGTGTCACCAAATTTTAGACATATTGTTCTGAGTGTTAGGTTATAGGTACTTTTTTTTTTATTGTCATGTAGGCAGACGAGCCAACGGGCCACCTGATCGTAAGTGGTTACCGTCGCTCATGAACCTCTGCAATGTCAGGGGACATTGAGGGGTCGCTACCTACGACCTAACTTTAACGTTTGAAGAAGGACAAGTCATAACTTACCCCTAAAACCAAAAGAACAAAACATAGATTACTTTTTTTAAAATTCAAATAAACTTTGTTATAGAACGAGGATTAAAAATAATTATTGCTGAGTAATTATCAACAAAGTATACTATCTGCTGGAGTAATAACTTCGTTATTGACTTTAGTAGAATAATTGCAGCTGTGTTGTCATCATAAGCCATTAAACTACGCTCTAACATGCTATGAGTAATTTTAATTGTTCTTTTTTTTTCTAATAACTTGTAATTCGAACTTTTAGTATTTACTTTGCCTTAGGCTTATTCTATTAAACGAACAGTATAACAAACAACAACTCCGAAAAAATTTAACTAATAAATTCGAATTTCATTATTGTGCGTAATCCTTCACAAAGTCCACAACAATAAAAACAGTTCATTTACACTCAGTTTTTGTATCACCCGAAATAAATCACCGACAAAATACATTAATCTAAACAAAAGAGAATCTATCTTCACAAGTTTTAATCAAGAAGTCTATTTAACAATGATCTGAGTCGGGATGTTGAAGTTTGCTCAATTTCACACAAAGGGATTACGATGATATCCGCAAGGAACTGTGTTTCTAGAGTTCGTTCGAAAGCAATTTAAACTGCAACTATTACGTTAGACTGAGACGATTGTAGAACATCTGTGATGTAATCATTGAGCAGAACCTTACCTTTGATAGAAATCTTATTACAGAAGATCAAACAGTAAGCTTTTACTTGAAAGACGTAAATTATAACAGTAATAACAACTGTGTTCTTATTACTGAAGATCAAAGTACGAAGGCTTTTTCTAAGATTCGTCATACATAGTAATAGTTGTAAATAAGTAATCGCAACTATAAAGTAATTTATCTTTTTCGGGACACTTCGTAAGATTATTTTCACACGTTGGCGAAATGAGATCAAAGGTACGCAATTCAAAGAAAGAGGTAAGAATATTTCAGTTCCAGAGACAACAATATATCTCTGATATTTTTAAGTTGTTTATTGAAGGGAGACCATGTTAATACCCACTGCTTATAAGCGGTCGTCGTATGCAGTTTCTTGACACGTGCCGTAGCTTACAACAGCTTAGTGGCTTAGTACCTAGTATTATGAAGATTTATGAGTGT